>JARIHS010000014.1:1200000-1800000 GCA_029320655.1 Mycena floridula | reverse complement strand
CGGTCTTCGAGGGTCTACTCCCAGACGAGCAAGACAACAACAGATTGATGAAGTTGCTCTTCCGAATGGCAGAATGGCATGGCTTCGCCAAGTTGCGTATGCATACAGAGACCACACTTTCCCATCTCGACTCATTGACATCAGAACTCGGGGTATTGATGCGAGATTTCCGCGACAAGACTTGCTCTCGTTTCGAGACACACGAGCTTCCACGTGAGCAGGCGGCCCGCTATCGAAGAATGCAAGAGCAAGCTAAACGTGCTGGAACTGACCCAACGACCATCACAACCTCGAAGACAAAGAAGACATTCAACTTGTTCACCTACAAATGGCACGCCCTGGCTGACTATGTTGCGACAATACGTCTTTTTGGACCAACAGATGGCTTCTCGACTCAACTTGTGAGTATCTATTTCTGTCTCAAACATCAACTCATAGCATCTAGGGTGAACTGGCACATCGAGTGGTCAAACGCCTGTACAAGCTCACCAATAAACGTGAGGCTGCAAAAGGAATCGCAGTTCGTTTCACTCGGATTTTCCATAGCACGGCTTCAGCCTTGAAACGTCGCAAGGAGACACACTCACATATCACTACAGAATCAGATCCATTCGGACATGCACCTCTGGAGGTTCATCACCATGTCAGCTCCTCGCGAAACCACTGGGTCAATGTCTACGAACTAATGAAGAAGGATGATCCTGCTGCGAATGTTAGTTTCTTTGAATGCTGTCATTACCTGTGCTGAATCCCACCAGAACTTCATATGGAAACTCAAAACCCATCTTTTGGGTCGAATCATGAGCCGTCCTTTTGATGGTGATGACCATAAAGACTTCACGAATGAAGATATCAATGCAGTTCGCATCCGAGACCACAAAATCTTTTCGGTCAAGACACTTCGAGTCAATTACACCACATATGACGTCCGAAGAGCGCAAGATTCTCTGAATCCATCACGACAGTGCAACATCATGCTTCCTTCTGCAGAGACAGGTCCCAATGCTGCTCCTTACTGGTATGCTCGTGTCCTTGGGGTCTTCCATGTTGAAGTAGAACATGTCCCAAGCCGAGGTGTTCCGCTCTTGGAAAAACCGACTCGGATGGAATTCCTTTGGGTTCGCTGGTTTGGAGGTGAAGTGGGTCATCGGTCTGGGTTTGGATCCGCGAGACTGCCAAAGATTGGGTTTGTTCCAGAAACCGATCAACATGCTTTTGGATTTCTAGATCCTCGCTTGGTCTTACGTGGCGCCAATCTAATTCCGGCATTCGCAGAAGGAAAGACACATGACCTGCTGCAAACGCGAGAGCGCACAGCTGCTCGAGCACCTGGGGAGACACAAGATTGGATGAACTATTATGTGGGAATGTGAGCGCTTCATTTCCTTTCGGACTTCCAATCTGACTGGAACAACCTTTAGCTTTGTGGATCGTGACATGATGATGCGATACTATGGTGGCGGTATTGGTCATGACATGGATGGCCAGAGATCATCAGCCTACTTCAACCAAGCGACAGCTCCTGCTACCGAGGATCCACCGCCGTCGAGTCCTGTTGAGGATCTTGACGATAGTGTCCCTGAACCGGATTCTGATCCAGACAATGACATGGATTTTGAAGGTTTGGAAGAGAATCTACCTGAAGAAGAGGGACCACCTGCGAGTGACGACGAATCCGAACCAGATGATGGAGAACTGGTGGGCGAGGATGATGGATTTGCTGATATGTAGTTTTTTTCAGTGAAGACTCCTGAATTTAATAGTTGAGAATGATGAATGTGCAATATATGAACCTCTCTGTGCAATATCAAAGGTATCCGTATCCCGGAAAAAGGTCTTGAAATAAAAATGCGCCGATGTGACTTGTGACAATCAGTCACAGAAATTTTGTCTTCCTCTTTCGCAACCACCACCACAGAATGGCCTCTTCACGAAGAGCGACACCTGAATCTATTGATCTTACTCAATACTGGTTCCGATCCTCCTCTCCAGTCCAGTCCAGTCCTTCCCAAGATTCAAAGACAGCAGGGCCATGGGACAACCACTTGGATCAACAGGGCTCATGAAGTAAATAAAGATGTTTTACCTAGGTGAGTGACCAATAGCTGCCCATCGCTCATCTTTGACTTTGTGCTGTAAGGTTTGATGCTGAGGCGTACAAATTCAATGGCACCGAGTTTACGGCTTTTCCGGATTCGTTCGAGAATGAAGCTGAAGAAATCAAATTTCTGCGCAAGAGACTGGTTGAAATGGAGGACCAGGATGATTTCCTCAAGCTTGTGGGTCATCAGCCATGGGCTTGCAAGGTAGCAGAGCTCGAGTCAATCATATCACTGCTGGAGGCCAAGCTCAGGTCTGAAAAAGAGGGACGGAAAGCGGATTTGGAGAAGCTGAAAAGGACCAGAGAGAAATATCGAGAACTGCGCAAGGAGTTGATTGATATGAAATCCGAAAACTTGGACAAAAGAGTTGAATAGGCCTCATAATTATATCTGTACTAGGTCTCAGCTGAATTCAACGCGTGGATATACGCGTCAAAGATGTTCATTGCACAGCTGGTGGCCGGAAAGTAAATTTCAGATGGTGGCATGTGACTGACAAGCTCCTGAAATTTTCTTCCATCTTGCACAACCGATGCCCAGCTCCGACTACGATTCCGCCACCAGTGATGAAGAGGCCACAGAGGAGGCCATGAATATGATTTTGTATGTATTCTTATTTCTGCAGCTCCGATTCTGTCTGATCTGATCTTGGAAAAGCCTCGGTCACTCTCGGGATCCCAAGCGACAACAGCATCTGGACGGCCATGATGGCTGTGCTGACTGTGTCGCTCGCGGTGAAGAACTCAATGAAGTGAAACGCGAGGTCAACCAGCTGCGACGTGATCTACGCGTGAAAGACGCGCAGCTGGAGCGCCAGGATATCCAGATTCATCATCTGAAGATGGCTCATGACCAGCTATACCCAACGCGTGTCAAGCTCAATCAGGCTCTTAATCTGATTTATCGACTATGGAACCGGGAGCGAAGGTTTCAGAGGACCATGCGGATGGATTTCCGCGATTTTCAGTTACGAGCTAGGTCGTTGTGGGAGGAAAGGCTAGTCGAGCGACGGGAAGAGGTCGTTCCAGAACCTTATAATTTTGCAGAGGAGGGACCAGAGGGCTCCGACGTCTATAACATCTAATAGGATGAGAACACTGCATAATTTATCCTTGTTCTATTGATTGAACGCCTCAGCCTGACTATCAAATGCGCTGGCTGAATTGATCCATCATCTTTACTGGCCGGTATAAGCAAGCTGCCCGAGATGTATCTGCCCTGCGAGAAGGCCGACAGGATCAATTGGACCTACGAGAGCCCTGATAGCCATGTATCATTCCCATGAGCAAGCTGACAGACTGGTACCTAGCATATGAGGCCTCCGACAGCTCGGGTATCATCCTCATATGGTATCACGCGCCATCACCGCCGACCCGACCTTTCGGAACCGTCTCGTGCTGGCTGACAGTCAGCACCCGGGTTTCCCCAAGTTAGTGATGCGATCCCACTTTGTTGCCGTCTTTGCAAGCCACCTTGTCGCCTTTTTGCGCGGACATTCAGCGTCCATCTGGTCCTTCTTGGTGTTCATTGGATTGAGGCGTGGCGACAGGAATGGTGTACTCAGCTCCTGTTGTATCTGGTCGCTCTTTGACGGATTTTATAGGCACCACCAAATTTTCCATGATTTTCAGGATTTCTTTTCACTGGACACTGATGTCCGTCATTCTGGATACGGTGAACAACCTGTCTGTCGTCCTTGGTATGCTAAGCATTACCTTTGTCCTTCTCAGTGGTCTGACCTGTTTTACCAGGTTGGGCCGTCCATCGATAAGCCCGGCATCCTCATCGATAAGAGCATTGTCGTCAAATTTATTGTCGTAGATTCAGGACTCCAAGAGAGATGAAATAAACAATGAATTGCGTTTGGACCCGAGAGCTCGTGGGCGGTCAAACGAATGAAGAACAAGTACACGAGGGCCTGGTATATAAGAGAAATAACCGAAGGCTGTACGTGATGGCAACTGATAATCAAAGATGAGTACGAATGGGGCTTGATTAGCAATCCAACTCCAATACTCCCCCTCAAGCCAATGAGTACCATGAAGAAATAAACCCACTACCATACACCGTGCTATTGGTCTGGAATGTGGCGACGATGCTGTGACAAGAGCGAACAGCGAGTTCAGCAGCATGATGTGCTTCCTTGTCGATGAGGTGATCAGCAAAATTGTCGAATGTAAGAGCTGAAATTGCGACCGTGGTGAAACGAGACGCAGAGGACATGATTATCATCGATCAAAGAAAGATTTCGAGGATCGAGTCGTGAATCTAGAATAGGGATGGGCCTGGATAGGCGAAGAGATTCCGGTGTGTCGCAACAGTGACCGTGAGTCCGCAGACTAGAGAATCGATATTCCGGTGTGCCTCAGCAGAGACCGTGAGTCCGCAGACTGAGAGAATCTGAATTCCGGTGTGCCTCAGCAGTGACCGTGAGCTCGCAAGCTATAGGAAGGGAAAGAAGGCGAATTGGATACGGCCCAGCCAAGAGGGTAGGATTCGTTTGTATTGTCGTAGATTCAGGACTCCAAGAGAGATGAAATAAACAATGAATTGCGTTTGGACCCGAGAGCTCGTGGGCGGTCAAACGAATGAAGAACAAGTACACGAGGGCCTGGTATATAAGAGAAATAACCGAAGGCTGTACGTGATGGCAACTGATAATCAAAGATGAGTACGAATGGGGCTTGATTAGCAATCCAACTCCAATAAAATTGTCGTCGTCGTCTGCATCGGTCACCAAGGTCATCTCGTCGCTGTATCGGTCACATCAGCACCGAAATGGTCTTCCATCGTCGAGAGGATTCAGGCTGGCTCTTTGGAAGGACTGGAGCATTTGGTCGAGGAAAGTACGTTTTCTTTCGTGGTATTCCTTTGACCGTGCTCTTTGAATTCCTCAGGTCACCGTTCATGCTACGCCTTGGCCCATGTCCTCCGCCTGTCTCTTGACCCTTGTCGTCTTCGTCGCAGCCATTTGCCGGAAGGTCGTCCGTCCGGGCCTCACGCATTCATGGATAGCGCTTTTGTCGTCCTGAGGCTCAGGCTCTACGACGGACGGGTAGATTTGTGTACAAAGAATAAGCAGTTGCTTTGGTTGCGTTGAAGGATGGCGGTCAAGAAGGTCACTACTGGACCATCCGAAGAGTCACGTACGTCTGCCTTTTCATTATTTCTTGGATGACGTTGAATCTGGTTCATAGGGGAAAATGTTGGCTGAGCTTTCTCTTTCAGTCTGACTCGAGCGTATTCTCTTCACCCATTGTCCTCGAATCTCTCAGTACGAATGTATGTCCAGATGATCTATAGACTCTTTGTAGACTCTTTGTCGGGGAAGCTTCTCTGGCGATGATATGCTGACATAAGCAATGCCAACGAAGGATAGTAGCTCGTGGTATAATGGGACAGACGATGGAGAGAGCAGAGCCGAGCTCTGTGCGGTAGTATCCTCATTGTACCTCACAGTCTTTTTCCTTTGGTCATATCATCGCTTATCTGACTCGCTTTCTCCAGATGCTAAACGCGATTTTCCCTCGCTAGATGCTCCTTTGGTCTTGCAGGAAGCATAAGTCATTTGTGGACGATCTTGAGGTATGTCTACCCTTCATCATCGTCGGTACATTGTGCATTGTATCCTCCGAAATCTTCCTTTGACATGCCAGATGAATATATTCAACCTTTTGCTCTCATACCAGTGTATGTCCCTATCAGTATTGTATTCAAAGGGGCCGACAAGACGAGGTCTTTGGGTAGACGGGACTTAGACGTTGGCATAATAGGTTATACCTGATGGCTCTCTCACAGCACGATCATCCAAATCCCATTGATGAAACTCTTTGAGATCACTGTCCGTTTACATCTTTATTGTCTTCGGCTTCTTTTTTGAGGCGAACTGTCGACGTTCCTCGAGAGCAGGATGCTCGTTGATCAATCACAACTCACGATCTCCCGGCTCCATGTTGAGAGGGGAGCTACAGTGGGGGAGCCAGAGCGAGGATGCGGATGGGTATACGGATGTAGAAACGTTGAAGTTGTGTCTGCCTCGTTTTCAATCCTGAGAATTGGCCGTTTCCCGTCTCGAGTTCCAGTTCAATTGCAATGCCCAAGGCAAGGATTTCTGACTGAGGCTGTTTCCGAGTAAATCAGAGTCTGATCGTGGTCTCTTAGACACCCCGGAGTCGCAACACTCTTAACTTCCCCAAGCCCAAGTCGCGCCTCGGCCTATCAATAGCCTCACAAAGGAAGGGCGAGTGCGCGCGGGGAGTGTGTGTGGTAGGCGAGGAATATCGCATGTTTGATCTTCCTAGAAGATTCACTGTAATAGAAACATGACTTGATTCCAAAGTACAGGTAACTCAGTTGATATCCAGTTTTTGTTCACACTCTGCATTCCAATTTAACTTCTCCTTCACCCCATTGTAATGTCGAGCCCAAAACACAGCCCACCGCTACGGACTTTCCGCCCAAGTCACTCGGAATGAAGGGGCGCGCGGAGGAGGCCAGATGTTACGAGGGCGGAGGATGTGTTGATGGGATGGGATGGGAGTTATGAAGATGTGTGCGGGCGGAGTAGGCGTGAGTGACCCCCAGTTCAGTTCCCCAGTTTGTCCTCTGACTCATGTTTGTTCGGGTTGTGCTTTGGATGGGACTATATTGTGATGGTGCCTTGAGAGACAAATCCTGTGTTGATCCTCGCAGGTCAGTTCATTGAGTTGACAGAGCTCCCTCGGCGACTATTGAATTGGTATCATCAAATCCGCGCTCAAGTCTTTGTGACTCTGAATTGATTTCCCAGAAAATCAGAGCCCAAGTAGCTCCAAGTAAATGGAGGAGTGATGAGAAAGAGAGTGGACAACAGAGTGAACACTGAAGATGCAATGGAACAAAGAAAACCCAGTATGTCCCAAGTATTGTCTTGGCCACACTTTGTACAGGGATGGCCTCAAGGTATATTGATAGCAAAGACTTGATGTTCAATCTGCAAACTCTTGAACCTGTATTTGAGATATAAATCTCACTCGCGCTATGGACCCTCCGTTCCCAGACCAACATTAGATGCCACGGTGCCTCATAATACCGACTGGAGTCGCAAGGAAGGACACCGGAGATGTGGCTTAGTACCTGGTTTAGCGGTATGTTTCAGTCTGCGTATCATGAGCATCGTAGTCATCCAGGTTGGTTTATTTCTGCTCCATCCAACTCCATAGAAACTGCAGCCACTCACTGCTATATTCAGTCAAGTCTTCACTTGACAGCAAACCAGGGCTTTAGTCAATTCAACAAGAATGCAGCATCGGCTTTGCCCGCAGACTACATATCATGAACTCAGGAAATAGAAAATATATTGAATAAGGGGTTGACTCCAAGTACTGTGCATCAGTGGAGGTCCTCATCCTAGAAATATTGTACTTGCTTGCATTGCTCATTCCGGACTTTGGTTGACACGTCGGAGCGTGTTCCCGTAGCCCGAGGCCCGGCTTGATCGGGATTCACATGAGCAAGTAACCGCTGATTAAGCTTGGCGAGAACTCCATCGAAACGAAATAAATCAATTAAGCTGTATGTACGAGATACTGAAACTGAGCTCAAAAGCACCGTACAATACTAGTAGAACATTCGAGTGTTAAAATTCGAGTATCAAATATTGAAGGACGCAAGATTGCCCATGTCTAAGGACTGATGGGTACATAGCTCTCATTACCTCGAGACATGCATCCAGTACCTGTAGAGTAAGGAAACTAAAGACAGGAGAACTAGATGTGTAAAGGGACCATTGAGATGAATGTCGATGACAAGTTTGAGCCGTACTGTAGTACCTTCCAGCACCTCAATCTTCCAACTAATCATGAATGAATTTCATGTTTCAATCACAGAACCCAGAAAGGCACCTCAGCAATTGTAAAAGTACCTCATACTCTTCACTCCCGGTTTGTTCACACACACTTGGGAGCAAGGGCCACCCTGTTCCTAGTATCAGCAACCTGATTCTGTCTGAGTAGATCAGACAGTCTGTTCCAAGGAAATTGTTGCCCTGCACCGCAACACTGTCGAGACTATCAAACTAGTAGGAGTTTCCCTCACAGGTCGGAGCATAATTGGTGATTTGGTTCTGAACTAGGCAGTTGCGTCCGCCATACAAACGGACACATTCATTGTTGCCGCACGGTTTGGAGAACAGACGGTGCGCTTGGAAGAGAAGGCCTGACAGGAGGTATGAGATCTTCACTGTATCTGGTTGAAAGGGTTTTTTCGAGTACAGGAATGAAGCATTCAGTACAAAAGAAGATTTATCACTGATGTCATCTCTGCAGTTACACCGAAACTAATCAGCTGAAGATTCGGATGAATCTAGGGCACCAATCGTGACACTGCAAGTTGTTTCTGGCTCTGCGACATTCTTCCATGCTCACGCGTTATGTAGATCACGGTGTCTTTGTTGATGAACGCGACGGGGGCGCGGCATACATTGATATACTGTCTCTACCGTGTATCCAGACATTGACTTGTCCGCTTAACCACCAATGAATCTGGCCTCTTTTCATCTGGCATTGTGTAACAATACTCAAGCTCCTTGTAGCGCCCGTGAACCGTCATACTTTTGTTCAACCTTGATGATCTAACCACCAAGCCAAAAATTCGGTTGCACCGGCTTCCTATTGCTCGGACCTCGGTACAGCCACGAAAGCTATTGACTTATGCTCCACTTATGCTCAAGTACGCATTGCGAATATGGCCAGAGGTTTCAGTCCTCCTGTCTTCTTTATAATGTCAGCGTCCTGAGGATATTCGGCCGAAACGGAATATCCGGCCTCAATTCGCACTCCGCATATCTGAATCAAGTTCTCCTTGCAATGCCCGAGCCCAAGTATTTCTGACTCCACAACTTTTCCGAGCTAATCACAGCCCAGCACTACGGACCTTCCGCCCGAGTTACGCAAAATGAGGACTCGCGGAGGAAGGGCGCATATTGCGAGGGCGGAGGGTGTGGGCGTGGTGGGCGTAGGTGGGGAAGAAGACTTGAATGACCTCCGACTCTTGTTCGTTCGGGTCATGCTTTGAGCTTTGATCGCATTGAAAGAAGGTTCATTGATTTAAAAGTACTGGCATTGAGAAAAATGTACTATATCAAAGAATAATTGACCCACATGACCCATATTTGTGTCGGAATATTGATGACGTACACTCAGACTGGACTCCCATACAGACGCCCGACAGACTCGCACTCACACTGCACCATCCTCCATACGTGCACAATCCTCCTGCTCATACTCCGAGACAAAGTTTATATCACCATAGGGTCAACTTGCCGGTGTGAGAGTGAAGTTGGAGTATGGACGGCATTGAGATAGGAATTATAACAAATTCAATGTGATGTTGACTCCAAAGTACATCGCTTCGCTCGGAATTATCTGGAGATCAAGCTCCCTTCTTCGCTGAAGTCCTATTGAGTTTGAGTTTGTATCCAAATCAAATCTGTGCTCTCAAGTATTTCCAATTCTGAATCGATTTATGAGAAAATCACACCGCAAGTCGCTCGAAATGAATGGATGAGTGACAATCTACTGTGAAACATAGTACTCGGTTGAGGCAAATGCATTGAACAATCCAGCCAACAACAGCCAAACTTATTTCCCAAATTGGCATGGTGTACAAAACGTGTACCTCATTGTCAATCTCAGACCTCTCCACCAGTATCAACTTGCCATAGTCTTTACATTGTGCAGACCTGGAGTCTGCTATTCATCTGAAATTTGTCTCACGCTACAGCCGGATGGCCGTTTGAAGCTCAATGATCACTCAGTGCCCTCAAGCTGAGAGGGAAAGCCTGTTTTGACATGAATCCTTGTTCACCACTCATTCTAAGGCTTAGTCAAGACGAGCCTTGTTCAATGTACAGGCTATTCTGCAACTGGAAAGGTGGTAAATCAGAGGTGAGATCCTCTTCCACTTGTCTGGGTAAGTCAATTCGCTGGATCATTGTCGGTCAATTGTCGGTTGCTCATCTGGACTTGGAGGAGTTTTCTCACCGACGTTTACCCTGGACCACGTGTTTTCCCAAGACTTCTCACACTTGGAAATTACTCTGGGCCTTCGGATTCCTGATCGCTCGCCCGATGGTTGCTCTGAAGGTCAAGTGCAACTAATAACAGCAATATTCGTGTCTAGATCAGCCATGAAAGTCACCTACTTCTGAAGAAAGCCGCTCACTAGACCTGCTTGAGGAGCAAAAGTAGGATAATCTTGATTTTAATAGTGTGAGAGATATGGATATTAATATAGCTCTTATCCATCGTATCACCGATCATTGTCACATAGCCAGTCTCCTTTGACACAATGTCAGCCGTTACCGTCATGAACGGATCCAGGGATTGCCGCGTTGCATGCCACATGACAGGATGCATGGTCTTGATGGATTGAACTGGGAATTTCCCTCACGCCTTCTTGTCTCCCTCCATTGCCACGATGGCACCCAAAGAACACAAACCATCTTTTTTTAGGCGGGCGCTGCACAAATTGCCTGGAAAAGAAAAGACTGGCTCGAGACCTGTAACCCCTGGCATCACTGAAAGCTCCTCAGGTCCCAGTGATCTGCCTGTCGACACCAATGCGGCATCCATGCCATTCGCAGCTCAGGAGACGACCTTGGGCCTGGGAATCATCAATTCTGCGCGTCTCGGATTTACGGCTGTAGGAGGACCAGCACATCAAACAGTGTTTTCTGAGATGGAGGTTCTCTCCAATGTGGTTAAGCCAGAACTGGACAAAGCCAAAGTGGAGGTAGATTCTCTTGGTGACCCTCCTAGCTTCGTTGCTGTCCTGGAGAAAGTGGGAAATTTTACCAAAATTTTTGAAGCTGTTATAGAGGTATGAGTGTTTGCTGATATGCATTTGTTTCTACTGACCATTATGCTAGATTCATCCTGTTGTTAAGGTGGTAGTCAAAGTGATGAGAAGTACCCTCGGGGCAAGCTAACCAATTCTGTGATTGAGATCTTGTGCTAACTTCCCTGAAGCTTTTCACTGAACAAGCCAAAAATGATGTGAATCTGCAGAATCTTCTGAAAACTATGGAAGATGTCTTCACTTTTGTACACTCTGCTAAACCATTGGGGGATGCAAGTAAACCACAGAAGAAAACATTGTACCTCCTGCTTCACCAAACTCTGGAATGTGCAACAGTCATCAGGGAGTATACTACATCTCACTCAAAGAACTTCAGTATGTCTCAGACTGATTTCTTCCAAGCATGACTACTAAGCTCAATCAATAGTGCTGCGAACTCTCCAAAATGTCATGTCTGACATGAGTACCCAGTTTGTGAATTACACCGCAATTCTCTCTGACCTCAAGAGGGATTTCATACAACAAACAAATGTCATAATGGCCATTAGTGTCCTGCATATGTCTTCTGAACTTGAAGATATCAGATCTGACATTAAAGACCTCAGTAAGAATCTCATGCTGATTGATTGAATTTCCTAACATGGTACAGGCATGGAAACTATCCTGAATGACATCCCATATGCTGAAGGGGCATCTTATCAACCAGAAAAAGGCTGCCTTCCAGGAACCCGTCATGATATCATTCAAGAGATCATTGACTGGGTGTTCAGTGCTGATGGGGAATCCACAGCCAGAATATTCTGGTTGAATGGAGTGGCAGGATCAGGAAAGTCCTCCATTTCACACACAATTGCAGAACAAATGAAGCAATTGGGACGTTTGGGGTCTTCATTTTATTTTGACCGAGCAGATCAAGCTAGGAGGACCCCAGGCAATATGTTCAGCACTATCGCTCGTGACTTGGCTGATTTTGATGTCATATGGCAGCGAGCATTACACCAGGTGGTCAAAGGTGAAAAATCACTGCGTACAACACAATCAATTGGGCAACAATTTGAACAGTTTATACTTGGACCAACAAGGCTGTTCACTCCAATTGGTCCAGTTGTTATCATCATTGATGCTCTGGATGAGAGTGGTGATTCATTCTCTCGCCAGGGACTGCTCCAGATCCTTGCAACTCGGGCTCACAATCTTCCTTCCAACTTCCGCATTCTTGTAACATCCCGGACTAAGGATGATATTCACACATCACTTTCCAACAAGGATTCCATTCTGATCAAACCAATGGACAGAATTGATAGTAGTGGCACCAATGCTGACATCAAAGCCTTTGTTGAGCACACGCTGTCTCAAATGGCTCCCAAGTTCAACAACAAATGGCATGGAGATACATGGCTCTCCCAACTTGTTAGCAAAGCAGATGGTTCATTTCAATGGGCCTCTGCAGCATGCCAGACCATTCTGACAGACCGAGGCAGTGGCCTTGTTCCTACAAAGCGGGTAGAAAGACTTCTGGCCAGTGGTGCTGGACTAGATGGCCTATACAAAGAAATTCTAGATCAGGCATACAAAAATGCCTCAGATGATTTCTTTGAGGCCTTTGCCTCAGTATTTGGACGTATTCTGGCTGCTAAAGAACCATTGACATTTCCAATTTTGTGTGAGATGCACACAGCAGATGACCTAGAGTTTGAGGATGTGGTTGCACTCATTATCAATCCACTTGGGCCACTTCTTAGTGGTGTAACAGATCCAACCATCCCACTGTGCCCATTGCACACCTCATTCCGAGACTTCCTAGAGGACCAGAAGTCTGCTGGAAAGTTCTTCATCTCAACCACCAGCTATGAAGCTATTATGGCACACAGTTGCTTCTGGATTATGAAGGAGCCTGTTACTGGCCTTAGATTCAACATTTGGAATCTTGAAACATCATATCTTCCAAATGACAAAGTGCCTCTGACAGAGTATCATAAGAGTGTCATTTCACCACATCTTTCTTATGCTGTGCGCTTCTGGGCTGAACATACCCAAGCCAGCATTGGAAATCAGGACATTATTACAGAACTTGGAAAGTTCATGGAGGTCCAGTTCCTTTATTGGCTAGAGGTCCTTAGCTTTAGAAACAACCTCTCTACTGCTGCCAAGGCCATGCACCTGCTTGGTAATGAACCAAAAGCAAGTTCCCATTACAATTGATACACATATTCTGACCTTCAATTTAGATTGGGCAAGATCCAAGGCTGAAGTACTGGATCACAGATGCTGCACAGTTTTTAGCTGCATTTATTGCACCAATTTCACAGAGCACCCCACATATCTATATATCCGCCTTATCTTTCAGCCCATCCACCAGTTGGATAAAAAACAATTTTGGGCCCCAATATCCTCAGACTGTGACAGTGGAATATGGACAAAAGACTCACTGGAATGCAGCTTTAAATGTGTTTCATGGACACAAATCTGGTGTCAATTCAGTGGCATTTTCACCAGATGGCCAGAAAATTGCTTTAGGCTCAGATGATCACACCATCCATATTTGGAGTTCAGCAACTGGTGCTGTATTGGCTGGTCCATTTCAAGGACACAGTCATAGGGTGTGGTCAGTTGCATTCTCCCCAGATGGCCAGAAAATTGCTTCAGGGTCAGCCGATCACACCATCTGTGTTTGGAATGCAGAAACTGGTGCTGTAGTGGCAGGCCCATTTGAGGGACACACTGGAGGGATCAATTCAGTTGCATTTTCACCAGATGGCCAGAAAATTGCTTCAGGCTCTGATGATCACACAGTCTGTGTTTGGGATGCAGAAACTGGTACTGTAGTGGCTGGCCCTTTTGAGGGACACACCGACTGGGTCCGATCAGTTACATGGTCTCCAGATGGCCAGAAGATTGCTTCAGGCTCTAATGATCACACAATCTGTATTTGGAGTGCAGCAACTGGTGCTATAGTGGCTGGCCCACTTGAGGGGCGCACTGACTGGGTCCTGTCAGTTGCATTCTCCCCAGATGGCAAGATGATTGTTTCAGGCTCACGGGATCACACAATCCGTGTTTGGAATGCAGAAACTGATTCCATGCTAGCTGGCCCTTTTGAGGGACACACTGACAGGGTCCGATCAGTCACCTGGTCTCCAGATGGTCAGAAGATTGCTTCAGGCTCTAATGATCGAACAATCTATGTTTGGAATGCAGAAACTGGTGCTGTAGTGGCAGGCCCATTTGAGGGACACACTTGGGGGATCAATTCAGTTGCATTCTCTCCAGATGGCCAGAAGATTGCTTCAGGCTCTGATGATTGTACCATCCGTGTTTGGAATGCAGAAACTAGTGCTGGAGTGGCTGGCTCATTTGAAGGACACACTGGAGGGATCAATTCAGTTGCATACTCTCCAGATGGCCAAACAATTGCTTCAGGCTCTGATGATCACACCATCCATGTTTGGAATGCAGTGACTGGTACTTTGGTGGCTGGCCCTTTTAAGGGACACACTGCCAGGATCTGGTCAGTTGCATTCTCCCCAGATGGCCAGAAGATTGCTTCAGGGTCAGATGATCACACCATCTGTGTTTGGGATGCAAAAACTGGTGCTGTAGTGACAGGGCCATTTGAGGAGCACACTGATGAGATCAATTCAATCACATTCTCCCCAGATGGCCAGAAGATTGCTTCAGGCTCAGATGATCATACTATCCGTGTTTGGAATGCAGAAACTGGTGCTGTACTAGCTGGCCCATTTGAGGGACACACAGCTAGGATATGGTCAGTTGCATTCTCTCCAGATGGACAGAGAATTGCTTCAGGCTCAGATGATAAGACTATCTGTGTTTGGAATGCTGAAACTGGTGCTATAGTGGCTGGCCGACTCAAGGGACACACTGGAGAGATCACATCAGTTTCATTTTCTCCAGATGGCCAGAAGATTACTTCGGGGTCAACTGATCACACCATCCGTGTTTGGAATGCAGAAACTGGTGCTTTAGTGGCTGGCCCATTTGAGGGACACACTGACTATGCCCGGTCAGTTGCATTTTCACCAGATGGCCAGAAAATTGTTTCAGGATCAGCTGATCACACCATCTACGTTTGGAGTGCTGATACTGGTGCTGTAGTGGCTGGCCCATTTGAGGGGCACACTGACTGGATCCGGTCTGTTGCATTTTCACCAGATGGCCAGCAGATTGTGTCAGGCTCAACTGATTGTACCATCCGCATCTGGTACTCTACAGAAACCTCATGGGGTGATTGTAAGCTTTCTTGAATAAGAAATTAAATATACTAACATATACTCCCAAATATACAGCTTCATACTGGCCATCCTCTGCCAAAGGCACTTTGAAAGATGGATGGATTCTAGGTCACAATGATGAATGCCTTCTTTGGATTCCTCCAGTTCACCGTCAGGGTCTTTACCGTGCAATAAACACCCTTGTCATTGGTAAAGATGTAACAAAGCTCAATTTCAGCAATTGGGCCCACGGACCGACTTGGACCCAGTGCTGTAACTCCATCACAATTTAGCTAATATTTTTTTTCTGTACCAATCTATGGAAATATATGACAGTCTCCTAGTCAGTCAAAATAAACTGGTGGATTTGCATCAAATTTCTGGTCTTCACAGTCTCAATCCCTAATTGAAAGTCCTGTTCTCAGTCTGTTCAGAGTATGGACTTTGCTTCAGGATAGAGCTGGAACAACGTACACTCTTGATGCACTGTTCATTTTGGCATGTTGAGTTTTGATGCTCTTTTGTTGACACCTTTGTGCAGGACCATGGATCCTAAAGGTTCTATTGTTGCTCTCAACAGGTTAGCCAATGCCTGTCCCCGTTGTCAATACACTGGTTTTGTGGTCTCTAAATCATGCCACTTGACCCTGTTTTATGTGATTCCTCATTGATTCCTTTCAGTTTTTGTACAACACCACATATTATATACTGGTTGTATTATTGGGCCCAGCATGCCTTGTGTGAGTCATCCTGGATGCTAATCCCATCATCAACATAACTTGCAGGTTAATAAAATTTGATAATATTCGCAAAAGAGAAGGATTATCCGGACTCAAGAGGAACTCCCCTACATCATTTTTCTGTACCAATCTATGAACAAATATGACACAATCTTCTATTTAGCCAAAATAAATAGTTGGATTTGCCACTGCCAATCCAACCTAACTTTCAGTCCCATTTTCACTCCATTCAAACTATGGGCTCTGCTTCAAGACAGAGAACGGTTTGTACTCTTGACACTCTTTTGTTGACATCTTTTGCACAGAACCATCAATCCTGAAACCACTACTGTTGCTCTCAACTCTTGTATTGTGGTCCATTTCATTGGATTCATCATTCATTCCTTTCAACTTTCTCTTGGACATCACTACGTATTATACCGGTTGTATTACTGGCCCAGTATGCCTTGTGAGTTATCCTGCAAATAACTTGGAGGTTGATCACACTTGATATACTTGCAAAAGAGAAGGAATACTAGAAATCAAGAGGATTTCCACAGATAGAACTTGAGGCAAATGTTGACTTGTCAAGTACTCAGCTATGATTGTCAGCTTTATATCTCTTCCTTCATTTTTCTTCCACAACTTGAGCAACTAGACTTATTCTCATGAGAATTTTGCATGATACGTTGCACAGTAGACATTTTTCCGCACTTGGTAGTGCTGGTATGAATACTCTTTCCAACAAATTTGTCAATAATACAGACTGAATAGCTACCAGCTACATCAAGAAACTCAGTTTAATGTGGAGTTCACTGAATTCAGTTTGCTCATCTCATCTATCCAATATGCTTGAGTCATTCGCCACTTTTCTCTGCCAATGCAGACTAATATCATTGAGCTTCAATTTATAGAGAGTGACAGACTGACTTAGAATCTACCCTACGTGGAACAAGAAAGGCTGTACATGTGGGTGCTCAGAATTCCATGACCGAGTATCCCGATGGATCTTCAAGATACAGCAGGAATTTCGGAGTGATCATCAAGTAAAAATACAGAGCTGAGGGTGAGGATGACCTAAGAGAAAACACTGCCCATTCTGATATGAATACATACACTCCACTTTTGAGCCAGTCCAATCCCAACTCCGACTCCGCGCCTATTTTTGAGCCCAATCCTATGCCAAGGGAAGCCTCACTGGCAAAGAAAGGGGGAAGGGAGAGCGTGCAGATGAGAGATGTGCGGAATCGTGTTTTTGGCTCTGACTTGGAGTGTGCGCAGTAGGAGTGAGTGACGGCGTGACAGGTAGGCGAGAGCGGGGCAGGAAATGGGGATAAAAGAAATCAGAATTGCAATGAGACAAAGAAGACTCAAATCAGCATCTCAGACTTACAATATTGTAAAAGGAAGATCTATTGACTAACATGACATCAAGTACTTGTATTGGTTCAACAGACTCCATCACTTACCCAACTTCCCTCCTCTCAACTACCGTCCATATGCCTCCAAACCTCCAAACCATGCAGCTGCCTGCCCAAGCCCATGTCGCTCAAAGTATGAATGGACTCACACGGAACACAGTGTACTGCGCACAGAGAGGGTGCGGTGTGGATGGATGGCATGAGATGGGAGGCGTGAGAGTGTGCGTCATAGGCAGAGGAGGGAATGAGATCGGCCTCGCAGTCTGCTATTCCAGTATATCGTGAAGGGACATCCAGCCTCCATCTGGTCTTTCTTGGACTCATTGGATTGAGGCATGGCGACAGGAATGGTGTGCTCAGCTCCTGTTGTATCTGGTTGGTTTCTGACGAATTTTCTAGGCAGCCCAAGCACCACCGAATTTTCCAGGATTTCCCGGATTTTCTTTTCGCTGGACCATCCTGAATACGTCTTTCGTTCTCAGTATGCTAAGCATTACTGTTTGTCCTCGGGCGGTCTGACCTGTTTTACCAAGTCATGGGCTGTTCATCGATAAGCCCGGCATTGTGATCGATAAGAGCTGTCGTATCGTCGTCCGCATTGGCCATACCTTGTCAGCTCCGAAATGGTCTTCCATCGTCGAGAAGGATTCTTTTTAGAGGGCTGGCTCTTTGGCAGAACTGGGGCATTTGGTCAAGGAAGGTATGTTTTCTTTTGTGGTATTCCTTCGACCATGCTCTTTGAATTCCTCAGGTCACCGTTCATGCCACCCTTTGGCCCATGTTCTCTGCCTGTCTCTTGACCCTTGTCCTCTGTCTTCGTCGTGGCCTTTTTCTGGAAGGTCGTTGTTGTGATCTCCCAGACATTGAAGCTCTAGGTCATGGTACCGTCACCTCATGCATTCAAGAATAGCACTTCTGTCATCCTCAGGCTCCAGGACAAACGAGTGGATTCATGTGTAAGGAAGGGTTGCTTTGGTTGCGTTGAAGGGATGCTGGTGAAGAAGGCCAATACTGGAAGGAATGGACCATCTGAAGCGTCACGTAGGTCTTTTTTTCTTCTTTGTTTCTTGGATGATGTTGAATCCGGTTCATAAGGGAGCCTAACCTTGTTCGAGCTTTCTGCCTTCCAATCGCTCATAATCCTCGAATCTCTGGGCACAAATGAATGTATGTGCGTTGTCTCCGCTTTAATGAATCTGTACTGATGATCTGAGACTGTGACGTTGGCGTGACCGGTTGGCGGCGTCGACGGCACACGGAGAGAGATAAGAGCCTAAGTGGCTCGAGGCGACCGAAAGGAACAGATATAAGAGTCGATTTCGGTGGTACTAAGGAACTACAAGAAAGTATTAGGTCTTATATATATAATGAGGAAAGGGGAGCCGCAGACAATAGGAAATAGACTAGGTCCAGCCAAGAGGCCGAGTCGGAAACATGTGGAGCTAAATGAGGGCGGCCCACAGGGCCAAGAGAAACGAGAGGCCGTCGAGGTCCGAGTCGGAGTGGTGACGTGCGTGACAGTCACGCTACCGTTACAGAGACTCTTTGTAGACTCTATTCATCGAGAAAGCCTCTCCAGCGACGATGCTCTGATACAACAAATGCCAATGAAGGGTAGTGGCTCGTGATATACAGAGACGGTCGATGGAGAGAGTCGAACTCAAGCTCTTTGTGGCGGTATTCCCATTGTACGCCACAGTCTTCTTCCCTTGATGATATCATTGCTTATCCGACTCGCTTTCTCCAGATGCCTTGAATCCCTTCGCAATGGCGCAAGCAGAGCTCAAGACTTTGCCTCTAATACCATGATGGTATCTCAAACTGTTCTATTCGCGCGTATCATTGCTTATCGCTCTCTCTAGCCCAAACATGATTTTCCTTCGCCAGATGCTCCTTTGGTCTTGCGGGAAGCCAAGGTTTAGGTGTGTTTATCCTTCATCGTCGTCACTACATTAGACATTGTATCCTCCGGATTCTTCCTTTGTCATAAGAATGAATATATTCAATCTTTCGCTTCCATACCAGGACATAATTCCCTATGAGCAGTGTATTCGAAGGAGACCGCTAACAGGACGATGTCCTTGGGTAGATGGGGACGTTAGACGTCGGCATAACAGGTAATAGCTGATGGCTCTCTTGGCTCTCTATTCACAGATACTTCCAAAAATCCTCTTTCGCAGCTCCTTCGTCGATGTTTCTGTTTCATTAACATGGTATTCCATAGAGTCACAGCACGATCATCTATGGCCGTAATAGTGTGTCAAAATTAAACTTTTTAGTCATTTTCAGCATACTTGGACCTGATTTTGGGGTGAAAAATGCGAACTTGAGGTCAAAATTTACAACTTCAGGGTCAGTTTTTTGTTGAACTTCAGAGAAAATGAGTCAAACTTGGACTCCAGGAGTCATACTTGGCATTGAAATTTTCGAACTTCAGATCCAAAGTGTCCATGTTCAGATTAGTTTCCATGTGATGTTTGGAGTTTCCATGTAATGTTCAGATTTTCCATGTAATGTTCAGAGTTTCCATGTCATGTTCAAAGTTTGTAATGTTCAGATTTTCCATGTAATGTTCAGAGTTTCCATGTCATGTTCAGATTGACAGTTTCTATGTTTGGGTCTCAAGAATCCAACTGGCTGTCTCATTGCTATGAACTCATAATTGTGAGCAATCAACTGTCATGAACTGAGTTCAAACCTTGCCTTTGGGTTCCATCTTTGCTACAGACTCAGGCATTTTAGTCTGAATCAGATGACTACTGTCCCATATGATTACAAGATTGATGTAATGGGTGGGAAATATCACGTGAAATTGCTAATATCAGTGTAAATCATCACACACAACATGTATGACACATTTACTGGCTTCAGGAGTTATTGCACAAAGGATATGAGTCATGTAAATAGTTCACAGCTATTGAAAGCAGCCAATTACACTCAATAGACCATATCCTCTGACATACAGTCAGTGATCTGGTGTACTGGTGGGTCCAGAGCAGGTGGGCCCATATTATGGTGACTCGCAAGATTATTTTCTTGCCCTTTGGGATGCTAGGAGATAACAGGAATATTCCCCACATATACAGCTCAGCAGTCTGACATAAGTCATGAATGAAGCAGAGCTATAGATGGTCATGCACAGCATGTATGTACAAGATGTTGCATGAGTCTGAGCATCATTCTCAGGGAAAGTAATTTTGACATATGAATCAATTTAGATAAAGGCTATGACACTAGGTGACCATCTGCTCAAAATCATAAGCCTATTGGAACAGCAAATGAATTAAACCACCATTGACTCCCATAAGTAGAGGTCCTCTTCATTGCAAGGAAATGAAAGCACTCAGGTGTCTATAGTAGTCTATGGTGATCAAACACTTAGGCTGAGACTGGCCCTCAAGCCGGTTGTCACTGAGTGTGACTGTGATGGCAAGATTTCACTCGCTAGTCTCCTGCTCGCTCATCTCACATCAATGAACATCACTACTGACATAGATCCAAGTTCTTCAAGTTCAATAGTGTGATGCAGGATACTGTCAAGTTTCTTGCCCTGATATGAAGTTCATGGAATCAGTCCAAAAGTTTGCGTCAGATTTTTTGAAGTTCGCTGATTTATGTCAAACATAGATGTCATTACTGAACATGGAGGATTTTTGAACATGGAAGATTCTGAACATGGAGGATTTCTGAAGTTCACAGAATCAGTCCAAGATTTCACATCAGACTTTTTGAAGTTTACTGATCCATATGAAACATGGGATGTCAATACTGAACATGGAGAATTTCTGAAGTTAGATGGAAAATCAAGGTTTTATATGAAGTTTGGTAAATTTTAATTATGACACACTATTACGGCCAAACGCCTGCCCCGCCCGCCATCAATTATGCATCGGCTTGCCACCATCAATACTCAATGTGGAGTTACCGCCCTGAGTGTAATTCGGTCAGGAATCTCACTTCCTTAGCATTTCAAGCAATGTGGGCGACTGCATTATCACTCACATCATCAATCCTTCAAGCTGACAGGTGAAATACCCAAGTACCCGGGCTTGAAGCTTGGATTTGTGCTATAACATATGAATCAGTGGTAATAGATAATAGTATTTCCTCGCATGATGCTGATTAGGACAGACACAATTTTAGGAGTCAATGGATGTTGCATTATGAGTCAAAACTGGAGAGACCATCTGAAATTATCCAGGAGCAAATTGCGCCACATATGCAATTCTAGCACCCATGAATGATTCGGGTGGACCTAGCATTTTACAGGTGGAAGCTAGGCCTCATGGCCATATTTGTTGTGAATTCTTCCATATATACAGACTTGATCGTGAATCCTGTTCTTCAATTCATCAATTTCAATCGGCGCCCCAATAATCTGTACGGGGGCAATAGCATTACATAGATGGCTCATTTCACAGTGTGAGTGTCAGAATAGAGGTCCTTGGTATGGTATAGAGCAGCTGAACCATTTGGGCCAGACACTATATAAGTTTCTATATGTCTTGACATCATTCTTAGGTTAACCGCTGCCTATTCCTAGCTAGCTGATCGTCTTTGATATGCCAGATAAAGCATAGTCTTGGAGAAAAAGACATCTGGGATAGGGAGCAAATATTTTGGAAATTATTCAGATTTATTTCGAGCAGTAAAAGTCTAACAACTTTGAAACCTGAGCAGGAACTGCTATAGAGAGGGTCCCCATTTGACACCAGCCAACTGGTTTCGCATCAGTTTTTCAACTGGCGTACTGACTATCCTGAATAAATGTGGACATTTTTCTGGGTCATTTCACATCATTTTCTATGCGACTCGATGTGATGGATCTCGCGAAACGATATTTCAATGTCAGACGAGCCCATCATTTTGATCGGCAATTGCCGGTAACATGCTCCTCTTGGTCCCGACCGTCATTCACGGTGAAAGGCACCTTATAAATGGTTTGATATGTTCGTACTATACTCTTATGCTGCCTGACAGCAAACCATGTCTCAATTTCCGACTGTTCCAAACAGTTTCTAGGTTGAACACTGGCAAATAAAGCATTTTCTCACTATTCATGTCTCTTGCTGGATCAAGACCTATTGCACCAGATATTCCCTAATGATAAGCATTTTCTGATCACTACTGTGGTTCTCCCTGCGCTTTCGCTCCGCTTTTCTGCTTGGTTTTCTGCATGGAATCGGAATAATCGGAACCCAGAGGTAGGTCTCCTTGACCGAGTACCAGCGGCTAATCTGTTAATTCAAGATAGAATAGAGATAGCAACACTTCGAGCCAATAGCGGATGGACCTCACTACGAATTGAGCCTGACATGGCCAGGTTTGGGTGATATGAACTGTGTAGGCCTGACTTTCTGGCCTCGGACAGATTCATGTTGCATCATCGGTATGTATAAATTTATCCTGAGCTCTAAAACACCACGTGTGGATGAGTACCACATTCCACAGGTGATGCCACAATTGTGCTGATATTAGACGTGCTTCTGTTTGCACAGAATATCGGATTTTTGCTAAACCATGACCATAAAACACAGTGGTAATTGGTACAGGACCTATTCTTGGACTCAGAGATGGATCAGAGCTGCCAAATTGCCAACCCGACCCCTGAACAAACCAATATTAGGTATCCGTCGCTTAAGGATCAACGTAACGCCTTTCCATCGCATCTGTCAGTCCTTTAAGTAGCTCATTCTTGCATCTGAAGTATGTCCAAGCCTACCCATGCCACCCTGGAGAACTGAATTCCAAATATGGATATGTTTTTGGTATGTTTTGAGCCATAATAGGATGACTATCGGGTTCTTTTGACGTATACAACGAAGGAATGAAGGTCCAACTACTCGAGCACCTTTCAGGATTACCGTATGTCGTCAATGGGCAGGAATGATATCAATTTCCGGTCATCGTCAATATGTTTTTTGTCATCTGTGCTCCGGGCCTCGGCTGACTGGCGGCAGAAAAGCTATATTACGAGAATACAAGGCCTCAGCAGCTGCTACATGCCTCAAGGCTCAAGAGATGGTGTGACGTATTTCACAATGTTTTTCCTGGCCCGATTCTTTCTCCGTCCTCTAGGCCGTCATCATATCAAATGCTAGATCGTCGGTCCCGATTGATGATGGCGGAACGTCGGTCAGGCTCAAACAGCACAATACGCTATGAAATGTCGCTCAGCGGACCTGACAAACATACTTCTTCTCCATGGACATCGCGGGAGAAATGCCACTACTTACTTATTGACCAGTGGGAGCCGAAAAAGAGCTATGATTTCAAGGCCGATTTTGACCTCGAAAGGATCTGCGATGAGGTCAAATTTCAAGCTGTCTACTAGCTCAAAATCTTAGGTACCCTTGTTAAGCCTGTTTCTCACACACAGAATCTGGCCCTAGCTTGCATCAGTAAGATGACACATAACTTTTTGCGCTTTTTTGTGCCTGTAACACGTAAAAAAGCGCCAAAACACGCAAAAACCATGCCGAAATACGTAAAACACGTAAAAAGCTGAAACACGCCACTTTTTATGTCCGAAATGCTACAAGCAGAACACTGCAGACAGTGCAAAAAGTTGAACTATTGGCAAGAGTATTGCCTACAGCTTTTCAAGTGACCTCTACCTTACTTCCATAGTACTTGACCACCTAGTTTCAGGTGCATTCTGTGTACCAGGTCTGCTCATTGCCACGGTTCGGGGCTATGACAGCCGTGAGAGTGTGACCACGGCGACGACGATCAGGACCCTTTCCAGCATCCCACAGATCCCGATCGGCGTCCAGAGAGCTCTCACGTCCCTGTTAAGACGCTACATTGCATAAACTCAAGTTTCACACCCTTCACGGGCTGCTTTGGATATCTCGCGCTTTTTACAAGCTGAAATGTGCAAAAAGCTGACAAGTTAATTGCAATTTTGCTGATGTGCCTTTACATGATGGAACATTCATTGACCTAAGGTGTGTTTCCCTGTGTTGCTTGTCTTGTCTTGTCCTGTCTCCTCTTCTCTTTGCTCTCGTCTTTCGCTAACCCTTCCTCCAGATTCCGACCTCCAAGACCTCTCCCTCGCTGACAAGCTCCGTCACGGCCGAGACGTCGATAAAATCCCGCGTTGGGAAAATGGACGAGGTAAACCAGATATGAGACTTGGAAGAGCAGCTACACACTTGCAAATGGCGATTCTCCAACTGAGCTGGAGTCGTTTGACAAGGTACCCTTCCAGGATCCTTGCGGTGCCTGTCCTGCAATTTGGAAAGATTGCCTTTGATCATTGATTATTAGGCCTTTGCCTTTGTGGCCACTGGCCCTTACTCTGGGAGTTACACCGGGAGATGTTGAGATTCTCAACATTTCCGCATCGTCACGCAACATCTCCGCGCACCACATCTCCGCCCTCGACATGTCAGCCCGTAGGATATGTGTCGGCATCCCTCGGCAAGTCGCATGCCGAATAAACCCAACTCTGCCGAGAAGTATAATATCCTTCCAACGTGAAAAACATGCTCATTGATTGGAGAGCAAAGTGATTATTGTCTTTATTCAATATTCCTACAAGGATCAAACTGTATGAAGTCATCTTTTGGCATCTCATTATCGTGAAAGGTTAAACACCTCAAGAATCGATGTTTCGCCAAGAAAAAGGGATTGTATCACGCAGAGGAGAACCCCGTGGACCCCCTTATGCTCGCTGCTAAGGCTCACTGCGTGAGGCTTCTTTTTGCTGATACTACAAGCTTGTCATCAATTGGTGATGAAGATAAATTCATGAGAGTAGAAGGGAATGTGTTACAAATATACTGCAGACAGAGATAAAAATACGGACATAGGAAAATACCACAAACACCATCTTCGCAACATCTCCGCCATCTCCACACACACACACATCACTACCCTCTCCTCCGCACACATTCCCACCAAAACATCTCCGTATAGATGAGACTCCCAGAATAACAGAATTGGTGGCTCACAGCGAGAGAGATTTGATGTCTATTGTCGTTGGAGACAGTGTCCTACAATGACACAGGATGCAATGCTTGTTGATCCCATCATTTATGGGCACTCCGGCTCCTTCCAAATCAAGGACTGGCTCCCGAGGACACAATATGAGTCTGCACTTTCACCCTATTTTTGACTGGGTGAGTGGTACAAGTTTAAAGACTTTAAACAACAAGGTGGTTGATTTAGTTAATTACCGATTCCATGAGGTCACTAGTACTACGCCGGCTGGTTTTTTTGGGCCCTGGCTTTGTAAATCTATCTATCAATGTGATTTGGTGGTAATTCGGTCGCCATCAGATATAGCATCGCGAATAAGAGCTGGGTGAGGGAGCACAGGGCCAGGTTCCCTGTGCAATGGCTGTCTCCCAATCTTGCTGTTGGGTTCGATACAAATCCAAGATAGTTCGCGCATTTTCAAGCTGACAATGGATAAAATGAGAATCTGGGTAGAAACAAAGATCACTGAAACATACGGGGTTGCTCTCCTGGTGCTGAGATCGTCTTCGCATGAGCTGCCATGCCAAAGTCCAGAGACTGACGATGTGATTTGGGGAGCGCAAGGCATTCCGGAAGGGCTGAAAGCTGGTTACAGCTTGGGATGTACTTCAAAAGGGAAAGAAAACATACCTGATAGAGTCCAATGTCTCGGGTGTCGACAGCTAGATGAGCAATTCCAAGAACTACAGATGTGAATGAGTCGAGGAACAAGCCAAGAGAGACCACAACACATACCAGAGAGTTCATTCCACAGACTATGACCAACTAGAATGTTCCCTTTGAGAAGGTTCGCGACATGTTCTTGAACAACCGAAAATTGGGTGGCATTGTCTGGACCAAGCATATCAGCAAAGGTTGAGTGAAAATCGTTCTTTCAAGCCATACTTCCAGTCAAATGAGACGGTTGGATCCCTGTCGTAGCGGTTCGGTAGTCCGTCACCTGAAAACAGATTCAGTTCAACAGCAGCAGACCAAGAAGTTGCGCAGACCTTCATAGTGGGAACAACATAGGTGTCAAGAACCGTCTGGCCCTGGTAATCGACAATTGCAACACGACTGGATGATTTTTATTATCAGCAACTCATCAAATGACCAGAAGAAAAAAGTCGTACGCAAGCATTGAAGTGGTACCGCCGGGTCCAATGCCGACTGTGAGGCACGACATCGTATAAACTCCTTTTGAGGGCATGATGGGACCTTTGGGAATGAAACTGTTGGACAAAATCTCGGGCTTTAAAGGCTTAGAATAAAGGACTGGAACGATGTTCTTGCGCCATCCGTACACTAGGGACAGAGACTGATGCACTCCAAATGAAGTGTCTTACAGGCACTTTTGATCCACTTCACCAGCATTCCCCGTGGCACAGCCTTTGTTTCCCGCCTGGCAACTGAATGCTTTACTGGGTGATGACACATCTATATGAGTCATTGCCGTCCAGGGGTTTTCACAAGTCTATCATTGGGCTACAAAGATTTATAGCTGATTATGTATGGGCAAACAAATATGCATGTCATGGCAAATGGTGCAGGGGTGCACAGTGACTTTTATTCCTCAATGAATACATCATAGAGAAATAACAGCTAGACTGATGCCTGTACAAGCGAACAATGGACTTGTCAGCAACAACATTGATGATGAGTCAGGTGGATATCATCCAGTAAGCATCCAGTTCCCAGGCCTGGGCCCAGACGGGAAACAAGCGTCGATTTCGGCCCCTGGTGGTAGATCTTGATCAGCGCGAAAGAAAATTGCAATATCATAGGTAGGCCCGTCTGACGGTCTTGGAATCTTACTATCTTATTTTTATGGCACATTTCAGGATTCAAGTTCCCCGTCGTTATTGGTGATTGTTCCAGGGTCATCTTTCGAGACTGGCTTGAAAGAGGATCCGAATGAAACAAGGGACGTGATCTCAACGTGGCTGTGTCATAAGCGACGATGACGCAAAGCGGCGGTGGCGGCCACCAGCCCTTCATTGCATATATGTGATATCCAACAAGAAAGTACAAGAAAAACAACAGCAGACATTATGAGATCTCAGGAGAAATGAATAAGAATATGGAATCCAGGGCGGTGAAACACGTTTCTTACGCCGCCATTGACCGCTCGGTCGAGTCTTTCAGCTCGGAGAATCATCGTACAAGCATGAGTCTGACTCCAATCGGCTAGGTTGTCAGACACGAATCCATCTAGGAAAGACTAGTTCAAGCCATGAAACCTAAAGTAAGGGCCATAACCTGAGAAATGCTCACCTGGGATTTGGTAAAGAGGCATTGTTTTGGAGTCAACTTCGATTGTCGTTGCAGATTCTCTGGCATGACATAACACCAGCGGATTCTGGACAGGGTGATTTTGTTGACCCGGTCGCTGCCATTGTCTACATTATTACCAGCTTCTTTTCCAGCTCTCCCAGCTCTTTATTCTTAACAAAGCCTTGCTCGATCGGAGACTTGATCTCGCGGGATGGCCCTAGGACAAAGATCAACAGATGTCCGGCGCGTTGTTATTCAAAGGAAAAAATCACACTGAGCAATCTGAACAGCAAAAGAGGAGAACATACAAATCTAAGATTCATTTTCAAGGGAAATTTTCACTCCAAAGAGACCGCCAAGGGTCGCCATTTCTCGGCGCCTAATCTGTTACTTGGTCTGTCACACCAGATGTCGGTCATGGTGGGATAAGGTCAACTTTCTTGGTGAGATGAAGCCAGTCTTACCATATTGGCATGTTTCGGAGCGCACAGAGAGACCTTGACTTTGAGAACGCGTCGCCAGCAATGATTGTTTTTTCTTCACATGCTGATCAGTTTCGGTGAGGACCATGAATAAGTATTAGAAGGGAAGCATTGTGATAGAGAAAAAGAATTGGAATACTCAGTGGGATTGAATTGTTTTTATGATAGGAACAGAGCATATATATAGATATCTTGACGCAGAGATGGTAATAATCAGAGAAATAGAGGACACATGTCCTCTACTTTAATATGATGGTTCACCCGAACCACCGGCATTACAATTTTAGTTTGCTGAAATCCCTTTCCCCCTCGTGCCTCATGGCTGCCAACCACCTCAGAGACACTCTTCGTATGTTCAAGACCCTGAGGCGGCGACTGTACACGAAACAGGGCAGCAATCCGATTTTTTTGTCCTTTTCTTGACTAAAACCCGATTCTCAGACTTCAGTCACACTAGCATCCTGCCCTCTCAACCGGTCTCTGATCTCGCTGGCGTGGCCATTCCTGAACTCTATCACCTGTGACCTGCAGATGACTAGAGATCATTGCTGCCAGTGGATGATTTGCGGGACTCTCTCCTCGAAACTTTCGGCCGGTTTGCACGGCATTCCGCATCCGGATTGTGGCGCCTGTACTAAGCACCTGTCAACTCGACAATCCCGAACCGAGATAGTCAAGCCCGTGTCCCCCGAGGCCGAGGACAACTTTTCTCTTAGGATATCACTTCAAAATATGTAGTTCCAGCCGACCCATTCTTTTCAGTGCCAACAACTCACCTTACACACTTACTGCAGACTCTGCTCCAAAAATAAATTCCTTCCACATCGCCATTTTGGTTCCGCATTCAGCCCTGCTGATTCAATCCTTTTTTGCTTATGTGCTCAAGCAGGCACCACTGGGGCGTTGCCTCTAGAAAATGGGCCAGGTTTAGGATTGTCACCAGCCCCTACGGGAGAAGTTTGCAGTAAGGGGGTGAATCTCTCGATAGAGAGGCTGGGGACGCGGTTACTTAATGTCGGTGGCTTGGGAGCACAATCCAAAAAATGTCAGCAAGGTTTGTCCGATCGTGTTATCAAAACGATAGGCCACATCAAAAACCAGCGGGGTAGAGGCCGTCCTCTCGGCGGCAATTACGAGTCCACAGCAGGGTGAGATCAGATTTCAGATGTCAAACATCTCAATTCAGTCACGGAATGTCTCATTGTCTAGGCCAACAGTATTGGAGGTTTGTACGTTGAGTATAACATAGAGGCTGGAGAATCATTCTGGTTCTGCTTAATCCAAACAGTCAGCCAATAAATGGAGATAGACACTGAAAATGCAGCAAAAAAGCTACAGATGAGGTCAAAACATAGGGCACCTGGAAATGGCTAAGTAGAAGATGGTAGCTCAGTCACGGATACAAGCACATACCCAGAAACCGGACAGACCATAGATACCGGACACCATGAAATAAGACCCCATTTGTGCTCAGAGGAGATACCCTATAGAATGGATGGGTTAATCAATACCTGATAGATGCCCTGATAACATTTGGCCATCTAGAATTGAGTTTGAAAGTTGCCACAGACCTTTCTCAGCCTCGGGTCAAGTTGGCAGACAAGGTCAGTGACAATGGTTTCAAAGTTTTTGCATTTGGTATATGTACTTGAGTGTCTAAACATTCACTGAGCATAGGCAAGAGTCTGATGGCTGACTTTGGAAGGAAAGAAACCGGATTAAACCAGCAAAATTTGATTTTGAGGGTGTCCGGTATCTGTGCCAAATTGGGATTTTCGCCTGATCTGAGTTCTTTGCTCACAGCAGGCTCATTTCTTCATTATTTCACACCATTCTTCTTGTTGAAACAATGTTCAGCATCTATTGAATCATTCTCTGGAGTACCCGAGGCAATGAGATAGTGCTAATGCCTCGTGAATGTGTGAAACATTATCCTGTCTGGTTTCCCGGTACGTTTCTGTACCACCTGAAATAAGCCACACAGTGAGATCTTGCAAGATTCTTGGTCATCAGGGTGACAACAAGAATAGGATACTAGCCATGAAGATGCTTGCATGACACTTGGTGGCTAGCAAAAGCAAAATGACTGCAAACATTCAAATTTATGATGGTATGTGACTCAGGCTTGATATATAGTTGTAGTATCATAATGAAAACGGCACACATTGAGACTTGTAACACTGAATGCCATCCTGAAGCTCCGATGCTGGCGTCAGAATGCATATCGGTTTTTGCCGGGCTATGCGAAAAGGGATCAGGTGATCATCCCCATTGGGCTCTTTGATGGCAGATGTCTGATTTTCGCTCACACCCAACCAACGAGCCACTCACGTGGACTCGTAACTCCCGCGCCGGCATCAGCGTCCAAGTAAGCACCAAGGAAGGAAAGATGATCTCATGCTTGACTTTCTCAACGTCGATTTCATTCGATGCTCAGCTCTCTAGTTCCATTACTTTACAGCAAAAATCTTTAGTCCCACCCTCCACTCCCCTCGTTTTTTGTTAAATTTTGTTCCAGCAAATTAATTAGCATAGTAATATACATCAGTTTCAGCAAAGACGATAAACAAGTTCTCAAGGGATCGAATCGCTACAGGATTTCCCACCCATCCGGCAGCAAATCTACTCAGCGTACCATTCGAGCTAAAGCTCGGACCCCCCAACCTTCAGATCCCTCGTTAACGTTTCATCTTCTCCTGTCGACTGTCGCACTTGGATTCAAACATGTTGTGGAGCTATTCATGTTTGAACTCCGCTGAACAAGGGCGGTCTTCCCAGTGGCCCATCAATATGATAACAGCTGGAATGTAGAATGTCATCGTTTTTTTGCATACATAGCTCTATCGCAGTGTTACAGCTGTTTGCAAAACTATAGACGGGTTTCGCACGTCCGGACTTATCAAAAATCTAGTTACGCTTATTCATCTTTATTCATGTTACAAACCAACTACCAGGGATATTCCCTCCCTGGCACTCATGGCGCTAACGCATCGCCCTACTGCAGCATGTTCGGTGGAGCTTTTGTGCCGGTGTGACCAGAAAGGGAAGTATCCTCGGTAGTTTGTCTGTGGAGTATTACCTTGAAAATGATACGCTGAATGCCTGGCTCCGAGCTCACTGTCGACCCAAGGTCGTTGTAGATTGGATGATTCTCCCTGCGCCTGTCAAATCCGTTGGCGATGGTCTCAATGTATGGTTGGAAAAAAGTGCCTGCATTTGTTTTGAATCCTTGAATTGTATCAAGCAGAACAGAAAGAGCCTGTTATCAGCAGCCGATTCTCATGCCTTTACCATGGGTCTTTTAATACCCTTCAGTACATTGACTGATTACAATCTAGACCGCCAAAGCGACAGGTTTAATTATTAGCAGCTCTGTACTCGACCTTTCCTAGGTACTTAAAGTCATAGCTTCTCTGCAATTCAAGTGATAAACTGTGAATTAGAAGAATATCCTAGAACTCTATAGAAGCGTTGCTCTCATCGTCAGATGATTCCGGCGTCCTGGCTCGTGTCCCACCTCTGTTCTCAATCCAATTGCTTATTGCTTCGATGAATTCCTTGTCATTGGAAGACTGCGAACCAGAAAACATTAAAATCGCTTGAAGGAATATGAACCAGTGTTGGATTAACGAGACTGGTAAGCGTAAAGAAACAAGAAAGAATATGTAACGTGACTGTGACTATCATGTAAGTAAGTGTCGTAAGCCATGCTTACAGTCATATCTGCAAAATATTAGCTAGAATCAATTTCTTACAGAATCATGTACTGAAAGTATCCAACGTCATCGATTCATTGGCATCTCAGGTCTCGAAGCATACACAATGGATTCGCTGCGCAGGTTGATGTGTATTGAAAAAGGAGCCTGTCGTGCTTGAGAAGCGGTTTGCACACTTGGACAAAAGGATGAAAATCTGCTGAATCCGGCTCTCGAAGATGCCAAAGGTGGCCCTCATAGGGATACTCACTGGAATGGTAGGACAAGATAACATCCGTCAGTGTCCTTTGTGCGATTATGATTTGCATCTTCTTGCTGTCCTCATTGAACCAGTGGGATAGAGGCCAACCATGCTGGTGGCAGATACAAGACCCCTCTGTATGTGAAGGACACTGAGTGGCATATAAGGGCTGACAGCTGAACACAAACTTCAGCATACCCTGTGACCAATGCAAGTGCTGGTAAGTCAAAGTCAAATTACTGGCGGTCATGCAAGATATCATCACCTTGACACACTCTGCCTTGGATGCAATGTCCGCACTTCGGGATTACAGGAAATATAGGACCAGAATTTAAACATAAAGATGAATATATTCACCATACAAATAGTATAACAAAGAACAAACTGCATGATGATCAATAATGTGGCGACAACAATAGAAGGATAAAACATAGAGGAATATTGTCTACAAGGGATCTGGTGCTTTCTGCAAGAAGAATCCATAAAACCCATATCACATAGTAAAAGAGCTGACTCTTATGTTAACCTTGGTGACAATGTGTATCCTTGGGTAGAGGCATTTGCAAAAGAATATTGATGATACTCAAGCCAAATGACAACATTGCTATGAACCAGTCAACCAGATCCAATCACCCAAGGAGCAGAATTGCTGGGTGGAACTGGGTGATCAAGCAGTCACAGCTCAAACAGTAAGCAATCCTGTAATTTATCAGCACAGTGTCCTTTCATGTTTGAAACAAACTTACATAACAAATGATGCAAAGCTCTGGAAGGGTCCACAGGTCTTGGAAGAAACAGTCCAAAGGGTCCACCAAAACTTACCAACAACAGTTCACAGAAATACTCAGAACCTCAACCAGCAAGGATCCACAACTGAGTTGGTGTCTTATACATAGAAATCAGTGCAAGACAGAGGTACAGTGCAAAATGCAGGAGTTATATTTGGGAGCAACTATGTCAAAGAACTTGACACCTTTCCAGTCCCGCCACCCAACTCCAGTACTGCCACTCTAAAACAGAGGTCTCTGTCAACCGCTGAACTAAGGACAGGGTTTGAGACTTGTTGAAGATTAGCCTTGTTCAACATGCACTCAACAACAGCCACCCCAAGCTATGAACCCAAGAAAGCAAAGGCCAAGAGGCAACAGCCTCAAAATAAATCCACGGGCAAGATTTGCCAAAGGGCAACGCGACACGCTAAGATCATGCACTGATCACGTGATGGGAAAGTTAGTGTAAGGGCGGAAAAATAAATAAAAATGAGGACAGACAGGAAACGGGGTGGGGAGGAAGGTCAGGCTAAAAAAAAAGCGAAAAGAATAGGTCAGATATGCTTGTAGAAAAGCATAGCATCAGACTTACAAAAGAAAAGGCAGCAGCCAATAATTTCTTTGGGCTGAGAGGGTGAGAAGCACAGGGGCAAGGCTATAGAACAAAATGCAGCAATGATCAACAATCAATAGCCTTGAAAAAAAAAACAGCAAAGCTTACCTCGGAAAAGAAGCAGGAATGATTGACGCTGTGGGTGACAGGAAACGGTACATAGCAGAAGGCGGGGACATCGCGTAAGGTACCGACGTGGTGAACCAACACAACGGTCCATCAGCGGGACTGGAAATGATTTCGCACTCAGAGTCAGCGTGGGTTTTTCTTTTCACGTGATCATTTTCTGTTGTCGCTAATGGCATTGGTTGCCAGTGGACCGTGGTCGAGGCTGTGCTCTGCACGTGGATATCTCCTTTGAGGACTTTGATCGCTGTTCCCTGAATTTCGCTCCCTCCCAACAAACGAGCCACTCACGTGGTCTCGTAACAAGTTGATGACACCTTTAATTGATCCTGTGCAGCAAACGGTGAGAGAGCGAGACAGAGTTTCAGAAACACATACCATCATGCTCCTCCTCTCTTTCTTCGTAGTTATCAAGAGGCTCCGCCCAGCGGATGATAGTTCAGTCAGGACTTTGTCCAGTGAAGATGGTGCATTTTAGACTCTTCAGGATTCATTCAACTGATGTCTTCGTTCAGTGGGCAAGGGCTCGAATGAAGTACAGGCAGAAGGTGAGCAAGACAACAACCCCGAAAACACAGGTGCGTATGAAATTGGTATGATACCAGATCTGACATGGTTTTAGAGCCTGCAGGAGAGCATAGCCTTGGGAAACATCTCAGAGGTGGAGGAAATGGTGGCAGTAGCAAGAAACAGAGAAATGCCTAGGTTCCTGAGTTGTATTGTTGCAGTGTTCGCATGGTAGTTTACTAGTTTGCTGTTATCTAATGTCAGATGCTACGCTGCACTCTTCAGCCCAGATGTGATTTTGGAGTCTGAGAATTTTTGATTGACCGTGGTTAAGCAAGGTTAGAATCGCCGAAGGCGGTACTTTCATCCTCGGTAGTTTGTCTGTGGAGTATTACCTTGAACAAGCTTGAACAACAAAGTGTGGCAGGTCTTATTAGTGTCACAATTACTAAGCTTCGGCTACTTGTGTGTTTGCGGCCAGTCCCGTGCCTAACATGCACAAACCAAGTTTGCCAGCAGCTTTTTGGGTTCACTTCTGAGACCGAGATCGCCGATAGACCTAACATGTACAAACCAAGCTCGTCAGTAGCTTTTTGGGCTCACTTCTGAGACCGAGATCGCCGCAGGTCTTTAGTAGACGGCTTACCAGAGGGACTCGTTAGAGACCCTTTCCAAACCTTTTCCCAAAACCTCACTGTGCATCTTATCTCTGCCAACTGCGATGTCCGCCCATGCGCTCGTGGAGAATTTTGTCAAATACATCAAGTGTTTTTTGAGACGTGAAGGTAGTACCAGCGCTTTTATTTTTTTATCGGCCACTTAATCGCGCGCAGACTTTCCTGACGATATTGAGCCAATGATGATGGCCGCTCTATAACAGAGTTTCTCGCCAACTACCGTTAGTATCGACCGCTCCTTGCCAGACTTGCTCATATCATTCAGAGTTGTTCCCCGAATATTTTAGCGAATTTAGTGTCAGCCTCGCTGTTTGCTCTCTCAACAATCGTCGCGAGTCATTTCATCGCCCTTTTCAGTGCTAAATCTGATTTTTCTAGATCCGTTGCTTCTCTCCGTCGGTTATCTCAACCGAACTCTCAAGGACGAGCTCAAGGTTTGGCTCGAAAAGCTTTACCAGCGGACGGCATTGGCCATGACATATGAGAGAACTCATCAGGGTGTTCCGGTAGTCGCTTTTACAGTACATGAACCCACGGGACTTAGTTTCTTCGGACCGATTATCGAACTTTGAATAATATGAATATACATTCTGCGCTTCTCAAATACTCTGATCATCAACTACACTGTTTCCGAGATGTCGGTGTCTCTTGTATCGTCATTTCATCACTTGAATTTTACTTCGTTTCTTTTCATCTTCAGAGCTTGTGTGATGTCGTTTGAGTACTTTCAACCAAGATTAGTTTTTGAAGGATGTGACAGTGACCTCAACTGTGTGCTAAGCAAGGTCCGAAACACCGAAGGCAGTACTTCCATAAACAAGCGTAACTAAATTTTTGATAAATCCGGACGTGCGAAACCCATCTATGTATAGTTTTGCAAACAGATGTAACACTGCGATAGAGCTATGCAAAAAGCGATGAACATTCTACATTCACATCACGATCGGACAAACCGTGTTGACATGGATTGCGCTCCCAAGCCACCGGCATTAGCCGTGTCCCTAGCCTCTCTACCGATAGGTTCACCCCATTACCAAAACCTTTCCCGTAGAGAGGCTGGTTACCAGCCTAGGCCAGGTTGTGAGCCCAGAGTAAGGAGGTGAGCTGTTTGTTGTAGACCTTATCTGGATTCTGCTGGTAATAAGTGCTTGAGTACTTGACATTTATTGCTGGCTAACTTATAAGCTGTAAGGTCAGCGAGCGGCATGTTTAGATTCATAGAAATGGGAGCCAAAACTAGTTCCTTTTGCATCCTTGCACTGTCTTTTCTTTCAAATCTGGGAATGATTTTACATCGCAATTTATGGTATTGCACACAGGCTTTCCAAGCCGTCTTCGAATTCCTGATTTGGTGAAAGGTGCTAACAGAGCTCACAAGCCCCACCGCTCTGAGGTTTGCTTCCTGACGTGTTATTCTAGCTCTCTATGGCTGACACAACCCATATTCCCTTGCTAATCTACCATTCTGTTTCGTTGCTCTAGGTGGAATCAAGATTTGGGGCTGACATGGGCTCTTGGTACAGATCCAATCAATTCCCATGATGGTATGAGCGAAAAACACGTTTAAATATGATTATTCGGGGTGGAAATTTTGGTACAGATGTTTACCACACCTCTTCAACGAGAAAATGAACTAAATAACATCAAGAGAGCCGGCAAAATCAGTCAAATTCACCGGCCATTTCTGTCTATTATCCTAAACCATACATCTCAGCCCTGTAACCTGGTATGGACCTTACCTCCGATGGGAACATTATCTGTTCAAAGATTATTGCAACCCTTTCCAGTCAAGTCTCATTGTTTATTTGAGGCAAAATAAATACAAATTGTCCTCAAGATTATGGCCAAAGGCTCTCACTGTGATCAACCGGCCAAACAAGAGTTGTTGCAATATGTGGCGTATTTGCTCTGGCTTTGTTGGCCCAAGTGGTTATGGCCCAAACAAGTTACCACAGGTATCAATGATTTGATGGAACATGGAAACCATGGATCAGGCTCTCCCACACATTGAATGTGCGAGCCTATCAACAGTCATATGTAAAGATTGTCACCTACTGGTACTATATACAATACCAGAACATTATTTTGAGAAACAGCTACAAGGTTACATGTAGATCTCTCCTGGTGCATGAATGGGATGTGTCAGAAAATTTCCTGGCGACCATGGTCATCAATAGCAGAAAGAGGCGGTCCGACTCTAGCGCTGATCTGATTCCATTCAGGAAGGCGGGATGATGGCGCGCTGAAATTTGGAAGCGAGGGCGGAAGCCACCTGGCAAGGCGGCATCAGCAAGATTTATCATCATTTTGGTGCAACATTTCGGTACAATAATCCCCTTTGGAGATGATGGTGCACAAATCCCATGAGGCCGGGATCCCGCGTAGCTAAATCTGAGGAAGAAAATCAGAATTATCTAAATTCTCCGAAACGGGTATCTTCATTTCCCACAGGTTTAGAAAATCGGTCACAACATGTCACTGCTCACATGCCATCGGAAGCCTTGCCGATAGGGCGCCAATCACAGCGCCAATCAGAAGAGTTCAAGTTCCGCTGCCAACAAATTTTTAAACGGGCATTGGTGGGACTATTTTTGATGAGACAAGCGTCCGGAATAATGCTAAAACCCTGTATAGACATTTGTCTCAGTCTATCAATTATTTTACAGCCCTCAAAAGCAAATAAAAACTGTCCCATGGAGGACCCGCGGAACAACGGTCCTGCACTCGGCATCTCGGATTGACATTTACATTCTCAGAGACTATGGGCTGCTGACAGCGTGACATTGTGTGAGCTACGCAACAGTTTTCAGCTGAACGGTTTCGAAAATTATCTGAATTTTCACACAAATTATCGAAATCCTACGTGGCTGATTTTCTAAATCACCCACCTACGCGGGATCCCGAACAGGGCCCGAGTGATTGGTGCAATGCCCAGCCATTAGCAAGTTGGTGCACCAAAGCCATGTGCTAATTAGCATGTTTGGTGCACCAAAGTAGGTTGGCAGCCTGTTGCCAGTGGATATTCTTATTGTTTCTGTATGCCTCCCTATAACATAGCTTCTGGCTTTATTGGCCTCTGAAAGCTCATCCTTGTTGAATTCAGATTCAGGGCAATTGTTGGCTTCAAATGGTTTTCAGGTACAATATCTGTAACTTGGTCACATTCACATTTATGCTGCCTGGCTTGTTATCAGACAGCATTGATTGTGGCGCATTTCCGTGTTTTCACATGGTTGCTATCCATCTGATAGTCAGAAGTCTGGACCATGTCCATCAGTGAATTGTCCAATTGATTTTTTCCCCTTTTTTAACTTGTATACGTGCAAACATACATAAAAATGCGCAAGAAAGCGAGAAATACGGGAAAAGTGGCAAAGGTCAAAAGATGAGTTTTTTGGTCAAAAGCACGAGGCCCAAAAAATCAAATCAACCCCATGTACTCTACTGCAGTAATGGTGAGATCCTAGCAGTACTCTAGTCTCAACATGAGCAGGAATTGTAATTTGATTGCGGAACGTATCAAGCGCAGTGCTCGTGCATATGTGTGTCAGAAGTCGGCCATGTATTCCCAGATGGAGCGACAATGTCGTGACCGGTTTGGGGCTGCAGGATACGGAGTCTTACTGGAGGATTATGCGCCTGGAATTCTGGAATATATCAATCAGCAGCGGGCCGCAGAGTGAAAATTACTTTCAAGAGAATTACTTCATGTGCAAGCTGCACTTACCATGTATGATTGGCCAGCTGCTGCTCCAACAGCTATTGATCACTGTTTGAACAATGATAGGTCTCTAAGAGGCATATCCCCAAGGTCTACATACCAGCCTACCAGCACACCCATGGAGATATCAAAGAGATAAGCGACACTAGCCGAGGTTTGATCCAATGATTGATCCATCCTTTGGGAGCGCCCATAATTGATTGATCTGACGGCATGGTATTCTTGAGCGAAGCGATGGCATACCCAATCATCCCTTATGTTCTGGGGCGCAAACGACTTGAGTGTCTGAGTAGGGTAAAACTGACGTCAGATAGTATGAATAAGATGACTGCTACGGATAATCAGGTATTAATGCAAGTGATTTGAATATGAACCCTGGTTTCTTGGCTGTAACTTCCAACTGTTTCAGGGCCTCTCGTACCGCCTCCAAAATCATTCCATGGTCTTCTAATGCTGGTGGCGAAGTGAGGAATTCGTCAAGTCCCCGCTGCAGTTGCACCACAACCTCTGGATCATCGAGTGTGGCCAGGGAGCTGAATACCAGAGGGACATACTTCATGTCATTTGGAGATATTCGAGGAAGATGGTAGGTGAGCCATCTGTTGAAGGGAATAATGAGTTGGTGCTGACTCAGTGAGTCTAGGCCCGAAAACGAAAGAACATGTTTCGGGATGTTTTGGCTCAAAAAAAGAAAGTCTCTCAGCTCGCCAGCACTTATGATTTGATTGAGAGCCAGGTTCTCGAGGCGCCACCGAGATGGTATTCCCGGGGGAGTGAATGCAGATGCCAATGGACAGCACAGTGCCCTTTGCGCCATCTTGATCGCAATATCATCCGTAATTTCTACGAGGGATCCCAGGAATCGTGCGAGGTGGTCCATTGAGTATTCAGGAAGGTACAAGTTGCCGGGGATACCTCTTTGAAGGGCTAAAGTGAAAAGCGATATGGCTGCGCTGTACGCCCGTTGAGCCCTGACGGATCCTTTTGAAACTGGCAAGACGAATGTTACCAGCTCTTCTATTGTGAGGTAGAGAATATCATCGAAATGATATGGGAGATTGATTTCGCCTTCCCAGAGGAAGCTGCAAAAGCCGAGCAGGGAAATGATTTGATTTGTCTCCGCTGCGGTGGCTCCTTCTGGAATACTCCCATCCCCGTAGGGTGTAATCCCCAAGAATGACAATATCTCAGCCCAAAATGGGTGCAAGACCGGGTCGCGGAAATGGATCTCTGGAACATCCCACGATCGATCATTGAATGGCCAGCCATAGTTAGGGCCATTAGTCATGTATTTTGAGCCTCGCGCCTGGGCGCACTGGAATATCGCGATGAATCGGAGGCGTCGTGTTGCCCAAGAGAGAGATGGATGGCTATAGACAACACGGTCCATAAACAGTTGCAAATCAAAGTCGGTGTGAAGGAAGCCGGGGGGCTCTGTAAAAGGGACAATATTGTTCTCAAAGAGAGAAGACAGGGCATTTACTACAGCAGATGCCTCCCTGATACTCATGGGTGGTCCCCAAAGTTGAGTACTAGTGGGCATGAGAGACGTAAGCTTCGATAAGAAGGTCGACTCTGGATTTTGCAGGACAGCGCGCAGGACACCAGTGGGCGAATGTTCACTGAAAGCAAAATAATCGACCTTTTGTCCAAAATAGACGTCCGCCCATCCGGACTTCAGGTAGAGGGGGATCGCTTCCAAAAAGAGAAGCAGCTCGGCATCATTTGTCGTCTGCTGTAATGTCCAGAACAATGTGTCAACCTCGCGCTGGTAAAACTCTGGCACTCTGGGATCTAGTGCAATGGTTTCCTGGATAGCATCTAGGTCGCTGCCATCAAGAGTCTTGTCCAACCAAATCTTTTTGAAAGGCTCGAGCCAGACGGAAAAATGCTGCTTTGGCAGAGTGATATCAGGCGCTCGCAGCTCTTCTATCTCTGAAGAAGGTTGAAGCTCTACGGTTTCCTACAGAGAAAAAGTCAGGACTCAGAACAAGTCTTGATTTAGAGGTGAAGGAGATATTTACATTGCTTGACATGATCATTCGAGAGCGTTGAAACCATGCAGTTAAGTTCGCTAAACAGTTGGCTACAGGTTGTCGTATTTCAGCTATAGCCAAAGCCAGCTTCTTCAAAGCAGCTCTGGCTCCTTGTCGAGTTTGCGATTGGACCAATGCACACAGCTTCAGACCACAAAGCGATATCTTCTGAACACAATTCCGGGCAAGGGAAAATTGGAGGATCAATGTTGTCAACGGGGTCCGGATAGGTGAAGCAGTGTCGATAAGGGGAGAAACAGTGGCCGATAGATACGCAGTCGCAAATGCAGCAAGGATACCGGCGCTAAGGAATGTCATCGCAGTGTTGATGGGATGAAGGAAGAACACAAGGCCGATGAAGAAAGAGAAGAGAGACGCATGAAGAAGCAATGGTGTGCCTTCAACAATCGCTACGACATTCGAATTCCTGATGCCTTCGAAAAGATATGCCCGGATTCGAGCTTGGATTTCGGGCGCTTCTCGACGTTGGATTGTCCGCATATAGTCGGAAGCCCATTGCTCAATAAGAGTCGCAGTAAGGGCGCAGGTCAAACTCAGGGCGAGACTGAGGAACCAGAATACGTTGGTAATGACAGCCAGTTTGGGTATACCAGTGCTGAAATCGGGCAATGCAACGTTAAGCTCAGTGCTGTTCATGATAGTCGTGAGCTGCTGGGATATATGATATAGCAGAATCACAGTCATTGCTGAAGAATCCGGAGAAAGATTCTTGTAGCTCTCGATGATAAAAGCTGTTACCACCGCCGAGAAAAGGGCCGCCTACAGTGAGATCTGTCAGTAATTCTGATTCTCGGTCAAGAAGGGGACTTACAAATAGCAATAGACCATCCATAAGGACCTTCCACCGAGCTACCATTCCCTCATCATAAATCTTCGCCTCTCGAACGTAGCTGCTAGATAAAGTTGGGTTGGATTGCTGTGAAAGAGGCGTCTCTAGTAAATTGAACATGATTCAGTTGTCAAATAAAATCATCAGGATGAACTGACATACCTATATGAGCATCCATACCAAGAAAAATAATCTGGGTCGCAATGGAGGCTGAGAGCAAGCAAGGTCCAGCATTGCCGCGGCTGGGAATTTGATAGACGCCCATTGACCAGGGTCCAAAGCTGTAGATTCAACGAATGAAACAGGGGCTTTGAGAATTCGGAAAATGTATTCAGCTTTTAGCCAGGCATCAATGGCGATTCGCGAACAGAAGGGGAATTTAACGTGACCTAATTCTAGGGTTTGGGCACTCTGAAGTTCTTTCCCCATCAGATCCTGGGACCTAGGACCTCAATCCACCATATTCAGATTATCATCAGGGCAGACATGGGCTTTTGCCATCATCTCTGATATCACACTCGATGGATACGAGGATTCCCGAGTTCAGAACGACGTTCATGTCAGAGGATGGTTACAGTAGTCACCTCTTATCTCGTCATACTCTCGGCATTGTCTGAACCCTATTTATATGCTGATCTCATGTGACCATTACATCCATGATATTGTTTTGACCTTGACCTTGAGGATATTGACCTTCCTCTCACAAGTTGAGAGATAGCCACTCCTCTGGATGGCAGGCACGAGTCCATCTGGGATCAGCAGTATAAGTACTTGACACAGCTTGGGAGTAACTTGAAATATCTGATCCATCTACACAATTGAATATCAGGCTGAGGCTTTATCATCACAGCCTCATGTATGTGATCAACTTCAATAAACTTCAAGTTGATTCTCAAGAGATCATATTAAGACAGTCCTCAGGTCTAACTGTCTATCTGACGGTGAAGTTCAAAGACCTGTATGGTGGATCCCTCCATCCAATAAGAAAATGTAGTTATCATGTCAAACCAATACCATTTGCTGTGCATAGCCCACGTCAACAACGGGGGACTCAGGATAGATGATCATCAGGCTCAGAGTCAGTCCGCAGTTGGCATTTGAAGTTTGAACATTGTGTTATGTACCCTTCCAAACTGCAGAAATCAACAAGATTCTCTGGGGCAATAAGAATTCAAATCTCTGTCTGACAATAATGATAATCCACAGCTATCCTCTCGCTCACCGCTTCGCCAACGCTCTGGGACCGCAACAGCAAACCTGTCAAGTCAATTCTGACTACCAAAGTGTGGTCAGAATCATAGGATCATGGGAATGGACCAGAATGAACCTGATATGCACACATTTGGAACTACGGTTGCCTCAGGGGGTCATGGTCTATTTGACCTGGGTATACCCCATATGGTAGAGGTGTCTGGGGTCTTGGAACTCGGTGACATTTCACTGCCGAGCAATCTACTCTTCTCCACGGAGATAATAAATATTCGTACGATCATGTCTAGAACATACTAATAGCATGCATAGCCATAAACACATCCCAGACATTCTCCATCGTCGACTGGGTGATATTCAAAGTGTCATAAGCAGCCTGAGCCTGGCCCGAGAACTCAGCGGACATGAATGCCAGGAGTTCATCTCCCCCCATGGCTTCCTTGATCTCCCGTATGATCAAGAGGTCCGGAATTGGCATTAAGAAGTTCTCACCACCCCAAGCTTTGAAGTTGCTGAAAGCTTCATTGTGTGAGCAGCTAGATGGTCCCAGCTTGTTCTTGACCTTGTGCATTTGGGCGCCGTTCCTGAAGGTGATGAATTCTTGAAGTTCCTGGTTCAGGAATCGAGACCATAGCCATTGACAAAGTGTACTAGAGCACAGTCAATGGAAAGTGTCTGATAAAGATAAAAGAAGAGCGTACTATTGATCCTGATCCTCAGGGTCATATATTCCTGCCGCAATTCCATTCTCGAAGCAAAGAACAGCATTGTCACCGAAGTCGAAGCGGAGCTGCAGCCAGGATCTTTCAATGGAAATGTTATGGACACTGTGCAAATAAACATGTGCTGGCAGCTCTTCCAGAGGACACTCAGTGAATAGAATTTGTCTGCGTGAAGATCAGTGCTTCTGAGTCTGCTTTGGGAAGATAAGATATACCTCAGAGCACTGATAAGTCCATACAAGATGGTGATTTCAGACCCACAGTCATGATCAGTCATAAACTGAATTGGAATACCTGTCACACTGTAAGTAAATGTACAGACGTAAATGATTATGGAAATCTGATTTTTCTGTCTGTACTACACAACATTTAAGCGGATACTTGAAACATGCTTTGGGTACAAAAAGAGGCGGGACAGTGAACCAGGAAGCTGAAGCTAATCAGCAGATAGTCGGAGATAATCCATAATCTGGACCACGGTATGTCACATTAGGACCCCATCAAAATGATATGACATTCACGTACGCAAAATAGACCTTGACCCCCTGAGGCAACCGTATTGGAACACTGATATTCAAAGTCAACACTACTAGGTGTCTCAATGTTGGTCTCTCTGACATTGCTTATCTGAGTTCTGCTCTGTCCAATTTCCTTTGTCATTGGCGCTTATTCAATTCTGGAAGCTTACAGATGGGAAAGGTGGATGCTTCAGCGTCTTCAATCGGCAGGTGCGAGTCAAGCCACTATACCAACTCTGTCAATCTATATGTACTCGTGGTCACACTTAGTAACCGCGATATATTCTTGGTCTGATAACTCCACAGCAAGTGGGTATTTTCCCAAGCGGTAAGTTGTGAAAAGCTTGCATTTTGAGGTGTCAAGAATGTGGTACCATTAAAATACAGGTGGGTCTTTTGATTGCAGATGTGTACACTGAAGCATGGATTTCCGGAAAAATGCAAAACTTATAACTTGGGATACAGGTGTCACAGAACAAATATGATGCAAGGAACAGAAAGAGGTCGCTTTTTGGAGTTGTTTTGCACCTTATTTCAAGTCAATCCAACCATTTGTGAGCGAGAAATCAAGATGCAAAACTGCCGTTTTGGCGGGGAAATGATGAAATCACGGTTACTAAGTGTGACCACAAGTATAGTAGACATACTTTGGGTGAACCAGTGCTGCGGCGTGTTGATCACAACGAGTTCCGGCAGGGGAGATTAGCTGAGGCTGTATTTCACGAGGTTCTTGATTGGTACTTTCATTAGCTCAGCTCTCAGACCTGCACTGTACTGGCAATAATTGAAGACTTGAATGAAATGAACTGATGTCGGAGCTAAGCCGGAGCGGAGCGATGGCACACCTTATAGTTGGGTATAAATACTACTACATTGTAATCTAGTTCTCTTACCAATCAGACCAATCTTCCATCTATTATCAGGTGCTAACAGTCTTATATCCTTTCTTAACCCAATTCTAGACCTAGGCAGTAAGCTGGTCAAGGTCCTAGAGCTTCTCTCTCGAGACCTAAAAGCTCAAGAGTCAACTAAAATCTCAGTCAATAACCAATCCAAGTACCTCTCTATCCTACAGCATCAGCAAAATTGCAATTAACTTGTCAGCTTTTTGCGCATTTCAGCTTGTAAAAAGTGCAAGATATCCAAAGCAGCTCCTGAAGGGCGTGAAACTTGAGTTTATGCCATGTAGCGTCTCGACAGGGACGTGAGAGTCGTCGTCGCCGTGGTCATACTCTCACGGCTGTCATAACCCCGAACCGTGGCAATGAGCAGACTTGGTGCACAAAATGTACCTGAAACTAGGTGGTCAAGTACTATGGAAGTAAGGTAGACCTAGGTCACTTGAAAAGCTGTAAGCAATAATCTTGCCAATAGTTCAACTTTTTGCACTGTCTGCAGTGTTCCGCTTGTAGCATTTCAGACATAAAAAGTGGCATGTTTCAGCTTTTTACGTGTTTTACGTATTTCGGGATGGTTTTTGCGTGTTTTTTGCGCTTTTTCACGTGTTTACAAGCCCAAAAAAGCCCAAAAAGTTATGTGTCATCTTGCTGATGCACAAAAAGTCGCTTTATACACTCTCTAACAGTACAGCAGTTTCTGATGAGCATCTATTGAAGTGAACATGCGAGACTTTTCAAATTCAGTGCTGTGAGTCCACAGACTTGACTGAAATTCTGAAAGAATTCCCTTGTGCAGAGTGAGAGTCAGACACCAAGACCAGAAGGTGACACTCCCAGATCACTTTGGTCCCGAGCCTTAGTTCTTCATTTGGTTCCCACCCAATTGTGCAAGATGAATCAAGTTCGCACAAAATTGCGAGCCAATCCAAGTTGAAAAGAAATGGTTCTGAAGGTCACTTCAGGACTCAGATCACTTTGACATTGAGCGTTCAGACCATCTCAACCTTGAAGAGTCGAACCAATGCAATCAATGCACCATCAAGTGGTTGCAAAGTCCAGATTTCCTTTGATTCACTTGTGTCCCCATTAGATGCAATATAAAATGATACTTGTACTTTTATTCTTCTACCTCAACTGCAACCACCCAACCCACTTCCTCAGAGAGCCATGTCATCTCCCGGGTCTCTTTTCTCTGCCAGTCTCATACTGGTGATTTTCCTCACGGCCATAGGTGCCATGATCATCTCCTGACCTCTGGTCTCGGTGGTCTCTTCCATCATCCTGTTGCTCACGAGGGGCACTATTTCTACCACCCCACTCACAACCAGCCCTCATCTTCTCCCCAATCCTCCAACCACCATCTTCCCCTTCTCGCCCAGTGGCGGAAGAAGTCAACGAGGTTGAGGTGTTCGTCAATTGTGGGATGAGTTGGTTCAGACAAGGGGAGAGGAGGGGAGGAGGGAGAGAAAAGATTAAAGCGAAGAAAGAAACAATTGAAGAATCAGAGAAACAATGTAGGAAATAAAACGGAGAAAAGATGAACAAAGAGTTGAAGGAACAATAAAACAGGGGAAGGAACAGAGAAAGAATTGCGAGGCTCCAGCACTCTGGAGAACTGAAATTGCAGTTGAAGTTGCAATTGTTGTCAAGTCGGCAAGCCGTGCCCAGTCAATCCAACAAACAACATGAAAGTTCCCGCCGGTACTGACTCCATTCGAAAATTGCACTGCCATTTGAACAGACCGGCCAGGTCACAACTGGTGACCCTCAAACAAAACAGCCTCTAAAATCTCCCCGTCCGAAATACCTCCCGCCAATCAGTGACCAATGAACTCTTCACTCGGATGACCCAAAGCTGAACGCCGTGATTTGCCGATTTCCAGCTGATACTGACAGTAGTGTATGGCATTTGTCAAACTGTTTTGAAGGCTTTTCGACCTACAAGGCTCGAACATGTTCCGAGTCTGATGGCCCGAATCCAGCAGCACCTCATTGAAAATTCTGAAATGACTCTCAACTCTAGCCATAGCCACTGAATGTTGAGAATGAACTCGGAGAATAAAATTGAACTTTGGCGCCAAATAAGTATTGAGCGGACCATCCGGCCCGACACACACACGTGATGCGCCAATTTTCCCAGGCTTCCATTTTTGCTCACTCTTCAACTTGCTCGCCGCGGAGCCTTCGCTGGTGCCTACTATTCGCGCTTTGTTGCAGTCGCTGCAGTCTCGCTCTACGCTCTTGGATTACTGGTAGACAGTGCTGCCGCGTCGTTCTATCACCAGAGCCCCTTCGCTGCGTCGCTCTTGCTCGTATGCATCCGGTTTCGCCAGGACGCCAGGCGTTTTCTGGTTCAGTCGTATTTTCAACGGTTCAGTATTTGGAGCAAGGAGACGTTGGATAGACTCTTTTGTTGCGGTTGCATAGGTATGTCTGCCGATTTCGTTTGGTGGAATGGAAATTGACGGACGGTGGTTTCAGATTCGGGGTGCTTTTTCGGGCTGCTCGATATGCTACACCTTTCGCATCTATATTCCTTCCCCACTAGCATTCCATTCGATTTGATCCGGCAATCTCATTCGTTTGCCTACATTCGCCTTCATCGTTCTCACCGTGTACCGATAACCTGCATCGACCAGGATGATCTATCATCGGGACCTCCCGGCGTTGTTGGCCAGGGAGAGGTTTGGTTGGATTGGGCTTCAGCGTCTAGCTCGAATGGAATCGGGACAACAGCTTTGGGATTATTATATGCAAGCAGGGGGGAAGGGAGCAGAAGGCATGGAAGAAGAGGTATTTTCGGGGAAAGAAGAGTGGGACGAATAACAACAGGGAGCATAGGCCAAGGAAGGAGAGGGTTTGCGACGTCTGAGAGACGAGCAAAAGGTGTGTTTTCGTCTTTTATTCGTGCTCCTGCTTTTTCCGTTCCTTCTTCTTTCGGGGTCGTTTATATTCCGTCGAGATCGAGGTCAAGGCCTTGCTATTCTGTCATCCAGATTCTTTTCTGTTCCGCCATCGAGGTCGTTTTCTGTTGGCTCTTTCCTCCAGGTCTCGCCGTTCTATTCCGTCTTGGTGCGGTTTATCTTTCCAACGAGGTCGTTTTATTATCTACCTTTTCCCTTTGGTGGTCTGGTCTGCTCTTTTTCCAAATGACTGTTGCCTTCCTTCTCCGCCATCCGTTTGCGTGGTGCGGCGGTTACTTGACCTGCATTCTCGATCCATACGTATTCCTTTTTCTTTGTTCGGCCTCTGCCCTGTCAATTTTTGCATTAGCCTCGGTCGTGTGTCTGACCCTTCTCCTTGACATCCATTCGTGTTCTCCTTGTCTCTTTCGTTCACATATCTCCTTGTGCAACGCCCTCATGCTAGTCTAACCAGATCTCGCAGACATCTAATCCCACAAGCCGCCTCACGAAACGTTTACGCGTCCACTGTCGCCACATGTGGAGTGGACGGAGTCTGGAGCGCCTGGAATACGCTGTAGAAGGATAAGGGAGTGTATTTGAGGAGGGAGAAGGGAATAGAGGCCGAACTGGAAAACGATTTGGGGCAGGTGAAAAATCAGTTGGTTAAAGGATCCGGGGCAAAGACGAGATTCCATTCGGACACGAACAATGGAATGTCTCTCGATTTCCACAACATATCCCTCGAACCAACACCATCCAATCTTCCATCAATTCGCATGCACCGGACTTTCCACTCGACGCCGCTGAAGCCGAAGCCGGATGGTCGAGGAGGCTGTGAGGTTGTGGATGAGGATTTGGCTTTGATCGATAAAGCGAGCTTCGTTGAGCCTTCTGAATTTTGAAACAGGAGCGACACTCGATGGTTCAGCAGCACTCAAGGAGAAGGACCCTCGAAGTAAATATGGGCGAGGGTATCACGAACCTCGAACTCAAGGCTTCGAGCTTCACAATCGGATACAGCAGGTTCGTGGTTTCTTCTTTGCTCTTCGTTTCGCTCTCGCATCTTTGTGTTATTCTAGATGTTGTTTCGACGCTCTTTTTACTTTGAATATCTTTATCTTCTACCTTTCGCTGACTCGTATCATCTCTTTCTGAAGCCCAACTGACTCGCACGCCAATAGATTCCTCTACTCCTCGCTACCCCAATCGATCCCTCCTCCGCGAAACGCCTAAAGCGTTGAAATGGGATTGGGAGAGGAGGGAGGCGCAGTGGCATTGGACGGTGACGAGGGAGACAGTGGATGCTCTGTGCGGAAAACCAGTCCAGCCAGTGAAGAAGCTACACCCTAGGAAGACAAGCATTCGGTGAAAGCTTTGGAGAAGCAACGAGCCAGCATTGATGAGCCGGATTCAGGTTTACCCTCAACCGAGCTTGAACCTTGAGGTATTTATTTCATTTCTCATGCTATTCTTATGGTTCTGACACGTCTTCAGATTCTTCCTTCATTCCTCATTGCCAACGTCCCCACCTCCAATCGAATCATCATCGCGAGCTCCTTCCTTACGGACGTCTTACATATCCCTAACGCGACATGTACGCACCGGGAGTGGAAATTTGTCGGATAGAGCCGGAAGGATGTGGTTTTGGAGATGATTGTCTAACCAGTTGCTTGGTATCCGATGCGGTAAAAGATAAATAGCTAAATCCGAAAGTCGTAGGATATAAAATCAACAAATGAAATGAAATGAAAGCAATGGCAGGACGATGCGTGAAAGAACACCACTAGCAAGACATGGTAAAAGAGCGGGCCGCCAGGGATCGAACCCGCGAGCACAAAAACAAGAAAATCACAGGCTAGATGTCAGACACGCTGTAACTCACTAGACCAACAACGCATAAGTGGAGCAGCTGCGGCGGTGTCATAGGCCACTGGAGGAAGAGAAGTCTAGAAATAGCTCACACCACATTCGCAAGACGCGAAACCAAGAGTCCACCCCGAAAAGTATTCACGAAAATACGACAAAAGACGAGGATCAAGTCGATACAGACAAAACGACGTGAAAGTGGAAGGAATATGAAGGTATTCAAAAACTGAAAACTGACCCAAAATATCATACCCCTTCCGCCTCCTCACCCACATCTCCAGATCAACCATCTTGTTCCGGGCCCTGCTTAAAGGCTGTACCCTACCTCGACGGTGCTGGTGAAGTGGTAAACCTGCAAAGGAGATTAGTATGAGATTGGGGACAATTAATGGAAGGGTTCGAAATGTAAGAAAGAAAGAAGAAAAAACGCGAATAGAACACCGAAAGGAGACGAGAAGAATACCCGGTATCGAGGCTAGATGATTAGCGACCCGATGCAGACCAAGACCAAGATCTGTGGAAGCAATGCGAGAAAAAACGAACACAAGGACACACGAAAAGGATCTCGCAAACCAAAAACAACCGAAAGCCAACGTAACACGATACACAAGGAGAAGCTAACAATAAATGATTCAAACGAAACCGAGGAATGCGAATCACAATCAAGGCCGAACCCAAACGAAACCCCGTCGACCGAAACCAATAATCAAGTAAATGCACTCACCAAAGAAGCACATCCGCCTCATTCGAATTCACAGCAACCAACTCCATGTTCCGAATCTCGATTCTCCAGTGGTTGTCCGGTCCTGCATTTGCGCGTTTTGCCCACGTTGAGATCACGGCGGAGCTTAGAGTTGGGCTTCGAGATATCGGTTGGGAATTTGTTCAATTGCTCGAGCTGCGATATATATGTCAATCATGGCCTCACTTCCTCGAACATAGCTGCTGGAGAGACATAAGATCCCTGTGACACGGTTAGTCGTGGTAGCGTTGCGGAAAGAAATCTCATACCATAATCCTCAGCACTGCAAGAAGCCAAGATTGAATCTCGTCGTCAGCCGGTGAGATTTTCAATGGCAGCACCATCTTCGTCTGTTGGTGGGTGGTACAGCGGGAGAGCGACGATGGCTGGGACTGGGCGAAATCGTGCCGTGAACAGAGGGAAGTATCCAAAACGACTTTTTCTTGGGAGAGACCAACGTTTGGTGAAAGCTTCGCGAATCCTGCCATGCGCGACCGGCTTTTTGCGTGAAAGGTGCTGTGGCTGGGAAGGTGAAGGAATTTGGATGCAGGTCCTCCGGTTCTGGGGCCATTGGCTGGACCGAATACAGCCACGAACAAGGGCAATAAGGTTCCGAGGTCAGGCTGCCCCTCGAGACGTTGCGATAGAGGGTTCAGGCGTGGTGTTAGCTTCGTTGACAGATATATAGGAATGAACCTGCAATTTGTCGCGTCGGTCCTTGTGAGGAGGTTCAGCGAGGGTTCAGGCATGTCGTCCATGGTCTGGGCTATCCATGGCCGTGACGGTGTAGAAGAAGAGGGGGTCACGGCATTTATTGGCTCCTTGGCTCGGAGCATCACCTCGGGCCGCCCTATTGCTCTCGACGGTCCTCTCTTCTTCTACCGCCGAATCCTTCAGGTTAGTCTACTTACTCTGTAATCTGAATTCCAGCCCATAGTCATCGTCTATAGACAGCCGAACCATGTTTGCTTGCGGTAGCTGCATCCACAAAATCTTGTTCAAATCATTACCCACTGCCCAGCGTCATAGATTCCACCCGTCAGAACCATTCCTTCCGACGCCGAAGCAGACATGACGCGTTCTAGCGACGAGATTTCACGCCGACATCCTCGAAAACGTCGAGCAAAACCAGAACAAGCTCAGTCATCCACCACAGCACAAACCATGAAATGTCTGTTCAAAAGTCGAAAGACGTCATTCAAAGCAGATATTCATGGCTCTCTATTCCGAGACAAGTCGCATTAATCGAAAAGGACAAGCGGCGACACCACCAGGGCGAAGTAGAACAAAAAGTCATCCACGAATCTGTCATCCATGATCCATAACCTTCACGGGATGAAGAGGTGTGACGAGAATTCGCCGCAATTCCATAAGCCGCTAGAACTCTTTTGACGGCTTCACCTTTTCTCTCGTCCCCCAGTCTTTTTCGTCTCATTCGTCTCCTTATACTATAATACCACCTTCTTTTCGCCTCCTCTCCCAATCCCTCTCCGACTTTTCGGGCGGCTTGCGGCGGAAGAAAGATGTTTTTGCGTACTCTATGAGCGAGCGGTAGACGAATCTGCTGGCGAGAGTCAGTTCTGATCCAGCGTGTTGGATGAGAATGGACAAAAGGGTTCAACTCCGATTGAGAATGAGAATGACAGAAACTTATGTACTGACCTCTCTCAAATTCATTATTAATGACCTTCCGAATCCTTTCGCTGCTCTTCAGAATCTCGTCCAGACTCAAACCAACGCAAAACCGATTTGGTTGGCGAATAATCGAAAGCCGAATCAGACTCAACAGCCAAACCGCTCGGAATATGAAGTCGTGAATCCTAGGAATTGAGGTGTCGGGCGAACGGGACTTGATTCATTCTGCGGTACAAGATCCTTCAAGTTGTTCTGCTGCTTCGAGCAGTCCCAGAGCTTCTGGCTTCTCGACGGTCCATCTCCTTTTCTGCCTCGATATTCGACCTCCCCAAATCGGTTGATCCTCTCACCGACGTCGCCGAAGGCACCAGAGGTTCGAATTTCAACCCCTCCAAATCCGGTGACAAATGCTTCGCATGTGGCGGGACATGCCTCGTAAAAAGCCTCGTGGGCGGCCTGCGGGGAGGCCTGTAATAGGAGAAGCGGTGCCGTATCGACGATTTGAAAGTTTGACTCGGTGGAGGACAAATCAGATTCGAGAGAGGATTTGGGTCTTTCGGAAGGATTTGGATCTTTCGACGAGGATGCGGTCTAGGAAGGGAGCTCTGGGAAATCTGGTTAGATTTGGTGACAGAGGAGAACAGAGGGAACCTGTGAAAAACGTTTCTCGAGACGTGAGAAAGGAAAGAGGAAAATGAATGAGAAACATCCGACAGCGAAAAGTGAGAAAAGAATGCGAAGAGGTACTATAGTGGCACAAATGCGAGAACAAGGAGAACCACGACCGGGGCGAAGGCAAAACATGAACAGCAGGAGAACTACACCAAGGATGGACGTGAAACGAGAAACCGCGATACAGAGCATCCAGGAGCAGAAAGCAATGGAGGTTGAATGCAGCGAACACAACAGAAGACGAAGGAAAAAGGAACCGTGCAAACAAATGGTGGGGAAGGAAGACGGTAATGCTTTGGGAGGACAAAGTCTAAGAGCAGATGCAGGAAGGAACCTGGAAGCGGAGGACCAGAGCGCAAATAAAACAACCTCAGAGGCCGAAGGAATAGAAAAGTGACACCCAGAGAATGCATGTTTAAAGAAGAATAGAGCAAGAGAGAGAGAGAGAAAATGAAGACGAGAACACACCTTTTGCATGTCTATCTCAGACGACCCAAAGCCTCTGCTTCCATGGCCTATGCTCCCCGGTAACGATAGTCCTCTGTGCTTCCTGCCCACCACAATCTTTCCTTCTTTGTCGTCCACCGAAATCTCTTTTGGTCAACGCTGGCCCGATTCTCCCTTATCTCACGGACCCTTGTCTGAACCCATTCGAGCTGGACATCCTATCCAACTCCCACGACCTAGGAAGGCTACGAGGTCGTGACAACAGAGCATCCTCCGAAGGATGGCTGGTTATTGGCTGATGATGACGCGCCGGTTATTTCGAGATAGCGAATGTTAGAGCTGGCCGGTGAAGGAAGTAAATGTAGAGCTGGCTGGTGCAACCAGGTATCAAATGTAGATTATCGAGAAATGAATGGAATTCTGAAGGATGGAGGCGAATGAATGCTGAGCGACTAAGCAAACCGAATCTAAAACTACTCGTCAATTCCAGTCGCGAGAGGAATTCGGTAGAGACATACCTGCGAAACCAACAAAAAAGCCTATCCAACGATTCCTCCAGGCTCCAGCAAATGCTGATCTAAAATCCATCTTGCAAGACGTGATTGGCACTCGCTATCTGCGAGCTGCAACAAAGAGCGCTGTAATGAACATAGCAAAAGCGACAGAGAGATTTATTACTGAGCGGGCGAGTCGGAACTGAAAAAGCTCTCGGTGGCCGATGAGAAGGAGCGGGAAGACCACGTGCCACAAGGCGCCGCAGTTTCTGCTTTACCCGCCATGACCTCGCAATTGGACATCTTTCCAGATATCCCAGACGATGTTATCCGTCTCATTTTCGAAGCAGCCGTCGAAGCAGACCGCTCTGCTGCGCTGAATCTTGTCCTTCTTGCTCGACATGTCCAAAAATGGTGAATGACGCGGATTTCGTCCAGGCGGTGAAGCTGAGGTCTTTTCTAGGATTCAACCATTGCAGTTCAAAGCAGTCTGCCTGCGTGATGAACAGGGCGCCGAAACCTTCTTACAGGAGGTTACTTCCAACCCGACCAGGCTTGGAATACATGTCATAACCCTTCGCCTCGGTGGCCTTGGTCCAGATCTCGCAAAAGCCATTGTTCATTCACTCCCACACCTGTCCACTCTCTCAATCTGGCTATACTCATACGAAATTCACCCATTCTTCTCCTCCAGGCTGCCCTCTTTGAGACGAATGTGCCTTTCGCTTGGCCATTATTGGGACTTTGGCAGCGAACCACTGCGCGAGGCTGTAATACCCTTCCTCCCCGAATCGCTGACCCATTTCAACTTGTATGGTTGCGTGGGTTATCCGCTTGTTTCCTATGAAAGGCTCAAGCACATGACTCGACTCACCCACCTTATCGTCCGATATGAGTGGGACGTCGCCAACGGCGACATTTGTGATTTCGTAGAAAAATTACTCATTCATTTGCCGAATTCCTTGCAGCAGATCATCATTGCTATTGTCCCCATCAAATTCCTCATTGGTTCGTTCGAACACATTGACAATTTCACTTTTTCATGGATAATCGAACAATGTGACCCCCGCATCGTCTTCGTCATGCAGCCAGCGAGAAATAAGGTGCACACATCGCTTTATGACCGCCGTTGGACTGTTGATCGTATCAAGGAGTGTATCCTCTTCGATACATTGGAGCCGTTCGGGGACTGGTGTACCTCTTCTCCAGGGCGCAAAGACATCTGGGACAAGGCGACAGAGATGCAGGAGAAGGTCGCGAGGCTGAGGTTGAATCCAAGCAAGGACAGCGAACTGATTTCAATCACCAGTTCCGTGTGAGCTGTCAATCATGCACCCGGACCTCAAACCGTAGAATTGAAGGTCGGCTGCAGCCTGCAGGTCATGATTGAAGAGTAACCGTTTCACTTATATGATGTTACAAGAAATCTGCTACTGGAGCAAAAGAAAATACACCTTGGTCTTCGAATATTTCGCCGCAACCATTTGAATCGCCCTATTTCCATAATTCTCCGCCGAAGCCTCTGTCCTGCTTATTTTCTTTCCTTTCTCTGGTCTCCTTGGTTTCTTCTTTCCCCGGAGGGCATTCACCGTCTCGTACGTCTCCTTATACAACCTGGGTTCCTTGGTCTCCTAATCTCTCTTCGACTCCTCAGGCGGCTTGCAGCGGAAGGATCTGTTTGGGTAGCGACGTAGAGAGATCTGCTGGAGAGAGTGTCAGTTGGGAATCAGAAGAGAAAGAGAAGTGGAGAAATGAGGGTTAGGAAAAAGACAACGAAAATGGCGAATAAAAAGTTAGCGTTGAAAAGAGCGAGACCAAAATGAGCGAAAAAACAATCACAATCGGAAAAAAAGAGCGTCAAAAGGGATCCAGAATGAGCATTAGAAGAAGCGCGAGCGAGACGAGCGCTATGAAGGCAGAGCGAGCGAGACAAGGGATGAAGAAGAGAGAGCATCAGAATGATAAAAAGCAAGACTGACCTTCAAGATTGGACTTTGAATATTACTCGCGCAAAGCTCGAAGCATCGGATTTCGCCCTCCGAGCGCTCGAGCATCCCGGTCTTCACCAAATCCATTCCCCTCTCGCCCTCGACTCCCATGCTGTGGCACCTGTTTCGTAAACGTTTCGTGGGCGTCTTGGAGCTTTTTGATTTTGATAAGAGGCAGTATCGATCAATTGGGAGAGCTCGGCAGTGGTTTTCCGACGAAGAGGAATGCGAAGCGTCGAGGTGTACTGTGATGAAGGAAGACTGAGAATGAGACCGGGAAAAATGTGAAGACGGAGAATGGGCTTGGGAATCGAGAGACCAGGACCATCCACTAGAGAGCCCTGCGAGATAGGTTAAATCCGAGATCGTTGAAGAGGGAGATGTGAAAAAGCCAAGATAGTTTTACCGAGACGCGAAAGCAGAAATGCGAAAAAAGACACCATAGAATGAGCAAACATGGAGGTGGACATGTAAACAAGGGAATAGACGAACAAATGCGACCAATGACGAGCACGAGAAACACCAATGAGGACGACGAATACGACCAAGAAGAAGGAAAGCCAAGCTTGAGAGACCAAGGACCCATGCAAAACAAACGAACTGAAAACGATAGAGAACGAACGAAGAAAGGGTGAATAGAAAACACGGCGACGGTGCCCTTGAATGACCGCTGCACCGTGCAAACGAATTGCAGGAAGGAAGACGATGACACAGGAAGGAAGCGGAGCACCAGAGCATGGAAAAAGCGATCTCGAACAAACATGGATGGACAGGAAGGACGATATGAACCAGAGCACCAAATAAACGACGAAAATAAAACAAGAATGAAAACAAGAATGAAATAGAGACGAAAACACACCTTTTGTTCGTCTCTCTGTCGCCCCAAAGCTTCTCCCTTCGACTATGCTTCCTTGCCCCGGCCCGCTTGCCCACCGCAATCTCTTTTCGTCGATGCTATCCCTCTTCTACCTTGCCTCACGGACTCTGCCCTCAACCGTCGAGATAGACGTTGGCCCTCGGATTCCGCTCGCACCAAAAACCTTCCATGAGCTAGGAAGGGCGAACTCACGACGGTGGAGCATGGCCGAATGATTATCGATCATTGGTTGTTGTTTAAATAATGGGGAGCTATCAAGGAGCTATGCTGAGACGCGACTGAAAGGATAGGACTGTTATGTTTATTGATGTAGAAATGGGAGATTATCGAGGGAATGAATGTCGAGCCAGTGGAAAAAAGAAGCGAGCAGGTTGCTGGTGTGAAGCGAATGGCCGTAGACAGCTGGTGAAACAAATGAATGGAATGACGAGGGCGAAAAAGCAAATCTAGAACCATTCGTCAGACAGGCAGGGACGACAGAGCCAGCGTACAAACCATCCCGGAACGGTTCCTCGAGCCTCAAACACTGATCCGAGAGCCGTCTTGGAAAACGTGATTGGCCCTCGGTGTATCCGTGAGCTGCAACGAAGAGCGCTGTAACGGGGGCCGAGCTCTAGAAAACCAACAGAGCAAGCCACATAGTAAAAGTGACAGAGAGATCGCGTTGGTCCAATAGAGAGATTTTTGAGCGAGTTCGGAACAAAAAAAGCTCTCGGTGGCCGATGAGAAGAAGCGGGAAGACCACGTGCCGAAGCCGTCCGCTTTTCTGCTTTACCCACCATGACCTCGCAGTTGGACACCTTTCCAGATATCCCAGACGATATTGTCCGTCTCATTTTCGAAGCAGCAGTCCAAAAAGACCGTTCTGCTGCGCTGAGTCTTGTCCTTGTTGCTCGACATGTCCAAAAATGGTAAATGACGCAGATTTCGTCCAGGCAGTGAAGCTGAGCTGTTTCTTTAGGATTCAACCATTACAGTTCAAGGTCGTCCGCCTACGGGATGAACAGGCTGCCGAAACCTTCCTACAGGAGGTTACTTCCAACCCGACCAGGCTTGGAATCCATGTTCAAACCATGACTCTTTTCGTTGGCCTCCGTGCAGGTCTCCGAAAAGATATTGTTAATTCACTCCCACACCTGTCCACTCTCTCAATCTGGGTACCCACAGAGGAGATTCGCCCATTCTTCTCTTCCAGACTACCGTCTTTGGAACGAATGTGCCTTGGGCTTGGCTATCCCCGCCCTGACTCCAACGAAACATTGCACGAGGACATAATACCTCTCCTCCCCGAATCACTGACCCATTTCGAATTGGTTGGTGGCGCGGATTATCCGTTTATCGCTGATGAAGGACTCAAGCGCCTCACTCGACTCACCCACCTCATCGTCAGGTACGACTGGATCTCCAACGAGAACATCTGTGGATTCGTAAAGGAATTGCTCCTTCACTTGCCGAATTCCTTACAGCAGATCATCGTCGCTATTATCACCATTAACCCCCATATTGGTTCGTTTGAATACATTGACGATTTGACCTTTTCGTGGATAATGGAAAAATGCGATCCCCGTGTCGTTTTCGTCATGCAGCCCCCGAAAAGAAAAGTCAACCTGTCCTTTCACGACTGCCATTGGACCGCTGATCGTGTCACAGAATGTATTATCTTTGATACATTGACGCCTATCGGGGACTGGTGTAGCTCTTCTTCAGGACGTACAGACATCTGGGACAGGGCAGCAGAGATGCAAGAGAAGGTTGCAAGGCTTCGGTTGAATCCTAGCGAGCACAGCGAACCAACTTCAGTCGCCGGTTTCATCAGCCAAAACCCTGTTTGAGCTGTCAACTATGCATGTGGAAGGAAATAGAGACGCAAAAGAAGAGGACTCGATGCTCAGAAGGTCCAGTTGGTCAACTGGAGGGAAGACAGTGGCTGCGGGTCGTGAATGACCAATGACTTGACTGGTCTGATACTACATACTTTGGAACCGTTTTACTTGTATGTAACATAAATTCGCCGGAATCGTCTCTTCTCCCTCTCTTTCGTGTCGCCTGGAAGTTTCGTGTCGCCTGGAAGCAGTCAACTCCTCCAGCTATTCGTCTGTTTCATTCTCGCTCCAACGTCCTCCTGACCACAAAACCCTGACGGGACACCGCTTTCGCAAACCCTGAGAGTTGCGTTGGGGCGAGGATCAGGGCGTGGAGGTTGAGAGAGAGCGGTGAGAAGTGCAACAGCAAGTTCGACGTCGAGCAGGACTGGGGGAGGAGGTCAAAAGATGGGATGCTTGGGAATTCGGTTAGAACCAGGACATCGAAGGAATGCGACGAAGGGAAGAAGAGCAGGAACAGAACAGTCTTATGGAGAAGTGACAGAAATATAGACGAGTTGAAATGGTACAACGAGAAACACGGAGAATGTGAACAAAAAGAAAACAGTGGACAAGATATCCCGACGAATGAAACGAAAAACACCGATACGAATGGCAAGAGAGAACGAGACGAAGATGTCAGGACTACAACGTCCAGTCCCAGCATTCATTCCAACAAACGGGTCGCACCAATAAAAACACCAAGGATCCCGAAAAGGCACGACCTCGAGTCAATAGAAAGACAAGAAGACGGAAATGTTCTAACATAACCCTTAAGCCAAGGTGGGAAGGAAGGACATATAACACAAACGCGAATGGAGACAGCAAATACCACGAATCGAGCGCGCAGGGAAGTAAACAGAATAAAACGCACCTTTCGCTCGTCGACGCCGCAAAGCTTCTCTTATGCTTCCTATTCCTCTTTCCTCAACGAAATCTCTCCTTCTGATAAAGAAGACTGTGAAGACCGGGAATGACCGAAAGACCGGGACCGTCCACTCCTCAGCGCATTCAGGTGCAGACTGGTCTTCCGTTGGTCTTTGTCGCGCGTTGGAGACATGTACGACGTCTCTTTATGGCATAGTGTTGATCTTGACGACAATGAAGAGGATGGTTCTAGGAAGGGCATGTAAGAGGAAGAAAGAATGGAAGAGGAAGGAGCATATAGACCTCGAGACAATTCAAATTCACGAGTGTCGCTGCCGATAGCGGAAAGAAGATGGGTCGTTCGAGCTTGAGGGTGATTGGGAAGATTGGTCTGTGAATCTCGTTATTAGAGACATATTAAAGAGAATGACAGGGACATGCAAAAGACGAGCAAAAACGTTGTATCGCGGCACAAACGCCAAGGATAATATCGAAATGTCAACGAGAGCCATCGTCACGTCCACAAGAAAGGAGGATACGGTAACTGAAAGACCACGAAAATGAGGAGAAAGATGAAAAAGGAATAAGGATAAGAGACAAGGCGCCAATGTCGTCGAGTAAAGCCGCTGCAGTCGAAGACATCTTCAGATACCTTACTCCGACGTGCAATGCAAGAGAGCAAGAAAATGGGTCAAATATAGAAGGAAATAGGGTCAAGCCTCGAGGAAAACGGGGTCAAGCAAACGTAAAACGAGCCACGAATTGGCCACCAATATAAAACAATGAATCGAGCCACAAAAAAAAGGCATAAAAGAGAGATAAAAGACAAAAACACACCATTGGCTGGTCTCTTGGCAAACGCCCCCCAATCTCTCCTTCCTCGGTTTTACCTTCGGTTTGAATAAGCGAAATATACTGAAGGAGCTCGCGATCGCGACCAAGATCTATGTACATCTCATTCCTATCCCCTATGGCAACAGCGACTGGACAGGATGGTTTCTAGACCGGTCTAGGCCCTTTTTGATATTCCGACATCAGCCGTGTTTCGGCTTGGATATTATCTTATCTCTGAATATATGATCTTGACTTGCCAGCACTACCTTCGTCGACCAGTGCACCCGTGATGGTGGAAATATGCTGTGCATGTCCTGGCTGAAGTTATGACTGATCTCAAAGCTCGTTGAAACTGAGGGAGTCCCCACAGGACCGATACAAAGATGGTACCAAGATTGACTTTGAGTCTCAGTCTTCAAATAAGTAGCGGCTTTCCAGCCACAATCTTTCAATGATCTCCATATTTCTGTTGCATTTGGTGCTTGATGGTCCGCTTCCAGTATCACTCGCTCGGTATATGCTAACTGAGGCAACAAACAAGTAACTGAGCATGAACTTCATTCAGGCCAGCGATGTAACCAAGCTTCGGTACTATGCATGAGGGTTATTCTCAAATTCTGTACTACATATTGAGGTCTCATTGGGTCCGGACTTATTTAACGAGTGTTCATCTTTCTACTCGGGTGTATCTATGCTCTGCGCATTGTCGAAGCCAGAGCTATGAGTTTGGTCTGTTGTGGGGGAAATTCGTCTGTCAAAGTGAGTTTCAAGTTTCATTTGCTGAGGGATACTGGCCATCCTGTCTGTCTGATTGATCCAAAACAGTGCTTCAGGCTTTATTCTTCCAAATACCCTGGCTTGGTCACTACACCTTCGAGTCTATTATCCCAGATCCTACTGGGAGAGCTGTATTCTGATTCCATGACATTCAATACTATTTCAAGCGTTCTTTGACACAGCTTTCCTTCCCTTTTGCGGTCTTGTAACTACTGTTTCTTCCCATATTCTTCTTCAAGTCTCTTAATTCAATAATCCTCTCTTCCTCTAAGATTCAAAATACGCCGATTGATGTAGCGATTATAGCAAGCCATTTGGGAGCCCGAGGATCAGAGCTCCGAGTCTAGAGAAATTAGAAGCATGCCATCTTCATTTCTCTCTTTTATTTCTCACTCTTCAAATGTACTTTATACCAGCTCATACTCCATCACTTTCACATATTCCTTAGAGTAAAAACAGCTGAGATCTATGGTGAAAGTTTGAGTCAGGTAGTGCCTCCAACTATGCCAAACAGCTTGTTGGAATCTTCTATCTCAATGGATCACAGAGCTCAGGAGGCATATGTACAGCAGCAGTGTATGTTTGAGAATATCATCCTGGACTTGTGTCGGCATCATCACTTTGAGCCGGTATCATGTTGTCGCGTACCTTGGTTGTTAGCCGAAAGATACAACACTTCCTACAGGGTGCGTTTAGGCAACTTAGGACCTGTAGTTGTTCGTCGAGCTAGGTATACTTGTAGGGACCGTTTCGCAGTTAATGTTGAGCCAAACTAGCAGTCGTATGATACTCACCACTTGTACGTTCTAGGACGAAGAGATTGTTGGAATTATTGAACGTCGGTACGGGTTGTGATAATCGTTGATCTTGACTCTGAGGGTTTCGGTGATCCCTATGATAATACCGGCGATAATGAGAGAGGTTACAATAAGCGTGAGCTTATAGTTTCCTATGCTGGATGATGTTGAGGTTGCCCTTAGAGTTTAGAGGGTCCTAATGATTCAAGCAAAGCCTGTTCCGCCTTCGTTTTATCCACTATAGGGCGACCAGGACCCAGTGAACGACAACTGCTGTTACACAGAGTCTTAAAGAAAGAACAAGAATTGTATGATTCGTAGGTCTCGTGGCTCCAATGACAATGGCGATGGTGTGGAGATGATTATGTGGAACTTGAAGTTTGCTGAATACTGAGAGCGCTGAGAATTGAGTCTTGAGTGTGATACTGAAGGTCTTGCTGAATATTGAAAGAATTGACTAAACAATGCTGGTCACTGTGGCCGGCAATGAGGAGACAATGAACAGACTTACTGTAAGTCTGCTTGCTGGACAATACTACAAGAGAGTAAGCAACCCTTTGGTTCTTACTTCACTTGAATATTGCTGGTGACCAACCTTTATCCTCTCTCTTGGGGGATACAAAGAAGATATATTTCGCTACAAAAACAGGGCCCTTTATATACTGTTTCTACCTACCTGTCACATGTGACCAATCCCACGTATTAAACCTTTAACTATATTCCTACTTGAGACCCGGTTCCACGGTCTGTCCTTAAATGGTCATCCAAGTTGGTTCAACTTGCAGTCTCAACTGGTACTGAGCTGGTGTCCTATTTTTAATTTACTCGGGGTGGATCCAGGGGTATTCTGGCGATCCATGCTTCCCTTTTCCCCCATCCCCTCTGCTAGCGATACATCTCGGCTCCCTATACACGCATTACGATGTGTCAAACTTGATCTGTTGAGTACATACCACCCTTTGCTATCATATTCTGCACTTTTAACACGTCGTTCCATGTTCCTTCATGCTTGAATGTTTTAGTAGAGCGTATACTGAAAGGACAGGCTCAAGTTGAATGGCCTAATATGGAAACTTTGGCTCGTCCCGTCCCATGAACTTTTTATAATGAACCATGTTGGCTAAATTTGGCAGCAGGTTGGGTCATCCCTTCCTGTGAACTTTTTATAACACTCCAAACCAGTTATATTTGGTGCAGGGTGGTTCACAAGTGCTGTGCGCTAGTCAGGTGAGTTTATTGGAACTGAACCAGGGTGCTTTTCTCCAAGTTCTGACTCTCCGTGAGCCTTGGCAGCTGTTTCGGTTGCGGCTGATTGACTATGACACCATCATCGATCTTCCTGATGCGGTCCCGCATCATACTCGGCTCTGGAATGAGTTACGCACGGGTCCGCCTACTATCATTCCCGACTCATTTGTCTCATCCCTGACTCATTGGCCTTCCCATTGGTCCCGGATTATCGGTTCCTCTGCTTCCATGGCTTGGCAAGTATTCATTATGACTCTGCCCCCTTAAAATTTTCTTATCCCTCATTTCGGGTCGCCATCTCTTGACTATCATTGGCTCCTGCTCTCTTGGGTACAGTGTCATTTTTATGGTACAGTCTAGTTCCTCCCCCAATCCACTATTTCGGCTAAAACAAAGTTTTAGCGGGACAATGTGTTGAACGCATTGGCTGCTACCATGTCAAGCATGCAGACTGTCACCATGTACGGTGGATTTCCGACATGGACCAGTGGGTCAAGCAGATTTAGAAAGTACCTGGACTTGAGATATCTTATCGGAATGCCGACAGCCGGCCGACGCGTCGGAGCCTGAATTTCTTGGGCCTGGGCCATCAAAACCATCCTGTCTGATGTACCAGCTTGTGGCCGACTCTATAAAAGGAGAGAACTCTTAGTTTACAACTCAGTGATACTTGACAGGTTGCGTCTCGCTCTTATTCTCTCTTAAAGCTTTGAAAGCTACGACTATTTTGGCTATGAATACAAATACATTTGCAGTGAGTCTTGTCTGTCGAGCTCTGAACTGGCAGTGGCATTGCTCATCATTCTATAGCCCGGAACACGAGTATTTTTCTGGGCTACCCAAAATCGAGGCAGTCCTTCTCACGGTGTCGTACTGTGGCTGAAATGGGTGCCGAGCATTTCGGCCACTCACAGTACGACACCGTGAGAAGGACTGCCTCAATTTTGGGTAGCCCAGAAAAATACTCGTGTTCCGGGCTATAGAATGATGAGCAATGCCACTGCCAGTTCAGAGCTCGACAGACAAGACTCACTGCAAATGTATTTGTATTCATAGCCAAAATAGTCGTAGCTTTCAAAGCTTTAAGAGAGAATAAGAGCGAGACGCGACCTGTCAAGTATCACTGAGTTGTAAACTAAGAGTTCTCTCTCCTTTTATAGAGTCGGCCACAAGCTGGTACATCATTCGATTAACGACGCGTCGAGACTTGCATGGATCGGGGATAGGAATGAGATGTAGATCTTGGTCGCGATCGCGAGCTCCTTCAGTATATTTCGCTTATTCAAACCGAAGGGTCTGCATCAATCCTGAGGGATCTCAGATCTTCCTGCGGTGGACCTTTACACTCACGTGTACCGGTAATAGCTCGACCCGGTCACGAGATCTGTACCCGGTGCCGGGTGGGTGCCCGTGGACATAATCTTATTTCGCTCTTCTCCTCCGTCATGGCCAAGCAAAACAACGACATTGAATAGCCTGAATCCACAATCAGGTCGGCGCCAGGACGCCTTTGGTTCAGTCTGCGTGAACGACGTATTTGCGGCACAGAAACCTGAATATATTGGTTCGTCCGTTGCCTCTTTTTGTCCCTTTCGCGTTTGACATTGAGGTTTCAGATTTCGGCTTGCTTGTTACCACAACAGCATTCAGTTCATTTCCTTCACCGGCTCTATATTCGCTTCTTTCCCGAGCTGTCCACGTTCACCTCCTTCATCAGCTAGCTCTACATTTATTTAATCGACGATCTACATTCGCTTTCCTTTCGTGTCCTAATAACCGCATAACCGACCAACATTCGCGGCCATGCTCTCTCGTCGTGACCTCGTAGCCTTCCCGGCTCGTGGACAATAAGGCAAGCAAGACAAGGGATAGGCCGGATAGCGCCGGGGTTGAGGATCTTTGCAAGGGCGTTGGGAAGCATAGGAAGAACAGGAAGGATAGCGGCAAAACCAAAGAAGGAGAGATTGGGGGGCGTTTGCCAAGAGACCAGCCAATGGTGTGTTTTTGTCTTTTATCTCTCTTTTATGCCTTTTTTTTGTGGCTCGATTCATTGTTTTATATTGGTGGCCAATTCGTGGCTCGTTTTACGTTTGCTTGACCCCGTTTTCCTCGAGGCTTGACCCTATTTCCTTCTATATTTGACCCATTTTCTTGCTCTCTTGCATTGCACGTCGGAGTAAGGTATCTGAAGATGTCTTCGACTGCAGCGGCTTTACTCGACGACATTGGCGCCTTGTCTCTTATCCTTATTCCTTTTTCATCTTTCTCCTCATTTTCGTGGTCTTTCAGTTACCGTATCCTCCTTTCTTGTGGACATGTCGATGCCTCTCGTTGACATTTCGATATTATCCTTGGCGTTTGTGCCGCGATACAACGTTTTCGCTCGTCTTTTACATGTCCCTGTCATTCTCTTTAATATGTCTCTAATAACGAGATTCACAGACCAATCTTCCCAATCACCCTCAAGCTCGAACGACCCATCTTCTTTCCGCTATCGGCAGCGACACTCGTGAATTTGAATTGTCTCGAGGTCTATATGCTCCTTCTCTTCCATTCTCTCTTCCTCTTACATGCCCTTCCTAGAACCATCCTCTTCATCGTCGTCAAGATCAACACCATGCCATAAAGAGACGTCGTACATGTCTCCAACGCACGACAAAGACCAACGGAAGACCAGTCTGCACCTGAGTGCGCTGAGGAGTGGACGGTCCCGGTATTTCGATTCCCAATGTCATTTCCGGTCTTCACAGTCTTCTTTATCGCGGTCGTCTTTGTCTTCGGAAACCTCTTCGTCATCAGAAATTCAACGCCGAGACATCTCAATCGACCACAACGGTCGCTACGGCGCCTCTTATCTCAGCCACCAAGCTCTCAAACCGCTCTACGAAGCGTTTATGCGACAGCTGCGCTGCATGTGGTGAAAGGAGACAATTTGGATTTGGAATTGTTGGACAGGTTCGTACGCTCCACCTCTTGGGCGGTCTATAACTGACGTTTAGGTCTCAGTTCGCTTTTTCGCTCAGCATTCTCGTCCTTTTGCCTCTACATTTGCTTCACCACCAGCCCGACATTCTCCTCGCTCTCTCACCTTTGCTGTCCAGTAATAAATAACATTGAAGATTATGCTCGGCTAGGGCCTTTGGTGGACAGAGGTTCGCGTCATCGAGCTCTTCGGTCGGTTTGGTGTCTCGGAGAGAAGAGACTTCAAGGCAGCGTCAGCCGCTTTGGGATTCTCATATGAGAGCAGATAGCCTTGGGAAGGATGGGCATCGTTGGAGAAAGAAGGACAGATTTCGTCGAGGAAAGAGGAACAGGAAGCTTAGGAGAAGCTTTGCGGTGTCGACGAGCGAAAGGCGCGTTTTATTCTGTTTACTTTCCTGCGCACTCCTTTCGTGTCTGCTGTCTCCATTCACGTTTGTGTTATGTGTCCTTCCTTCCCACCTTGGCTTACGGGTTCTGTTGGAACATTTCCGTCGTCTTGACTCGAGGTCGTGCCTTTTCGGGATCCTTGATGTTTTTATTGGTACGACCCGTTTGTTGGAATGAATGCTAGGACTGGACGTTGTAGTCCTGACATCTTCGTCTCGTTCTCTCTTGCCATTCGTATCGGTGTTTTTCGTTTCATTCGTCGGCATATCTTGTCCACTGTTTTCTTTTTGTTCACATTCTCCGTGTTTCTCGTCTGTACCATTTCAACTTGTCTATATTTCTGTCGCTTCTCCATAAAACTGTTCTATTCCTGCTCTTCTTTCCTTCTTCGCATTCCTTCGATGTCCTGGTTCTAACTAAATTCCCAGATCATCCCATCTTTTGACCTCCTCCCCCAGTCCCGCTCGACGTCGAACTTGCCATTACACTCCTCACCGCTCTCTCTCAACCTCCGCACCCCGATCCTCGCTCCAACCCACGCAACTCTCGAGTCTCAGGGTTTGCGAAAGCGGTGTCCCGTGAGGTTTTGTAGTCAGGCAAACGTTGGGCCGACGACGAAACCGGCGAATAGCTGGATGAGTTAGCTGCCTCCAGGCGATTCTAGGCGACTCGAACGAGAGAAGAGACGATTCCGGCTAATTCTTCGTGACGCCACATTCATGAAAACGCCTCCATTCTCCGTGTGTCGCCATGGGGACTGCGATGGAGGTTATGGGGACGGAGCTGGGGAGCGGGAGGAAGATGGGACTTGTCTCAGAATACAGTAGAGAGCCAAATACGAAGTTGGAAAGCTGTGACTTGTTCTCGGAATAGAGGGCTGTGGATACCAAGTTTGAAAGCTGTATCCAACTTTGAACAGTCCCTGGAATGGGTGAGCTTGTTCTGGTGCTGCTTGAGTTGGTCGATGATAGCTCAAAGACATGAAAGCAACATGATGTGGTCGCGCTAAGATTGAAATACGTTGACGATGGTGTAATTTTTGCTCCGGTAACAGAATTATTGTAACATCATAGAACGGTTCTAAAGACCAGTCAAGTCATTCGTCAATCTCGACCTGCATCCAACTTCTAATTCTGCTGTTTTCCTCCAAATTTACCCCCTAGATCTTCTGAACATCGAGCCCTTTTCTTTCGCATCTAGATTTCCTTCCAGGCGTATAGTTGACAGCTCAGACAGCTGTTACAGGGCTTTAGCTGGTGAAACCGGCGACTGAAGTTGGTTCGCTGTCCTCGCTAGGATTCAACCTGAGCCTCGCAACCTTCGCTTGCATCTCTGCTGCCCTGTCCCAGATGTCTGTACGTCCTGAAGGAGAGCTACACCAGTCCCCAATCGGCTCCAATGTATCGAAGAGTATACACTCTTTGATACGATGATCATTGGGACCATAGCGATCGTGGATAAAGTTGGCTTGTGCGGGTGGCATGACGAAGACGACCCGGGAGTCGCATTGCTCGATTATCCACGAAAAAGTCAAATTGGAAATGTGTTGGAACAAACTAATATAGGGGCGAATGGGGACAATAGCTATGATGATCTGCTGCAAGGAATTCGGCAAGTGAAGGAGCAATTTCGCTATGAATTCGCAAATGTCGCTAGTGACTCCGATGTGGTATTGGACGATGAGATGGGAGAGTCGAGTCAGGCGCTTCAGCCCTTCATCAGGGAGAAGGGGATGATACTTGCCACTATTCAATTCGAGATGGGTCAGTGATTCGGGGAGGAAGGGTATTATGTCTTGATGCAGTGTTTTATCGATGCCGCGAGGATAGTATGAGGGAAGCGAAAGGCACATTTGTTTTAACGACGGCAGCCTGGGGGAGAGGAACGAGTGAATCTCCTCTGCGGGTACCCAGATTGAGAGAGTGGACAGGTGTGGGAGTGAATCAACAATGGCCTTTGAGAGACCTGCACGGAGGCCAAGGCGAAGTGCCATGGTTTGAACATGGATTCCAAGCTTGGTCGGGTTGGAAGTAACTTCCTGGAAGAAGGCTTCGGCGCTCAGTGCACTGCGAGGGCGAACTGATTTGAATTGCAATGGTTGAATCCTAGAGAAACAGCTCAGCTTCACTGCCTGGACGAAATCTGCGTCATTTACCATTTTTGGACATGTCGAGCAACAAGGACAAGACTCAGCGCAGCAGAACGGTCTTTTTGGACTGCTGCTTCGAAAATGAGACGGACAATATCGTCTGGGATATCTGGAAAGGTGTCCAGTTGCGAGGTCATGGTGGGTAAAGCAGAAAAGGGGACAGCTTCGGCACGTGGTCTTCCCGCTTCTTCTCATCGGCCACCGAGAGCTATTTTTGTTCCGAACTCGCTCAAAAAATCTCTCTATTGGACCAACGCGATCTCTCTGTCACTTTTACTATGTGGCTTGCTCTGTTGGTTTTCTAGAGCTCGGTCCCCGTTACAGCGCTCTTCTTTGCAACTCGCGGATCTAGCGAATGCCAATCGCGTCTTCCAAGATGGCCTTTGGAAACGCTGGATAGGTTTTTACGCCGGCTCTGTCGTCCCTGCCTGTCTGACGAATGGTTCTAGATTCGGCATGCTTTTTCGCGCCCCTCGTCGTTCTATTCATTCGTTTCACTAGCTGTCTTAGGTCTACAGCCATTCGCTTCTCACCAGCAACCTGCCCGCTTCCTTTTTCCACCGACTCGGCATTCATTCCCTTGACAATCTCCCATTACTACAATAACCATTCTGCCTTCATTTTAATACCACGTCCCAATAATCACCCAGAGGATGCTTTTTCCTCGCTAGCTCGCGGCTTTCTTAGCCAGGGAAGGTTTTTGCTCGATGCGGCTTCGGCGTCGGCAAGATGAGGGTTCTCGGTTTCGTTGGATAGAGCGAACGAGCAGAGGACAAAGGAGAAGAGGGAATCAGGTCGAGGACGTCGGGTCGAGAGGTTTGGAACAGCGTCGGGAAGCGTAGGGAGAAAAAGAAGCATGGCGGCCGGGAGAGCAGGGTGAGGTTTTAGGACGTCTGAGAGACGAACTAAAGGTGTGTTTTTTCTTTTATTCGTCTCTTTCTATTGGACTTTTATTTCGTCTTCTGTCCGCTCTATTTTCGTCATTTATTTTGGTGCTCTGGTTGATATCGTCCTTCCTGTCCATCTTCGTTCGTTCGTATCGCTTTCTATTTTCTTCCCAAAGCATCGTCATCTTCCTAAAGGCTTGTTTGCACGGTGCAGTGGTTGTTCGAGGCATTGTCGTCTTGTTTATTATTCGTCATTTTTCATTCAACTTTTTCATTCGTCCTGGTTTATTTGTCCTCCCTTGCTTTGCTTCATTCGCTCGCATTTATACCTGGTGGCCCTTCCTCTTATGTCTTTGATAGATCCTCCTTCCGCTTCCTCTCCGAGTTCTCCATCGCTTCATCGCCATCAGAAACCGAATCCCCACCGGACCAATGGAGGCCGAATCTGGATCTCTACGCGCCAGGGAGTGGACGGTCTTTGTCGTTGTTACATCCTTCTTCCTCCTAATTCCTCTTTGGCGTTGGAAGCCCACCGCCGAGACCTCCCAATCGACCAACTTTACGGCCGGTACACCGCCTCTTTTCTCGGTCAAAAAGCTCCCAAGCCTCTTCATCAGACTTTCACGCGACAGGAATGTGAAGCACCGAGTCCCGACGAGGTGAAGGATGTCGATTTGGGGCAAGGAAGAGGACCGCTGGAATCGGATTTGGAGAAAGAGCGATTTGGAGCCAAGAACAACCAGACCTAGGGAGTCGGCGACGATCGCCTATTTCTCGAAGCTCCCAAAGCCATCAAATCTTCGCTTTCCCCGTCATTCCTCGGAAGCTGAAGCGGACAAGGAATTGGTCAAGATAATCGAGGATATGGACGCCGAATATCAAGCAAAGGTGGAGGAGGTGGAGAGGTCGGATTGGGAGTTGGTTAATGGGCAGCAGAATGAGCTTAAGCGACGCGAGGAAGAGCAGCGATTCGAATATGGAGCGAAGCTACCGCTCCATTCGAGGGTATTTCTCCAAGTGCCGTCCAGGAATCTCAGACAACCATGCGACAATGAGCATTGAATCTGGATTCATCTCCATTATATTCTCATTCAGCAAAACCATCACTCGAATCGCAGCCAGCGAAACCGCCACTCCATTTGAAAGCGCAGAAATCACCACTCTTCGAATTCCACAACGAAACAGAACTTGTCAGGATATTCGAGCGTTTAGACGCTGAGCGGGCGGCGATGGTGGAAAGAGCAGACGTGTTGGACGCTGAACTGGGACCTGTCGAAAAGACTGGAGCTGTGGAAAGATGAGGGGAAGCTGGGGCTGTCACAAGCGGAGCTATAACGGACGTCCCGGCTTGATTCACACAGTCGGAGCCGTCTGCTTTCTCACCATGTCGCTAACGGTCGAACATGCTGCTGCCATCCAAAATCCCAGCGGATGTCGATTCTCATCGTCTCAGCAGTCCTCGAGGACCGCATGATGGATACCTTTCTATGGCTGAAGATGGTATGTCGTTTCTTTTCATAGCGCTTTGTTCGAAGATGTCGGGTCATCTATCGCACCTCGAGCGATTGACCAAATTCCCAACCGATATCTCGAAGCCAATTCGAAATGTGCAGTTGGTCACCGTGGGTGGAGCGGATGTGCTTCTTTGGTACGTGCATTTGCTTCATTGTTCATTTTGATCTTGGGTTTCATTTGACTCGTTTATCGTTGGCTTTTCCTTCTGGATCTTGTTGCGTTGCGCTTGTTTTGGTTTGCGAAATCCATTTCGTCTTCGTTTGACTTTGGGTGCCTCGTCGTGTTCGTTTTTTTCGCATTGCTTCCACGGGTCTTGGTCTTCGTTTGCATCGGGTCGCTAATCATCTAGCCTTGATACCAGGTATTCTTCGTGTCTTCTTTCGATGTTCTGTTCACGTTTCTTCTTCTTTCTTTCTTACATTTCGAACTCTTCCTTTGATTGTCCCCAATCTCTTGCTTCTCTCTTCCCCAATACTAATCCCCTTTGCAGGTTAGAGTGGGTGAGGAGGGGAAAGGGTATGGCAGTTTGGGTCAGTTTTCTGCTTTCGAGTACCTTCATATCCCTTCCATTTCCACGTCGTTTTGTCTGTTTCGTATTGTTACTTCTTCCTCGTCTTTTTGTCGTATCTTTGGCGAATACTTTTCGGCGTGGACACTTGGTTTCGCGTCTTGCGAATGCAGTTCGAGTCGTGGTAGACATCTCTTCCTCCCGTGCCCTATGGGACCGCTGCCGCGCCTTTATCTATGCGTTGTTGGCCTAGCGAGTTACAGCGTATCTGGTCGAATCGCAAGCTAAATTTTCTTTTGCACTCGCGCGTTCGATCCCTGGCCGCTCGCTCTTTTACCCTTTCATTTTTATGTCTAGACTGCTCTGATCGTCCTGTTCGTGTTCTTTCACGCTTTGTCCTGCCATCTTGCCATTACTTTTTTTCATTCCTTTTGTTGACTTGACTTTTGCCTCTTTGAATTAGCTATTTATCTTTTACCGTGTCGGATGTAAAGCGACTGGTTCGACAATCATCTCCAAAACCGCTTCCTTCCGGCTCTATCCGACGAATGTCCACTCCCGGTGCGTACAGATGCATTGGGCCTATGTCGCGTTGGAGATGTGTAAGACGTCGCTACGTAAGGGAGGAGCTCGCGATGATGATTCGGTTGGGGATGGAGACGTTGGGGATGAGGAATGAAGGAAGAATTTGAAGAAGACGTGTAAGAAGTGTAAGAATCGCAAGAGAAATAGATACATACCTGGAGATTCAAGCTTGGTCGTCGACATTGAATCCGAATCATCAGCTCTGGCTTGTTGCTTCTCCACAGCTTTCGCCAAATCCTTGTCTTCCTTGACTGTAGGCTGTAGCCTCGCTGGACTGGTCTCCTGCAGCTTTCGCCATCTCCAGAGCATCCACTGCCTCCCTCGTCGCCGTCCAATGCCACCTCCCCTCCGCTCCCCATGTCATTTCGACGCCTCGGGCTTTTGCGGGAAGGGTGCGGTTTGGGTATTGAGGGGTCGAGGAATCTGCTGGCGCGAGTCAGTTGGGATTCAGTAAGCGCACAGTCAGAGCGAAGAGAAGAAACCGCACAGGCACACAAAACGTAGAAACAAAGATACAGAGAGTAAAAAGAGCGTCGAAACAACATTCAGAATAAGACGAACGTGCGAAAGCGAAACGAAAATTAAAGAAGAAACCACGAACCTGCTTTAATGTTGCTCATGCAAAGCTCGAAGCACCAGAGTTCGAGGTTCCTTGTCCATATTCGCTTCTGTCGACCTCGCTTCGAAGCTCCTTCTCCTTGAGTGGCGCTGAAGCGTCGAGTGTCGCTCCGGCTTCATCAGAGGCGTCGCTGAAACTTGCAATTCCTCATCCAACCTAGCAGCCTCCTCGACCATCCTCACACGCTCAGCGTCCATACGTTCCAGGATCCTGAGCAGTTCTTCGGCTTCGGCGTCGGGTAGAAAGTCCGGTGCATACGAATTGACGGAGATTGGACCGTGTTGGGCTGTGTTCTCCCAGACACTATTCCTCTTCTCTCATGCCCTCTGCCAAAGCCGCGCTCCTCGACCTATTTCCTGAAGACGCTGACCTGATTCCATTTGAACTGGACGATCCAAAGCCCAAAAACCCTCTCCTAGCCAAAGAAGCAGCGAGGTCACGACGACAGAGCATCCTTCGTCTCGCGAATGTTCAACGGTTGACAATGCAATGGTTATTGGGACGCGAAAGGAAAGCAGATGCTGATTGTCGAGGGGATAAAGGATTGTAGAGGCGAATGTAGGGAAACGAACGAGATTGCTGAAGGATGGAGGCCAATATTAATGCAGATTGTCGAATATGAATAGAGAGCTCTGAATGCGAGCTGAATATCTAGGACACATGCACAATGTCAAACGAGCACAAGCCAGATTGGGTGGGAATACCTGGGAAAACAACGAATTCGGCGGAATACCTGGGCAGACAACTAAGTGAAAAGCCGGGAACGAAGCTATCCAACAATTCCTTGCAGCAAATACCAAGAAGCGTCTCGGGAGGCTGGTCGAGCAAAAGACCCAGCGCGAGCTCCAACATAAGAGAGAAGCGGCGCAAAGCAAGTAGAAATAACCAAAAGCAAGAGTAAGGCGCGAATAGCAACCAGGAGTGCAGGAGTGCAAACTCGCACGACGCAGTGCGCAGCGAGAGCAAAAAATGAAAACCTCAGCCTCAGCCTGGGAATGTTGGCGCATGACGTGTATCGGGCCGAGATGCTCCGCTCGATATCCAGCGTTGAAGTTCAATTTTATTCTCCGAGTTCATTCTCAACGTTTACTGTTCAGTAGCTAGTGGCTAGAGTTCAGAGTCATTTCTGCTGGATTGAGACTCGGAGAGCTTCTAACTTCCAGGTGACGCTTCCAGAACACCTTCAAGCCCAATTTAAATTTCAAGCCCCACTGCCTCAGTGAAGCCCTTTTAAGCTTGAATAAGTTGAAAGCTGGTTTCAAAGTTAACAAGAGATAGGAAATTCAAGTGGACACTAGAAAAGTCTAGAATCAAACATCATCCAAGTTGACAACAGAATCAGACAATTGGGGGAGGGGGGAGTAGATTGGTGTGTTAGAGCAGTCCAAATTAGTTTGGACCTTGGGAGGGGGGACAAGCTCGCGAAAAATCGTCATGTGATCATCAAAATCGAGCTGTAAATCATCGTGCACAATGTGTGAAACTTTACCAGAGGTCCTGACCATTATTTCTAAAGATACTGGTCTACATCCAGATGTCCCTCAATTGCACACTGTTTAAATTAACATCTTGCATTTCCCAGTCCTTAGCTGAGTCAACTCAAGACTGACCACAGAGGAGGAGCAATTAATGGTCAAATGGGAACTTTCCAAGAGGGGCTCAGTACTGTGCCAATACAGTACTTTGAGACCTGAGCTATCAGTTTCTGAATCAGAAATCAAAATTATTTTAAGCCGAGCTGCCGATACACGTGGCTTAGATAACCCATCATCCATGTGCAGTTGGCCGCGGCGTCGGACCTCGGTCAGCGCCGGTCAATCGGTTGGCCCGCCGCCCAATTGACTAAATTGGGACAGTGGCCCCTCGCAGACACATGCTTAGAAGATTCTTGTAGGCACAAAATCCTGGGTTGCGAACAATAAACCCACTGTGTTTGTGTTATTCTCAAAGTTTGACTGGGTCCAATGCATACAGTTCACCAGTAGCTAGATTAGGCAACAGGCAGGTAGTTGTTGGGGTCGGGACCTGTGAAAACATCTGCCAATGCGATGAAAAATCAACCAAGTGCACATGGTTGATGGTGTACCAAAATGACAGTAGTGTCCTCTTTCTCTTTCACTTTGTCTTGTTCTTCCCTTGCCGAGGATGATCGGATGTAGAAGGAACGTCTCGTCCTGCCTCGCTTAGTCCCGGCTCGTCTAGTCTCCAAACTCGCTCATGTATTCTCCAAATTCAGAGATCCAAGTCCAAGAGAAACCTGCGAGATCCAGTCTAAAGAGATACCTGGACATGATTTTTATTTATATTATTACATCAAAAAAAGATGGTGTTTGACAAGGTTTTCGAAAGATGCTGTAATTGGACAGCAGTGGACAGCCCTATGATGGAGATGTGGCGGTGTGCTGATGTGACTTGATGTGATTGATGGGACCTCCGGAAAAATTCCACGCCGATCATTCCATCACCAGTTTCACAGCCTTGCCCTTTTGCTGATGTACCTGCCAGATACAATCGCTCTAATTGCCAGATACTAGTATCGCTCTACCAGAATACATTACGGTATCAATATAACAGCTATTGCGTGTTTCCAAGTGATGCTGCAACTGGTAAGGGAGACCCTGGAGTAATCGGGGGCCTGGGACAGGAAAATAATCGGTGCCTGGGAGACACCGGACGGCGGCGGAGTCGGTCCCCATCGTCTCATTTCTCAGTCCCTACTTATCGTCTTACTTGTCTCTCAGTTCCAGATAGGGCGTGGGATGGCGCGGAGTCTTTCGCAGCACTTCAGAATCTTGATTTGATTCCGATTCAATCACTTCTTGGCTTCAGACTCGGACACGTTCACAAAGCTCTTGCAGTTTTTGATTATGAATCTCGCATCCGTGCATTCCCAGACCATCAGCTCTCATCAACTTCGCTTCGCATCTATTCCTTTGACCCATGGATAATCTCGTGCTGCACACATAGTCTCGGATCCAGACGAATGTCCCAGTGAAGCTCGCTAGCGCTCGCTATCCGGAGATCCGGATTGATCCGGTAGAGTTCGAAAAAAATAAGCTAAAACCCACTACTTACTCCAAACCCCGCCGGATCTATCCGGATCTCCGGATAGCGAGCCTTGGCGAGCCGACCGCTGATCACGGCTGGTGCACACATACCTACCGGATAATCTCCGTAATTTTGTGTTAGTCACAATCACATGTCGACTGCAATCGGACCACCTTTTATTTGCGAAAATGATTTTTCTTACTCTCGACGGCCACAGACGCGTAATTCAACCCTTGACTGCGACAAATGGTTCAGAAAAATAAAGTCAAGAAATCTGCGCCTCAAAGCTCCATCATTAAATGGGCTTCGCGCGTCGCCATGTTCTCACTGTTTATCGCAGTATGTGGCTGGCTCGATAGCATCAAGGTCGGTCATTGCTTTTTCACTATGGGCTCTAATTGAACGTATATTCTTCAGCAACGGTGGTATATTTTCGACCCTGCTTTTATGCATGAGCTCGCACAAGATGCCATTGCTGCTTCTCCCAACGATACTGCTGGCATGGTAGAGCACATTGTTGTCAATCTCACTGCCACTTACCCATCCAACAAAATTGCCCTCAACACCAATAGCAAAGAATGGGTCTTCAACAATGCTGGTGGTGCTATGGGCGCCATGTATGTTATTCATGCGAGCATTACCGAATATCTCATCATATTTGGGACGCCTTTGGGAACCGAGGGGCACACCGGACTCCATACTGCCGAGGATTATTTCAATATTCTCGTCGGTGAGCAGTGGGCTTTCAGTCCAGGTTCATTTGAAATGGAGCGATATCCTGCGGGAAGCGTCCATTTCCTGCCTCGGCTAACATCAAAACAGTACAAGATGCATGAAGGTTGCTTTGCTTTGGAATATGCTCGAGGTATGTCGTCTGTTGACCCACCGCCACATTTTTCACCGTCTTTTCAGGATGGATTCCCTCGATGCTGCCATTTGGTACCCTCGATATGATTTCTTCGACATTAGACATGCCCTCGTTCTATCACACCGCGAAGATAACTGCAAGAGAAATGGGCCGCAACCTATTACGGGGCAAAATCTAGTATAATATCTATGAATTATGCTATCATTATTTGACTCGAGAGATACCGTTCAATCAAGGATGCTCACTTGGGCCGAATGTCGAGAACTACATCTGTCGAATTTCCATTGAGATTCTGGAGAGGTCTCATATCGTCAAGTTCGTCGACGCTCACACCTAGACCAACGCGAACCACGATTAGTGTCGGTGCGATACCCTTGACGGCGTCAGCTGAGGCATGTTGAATGAGAAACTACTCACAACTACTTGATATAATATCGCCACGACCGAATTATATGCAATGGTCGAAACCTCAGTGGGGGGCCAAGGCCCCATAAACGACAGTGCATATAACTAGCACCACGAGAGCCAAAGGATAGATTATCCCGGTTTCAAGCCTATGGAACAAGTCAACCAAGTTCAAGTGTGCTCGAGAAGTAATCCAGGCGATTCGTCCTGCTAATACAAAGATGCAACTTGCAACTGTAATATCCATGAGCTGTAATTCGGATCTGTCGCTTCCGGCTTGCCTATGAACCACATAAAGGGAATGCTCCAGAGGACTAATATGCGTCTATCCATCTTCCAAATCACACAGCACCGATACATCTAAAGAGGAATCAGTTAACTGCTGCTGCGGTCAAGGCTGGACACACAATTATACTGTCTGCAAGGAGACTATCGGTAATCAAGCAGGGGAAGAAGGCATAAAAAGGATCACTCAACGTGTAAATAATGAATACCGTTTTGAGAGCAGCGACCAGCCGATTGAGGACCACCTGATCTGGCCCATACAAAAGTGTTCCTCCAGACTCGTCCAATTGGAATATCACATAAATCTTCAATGCTCCAGAGTCACTCATGATCACTAGCGCGTATTCTAGCAGCAGATGAACTGAGGTTAAGGTGTACAAAGAAATCATGCAGCCCAGGTGTAACTGGTATTTTGCCCTCTTTCTCGTGCATAAGACATGGACGGACAAGAGAAATAGGACGGAATAGCAGCCTGGCTGAGATGTCAGCGCTTGATGTGGCTAAAATCGCTGCATACCATATAAAATGGACTCTATCCGGCCGGGAAACATCAGGAAAATACCTGATAAGGCTTGGGACTCACTGCTAGCAGAATGACGAAGGCAACAAGACGCTGCACCATTTTTCGGTAGAGTGGGAAAAGGAAGAAAGGTCAGGTCAAACCCACCTTGATTCTCCGAGACTTTTTATTCAAGGAAGGATGAACATCTGAACGAGAAGATCAATCGACGTCACCTGTCGTCTTGGGATTGGGATGTAGCCAAAAAAACGACTTATGGTTCACTCTATCTAAGCGGAGGAATTGAACAATTGAAGCAGAATTGAGTACAGCAGGCTATGCTGCTGAAAGTGGGTAAAAATTATTTCCCCTGACACCTCTCCAAAATCTGTTCCCCAACCAATGATTCTGTTCCCCTCGACTCTCTTCAGGTTCCCCTCCCCCACCAATTGACATGAGAGAGACTTGGGCTTTTCAAGGCATATAATGTTATTTCATATGTGGTAGTTGTCCTTGAGATATCTTAGAGCAGTCCAAATTGGTTTGGACCTTGGGAGGGGGGACAAGCTCGCGAAAAATCGTCATGTGATCGATCAAAGTCGAGCTGTAAATCATCGTGCACAATGTGTGAAACTTTACCAGAGGTCCTGACCATTATTTTTAAAGATACTGGTCTACATCCAGATGTCCCTCAATTGCACACTATTTAAATTAACATCTTGCATTTCCCAGTCCTTAGCTGAGTCAACTCAAGACTGACCACAGAGGAGGAGCAATTAATGGTCAAATGGGAACTTTCCAAGAGGGGCTTAGTACTGTGCCAATACAGTACTTTGAGACCTGAGCTATCAGTTTCTGAATCAGAAATCAAAATCATTTTAAGCTGAGCTGCCGATGCACGTGGCTTAACCCGTTTTCGGTTTGGGTTTTCGTATTATTGGTACATTTCTTTTTACAATCCGTCGTTTGTTGTTCTGGCTTTGGGATTCGTACATACAACGTACTATAGAGTGTGTTGTTGTTATTGGCCTGATAGAGAGTGGATTAGACTCGAGGATGACCTCGTCAACAGAGTCGTTGATTCTGAATCCGAGTATGAAGCCAAGACAGAGCAATGAAAGATTCATAATCAAGGTCAAACTTGGATACCTCTCAATGTCAGATATTATCTACACTTCACTTCTCCTTCCATGCATTAATGGGGTAGTGGTAACCTGGGTTGTTGCCATATCCTCGTCTGAAAAGATCGCTCGACCCGCCGGGGGTTTGATTCCCTCTTAATGCAATGTTTCAGGATGAGCACTTTTTTTGGAGGCGTTACAACTCTCCGAATCTATTCTCTCGGTCTGTTATTCCTCGAAATCCATTGGTTGGCTCGTTGTTCTCGCAATGAAGCGATTTCCGGCACCTTGCTTCTCAAAGTATGTATGTCCTTGGGAGAATTGTGCTCTTTTTGTCGATCCTTTGTTGATTCTATGCTGCTGAAAGTGGGTAAAAATTATTTCCCCTGATACCTCTCCAAAATCTGTTCCCCGACTCTCTTCAGCCCCCCCCCCCTGGAATTGACATGAGAGAGACTCAGGCTTTTCAATGGATAGACTGTTATTTCACATGTGGTAGTTGTCTTTGAGATATGTTAGAGCAGTCCAAATTACTTTGGACTTTGAGAGGGGGGGACAAGCTCGCGAAAAAGCCATCATGTGATCATCAAAGTCAAGCTGCAAATCGTCCTGCACAACATGTGAAACTTTACCAGAGGTCCTGACCAATATTTTTAAGGATACTGGTCTACATCCAGATGTTCCTCAATTGCACACTGGCTGATATACTGGCCATATATTGTCTAAATTAACATCTTGCATTTTCCAGTCCTTAGCTGAGCCAACTTGAGACTGACCACAGAGGAGGAAGTGCAATTAATGGTCAAATGGGAACTTTTCAGGAGGAGCTCAGTACTGTTTCGATACAGTACTCGAGATCTGAGCTATTGACATCATATCAAGGGTTTGGGCCAGAGCGAAATTCAGTGCTAATCCATCAAAGAACCCACTGGGGATATGTACCCTGTGCCCTTCGGTCTTTGTGGTTCGGCCGAATGCCAGGCAATGACATGTACAATTGCACATGTGGTTGAACTTGTTACTTGGCTCATCACTTACATCATTGGGTATCAGCGGCTCACGGCCTACGCCTGTGGGGCGGTATGTCAGCATACAGACTTACCGGTGTCATGTGATATATTCCCTTTTTCGAAGTCCATGCCCGCTACTAAACTTGTTTAGTACGGGTTTGCAAAACGATGCCTCAAAACTCACTTTTTCTAACATGCACAAACAAGAACGTGACCCAGTGGCAGTGCCGTAGTGGCAGTGATCTACTCGAGGGTCGTGTTTGGCTCCCCTCGTGATCGCCGAAACACAGATTTTCGGTTCGTTAGGCCCTGGGAAACTCCTATAGCCGCCCGGCGGCCAAAACTCCCTCAAATCCCCAATAAATCCGCTCAAATCCCCAAAAAATCGCCGACAGTCGTGACGAAATGTCACATAATGTCACAGAATTTGCGGTCCCACGGGTCCACCTGCGGCAAAAAAAAGCTCTCCGTCACCGGCCCCTGAGTGGTCCGCGGCTCCGGATACGGAAAAAAGCCAAATCGGGCCTCAAATCCCCAAAATTCCCGCCGGAGAAATGCTCCTGACCGTCAAATCCCCAATAATGCGCCGCCAAAATCGCACTTTTTGAGGCCTCAAATCCCCAAAAACCGCCGGGCGGCTATAGGAGTTTCCCAGGGCCTGGTTCGTTTCACCTCATCGAATCCCCCCAAAGTCATGTCCCGATATTACTTCGACGCTGCCCCAGTCACAGCTACTGTTGACGGCGCAAGTCCATTCTCCTTGCACCGCACTTCTCGGGCCACCGTTTTGTTCGGCCTTGTGAAAGGACCAGGCGTGGGAAAAGAATATGTTGTTGAATGTTCGGCGCTCGGCGGAGCGTCAGTAGCGGGCCCTGCCGCTCGCCGGCCCTCCAGCTTATTCCCACAGCCTTTCTAGTCACAAGAAGTGATCTTTGTGCGATAAACGGTCTTTGCAGGTCCTTCGGGTGTAAAGTCGCTATATTGAACGGCACGACTACGAGTTTACTTGTCAAACTACGAAATATGATCAGTCCTTCGGTCCGTACGGAGCTAATTAAGAGACACTAAGGTTAATCGGAGCAAAAACTCCTCCTTGAAGAAGGACGTCTGGCTTTCCTTTAACACTCGCAGGCTCGGGATAAGTCATCGTAAGTTCAATATTGTACGCCGCTCCCGCATCGTAACCGAAGAAAGGAATCTGGGCCGTGAATGTGTCAACAGCCTTCGAAGGATCAGCTGGCGGGGTGAAGCTGCGACGAGCAATCACAATGTCGGGTTCAAATCCATTGTTGTTGAATGGAACTGCGAGACTGTAGTCGAGGAATTTAGGGATGTGGCCAGAGTGGGTTATGGCGCAAGTAAGATTAAGGGTGATCGTGAAGGACTATTGAGATAGGTCAGATATTAGACTTGAGAGCTTGAAGAAGACATACTGCACCAGGAGTCAAGTCGGTAGGAGAAACTGTCAAGTCACCAAAGCGCGAAGCTTCGTCACAGCCCAGCGCAGAGACAACAGCGAGACTGGTGAGAGCAGCGAGGACAGAGGAGAGCTTCATGATGTGTAAGAAAGAAAGATAGAAGAATGAAGCAAAACGATGAGACTTCGCATCTTTTATACGCTGGAGCTCGAGTAAAAATAGACGATCCACGGTCTGCGGAGTCCGTACTGTGACTTTTGACAGTGTTTCGATACACGAGGCAACTTCCTCTGTCTTGCCGACTTCATTTAAGCCGGCACATGATCCTGCTTGGATGCCATAGTGCGAGATGAAACTGGCTAGACTGGAGCTTTAGGCAAATGTAAGGTGAATAGCCAGCTATAAACTGGACATTGACTGGACATGTAGAGCCTGTACCGATCTCTATCACGGTTCAGGGTTGACTGGAAGGCAACAAGCGGGCGTCGAAAAGAAGGAAGCACGGCAAGGAAGATCCGTCGTGGGCTGGCATTCAGACCGGAACACCGGCATTTTTCGTGAGTTTAGGTAGAACGGCCTTTCCAACGAGATGGATAGCTTGCATCGATTTCAGGCTGAGCTAGTGCTGTTCAATAGTGCCAATCGAATTCGCAATCGCCACTCGATTCGTTTGAAGCCGAGCTGCCGTGCACGTGTCAGGGCCCAGCCAGCCCAGCCCTGAGCAGGACCATTTGACATTTCGGGAATTGTCGCGGCAGTCGCAGTTGTATTATCACACATCGAGATGTGATGATAGCCTGCCATGAATCATCATGGAATTATTTACGACTCCTAAAAAATTATTTCTAGTTCACTCGTTTGTTGGTACCACGATTTGGCTGGATCCAAAATATAAAAGAAAATTGGGACAACTTGCATTTTCTCCGGATTTGCCAAATTACTCACCAGTGGAATAGAGGCCGACCTACCGGCGGCAGATACGAGCCCTCCCTTGTGATCATGTTGCTACCAGTGGGTTAGAGGCTGTCCTTTGGCAGCAGATACAAGACCTTACCATTAAATAGTGATGGTATTGTTGCAGACAGGACTTCAAAAGCCTTGAAAGGACCACCATGGACCAGCTGTTTGATGCTGGATTTGGATTCAGGAAAGAACAAAGTCAAATTTACCAGCATAAGCAACTCTCCAAGACAGAAAGACGATTCATCCGCATAGTATACTCTTCAAGATCTGATCAAAGTGTACAAAACAGGCCCAGAATTGGAGAAATACTTACCGCACCATTTTTTGAATGTCTCTATAAGTGGGGAATCTTGTAGAATGAAGAGCACAAAATATTCAACCTTGTGGATGATTCAAACTGACATCATACCACAAATCCATCAATTTTTACATCTCAATGGCCATTGCTGACACTAGTACTAATACGAGGAACAAGTGCGACCAAGAGCGGAACTGAAAAGAACTTCAGACATCCAGACATGACCAGGGTGGATAGACTTAGTCCGGGATTCATATGTGTTCTGAAAGCTTGAGATCGGAAAAATGGGCGAAGTCCCTGAAATGATGAGAGTAAGCGTGACGTTACAATGATGCAACGTAAGATATGATGGCATAATGATGGCACGGCTTGGCGGCATAACTCGTGGAAGAATGCCGTGAATGATAGCCCCTTTGGGCTCTTTGATGATTGGTGTCCAGAATGTTGCTCATTCCCAACAAACGAGCCCCATAAATGGGGACTCGTAATGGTCGTCGCAGAAGAAGCTTATGATGGTCAGCTGATCAACCGCGTCTCGACTGGAGCGACCATGGTTCAACTGACAAAACTAGGAGAACAAGCTGCTCCTTTAGCAACGATGTGAGCATTTCCCTCTGTATTCTCCTGAAACAAACGACTCTTTCGGCCAGAAACCTCAGCGGCCAGGCTTCACACGGGTTCCGATTCACAAACAATCCGACCTCTGGTTAATCGGTCTATCACAAATAACGCTTGTCTCGTTCTGCCTTTTCACCCTTGTCTGAGAATTGTCGAATCCCGATGTCCTTGTACCGCCCCTGCTCGCGAGTCGCAGAAATCTGCCACTGGGCATCCTTGAACTTGAGCTGGATTGACCCCAACTCTGTCTTGTTCTCCAGCTCGTATTTGACATACATGAGCTGAATTCTGGCACCGGGTACGCTTTTCTGCTCTTGCCATATCGTCTCGCTGACTAGTTTCTTTCAGAAACCCCGACTTTTGGCCTTGGAAGCTTGAAATTCACCGCGAAACAGCTTTTGACCAAGGTCTCAGCGATTCACGACAAATCACGATGTCTGGTCGTTCAGAGCTGTTCAAGCTCGAATTTCGCAGCGACGAGAGAGCGGTGCTGGGGCTCGGCCAAAGCCTGTGAGTAATTCTCGTCCTCTTCCTCGGGTATCTGACGATACCCGAACCAGAGCCCATATCATTACTGTGCCAATCTTCTGTCTAGTCTGTGCTGTACGAACCAGAAGGAACGATTCGCGTCATTACAACGCTCTACCGGTCTTTTTTCAACATCCTGAGCTGTCCCGGGCCCTCGACACCATGTTTTCACCGAACAGTGTCCAAGCTGGCGTTCACCCTCGTAACAACGTAGGCCTTGCGAACCGTAATAACAAAAACAAAAACATAAAACCTCTTATCAGTTACCTAATACAGTAGCTTATATCGTAATGCATACGCCACTAACGCATATACAGCCAAAACTCCGCGTTAAAGCATAGGGTTTTTGGGGAACCAAAATGCCTTTCACCACTGTAGATCTGATGTGTTACAGCCGATCCCGAAAGTAATGTGACCATGTCCTAATTAGGAAATATAATTTGGCCCTCTACCTCCAGCTCGGATCGTGCAGTAACATTGTTTCTTGGACTATTCATTGCTCAATACAGCATGGTTAATCGCTGTCACATGTTCAGACACGGTTTTGGCTAGACGACCATCCAATCTCTCATCCGTCGTCTCTGTTGAATATGTAGACTGGCTCAATCGAAGAGACCAAAGAGAGGCTGGTGAGTAATTCTCTCGGTTTTTCGGGAATCAAGGATCCGATGAATTGACGCACAGACTCTCCAAGTTGTGCCAGTCTCCAGACGTTGAACCCATCAAGAGGAAAGAGACCAATTTCATGACATGGTTCGCTTTGACGTCCCTCTGTCTCAGAATTTTCCTAACCATTGTCCTAGACATTCTCCAGAGCTTCCAAAGAAGGTCTTCCGTATTTGAAAGGTTTGGATCTTTGGTTAACTTGCTTGGTGAATCCTTTTCTGCCTTCCCTTCTCTTCACGAGTTCGAACCGACGCAGTGGCGGTAATTTTTGTAGAAATCGTGGATTTTTTGGCCTGGTCACGGGCGTGACAATCTGTGACCCTCCCGGCCAAATTTGCGGGTCTGAGCCGATTTCGGGGGCCGAGTTCCCAGGGGAGTGTCACAGGGCCTGCAGCCGATTCTCAGGTGGTTGTTCATTTCTCAGGTGCCAGAGAATACTACTCAGGCGGTCAGCTATGTGGGGAGCTGCCTGATATTGCCATTCTTGGATGCAGTACATTCTCAGGTACGGAGAGTATTACTCAGGCGGTCAGCTAGGTGGGAAGCTGCCTGATATTAGCAGCTAGCTATTGGGAGGCAGTGGCAGTGCAGGCACCTATGGAATGGGTGGAGCCGATCAGATCAATCCTGACAGGTCAATTCTTTGTAGGTGGTTAAATAGCCTAAAAGGCCATATCCGAAGCGGATTCGCCATACAAATCCTAATAGAGAAGTCGACGTCCGCTAGAACACGATGTCCGTCGACTGACTTGTCACATGTTTTGCCTTTGAAACCGAGATTGTGTGAGCAAAATCTAGGCTTGATTAACAGCCAAGAATACTTACTCAAGGAGAATAGAATGGAATGGCATTGCCATTCGACGACATTCGATGTTGCTCACAGTGATTAATATGAAGTTTCTTCCAAGCTTCTTCTCCGCGGATCAAGTCAACTCCGAGCTGCCCTAGCACCATGGATCTATAGGCGCCGTCCGTCGGACGAATGACCAGTATATTTTGTATACAGATGAATTGGGCTTTCAGCACTATATTCAAGTTCCTGTGAACAAGGGTTGCTACAATGGCAAATGAATAGAGCCCTTATAAGCTCAAGAGAATTGACAAAAAGTGGAGCATACCGTGACAGCCCTCCAGCGGAGGACCGACTGGCTCTTGGTGGACAAAAACTGAACGAATAGGTCTCCCGGTTCCAAATCAGTCCTTACTCATTCCCACAACTATAGTGATTGCCGTATAGTCTCTACGGATGCAGCAATATACACGCACCGGCGGCCGCTATTCCAGCGGTCACGCAGCGCAAACCAGCTGGCAAGGTAGAGCAATGCGGAGTATTGGAAACCTGGAATGAATTGTGAATCTTTGGTTTTGCCACTGCGGGCTGGTTGCAGCCTCATACCGGAGAGGAAACCAAAAAAATGCACTTTGACCCGCGGTATTCATGAACCTACCGGAATTCGGCTGGAATTTGAATGATGTAGTTGTTTATGAGGTTTCAGATTAGATTTCGACCGTCTTGAGGCGGCCCAATGAAAGCGACATGACGGGAGAAGGAAAGACTTGATTGGCCGGAACTTGCCGGACTCCACTGATGGCATCGGATGTGGTCGGACAAACATTGAACATTATTTTCCGTTCGAAGTAGTGGGCAGTTTGCTTAGTTTATTGGACAATGATGCCACATATGCTGAAATTCCTCAAATGTTGAAACTTAGTCCGATTGGGCCAGAAATGAAAAAGTCCTAAAATTCTAACAGCACATGCAATTGACTTCAATGGTTCATAGCACCTTTGCTGGTATCCGGTCACTCTTTCAATCTGGGGCCAAAAATATTTGGTGTAAGTCAAACTATACATTGATATTGACTATTTTGAAACATTTTCGGAACTCTAATGCTGTGCTTCATGATGAAGAAGCGGTCAAGAGCGTGTCTATGTTCAGTGGACAGTAATGTGAAGGACCGCCCTATGTCTTGATAAGTATTACTTAAAACTCTTTAACAATACATCAGTTCTTTCCGTACTTCTTCCTGCGCCGCCGATAATACAGTCTCCGAAAGGACCATATTTCGTGCTTGCGCCACAGTCAAATTGTAAAATGCTATTTGTGGACGAGTAAACATAGCAGGATCAGAGATTTCGGTGGGTAGAAATTATTCAATCTGATTGACTTCACGCCGTGTTATACGACTCTCATGGCTTCCCAGAAGACGATTCGGCGGTCTGCGCCACAATAAAAATGATGATTCCAATTGAGATTGAGGGCCAGGTAGTCAGTTTTACAGGTCAGCTTCGACTGGATCATACATTTCCCTGATGTTTTTATTCAGAAATACAAGGGATACATACAAGCCATATAAATGTGGCGACACGGGGATCCAGCGGTGACCTGCGGTGACCTACATGACCTGTTGCTATCTTTCATGGTATTCTCCCCCAAACATTGATTTTTAACAGCATTAACTGCGATGGTGGAATTTGTTGTTTGGCTACCGCGAGCGTCAACCACCGGAATCAAGCAATTAAATTGCCGGATGGACTTTGGAGTTGGATGGACAGTTTGCCATATGTTGGCGTATTCATCATTCTCAAAATCTCTGAAGGGTCTACTTATTACCCCACATAAGCTCAACTATCCTGAATTGCTGCATGACAGTGTATCGCGCTTGACGCGCCGCCCACACGTGCTGTGACTTTCCCATTCTGTTGTAATCACGAGGATAATCTTCTCGAATCGAGCATGCATATAGTGCTTGATGTTCTTGGCTACAACCCGTAAACTGAACTTCTCAAGGCTGAAGTTTTTCAGTCGCAAAAATCTCGTCCGACAGAGTGATGAGTCCGATGAACGATGGACGCCTTTACATAACGCTCCTCCGTTTCGTCGGATCAGGCCTTTTAGGCCATTTTCTCAGCTACAAAGAAATGGCCTCCTAGGCTCTCGTCCGTCGGCTCAGTCCAGCCTAGGTCTGCGTGCAGGGAAAAACCCCAGCGCATTTTAATCTAGTCGGGAGGCTTTAACCCAGGCGCATTATAATGTGGCTACACCCATTGTTGGACTTTTGTCTCCTCCTTCCCAACCGCCACCTAGTCCCATAACGACATCGTCGACCTCTCTTGCATTGAGGCACAAGAAATGGACATCCACCCCTAACAAATAGGCCTCCCCAGCTCGCAAATCCTCCTGATTTCGGGGAAAGGAGGATGCATTCCAGCTTGGTGGTTGGAGCTTTTTGTCGCCGTCAAAGGCAACAGCTTTTCCTTTACGACGTGGACAGGTTGACCAAGGGAGACGCTCGTCGTGCCAGACCGAATCATAAGAGGGAGCAATCGACATTTATTCTATGAAAGATAATCTATATTTGCGAAGCACTGTGGCCGACGTCGAGACCTCACGGCTTTTGGGCTTTGGCGAAGGTTTTGGTGGATGTGGCTTCGGCGGCGGGAAGAATAGCGCTAGGAAGCAGGGCGAATGGAATTGGGCCTGTATCGTTTCCACCTATGGCCATCCGATCAAACGTAACGTAAGACCCGTTAGGCCAGATGTTTGCGCGTGGGAAACTGGCCTAAGCGGTTCAATTACGATGGTACCATCGCACTAAAATCCAAATCGGGCCACCTACGTTGATCGTCGTAGTACTGTCGTAGTACCCACGACATACTTTTTCTTTTTGTGCTCCTTCCTCTACGTTGGACTAATGGGGGAACAGATACAAGCTAGAACTTCATTTTGTGTACTGTATCGGAGAGAACGACGCGCTTATAACGGCGTAAATAGGCGGTTTCGCACCGCACGTGACAGTTCCCATCTCTTTTGGCTCAATATTGGGCTCCTTGGGCTGGTTATTCTCTACATTCCGGTGATGGAATATCAGGTAAGTACTATAGTTACATGTTCCGCTGTCTATCAGAGTGAACTATTGACATATAGGCGTCCCAATCTGCTTTTTTTGCGCGCTACACGTGACACTTTCGGTCTTTTTGCTCGAAATTGGGGTCGGCTCTCTGCTCTTTGTAGCTAGAATGATATCTATAAATGTTATATCAATGCTAGTCAATGATCCGTCGCATTTCTCGCACATCCAAAGACAGAATACACATTTTGGCAGGCACCGCCGGGTCAAAAATGTACTTTTTGTTCCTTTTCCATTGTTTGGCAGCCAGTACCTTGTTCATGATGCATATTCAAGCCACAATTGAGGTTTCCTGAGCTCTTGTGTCGTCTTTCTCCGACATTTCTGAAATTGATGGCTCCATTTGAGCTCTAACCTCTTCCAGTCGCTAAACGGTCTATAATAGTCTATAATATGCCCACAACTGTGAACTTTTCAGCAGATTGTTTCCGGAGAGCCAGTGGCCATTCTATGGAATAGATCTCCATGACTTTCTCCAGCTTGCGTTACGGCGGAAGAACATCGCGTTTGGCAGCGCCTCGTGCCAGATCTGGATCGGACGGACATTGCTAACTTACTCGGCAGCCGGTTCCTGGATTCCAGAACAAACTCTCTAGATCATCGACGATTCTGTAGTATGTATGTCAAATGATTTAACTCGCTTCCAGCATTCGCTGTCTCCGCGGGGGTGTCATCACAATGTGTAATAGGCGGCATGTCACCGATTAGGTACTGTTGGGCGGGTCGGGGATGATGGCGGTCTCCGCTCAATTCAATCATTCCGCTCCTTATCCCCTGTTGCTACTATACCGCGACCCGGTGAGAGATCAATGATGATCAATGATCAATGACCAGTATATGTAGATCTCGAGGCATCTAACCAATCCTAGTATGTCTATTTGGTGATGGTAAACTTGCGCGAGACTGAATACTTCAGCTAACATGACAGCATCCAATGACCATGCTGTGGCCAACAGGAATTCAACATTACCTTGTTTGCACCCCATAGCGTGAGTGGTGATCCACGAGATTCGAGCGCTTGTGGAACATGCCTACTGACCGGTGTGATGGAGCTAAACTTGAATTTGACTTTTCCTTCCACAGATTCTGCTGTTGGGAGAGCTGGATCGATCAACGTGCTGCGGCTACCTTACATGACTGGTCTCAGGGTGTCTGCTTGAATAGATGTGTCGCTCAATCCATCCTTTGAGGTAGGTCTTTGTGGCGCATGTGCGCATTGAATAATTTCCGGATGACAATTTCTTTCAAATTTTTTATGAGACTGGTTACTACTTACGCAAATCTATGCTACTATTAGTGTGCTCTGAATCGTATTTTATCTCCGCACCGGACATTCAGCACTTCGCAATGTCCAAATCACAGAGATATTAGCCTTCAGCCCAATATCATGCGTAGAATTTCATCAGATGTCCTCGACTTCATGGAAATAATGTAAAACAGAACCATCAATTATACTGGATGGTTTGATGAGCCCTGAATAACATCCCCGCATGTAGTCATCCATTGCGCCACATTTCAAGCATCCCGCCTTTACCGCTGTCATGCAGCTACAAGTTCACGTACAGTTGAATTAAGAGGTTCAAACACCATCATAGGTCACAGTGAACATTTCCAGCTCAACTTTCATGAGCACGTCTGAAGATACCCCGTCAAATGGGGTACCACCTACCGTGAAGTCAAGTTGAAAGTGTTGCATTTGTGCGAATGTTTTGACTTTTTCAATTTGAACATTAGCATCCAATTTTTTTGCTGGGCTTGTTGAAATACATTTCAGTAAGGTGTCATGTATATTTTCTAAGGGCCAAAGCACATTGTTGCCACTGCGGAAGATTTCGAGATGCCTCCGAGCCTCTTCCCATACATCATGTGATGTCGGCAACTCCCGCTTCCTCAATTTGCTAGCTCTTGACGGTCATCGGGACAGCAAAAGAGGTTCAGAAGTGAGGATGAATGAAGCAGGAGTGTGACTGATGTCAATCCTAGTAGATTCTGACACTTTTTAATATTGTGCCATATAAGTATGGTCGATATTTGGGCGGGATAGAGCGACAGTGCCGCACCGACAACTCGGTTGGTCAGAGATATCATCAGTTCGCCATTTTCTTCATAATTCAGTGAGACCCCAGATATACCTGATTTCTGCCTATTCGAGCATTCATGCCACATCAAAACACAATATTGCGGTCAAATTTGAGGAGCTATCGATAGCCTCAGTTTGTCCAAGCGCTTGGATCAAACAGATCGATCTCGAACCGGGTCACAGTAGGGTACCAAAAGGGATGAGCAGCGGAATGACAACCGAGCAGAAACTGCCATCATCCCGACGCGCCCAATGTTATCTAGGCGGCGTGCGCCTATTACGCATTGTAATGACACCTTCGCGGAGGCAGCAAGGGCTCTACAAGAAGTAAACCTTTTGACGTACTGAATCGGCAATGATCTGGGAAGCTGGGTTAATTCAGGAACCGGCTGGATTCTTGTTCCACGTAAAAGCCGCCATGGAGTTCAACCGATTTCATTATTCCGAATATGGATTCCCGGTTTCAAAAGGCGCCCCACACATTCAGCAAGGATAGCAATACACCTGAAGAGCGATAGCAAGGAACGATTAAGACGGTAAGGAAACATGCTTGACACATCAATTCACGTGCAAATCAAACAAGGACCCAAAATCAGTAGTGAACGTGGCGCCATCTGAGCCCCTGATTTCGTTTTCGTTGCGGCCATGATGGCATTGTTCGATGGAGATGAATAGAGAGAAAAATTACCTATTATTTAGCCTTGATATCGCTGACAAGGCCCACCGGAAAGAGCCCCCGTCAAATTGTGTGGCGCAGGGAAGCAGCAAAGTATCCGTCCTGATTTGGATGACAGAAAGGGTTGATATGGGAACCTTTGGATCAATACATACCTGGGCATACATTCGATCAAAGTGATGGCTGCAGAGCACTGGAAAAAGGAACAAAAAGTACATTTTTGACCCGGCGGCGCCTGCCAAAATGTGTATTCTGTCTTTGAATGCGCGAGAAATGCGATGGATCATTGACTAGCAATGATATAACATTTATAGATATCATTCTAGCTACAAAGAGCAGAGAGCCGACCCCAATTTCGAGCAAAAAGACCGAAAGTGTCACGTGTAGCGCGCAAAAAAGCAGATTGGGACGCCTATATGTCAATAGTTCACTCTGATAGACAGCGGAACATGTAACTATAGTACTTACCTGATATTCCATCACCGGAATGTAGAGAATAACCAGCCCAAGGAGCCCAATATTGAGCCAAAAGAGATGGGAACTGTCACGTGCGGTGCGAAACCGCCTATTTACGCCGTTATAAGCGCGTCGTTCTCTCCGATACAGTACACAAAATGAAGTTCTAGCTTGTATCTGTTCCCCCATTAGTCCAACGTAGAGGAAGGAGCACAAAAAGAAAAAAGTATGTTGCGGGTACTACGACAGTACTACGACGATCAACGTAGGTGGCCCGATTTGGATTTTAGTGCGATGGTACCATCGTAATTGAACCACTTAGGCCAGTTTCCCACGCGCAAACATCTGGCCTAACGGGTCTTACGTTACGTTTGATCGGATGGCCATAGGTGATCGTTTCGCTCTTCGGCCGGGTTCGCATCGTCGAGCTCGAATAGAATCGGGTCCGTGATGCAAAGACAAAGAAGACGAGGGTGAGCGTCGGGGTCGAGGAGCCTTGGAAGATGATATTTCGGTGACCAAGGAAGCCTAGGGAAGGGAGAAGTTTTGCGACATCTGAGAGACAAGCGAAAGGTGTGTGTTTGTCTCTTCTGTTCGGTTTGCTTTCTTTTTCGTTTTTTGCTCTTTCTGTTCCTTCAAGGTTGAGGTCGTGTTTCCATGGCTTGATTTTAGTCCAGGTTTCTTTCTCCGAGGCAGCACTTTTCTTCTCGTGGACTGTGCGTGACAGTTATCCCTGCAGATCTTGGACTGCTTTCGCCTAGTCTCTTATTCGCCTCCATTCGTCTTGCTCACTCCTCTCCTTGGTCTCGTTCATGGCTTCCCTTGCTCCCATTCGTGTCCTCACCGTCTCAATTGGTGCATCTTCTTACTTTCTTTCACGTTCTGGCCATCAGCAAAAAGACCCCAAAGTGATGGTCATGCCTGACAAATAGACATTAGTCCTGGTCACCCACCATTAGGCCTGGTCAGGCATCTCAGACTGGCACCGCTCTGATAAGGGTACTTTCTATTTGGTCAGACTGATAAGGTACTGTCAGACTGACCAAATTTTGTCAGTCTGCCAATACTTCATCAGGCTGAGTGGCCTTATGAGGGACGGTCAGGCTCCATCAGGCTTAAAGGAAATTTTGGAAAAAGAGGTTTTCTGGCTGCTCCCTATCTCGGGAACAGTCAGTATTCATTTGTTTATTCAATGGCAGAGTTCAATTCAGGACCCATTAAAGACTTGGACTTGAAGTTGAATTAAATGTTATGGAGCTCAGATTCAAACTTGCGACCTCAGAGATCAAGCGGAGATCAAAATTGTTTAGATGAGTTAACTACTACACTATGCGGACTTCTAATGGCTACGCCGGCCGGTTCCTTTTATGCCCCGCTTCAGCTGCTTGAACCGCTCTCCCAGCCTGATTCTGCATAGTAAATTCTTCATACATCATGCCATTTGCTTCTATATCATTTATTTGAATGCTGAATTGCATGCTAGTCAATAAAACCAACTGTACAAGCTGTTTTCTGTGGATCCGCTTCCGGGTTGTTCGGCTGACGAAACTTGATGGACATGCCGGTCGGCGATCACACCTGACATAGATGCCACCATTCTGACACCTCTCTGACCAAGCTTGACAAGGGAGCGATCAGCCTGGTGAGCATCTGGTGATGCCTGAGCGCTGTCTGTCAGACTTGGATCCTCTGCTCAGGAAAGGCCAGACATGAATATTCTGACATGAATCTTATCATGCCAGATATCTCATCGGCAGGCTGCCAGTGCCCGATAAATCCTGTCAGGCCTGATAAGGTTTGGTAGTTTTTGCTGATGTGGCTCTCCCTCTTCTTATTCACGTTTCCATGGTTGTTCAGTTGTCATGTTCATCTTCTTTCCTTCGATTAGACGAAGCTTTTTCGCACTTTCCTATTTCTCTTCCATTTTCTTCAACGTCTCCATTCTAACGAAACTCGCAGACCTCCCATCCTCTCCGACCTATTGTCAATCACCCTCCGACTCGAAAGACCATCTCCTTCCCTCGACGATACAGACACCGCTCCTGAGAAGTTGGCACCGTATCATCTTGAACCTAGAGGTATGTATTACTATATTATCCTTACGAATCATCCTCTTACATGTCTTTGGCAGAGCCTTCTTCCTATCCTTCTTCCCCGCCTGCTTTGTCGCCATCTCCAATCTAAACCAATCATTCCCGTGCCTCGACGATATCGACCTCTCGCATGTTGAATATGATTCGCCCTCCACCGAGTCATGCTCCCAATTCGTCGATACGGCCGCATCGCCGCTCTCATTCCAAGCCTCTCCGCATGTCCACGAGGCTTCTACGAGACATGTCCCGCCACATCCGAAGCGTTCGCCACCGGATTTAGAGGGGTTAATTGAACCTCTGGTGCATTTGGAGGCGTCAGTGAGAACCGATTTGGAGATGGATGCAGAAAGGCAATGGGTTCGTCTCTGGATTTGGAGAAGTTGAATATAGAGGCAGTGACGGCAGTGAAAGTCTCACTTGATTCGGGCGCACTTCGATTTGGTCGATTTGGTGAGGACTCTTGAGCTCCTAGACACCAAGGCTGTGGATTTGGGACTGGTCGAGAAGGTTGGTGGGTTAGATGCTGGGAGGCAGAAGCCCAAGCTCTTGGGGACAAGGCAAAAGGTCTGGAATTGCTCGAACCAATGGAGCAGGAATGATCTTATGCTGCAGAATCCAGTCCCATTCGCCTGACACCTCGATTTGCAGGTAAACCTGCACCCATCCGAATCTGCACGACTCCATATTCCGAACGCTTAAGGTCTTGGCCCGGTTGGCTTTGGATTACTCAACTAGCGATTGGGTTGTGCATTAGTAATATTGAATATACTCGTAGAACAACAACCTGCATCCATCTTCTAATTCTGCTGCTTTCCTCCCAGTTTATCGCCTCGACCTTCCGAACATCGAGCCCTTTTCTTTCGCATCTCGATTTCCTTCCAGGTGCATAGTTGACAGCTCAAACAGGGCTTTAGGGGGTGAAACTGGTGACTCAAGTTGCTTTGCTGTCCTCTCTGTAAGTCAACCTCAGCCTCGCAACCTTCTCTTGCATCTCTGTCGCCTTGTCCCAGATGTCTTTGCGCCCTGAAGGAGAGGTACACCAGTCCCCGGCAGGCGTCAATGTATTGAAGAGGATACATTCTGTGACACGATGATCACTGGGCCCATGGCGCTCGTCCGCGGGCCCCATGACGAAAACGACACGAGGATCGCATCGTTCGATTATCCATGAAAAAGGCAAATCGTGAATGTGTTGCAACGAACCAACAAGCCTGGGCTCCAAAGGGACAATAGCAATGATTATCTGCTGCAAGGAATTCGGCAAGTGAAGGAGCCATTTCTCTACGAATCTGCAGATGCCGAACCAGTCGTACCGGACGATGAGATGGGTGAGTCGACTTAGGTGCTTGAGCCCTTTATCAGTGATAAACGTATACTCCGTGCCACCAGCCAATTCGAGATGGGTTAGTGATTCGGGGAGGAAGGGTGTTATGTCCTCGTACAGTACTAGTATTTCGTTGAAGCTGTAGCGATAGCCAACCGAAAGGCACATTCGTCTCAAAGAGGGCAGCCCGGAGGAGAAGAATGAGCGGATGTCATTTGAGTATAGCCACATTGAGAGAGTGGACAGGTGTGGGAGTGAATCAATAATGGCCTTTGAGAGATCTAGACGGAGGACTCGGTCAAGGCAGAGAATCATAGTTTGGACATGAATTCCAAGCCTGGTCGGGTTGGAAGTAACCTCCTGTAGGAAGGTTTCGGCACCCTGTTCATCCCGTAGGCGGACGGCTTTGAACTGTAATGGTTGAATCCTAGAGAAACAGCTCACTGCTCAGCTTCACTGCCTGGACGAAATCTGCATCATTCACCATTTTTGGACATGTAGAGCAACAAGGACAAGACTCAGCGCAGCAGAACGGTCTTTTTGGACTGCTGCTTCGAAAATGAGACGGACAATATCGTCTGGGGTATCTGGAAAGGTGTCCAGCTGCGAGGTCATGGTGGGTAAAGCAGAAAAGCGGACGGCTTCGGCACGTGGTCTTCCCGCTTCCGATTCTCATCGGCCACTGAGAGCTTTTCTTGTTCCAAACTCGCTCAAAAAATCTTTCTATTGGACCAACACGATCTCTCTGTCACTTTTACTATGTGGCTTGCTCTGTTGGTTTTCTAGAGCTCGGCCCCTGTTACAGCGCTCTTCGTTGCGGCTCACGGATACACCGAGGGCCAATCGCGTCTTGCAAGACGGCTTTCAGACCAGCGTTTGCTCGAGGAATCGTTGGATAGGTTTATGCACTGGCTCTGTCGTCCCTTGCCTGTCTGACGAATGGTTCCAGATCCGCCTTCAAGCTTTTTCGTGGCGCTGCTCGACATTGATTCTTTTCACCAGCTCGAAATTCACATCTGCTGCGCTTCAACGAATCAACAATCGACATTTATTTGTCTCACTGTCCGTTTATTCCCTTGACATTTTATATTCGCCTCCTCTTTCCACCAGCTCGACATTCGCCTCCTTTACAAACCAGCTCTACAATCGCTTCGCCTCTCCAGTTCTTTTAACCAAGGGAAATGTCTCATTGGATAGGACGTCGCTGTCGGATTCAGGCTTGGTGGTATCGGGAATTAGGTCAACGATAACCTCTGGGCCAAGAGGGTTTGGAGCAGCGTCGGGACTCGGGAAGAATAGGGAGAACAGTGACGAGAGGCAAGGAAGCGCAGGCAGAATAGGATAAAGAAAGAGAGGCTTTGCGCCGCCAGCGAGCAAAAGGTGAAAGGTGTGTTTTCGTCTCTTATAATAAAAGAAGAGATTCTCAGCGAAGCTCAATGAGAACGAAACGCTTTATTCTGTACCTAATAAAAGAAGAGATTCTAAGGTACAATGAGTCCATGAAATAAAGGAATGTTAATAATCTACTCACCTCAGCGAAGCTCAATGAGAACGAAACACTGAGGTGTGACTGTAACGAAAGTGTGACTAAAAGCCGCCGAGCGGCGGGTTTCCTAAAGCAGCGCATAGCGCCAGGAAGAAGCAAGAACGTCCAAGTCCATCAATTTCTAACACTCCCACTCGAGCTTGGCTTCATCCCAAGCATTTGCAAAAATATGCGATGCTTATCGCCCGTGAGACCTTTCGTTAAACCGTCTGCTGCCATCTGAGCCGTCGGAATGTAGTCAAGGTCAATATTTCCATTGGATATTGTATGACGGATGAAATGGTAATGAAGTTGAATATGCTTCGTGCGAGGATGGTCTCCAGGGTTCTTGGCAAGAGCGATAGCCCCTTGATTGTCTCCAAGAAGAGTTGTTGGAGCAGTTTGTCGATAGCCGAGTTGCTCAAGAAGTTGTCGCAGCCATATTGCTTCTTGCACTGCTCGGGTACATGCCATATATTCCGCTTCAGTGGAAGATAAAGCGGGTGAGAGTTGAAGCTTGCTGCTCCAAGAAACCGCGGTCCCGGACATCATGAAAACATAGCCACCTGTCGATCGACGGGTGTCGATGTCACCAGCCCAATCTGAATCTGTGTAACCTAGAATAAGGCACGACATATCATGATCGAGATTGCCGTCAAACTCGAGGCCATAATCCTTCGTTCCAGATAGATACCGAAGGACATGGACAGCTTGATCCCAATGAGCCTTGCCAGGATTCGAGCTGAATTTGCTCAAAGCTCCCACTGCGAAAGCTATATCGGGACGTGTTCCAAGCATGGCATACATCAGAGTGCCAATCAGACTCTGATATGGATAATGCTGCATTGCCTCTATGTCATGAGCACTAGTCGGAGAATCATCTTTCGACAATTTCACGCCAGATGCAAGTGGCGTTGGACATGTTCGGCCATCAATAATTGCGTAGCGCTGGAGTGATTCCTCGATGTAACGGGTCTGGGTGATTCGGAGAGTCCGGGCCTCGCGATTGTAGTCAATGGCAAGACCGAGGAGTTGCTTAATGTGACCCAAGTCCTTGATTTTGAAGACTTTGCCGATGGAGTCTTTGATTTCCTGCATGAACTGAAGGTCATTGCAGAGAAGACCCATGTCGTCGACATAAACCGCAAGAAAACAGAGGTATTTACCGCGTTTGAGGATATATATGCAGAAATCTGCATGAATGCGACGAAAACCAAGTTTCCGAAGCACTTCATCAAGAAGCTGATTCCAGACACGCGATGCTTGCTTCAGTCCATAGAGTGAACGTAAAAGACGAACTAGCATGCCCGAATATTGCCCGATGCCTTGCGGCAGACGTAAATAGAGCTCTTCTTCCAGGTGACCATTGAGAAAGGTGGTGTCAACATCAAGATGGTGAAAATGAAGCTGAAGGCGAACAGCTAGTGCACAAAGAACACGGATTGACGTGAGCTTGACCACTGGGGCAAAAGTTTCTTCAAAGTCCAAGCCGGCCAATTGAAAGTAACCTTTTGCAACAAGCCGAACCTTGTAGCGCTCCACAGAGCCATCAGTATTCCGTTTCGTCTTGAAGACTAATTTGGAACCAATGGCCTTGTGACCGGGTGGAAGTTTCTCAATAACTTTAAATGTTCCCATGTCCCAAAGGGCACCGATTTCATTGTCAGTTGCTTCGATCCAAAATTCCCGATCGGGTCCTGCCAACGCCTCCTGTAGAGATCTAGGATCCAATGAAGAAGGGTCAGAATGGACGCTTGCTGCAAATGCGAGTGCAACCTGCTCCATTCCAGGATTGTCAATGTCATCAGGTTCACCATGCCCTGGATCCTGTTGAACAACTGGAGCTCCAGGAGGTTCTTCAGATCGACGGTAACGTTCTGGAAGTCGATGTTCACGTGGACCATCAATTTCGGGTGGTGGACCCAGAAGTTCGAGCTCGGTCCGACGGTGACGTCGAGGTACTGGCGGCGGAACTGGTTCAGCAGGTTGAACCGGTTCTGGCTCTGGAATATGAATGTCCAAGTCTGGTGCTGGACGTTGAACTTCATCTTCGTCAATAGGTGAAGGAGCTCGGGGTTGAGTTTCTGACGGTATTTGGACCGGAACAGGCTCTGTTTCCCAGGAGTCTCCCACTCGAGAAATGCCAGATGGCATATCAAGGGTCAGCTCACCATTCCAGAGAAATTGAGAAAGATCAACTGGAGGTTTCGGCGGAGCTGGTGGATTTGGACGTTCATCAAATATGACGTCTCGAGAAATGACGACACGACAAGCTTTAGGGTCCCAAAGTCGATAAGCCTTTGTTCCCTCTGCATATCCAAGCATGATGCACTTGCGAGTCTTGTAATCAAGCTTTTTGCGTTGAGCTTTGGGAATATGAGCATATGCTGGACAGCCGAAAGGACGTAATGTAGCAACAGTTGGCTTTACACCTGACCAGGCCTCAGCGGGAGTACAGTTTGGAAGTCGAGAGGCTGGTGAACAGTTGATGAGGAACACTGCAGTTCGTACTGCTTCCACCCAGAAACCTGTAGGTAGTTGAGCATCAAAAAGCATGCACCGAGCTCGTTCAACAATGATTCTGTTAAGAACTTCAGCAAGCCCATTTTGCTCTGGTGTGTGAGGTGCTGTTTTCTCATGAAAAATGCCGAGATTGAGAAGATATTGCTCAAACTGGATTGAGGTATACTCGCCACCTCCATCAGTGCGAATAACCTTGATTTGTAGACCTGTCTGTAGCTCGACCATAGCTTTAAACTGGCGAAAGGAGGTATAGGCTTCATTTTTAGTCTTGACGTAGTATGTCCAGACATTGCGTGAATGGTCGTCAATGAAGGTGAGAAAGTAGCGCCTGCCTCCAATACTGGAAGGTAGCGGCCCGCAAACATAGGAATGGATAAGGTCCAGCTTTCGCCGGGCTTTTTTATTCGATGAAGGAAAGGGGTATCTGTGCTGTTTACCATGTATACAGCCCTCGCAAAATTCTTCTCTACCATAAACTTCATCTACACCTTCAACCATGCCTTTGGCGACTAGCCTTTTGATGGCGTCGAAGCCGAGATGGCCTAAGCGTCGGTGAAGAATGTTAATGTTTATGTGGCGTGAGGTAGAGGCAGAATTTGCGTACTCTGTGAATGCCTTAGGCCCAGGATGTGCCAATAATCTGTAAAGACCATTGGTTGTCTTGAGAGCAGCAGCGACACAGCGACCAGACTTGGCGAAGATGAAGCAATCATTGTCTTCAAAGACAAGCTTGTTCTTTTGACCATCAGTAAGTCGTGCGACAGAGATGAGCGTCGCAGAGAGATCTGGGACATGAAGAGCATTGTGAAGGACAGCAGGAACGACACCATTCGGCGTGTCCATGAGATAATGAAGGGAGCCACGACCGACAGCTTGAATGACTGAGCTATCTCCGAGGTGAATAAGGATTTGTTTCTCCAAGGGGATGTAAGATTTGTCGAGAAAGTAGTCGCGGCGTGGTGAGAGATGTCACGAGCATCCGGAGTCGATGAAAGTCTCGCTTTGAGCAGCCTTGGCCAGGTAAGCGACTGTATCAGCGGCGATGAAGACATGAATGGAGTTGTCATCCTCCCACTGGCTCTGAGGAAATGAGAGGTTTGAAAAGATGGAAGCCATCTGAGCTGTCTCTGAACCTTCCTCGTCATCATTGGCTTCAGCTACATTGGCGGAAGTTTCCTTCTTTGCTGGCTTGCGGCTTGTATCCTTCAGCTTTCCTTCCTTCTCATCTTTTGCCTTCTTTCGACACTCCTGTTCTCCGTGACCAGTGTAATGACAGTAGCTGCATTTGACGGTCGACTTTTTGGACTTCGAGGTTTTACACTTTTTGCCCTGTCGTGCCATCATGGCGCTGTCTGAAGCTTCGGTACCGGTAATGCGGCGATATTCCTGCATAAGTCGAGCAGAAACATTAGTCGTAGAAAGTGGAGCGCTGGTGGTGACAGATTGGAGAAGGACGACCGTAACGGTCTCCCAGGTGGAGGAATCATGGGGAAGGGACATGAGCATGAGCTGAGCGAGGAAGACATCGTCAAAACAGTCTGTCTCTCCGAGTTTGCGATTCTCTAAATTGAAGAATGAGAGGTGAGCGTGCATGTCTTCTCCTTCCGAATACTTCTTCTCCAGCATCCCAACCTTCGTGTAAAAAGCTTCCAGGCCTGTATGAGTACCTGCATGCTTCGCCTCTATTGCATTCCAGACCTCCTTTGCCGTTGTGAGCTTGTCCAAAAGCTGAAACTGCTCTGGCTCAAGGTAATCCTTGATTGTCCCAATTGCCTTGTCATTGCGCGTTAAAGCCTCGTCGTAGGCGTGAAGGTCGTCCTTGTATTCACGACGTATAGCAGCAGCCTCATGGGCTTTCGCATCAGTCGGAATTGATGGTGCCGTCGGCTTGGTCGGAATCTCTATCTCCCCAGTGCAGAAGCGGTATACACCGAGCTTCTGGAGTCGACCAACCATTAAAGGCTTCCATTGGTGGTGGTTGCCATAGGTGAGATTCGGTGGTTCGGCGGTTTTGGCTGCTGACGTGTCGGCGGACATGGATGAAAGAATTTGTTTTGTAGAGGCCCTGTGACACTCCCCTAGTAACTAGGCCGATTTTGCGGGTTTGAGAGGTCAAAAAACACCATTTTGTCGGCCCCAAATTGCGGGTCTGAGCCAGGATTTCAGAAAAGGTTGGCCAAAATTGCGGGTTCAAGAGACAGGTTAGGAATAATTTGCCATCAACATGGAGATATCACTGTGGCTCAGTGGTTAACTTGCTTGGTGAATCCTTTTCTGCCTTGCCTTCTCTTCGCGAGTTCGAACTGACGCAGTGGCGGTAATTTTTGTAGAAATCGTGCATTTCTTGGTCTGGTCACAGGCGTGACAATCTGTGACCCTCCCGGCCAAATTTGCGGGTCTGAGCCCAAAAAAATTGCGGGTCTGAGCCGATTTCAGGGGCCGAGTTCCCAGGGGAGTGTCACAGGGCCTTTTTGTAGGAAAGAAATGAACGGGCGGTCGCGAAAGCAGCGTGTGCTGAGAACGAGTGGAATTTAAAGATTGCTGTTCAAATGCGGAGCGTAGCGCAGAGAATGCAGAGCAGTAGATTAGCAGGCGGGGCCCATAACCTAATAAAAGAAGAGATTCTAAGGTACAATGAGTCCATGAAATAAAGGAATGTTAATAATCTACTCACCTCAGCGAAGCTCAATGAGAACGAAACGCTGAGGTGTGACTGTAACGAAAGTGTGACTAAAAGCCGCCGAGCGGCGGGTTTCCTAAAGCAGCGCATAGCGCCAGGAAGAAGCAAGAACGTCCAAGTCCATCAATTTCTAACATCTTAATCGGGTTTTTGGTTTCCTTAGTTTTCTATTCTTTCTGTTCTGTTGAGCCTGTCCTTTCTATTCCAACGTCAAGGTCTTGCTATTCTATTCCGTCTCGGGCGTGCTATTCCATCGCATTTATCTTTCCATCGAGGTCGTTTTATTATTTGCCTTTTCTTTTTGTGGTATGGGGCTCTTCTTCCTTGACGTCTCATTCTCCAAAACATCATCGTCTTCCCAAACCCACGCTCCTGCTGTTATTCGAGGGCATCGTCGCATCGTTTCCGATTGTGCTTTCCATACGTATCTATCCTTTTTCATTTGTCCTCCATCATTTCGCTTTATTTGTTCCTCTCAGGTAGGGGTCTGTTTTTAAATAAAAAAGTTCCAAAAACCGGTTTACAAACAGTTTTTAAAAACCAGCGTTTATAAACGCCAGTTTGCTGTTTTTAAATCCAAACTTACCTAATCTCAGCAATGGTCGCCAAATCCAGAGAATTCAGAGGTTTTACCATCTTTTTTATCCTCCAAGACATCTCTGAGAAAAGTCTGGCACCAGTATGAACCATGGTCATGCTCTGAATGATCTGCGGTGGACTTGAACAAATTTTTGATGATGTTCCCACGCATGACCAACCACGGTCGACCAGCGAGCTTGAGTTTGTTCTAGCTTGTTCTAGCTGTGGAACATCTAGAGTGCCTTGGATACCTGTAAAATGACATTGTTCAGTCAGTATCTCACCAAAATATCCTCATCTTCAGCCAGAACTGTTCAACTGACTCAAAAGTCTGCGCCATGACCCTATTTAAAAACTGCAAACTGGGCCTTTTCAGCAAATTTTTGAAAACCATGTATATAAACACCTGTTTATTGAACATGTTATCCGCCGGGGAGTGGACAAATGGACTCGTCCCATCGACCGCTACTGCTGCTACACCGCTTGTTATCGGAAGCACTGGCAGAAAGCTCCCAAGCTGCTCCACAAAGCGTTTACGAGACAGCTGTCACCGCATGCAGAGTACAAGGAATATTTGCCGCCAGATTTGGAGGGGTCTATCAAGAGCGAGACGGCAATGCATCTGGAAGGAGACGTGATGTCGTCGCGCTGGGATTCCGGCGCCAACGTCGTGGCCACATCAGGAAAACAATTTCCTCTGTACAGTGTTTTTTTCTCCAAAGTGACCAAAGCTTCATCCGACTTCTACAGTGCTCTACAGACCTGAAATTTGGGCTTGCACTGTGGTTCTCTGTACAGCGCTGTACAGAAGACCACAATAGCACATTTTACCATCACAGCAACTCACATTGGACAATAGATGACCTTTTACACCGTTATGATGGGGCATGAATGAAAAAATGGATTGACGCTACATAGCACACTAGACGGTAGAGAAATAAAACGCTGCTTTCAGCGCCCTAGCTAACAGACAGACTCTCTGGGCATCAAATACTTATGCAAAGTTGGCCGGCTGACAAGTGGCCAGCAAAGAAAACTTGCATTGATAAATTGGTGCATACCATCGTTAGGACCAGCATGATTGCTGCCAACCTGACCCCACCGCTGCATCACCACCATGCGCACTATAATCAGAGAGCCAGTATGACCAATGAAGAGCTGCAAAACAAAATCAATAATGGCTGTTCGGAAGATGAAATGGAAAATGGCTTACAGTGTCGGTCGAGCGGGAGGCGAGAGGATGAGAGAGTAGCGAGCACCGAGACAGCTAGACAGTGGTATTCAGAGCAGTGGAGAGAAGATACAAACAAATTACAATGCTCACCATATTTCGACAGCTCGGGTCTTCCATGACCCCTCAATCATCAATGTATGATAACGTCGCTGGAAATTTCGGTGAGGTCTGGAAGACCAACAATGCGGGCTGACATACCTTTTTGGATCCACAGGAGCATGCCACGGTCGACAAGAAAGCAGGGAAAGGAAGGAACAGGAAGATGAAAAATAGCTCAAAAGGGAGACATTACAGAAGCGTTGAGCTCAGCGCTCGCTTCTGGACCACAACCAACAACCTGGTTGAAACAAAATGGTCTCTAGAATGGGAAAGAAAAGAGAAAGGGAATAGAGGAAAAGAAGAAATGAGGGCGGTCAGGACGATGGTCGTTAGCGGCAACCGTGACGGAAAGAAAAGTGAACCAACACGTGCACGTTTAGGGCAGGAGCGAAAAGCCTTGACAAATTTTTTTGACTCAAGTCGACGTGGCTGGAAATTTGCAAAGACACCATAGCGAGCCAAAGTGTGTCGGCAAGTCGGCAAATATTGGCGCAGTTCCGGATCACTTCACAGTGGACCATAGTTGCATCGTCAATTTGATGCTCTTCCACAGTGCTGTACAGTGCTGTACAGCACTCTGGTCACTGTGGTGACTTTGGACACTTTGAAAATCCGGCCTCACTGTGGAAGAAAAACTGTTTTCCTGATGCACGTTCCGACTGCCAGTGAACGGAAGCGACAACAGAAATACATTGCAATTGGAAGTCAAAGATATGATTTTTTGCTCCGGTAACACAATTCTTGTAACATCATAAATGAGTCTGTAAGTAAAACGATTCAAGGTTGGTATCGACAACGTAGGACCAATCAGACCAGTCAATCACGATATGCAGCCAGCCTCCAACTCTGCTGCTTTCCTCCCAGGGAACCGCTGGACCTTCCGGGCATCGAGCCCTTTTCTTTCGCACCTCGATTTCCTTCCAGATGGATAGTTGACAGCTCAAACAGGGCTTTGACTGGTGAAACCGGTGACTGAAATTGGTTCGCTGCTGTCGCTAGGATTCAACCTCAGCCTCGAAATCTTCTCCTGCATCTCTGCTGCCCTGTCCCAGATGTCTTTGTGCCCTGAAGGAGAGCTACACCAGTCCCCGATCGGTGTCAATGTATCAAAGATAATACATTCTGTGACACGATCGGCGGTCCAACGGCAGTCGTGAAAGGACAGGTCAACTTTTCTTTTCGGGGGCGGCATAACGAAAACGACACGGGGATCGCATTGTTCCATTATCCACGAAAAAGTCAACTCGTCAATGTATTCAAACGACCCAATATGGGGGTTGATGGTGACGATAGCGATGATGATCTGCTGCAGGGAATTTGGTAGATAAAGGAGCAATTCCTCTACAAATTCGCAGATGTCGGGGTTCGCGACCCAGTCATATGGGACGATGAGATGGGAGAGCCGAGTCAGGCGTTTGAGCCATTTATCAGGTAAAATAGGATAATCTGTGCTACCACGCAATTCGAGATGGGTTAGTGATTCGGGGAGGAAGGGTATTATTTGCTCGTGCAATGTTCGGTAGGAGTCGAGGCGGCGATAGCCGACCAAAAGGCACAGGCGTCTCAAAGAAGGCAGTTTGGTGGAGAAGAATGGCTGAATCTCCTCTACGGGTACCCAGATTGAGAGAGTGGTCAGGTGTGGGAGTGAATCGACAATGACTTCTGAGAGACTTAGACGGAGGCCACTGAGGTGAAGAGTCATGGTTTGAACATGACTTCCAAGCCCAGTCGGGTTGGAAATAACCTCCTGTAGGAAGGTTTCGGCGCCCTGTTCATCGCGCAGGCGGACTGCTTTGAACTGCAAAGGTTGAATCCTAGAAAAGGCCTCAGCTTCACCGGCATCTGCAATAAATCCGCGTCATTCACCATTTTTGGACATGTCGAGCGACAAGGACAAGATCCAGCGCAGTAGAGCGGTCTGCTTGGACGGCTGCTTCGAAAATGAGACGGATAACATCGCCTGGGATATCTGGAAAGGTGTCCATCTGTGAGACAATGGCGGATAAAGCAGAGCGCCTTGTGGCACGTGGTCTTCCCGCTTCTTCTCATCGGCAGTCATCGGCCACCGAGAGCTTTTTTGTTCCGAACTCGCTCAAAAAATCTCTCTATTGGACCAACGCGATCTCTCTGTCACTTTTACTATGTGGCTTGCTCTGTTGGTCTTCTAGAGCTCGCGACACAGCGGCCCGCGGCCCATTTTCACGGCCGTGAAAATGGCCCAAGATGATGCTTCATCTTCGCCGCCAGGAAAAAAAAAGAATATTTGCCGGCCGTGAACAGCAGTGCGAAAATTGATCCGGCCGACATTTGCTTCGCCCAAATCTTCGCGGCCGGCAAACATTTTTTGTTTCCCGGCTGCCAAGATGAAGCATCATCGCGGGCCGCTGTGTCGGCCCCCGTTACAGCGCGCTCACGGATACACCGAGGGCCAATCGCATTGCAAGACGGCTTTCGGATCAGCGTTTGCTCGTTGGAAAGGGTCTTTTGTTCCGGTTGCACAGGTATGTCCACGGAATTCGTGTATTCGACTGGAATTGACGAACAGTTTCAGATTTCAGCTCGCGTTTACATTATTCATTCATTCGTTTCCAACAATCGGCATTGGCTTCGCAGCAGCAATCCACCACCACTCATTCCTCTTTCCATCAGCTCGACATTCATTTCCTTCGTTCACCAGCTCGACATCCGATTTCCCTTGGCTTCCCATAACCAACAACCAATAAACATTCGTGTCACGAAGCATGCGCTGTCGTCGCGACCTCGCCACGTTTTTGGCTAGGGGAGGGTTTTTGGTGGATACAAGTTTCGCGACGCTCAGCTCGAATGGGCTCGGGTCAACGTCCAGCTCAACGGATTCAGGACAGGGTCCGTGAGGCAGGGTAGAAGAGGGATAGCGTTGACGAAAAGAGATTGCGGTGGGCAAGGAACCGTAGTCGAAGCGAGAACCTTTGGGGCGACAGAGAGACGAACAAAAGGTGTGTTTTCGTCTCTATTTCTTTCTTATTTTATTCTTGTTTTATTTTCATCGTTTATTTGGTGCTCTGGTTGATATCGTCCTTCCTGTCCATCCATGTTCGTTCGAGATCGCTTTTTCCGTGCTCTGGTGCTCCGCTTCCTTCCTGTGTCGTCGTCTTCCCTTGCACACCCATTCTCTTCGTCTTCTTTCCTGCTGCAAATCGTTTGCGTTATTCGAGGGCATTGTCGGCATGTTTTCTATCCTTTCTTCGTTCGTCCTCTATTGTTCTCGATTTATTTGTTTTGCGTGTGTCCTTGATCGCATTCTTGGCTCTCTTCCTTCTCTTCTCCTTGGGTGGGTTTATGGTTCTCATCTCCTTGCTCGTATTCGTCGTCCTCATTGGTGTTTCTCATGCTCATCATTGATCGCATTTGTTCGTCTATTCCCTTGTTTACATGTTCGCCTCCATCTTTCCTCATTCTATGGTGTCTTTTTTCGCGTCTCGATAAACTATCTTTGCTTTTTCACATCTCCCTCTTCAACGATCTCTAATTTAACCCATCTCGCAGACCTCTCTTCCCACCCTTCCTCTTCTAGCTCAAACTCGAACGACCCGTGCTTTCCTGGAATCTCTCATGTTCTTCTCCACCAGGATATACAGAGTCGCCACCCGAAACCGAATGGCGACAGAGCTTGAATCTGGAGTGGACGGTCCCGGACTCCCGGTCTCTCGATTCCCCAGCCCATTCTCCGTCTTCAGATTCACAGTTTCATTCTCAGTCTTCTTCATCACATTACACCTCGACGCTTCGCATTCCTCTTCGTCGGAAAACCATTGCCGAGCCCTCCCAATTGATCGATACGGCCACTACGCCGCCTCTTATCAGAATCAAAAGCTCCTCAAGGCACCCACGAAACGTTTACGAAACAGGTACCACAGCATGGGAGTCGAGGGCGAGACAGGAATGAGAATCGGGGAGGAGAAGGAGCACGAAAGAAAAGAGGGGGAGAGGGGAATGCATTTGATGAAGACCAGGATGCTCGAGCGCTCGGAGGGCGAAATCCGATGCTTCGAGCTTTGCGCGAGTAATATCCAAAGTGCGATCCTGAAGGTCAGTCTCACTTTTTATCATTCTGATGCTCTCTTCTTCATCCCTTGTTTCGCTCGCTCTGCCTTTAGCGCTCGTCTCGCTCGCGCTTCTTCTAACGCTCATTCCGAATCACTTTTGATGCTCTTTTTTTCCGACTGTGATTCTCTTTTCACTCACTTTGGTCTTGCTCTTTTCAACGCCAACTTTTTATTCACCATTTTTTGTCGTCTTTTTCGTAACCCTCGTTTCTCCACTTCTCTTTCTCTTCTGATTCCCAACTGACACTCTCGCCAGCAGATCTCTCTACGTCGCTACCCAAACAGATCCTTCCGCTGCAAGCCGCCTGAGGAGTCGAAGAGAGATTAGGAGAGCAAAGAAGGCAGGTGGTATAAGGAGACGTACGAGACGGTGAATGTCCTTCGGGGAAAGAAGAGACCAAGGAAGACGAGAGAAAGGAAGATAATAAGCGAGTGGTGAACCAGACAAGGGACTGGAAAGACATACAATCCCCGTCACCCACCAACGAAACCTCTTTGGACTCAGACGTCGAAGGCTTTGGCGGCTTATGGAACTAGAGCCATTCAGATGATTCCGGCGAAATCCTCGTCACCCCACCCACGAAATCCTGCGCACTCCGACTGCAATGAAGGTTACGGAAATGGGGTAGCCAGTGGGTCTGTGTCTTGCTGGCGTCGCCGGTTGTACTTTTCGATTAGAATCATGAAGTCACGATTCGGCTGTATGTAGACGAACACCGTGAGCTGGAGATCAAAGTATAGAATTAGACTGACTAGATAGATGCCCTGTCTTGCGGAAGAGACCATTGGGTTGAGCAGGACATGGCGGCCCGAGGTGATGCCCCGACGGCGCAATACATGCCGTGACCTTTCTCTTCTTCTACACTGTCACGACCATTCATGGCTCAGCAAAACAACAATGGAAACGACAAGGGTGAAGCCAACTCGACAGTACCCTGAACAATATGACTAGGCTCTAGAATATTGAAATGCGGTCGAATCGAGCTCGTCGCTGTCACGTAAAAGACACGATTTGAAGCTGGCTCGCCCGACGCGCCAAACTTCACCCAGTCACGGACCTGGTCTTCCTCGAGGACGACCCCCATTCTATTCGCTGATTCAATTCAATCACGCTTCGACCTTACCTACCATTTCCCGGGCATTGAAGACGCTGTCGGACGGTCGTCGACAAATGGCATTTTTTCTGGGTTGCGTATAGGATGATGAGCCTTGCTTTACCGTCCCCAAAAACAAAGCTCGCAGTTTCGTCAGAACCTAATGAGGATGGCTACAGGTACGTCGCTGCTTCTCGCATCCCTTGCCGCGCTAACCGTTTTGCAGGTGTCCGAGAACCTGACGATTGATTCATTCGCTCTCGCTCAAGAAGCTTGTCACGCGTCAAACCAAGCTCCACCAGATGTCGGTCTCTCCCAACAGACGTCGTTGGGATGGTTGAGGCTGGCACAATTTCTCGCAGTCGCTGCTCTCTCCAATTATGTCGCCAACAGACGAAGATGGTGCTGCCATTGGCGGCGGCGATGGCAATCATCGAGGACTGCACGATGGATTCCTTCCAGCGCTGAAGATGGTATGTCGTCTCTTTTCGCAGCGCTACCAAGACTGACAGTCCCATAGGAATCTCATTTCACTGCTTCAAGGATTTCAGTCCGACACGAAAGTCATCGACCGCAGCTCGAGCAATTGAACAGAATCCCAACCGATATCTTAGAGCCCGACCACAAGCTCCGTCGTGGTCTCGACGTGGGCAAAATCTCCGCCTCCGAAAATGGACAACTGGTTGCAACAGCATCGGGAAGAACAGGAAGCACAGGCTCGCGCAAAACGGTGTCTGAGAGAAGAGATTTCAGTGGGCAAGGAAGCATAGGGAGAATAGACCAAGGAAGGAGAGGATTTGCGACGTCAGAGGGACGAACGAAAGGTGTGTCTTCGTGTCTTTTCTATTCCCTTGGGGGCTCTTCTCCGCGAAACACCATCGTTTGCCTTCCTGCATCATCCCTTTCCGAAACCTCGTTTGCACGGTGCGATGGCTACTCGAGGGTTGATCCAGGCATTGTTTCTTGGTCACCTTTTTCAGTCGTCCTCTTTTTGTTTTCGCTTGGTTCGACTGCTATTGCGTTTGAGCATGTTCAGACTATCCTGAGCGGTTCATTCACGTTCTCTTGACTTCGCTTCCTCTTTCAGGTTTCTTTTCATTCGTGTCTCCATAGAACCTTTCTCTCTTTATCAATATCAGTCCTCTTCTTGAAAGCCGTAGTTCTAACCAATTTTGCAGACCATTCCACCTGTCTCTTCATCCTCTCAATCACCCTCTCTGTCGAATGTCTCAAATCCCTTCCTGATCCGCCCAACGCACCGTCGCTCGCTCCAATCGACCGAGCACAGGCGGAGTAGGCACCTGGGCCGGGGAGGGATGCGTTGGTGTTGGAGACGGCGAAAGATTCGGAGATGTTTTGGAGGCGGTTTCGACCAATTTGCACAGGAAAGCAAAGATGCAGACAAGGGAATCCCTCTCGACCTATCCAAGCTTCCAAAACCATCAGATCCGAGGAAACTCCTTCACTTTCTGTGGAAACAAAGTCCGCACTCGACGCCAAGGCGCAGAAGGAATCCAACAAACCAGGATACTCGAACGTTTGGAGGGAGAGCGTGCGATAGTCAAAGAGGCGGTCAGGTTGGATGACGAATGGGGATTGGTCAGCCTCCGATTCTCGAGACCGGAGCGAGACTCGAAGCTCAAGGACAAGGATCTTTGAAAAGATCAAGTGCAGAAACGGGAGCTCGAAACGGGACCGACACCCAAATCTTCGAGCTCCTATCCGAAACCCACACCTCATACTCCCAAAGATACCTGTCTGGTCGTCAGCGGCGCGATATGGGAGGTCCTGGGGTCGAACAATACTGAGGGAGGAGGAAGGAGATGCCTTCGAGGGTGAAGTCCGAGGATGAAGGTGCTGTTTTTGATCTTTCTTATGACGACGGCGCTGATTCTGCACAAGATTCAGGATACAATGGCTTTGTACAGGATTCAGCTTCGCATTATGCTCGACCAGATAAAAGGGCGACCCCATGAACCTCGAACTCCGCTGCTTCGAGCTTTGCACGAGCAGTCTGTAAGGTCGGATACGGAGGTTAGTGACTTTCCGATATGTCAGTCTCTTGCTTTCTGCGTTTTTTTCTGAATCTCTGTTTGACGACCGTTTCGCTCCCTCTGTCTTTCCAACGTGCTTCACTGACGATGTTTGTGACGGTTGCTCTAACTCTTACTGTAGCCGTTTCCTTCTTTTTATTCCGACTGTTTCGTCCGTCTTATTATGACCTTTCAATCATCTTTTTCCGACTTTCATTCTCTTTCTGATGATCCGCTCGTTTCACTGCTTTCGACGCTGACTTTTGGTCTCGCTCTTCACTCTTTTTAACGTTGACTTTTGTTGACCACCTTCCCTATCTCTTCCTTTCTACTCTCTTTCTTACTCTCTCGCCAGCAGATTCCACTACCCCTCGCTACCCAAACCGATACTTCCGCCACACAACGCCTGAAGAGTCAGACTGGGATTGGGAGTTGGCATTTGACGTCGAAGAGAAAGACGGGCGAACGTATAGTCTGGCCTGGAGGTTTAATCTGTCAATGATATCGAGCAATATGAACCGAAGAAACCCACTGACTGCCGATAAGCTTGTCCATTCAATATTGCAGCGCTGGGACCGATTTATAAGTAAGAGAGGACAATGAATCGAACACAGACGAGAAGCTTCAGCCGAACAATAACCTGTCGTCGACAGCTGGGATGGATAATTTGAGGTCCGTGCGCAGGGCTACAAAGGTGAAAGAAGATTCTTGTGGGATAGTCAGTCTTGCGAGCGATGCAAAAGAAGTCACGTACTATTCTGTTGAAGAGAAATCCATCATGCTGTCCTCGACGACGCAGAATTAAATGACATCCTTTGAAAGCTTTCGTTACCCATAATAAATATAAACCGGCCCTCTGTCTATGGCGAGACAGCAGAGCAAAAGGCTCGGACTGCGGGAAAGCAAGCCAGCACGTCGAGCGAACCTGGAACCACGGGAACCGTTCCAGATGACTTTTCGGCTGAGACTGAACCAGGTGGAATCTTTGCGATTCCGAGTCATTCGCGACGAGATGATGCGGCTTGGGCATGGTAAAGGAGGCATATAGTCAGGTTCTGGGACACTGGTGAGCTGGATGGAAGACAGCCATGATTTCGAATGGAGGAGCAAGGGAGACAAGGTTCCGAGGTCATTCAAGATAACCTGCCCCTCGAGACGCTATGGTCTATGATTCCGAGTCGCTGCTGAGATTAAGGGATATGCCAATGGACCTGCGATTTGGTCAGCCCAGCAAGAGATGCAATGAGCAGCGACGTACCAGTGAGTGTGACCATCCTCATCAAGCTCTAGCGAAAATTTCGTCCAATCGCAAGCATTGCAGTCTCTCGAGGACGCGCAGCCATGACTATAATGCTCGTCCTCCTGTCGGGAGACCAAGTCGGACTGGGTGGGGTTTTGCCGGTCGAGTGAACCAGGTTGCAGCCGCGCTGATTCAGCGAGCTCAAGGACCGTTGCTGCGTCTAAGGACTGCGCTGATGGAAAAATGGACAGACTGTTGGATAGACCGGCGACAGGGAAAGAAAGAGACTGAATTTTCGAAAAATTTTCGCGTCGGTCAACTTGTTGTGAGCTGCTGGAGGTTTAGCGAGTAGATTGTAGATTTAGGCTGTTATCGTCATTTCGCTGAGCCATGACGGAAGAGAAGAGACTCGGAGGTCACGGCCTGGTCGCGGTATGAAATATCTATCCAAAGTCGACGAAAGCTTCCAAAGCGGGTATATCCACGGCTCTCTATTCCTAGAACAAGTCGCAGTAATCAAACAAAGTACAACCACCGACGCCACCAGACAAAGTAAAACGAAAAGTCGTCCACGAGCACTGCCCTTCCCCATCTCCAGCTCCATAACCTTTATTGCAGTCCCCACGAGGACATCCGCGAAAAATGAAAAGGTTTTCGTTGGCGTCCCGAGCTCGCCCAGGATACATATCGCGGCGCTGGCGGTAGGAGAGGTGGGCGCCGGATGGGAGAGGGATAATGCATTCTAGACTTGGATTGGGACGTGTATCAGGGTCAAGGGAGAGAGATCGAGTAGCGTTGAAGCTTCCTTTCTTGACGAATCCCAATTCCTCATAGCCTCCTCGACCATTGACCACGCTCTCCCTCTGAGCGCTCGAGCATCCTGGTTAGCTCGGTGTCCTTTCGCCGAATCCATTCCCCCTCTCTCTTCTTTCCGTTGCTCCAAATTGCCCGTCTCTGCCTTTATTCCCATCTCGCTTGACTCCCATGTGGTGGTACCTGTCTCGTAAAGGCTTCGTGGGTGGCTTGGGAGGTTTTGATTCCGATAAGAGACAAAGTAGCGGCCGTATTGGTCGACTGGGAGCGAGCGGGTTGTCTTTCTGACATCGAAGAGGATTCCAGAGACGACGAAGCGCCGAGGGAATGTGATGAATGAGGAAGAAGAATCGGGTCATCTCCCCAGCGCATAGACTTTGTCGCCATTGGTTGGGGGGATTCAGGAGAGGCAGAGGAGGAAGATTTTATGACAGGATCTATCCAAGACATGTAAGACGAAGAATGAAAAGAACAAGAGGCATATATACCTCGAGGCAAGCCTAATTCATGAGTACTGCTGTCGTCGGAGGAATAAGTTGGCCCGTCTTTCTGACAAATTAGTTAGATTCGGTGCAGTTGAACGTTGAAAAGAGGATATTGAAAAGGAATGTCGCATATAAAAATGAACAGAAAGGTTTATCGAGACACGCAAAAAAGGGAAACACGAGACTCAAGGAGAAGCCAAGAGAGGGCTAGTGAAACGGTAAACAAAGCAATGTAGCATCAACGAGAAAAGCATTGAGATTCACAAATATGACCAAGGAGAAATGCCGCCAAGGCTATCAGAACCATGACCGAGAGGGCGAAGCATGAATGAGACAAAACAAAACCGCCAAACAAAACCGAGACATCGTCATGGAGCAGAGGAGGAATGTGAGAAGATGAATAATAAGGATAAGGCAACATGGCAGTCGAATAACCACCGCACCGTGCAAGCGAGGTTTCCGGACGGGAATGATGCACCAAGGAAAACGACGATGTTTCGCGAAGACGAGGAAGAGAGCACCAGACCACGAAACGGGCTCGACGGAAGAGGGAATAGAAAGAGAGGACCCGACACAGCAAGAAACACGACCGCACCGAGAATAAAACGAACAAAATGTCTCGAGGGCCAAAAACCCAGAGAACCGGAAAACAAAACCCCAATAAAAAAGGAAATGACAGAGACGGCTAAAAGACACACCTTTCGCTCGTCGCAAAGCTTCTCCTTGCGTCCTCTATTCCTATGCTTCCTTGCCCAACGAAATATCTTCTCTCAGACACCGTTTTGCTCGAGCCCACGCTTGCTGTTCTCCCTATTGTTCTTGCTGACGCTGTTCCAAACCCTCTCGTCCCCGACGCTATCCCTTGTCTTCCTTGCCCTCTGCTTCCATACGACAATCCCAAAATGCCCTGGACTTGTTCCGGGACGTCTTATCAACCGGATATTTAGGTGGCTAGGTCGCGACGACACAGCATAACGGTTGACGCAGGTGTTCATTGGGACGCGAAAGGAAGCAAATGTCGGTTGGTAGCGCAAATGTAGAGCTGGTGGAAAAAGGATGCTGAATATCGAGCTGGTGAATGGCGGATAAAAATGTAGATCGTCGAGGAATGAATGGATGTAAAGGCGAGGCGGCTGCATAATTGGTGAAGCAATTGTGGATGTTGGTGGGGATCAAAGGAATGCTGCACGAAAAAGCGAGCTGAATTATTCTAAAACCACTTGTCAAATAAGCACAGGACGAATGAGGTGTACGAACCAATGACATCCAACGATTCCGGGTAACAAACACCAATGATTCCTCGCGTCAAATCCGTTCACAAACGACTGAACCAAAAGCCGTCTTGTCAGACGTGGTTCTGTTCTGGTGTAATACCGGCTGCACCGACTACACTGCCTTAGCACTGCGGGCTGCAATGAATAGCCCTGAAGCCTCTGGAAAGTACATGGCAAATCATAATCGCGGTCATGAAAATGACCCGCGATCGCCGATGATATTTTATCTTGGCGGCCGGGGAAAAAAATATCTTTGCCGGCCGTGAACAGCGGGGCGAAAATTGATCCGGCCGACGTTTGCGGTGGAAATTTTTGCCCCAATGTTCGCGGTCAGCAAACATTTTCTGTTTTCACGGCTGTGAAAATGACCCGCAGGCAGCTGTGATTAATGAGAGCGCAGGGCTGCGCCAGAAAAAAATCAAGGTCGGTCAAGATTGTCCGAGTCACATGCATCGGACCAGTCCAGTTCCTGGTTCAGTCTGCTTGTCAATGTCAGTGCTTGACGTCTTGACAGCCACGTTGTTCGCGCACGATTTGCCGTCTTCCACCATGAACCCCCCTACCTCTCTCATGGAATCACTCGCAAAAATTGTTTCTTATATGACCAAACTGGATCCCAGCATGGTCCAAGTGGTTTTCTTTGGCCGCTTGACATCCCTGCAAACCATCATTCGGTTCATGGGTGCTCAGGTCTGCGATGATGATGTCTTGCAAGCATTGACAACCAAACTGGGCAATATAGCCCTAAATCTCAACATGGAACATCTGGAATGGCCCTTTGCAGCCGAAGATGAAGGGGAAATTCTAGCTGCTATTGTCTATGTTGAATCCTTCTTGAACTTAGACCAGCCAGGGTCAGCCAGGTGTCTAACATCAATATATTGCTCTTCATAGATGCTTATATGTTTCAGTGTACCAGTTATGACTGAGGATGTGGATCAATGTGAGCTAAATTTTTTCTATTTCTAAGTACTCTGGCTCAATTCTTCCAATAGATAGACCACAGCATGCCAAATTGAACACTCATGCACATGGAACATCCATGCAGATCAATGCTCAGAATATTCAAGCTGGTATGGTGTGTCAATACTATGGGGCTGAGAATTAATTATATTTCAGGCACTGTCGGTGGCCATATGTTTTCTTACAACACCATCAACTCAGCTGACCCTGCTGTACGTCAAGGGGTAGACACTCTAGTTGAACATGCTATTGGTGAATATCGAAACTCTCTCTGGTCAATAACTGACATTCATATGATTTTGATAGATGCTGAGACAAGTAAGCTTCACTTTGCTATCTTGACAATAATGCTCAAAGTTTTCCAGGGGAAAAACACGAAGAATTTGTGAACTGGATTTCAAAGCTCAACTTCCAAGCTACCCAAAATGAAACATTTGCAAAACACACTGCTGGAACTGGGGACTGGTTCCTCAAGCAACAATATTTTGTTGATTGGAAGAATGGAAAAACACGGTCTCTATGGTGCCCAGGCATACGTCAGTATAACCAGAGATGTTCTGAACCTATTGCTAAAAGATATTATAGCTGGTGTTGGCAAGACTGTTCTATCGTATGCATACACTGGTTGATTTGTTCCAGCTGACTAATAGTTTCAAAGCTCCATCGTCATTGATCATTTGCGATCAATTTCAGGCCCTGCCATTGCAATTCTGTACATATACTGCAACTATACACAGCAAAGTGATCAGACTCCAACACAGTTGCTGGGCAGTTTGCTGAAGCAACTTGTTCAGCATCGACCGTCTATATCAAATCATCTCTTGACATTGCACACTACTTGCTCATCTCAACAGGCTTTTCCAACTGTTCCTGAACTCATTACTGCTTTGAAAACAGAAGCATCATTGTACTCTCACATCCATATTATTGTGGATGCACTGGATGAATGCTCTGAGAGCAATCAGGCTCGAAAACTATTCTTCCCGAGTCATTTTCAAGGACTTTGGTCACTCCCAGACCATGTTCACTTCTTGATCACCTCTAGAGATATCCTCTCTCTATCTCAAGAGTTTGACAGCATACAGAGAATGCCTATTCAAGCACATGATGAAGATCTGGAGACATATATTAGAGACAGAATCACAACAGACATCAAGTTAAAGCGACTTGTAAAAGAAGATTTGACACTAGTAGCAGAGATCATTGAACAGGTCATTCTAAAGGCAACTGGAATGTAAGTCTAATGGCTGGATGTGATGATGAACTAATTCCCATTCAAGGTTTTTACAAGCTCATTTACATCTGGATGCTTTAGCTAGCCAGCTGAACCGTAAAGGCCTGCGCACTGCATTAGCCTCACTTCCCAAAGAAATTATGGACTCATATGATGCTGCCATGACCCGTATCAAGGCTCAAGGACAAGCAGAATATGAACTTGCTTGTCAAATCTTTTATTGGTTGGCCTATGCACAAAGCCCACTCAGAATAAAAGAGCTGCAGCATGCTATTGCTGTTTCTGATGATATGACAGAAATGGATATTGATGCCATGGTGGATGTGGATGTGTTAACTGGTGTCTGTGCTGGTTTGATTATTATTCGAGAAGAGGAGTCCAACTATCTTTACTATGGTAATGTTCAAATGGTTCAACTTGTCCGTAAGTCATGATATACTATATTATTAACAGCCCACTTATTCACTTTTTTAGACTATACAACACAGGAGTATTTTCAACTTGAGCAACAAAAATGGTTTCCTAATATACACTCTGCAATGGCTATCACATGCCTCACATACTTGTCCTTCAATGCTTTTGACTCAACTGCCATCAGTGCAAACATGTGGAAGCAATATCCACTATATCGATATGCTATTTCATACTGGGCAACCCATGCCAAAAAGGCTCAGAATGAAAAAACAACCATAGTACAACATCTTTTGAAGTTTCTTAAAAAGGAAAACAATGTTGCATATGCAGCTAATCAAGGTCACTGGCCTACAATGAAAGCAGGACATATCCTTGCTAGGCATGGTCTAGATAAGGCACTAGAAGAATTAGTGTCACAAGATCCTGCACATGCAACATCTATTGACATAAAAGGCTACACACCACTCTTATATGCCACACAGTATGGGCACATTGACATTGTCCAGCTTCTTCTAGAGAAAAATGCAGATCCTGATGCCGCAGACAAAGTTCAGTGCACACCACTGTTTTATGCAGCTGAAAAGTGTCACATTGACATTGTCAAGCTTCTTCTGGAGAAGAATGCAAATCCTAATGCCTGCAATAAGGATCAGCAAACACCACTGTATTATGCAGCTCGGCAGGGTCACATTGGCATTGTCAAGCTTCTTCTGGAGAAGAATGCAGATCCTGATGCTGGCAGAAAGGATCAGCACACACTGATGTCTTATGCAGCTCAGTGGGGAGACATTGAGATGGTTAAGCTTCTTCTGGAGAAGAATATAGATCCTAATGCCTGCAATAAGGTCCAGCGTACACCACTATCTTATGCAGCTGAGTGGGGTCATATTGACATTATCTCACTTCTACTTCAGAGGAATGTAGATCTTAATGCTAGCAACAAACACCAGCGTACCTTGCTGTCTTATGCAGCTCAGAAGGGCCACATTGACATTGTCAAGCTTCTTCTGGATAGGAATGCAGATCCCAATGCCTGCAATAAAAACCAGTGCACACCACTGTATTATGCAGCTCAGGAGGGCCACATTGACATTGTCAAGCTTCTTCTGGAGAAGAATGCAGATCCTAATGCCTGCAATAAAGACCAGCGCACACCACTGTCTTATGCAGTTCAGCAGAGTCGCATTGACATGGTCAAGCTTCTTCTAGAAAAGAATGCAGATCCTAATGCCTGTGATAAAGACCAGCGCACATCACTGTCTTATGCAGCTGAAGAGGGTTGCATTGAGATTGTCAAGCTTCTTCTGGAGAAGAATGCAGATTCTGATGCCTGCAATAAAGACCAGCGCACACCACTCTCTTATGCAGCTCAGCAGGGTCACATTGCCATTGTCAAGCTTCTTCTGGAGAAGAATGTAGATCCTAATGCTGGCAATAAAGACCAGCACACACCACTGTCTTATGCAGTTGAAGAGGGTCACATTGACATCGTCAAGCTTCTTCTAGAGAAGAATGCAGATCCTAATGCCTACAATAAAGTCAAGCGCACATGGCTGTCTTATGTAGATGAGTGGGGTCACATTGACATTGACAAGCTTTTTCTGAGGAAGAATGGTTATGCAGTTCAGCAGGGTTATATCAACATGCTTAAGCTCACGAAGAAGAGAAATGCAGATTTTGAGGCTCATGACCAAGACCAGGGAACACCCCTGTCTTATGCAGCTCAGCAGGGACACATTGACATTGTCAAGCTTCTTCTGGAGAAGAATGCAGATCCTAATGTCTGCAATAAAGACCAGCACACACCGCTGTCTTATGCAGCTCGGCAGGGTCACATTGGCATTGTCAAGCTTCTTCTGGAGAAGAATGTAGATCCTGATGCTTGCAATAAAGACCAGCGCACACCACTATCTTATGCTGCTCAGCGAGGGCACATTGTCATTGCCAAGCTTCTTCTGGAGAAGAATGCAGATCCTGATGGCTGCAATAAAGCCCTGCACACACCACTGCTCTATGCAGCTGAAGAGGGTCACATTGACATTGTCAAGCTTCTTCTGGAGAAGAATGCAGATCCTAATGCCTGCAATAAACACCAGCGCACACCATTGTCTTATGCAGCTGAGCGGGGTCACATTGACATTGTCAGGGTTCTTCTGGAGAGAGATGTAGATCCTGATGTGTGCAACAAAAACCAGAACACACCCCTGTCCTATGCAGCTAAATATGGTCACATTGATATGGTCAAACTCCTACAGAAAAATGTGGCTGTTGATGCTCATGACAAGGACCAGCGTACACCACTGTCTTATGCAGCTGAAGAGGGTCACATTGACATAGTCAAGCTTCTTCTGGAGAAGAATGCAGATCCTAATGCCTGCAATAAAGACCAGTGCACACCATTGTTCTATGCAGCTGAAGAGGGTCACATTAACATTGTAAACCTTCTTCTGGAGAAGAATGCAGATCCTGATGCATGCAACAAAGACCAGCGCACACCACTGTCTTATGCAGCTGAATGGGGTCATATTGACATTGTCCAGCTTCTTCTGGAGAAAGATGCAGATCCTGATGTCTGTGACATTGACCAGTGCACACCACTGTTTTATGCAGCTGAGCAGGGTCACATTGATATCGTCAGGCTTTTTCTAGAGAAAAATGCTAATCCTGATGCCTGTGACAAAGATCAGCATGGATCACAGTCCTATGCAGCTGAATGGGGCCACATTGTAAGGATTCTTCTGGAGAAAAATATGGATCCTGATGTTGGCAACAAAGACCTGCGCACACCACTGTCTTATGCAGCTGAAGAGGGTCACATTGACATTGTCAGGCTTCTTCTGGAGAGAAATGCAGATCCTGATGTCTGTGATGAAGACCAACGCACACCATTGTCTTATGCAGCTGAAGAGGGTCACATAGACACAGTCAAGCTTCTTCTAGAGAAATATGCCAATCCTGATGCCTGTGACAAAGACCAGCACACACCACTGGCCTATGCTGCCATAAATGGTCACATTGATGTTGTCAATCTTCTTCTGGAGAGAAATGCCCATCCTGATATCTGTGACAAAGACCATCATGCACCGCTGTTTTATGCAGCTGAATATGGTCATACTGAGATCGTTCAGCTATTGCTTAAATACTCTGACCCAATATCTAATGAAAGCACACTTTCTTTAGTTCTTTCAATTGATCCACAACAAGAACCATATTGTTGGTGGAATCCTGGAAACTATCCAAAGATAATTGAACTTTTTCAACAGCATCTATAGTTGATTAGTATTAGTTTGATTTGAAGCTCTCTCATGTACATATTAGCTTTTTGGAACTGATTATGTCTTGTCACACTGATCCTGGATCAGAATACAACTTGAACACCTTTAATTGCTGAGATTCATATATTTAGATATATAGGCCTGCTTGATTTTATTTGATGAAAGCTTGGCTTGTTAGACCTTGTGCATTATACAGTGGTGGCAAAAACTTTGCAGAAAAGGATAAAGAAAGAGAGGCTTCATGCCACCAGCAAGCAAAAGGAAAAAGATGTGTTTTTGTCTCTTAATCAGGTTTTTGGTTTCCTTGGTTTTCTGTTCTTTCTGTTCTGTCGAGCCTGTCACTGATTGAGCTTTCCATACATATCTATCCTTTTTCATTCATGCTCCACCATTTTGCTTTATTCATCCTCTGTTGTTTGACCTTCATTCATATTGGTTTTCCCTTGGTTTCATGTTTGTCCTTGCAGGCTTTCTTGGCTTTCTTGCTTCAGCTTGGTCATCTTCATGGCTCTCTTCTCCTTGGTCACATTCATGCATCTGATACCATTGTAATTCATCTCAATGAATCATTCCTGTTCACACTCTTGCTTCCTTTTTCTAGTTCATGCCCTTGACTCCTTCTCACTCATGCTTGCTGTGCCCACAGGACATTTTGGTTTGCTTAAGTCAGAGGCTCAAAAAGAGGACTCAGTTTAAACTGAGGATTAAGCTGGGTTTAAACGTCAATTTTCATCTACTACATTACACTGTACAGTAATAAAATAACACCACTGCCAGTTTAATCTGGCTTAAGCTACTCATTTAAACTGCATTGGATCTGGTTGGCACTGTGGGTTTAATCCTGCTTGAGCTGCCTTGGATTAAATATGCAAACACATCTTTTCAAACAGCCACTTGATCCAGGCATCCTCAGTAGATATTCAGTCAATGTAACACTGCATATGACCTATTAAATGCACCTAGTCAGTCTGACTCAGTACACTACTGGGCTCCATGACCGGAAAGAAGACTTATGACATCAAGCCTGTAAACTTGTGTGTTTGTGGGTGGTGAGGTATAAAGCCCTGGCAAAAATCCATGAGAACAGCTCTGAAGGCTCAAAAAGTCATGGAAGCTCAACCTCAGGCTGTCAAGTAGTTTGAGACAGGCTATGAGGAACAGACAACAAAGATGATGGCAAGGAACAATGGGGCATGTGCTGGCAAGCAGTGCTTGAATTATCAAGTCTGACTCCAGCTATAGCCTGCATATGGTGATACCTGATCAGATTAAGAGAATGAAACAGAATAAAAGACACCCCCTGCAATTCTCAAGTATCCCAACAGGAAGGCAGGTCAAAGGGGGATTCATGACCAAGGGTGGAGATGATGGGAGTCAAGAACAAAGTCAAACAGGGTAATGTGACCTGCAAGCCTGAATGTTAATCAAGTCGAACAATCTTATCTTTTAGTGCTCATGTGGCACAGTGGCAGCTAGGCTTACCACAGTTTGTGTACAATCCTATCCTATCTATTGTATTCCACCCTATCTGACTTAGTGATATGCTGGCCCAGCTTTGGCTCAGCTTTGACAGCTTTGGCCTGGCCTGGGTCGGCTTCAGCCTGCTCAGAACTCAAGCCAGGCCATCAGCGATGTCTTTGGCTTGGCCTGGCCTGGCTTTGGCTCAGGCCACGGCTAAGGCATGCCGCGGGGGTGGGATTTTCGCAGGTCCCGGCCGTTTGGACTGCGGGAAATTCCTGGTGGAGGTAGGAAAAAAATCCCCGCGACCGGCGGAGGCGGGGAGGGGCGGACAGCGTCCACGATCTCAAATTTTAGGTAGGATCCGGTGGGGACCTACCCCCGCGGGTACAATCACTGACTTGTGTTGATTAGCTGAGCACTGGACCCATTCACGTTGCCATCGATAGCTATGACAGCGACGACGACGACATGCCCTCTCTTGTTGACATGGATGACGAGGTTAATGACTCTGGTTATGGCTCCGACTAAAGGTTTTGTGTAGTTTGTATTATCAATGTAAATATTCTCGAGTTTTGGAATTCTACCTGTATTTTCTGACTGGTTCCTGTCGGGCCCTGTCCCTGCAGTGGTCTGTCGGGGTAGGTCCCTGTCCCCCACCGGGTTCCCCGCAAAACCTGCCAGTTTCCCTGCTGGGGCCGGGTTTTTGGCGGAGAATCCGTGGCGGTCAGCGGGATGACATCTAAATTAGCCACCCCTGCCAGGGCGGTCTGCGGGTACCCGGCGGTCTTCCCCGTGGCATGCCTTAGCCACGGCTTTCGGTGGTATTTTCACACGCTTTTAGACACAGATAATGAGGTATAGAGGTCTTGAAAGATGTTAAACTACTCACCTTTATGCTCAAGTATTTCTCCAACCCACCATACAATGTGCATTTCAACTCTACAAACAGGTTCTGTAACAGGTCATGAAGATTTGTCATCAGTCTTGCTGCTGGAAGGCTGGTTTGGAGCTCCAATACTGTTTCCACACCATGCGGACACTGTATCTCTGCTGAATGTAAGCAAATCATCTCTAGCAATGAATTCACAGTCAATGGGTTCACAGCCAGCAAGTTTCACGGAGTAATTCACCAGTTTCAATGTACTGTAGTTTTTTGATAAGAAGTTCAGTCACACATCACAGACAGCGCCGAGCTGAGCTAGAACAGCGTGATGTCACAGTGATTTCAGAGGGCTGAACTGGAGCCGTGACAGCACCACAGAAGGTCAAATTTTCGTGGCGCTACATTCTGCTATCTATAATTTTACAATCTACGGCATTTGCTCTATATAACGGGTATTGTTTTTCCTCCTCCTTCGCCCGCACCCGAATTGGTCCAACTCGGTGAGATTTTCTTTGTCAATAAACCAATCTGAAATTCCGACCACCAGTTCCTGATCTTCTGAAGCCTCATATGGATGAAAATGACTGTCATCATCATCTTCACCTTGCTTTAGCTAGGTCTCCCTACCCTCAAAATTACCTAATAAACCTGCGATAAGATCAGGGGTTATCTCTCTGCATGTGTAGTGTGAGAGTTTTCAGCAACATTTTGCTACTACCTTTTGCATCAAAACATGCGATAAGATTACACTGCTATCTATCTGACACGTGTATCATGGGAGTTTTTGCTGACTTAACAGCTGCCTTCGTGTTGCTTCCCTTTCTCCCTTCTTTTGCTTGCTGACTTATTCTTGCAGATGTCCATAGGCACCGCCACCGGCTGCAAATACATCATGCAAGATGGCTCAAAGGACAATGCAATGAGTCAGATATTGAATGATTGGAATACGATCAGGGTTTTGTATACTTGAGGTGGGTCTCCATGTCATTCAGTGACTGTTTGGTTGGGTTTTTCGCTTTTTGTGGTATTGGGCAGCTGTCGTCCTGTCACAAGCACTCTCGCTTCATGACATTGGTTCATCTCCATATCCATGTCTCATCTTTCATATTTTCCCAACAGTCGGTAGGATTAGCAAAATCAATGGTTATTACTGCACTGAGATAGGTTCTCTATCAGTGGATAGCGAGTCTTTGGCAGCAGTCTGAGGCCATCCATAGGTAGCTCTTGACAGCAAGATACTTCACTTTGACTGTGTATTTCTGTTCATTCTTTATGTGCTTGTTATATCACTATCATTAGTGTCAAGCGTTGTCACACATGAGATTGGTAAGTTGAATTGGTGACACTGCTTCTATTTAGCACAGGCAGACGACTGATCTTAGGTGAAGAACATTACTGGTGATTCTGCTTTCGTCATGCCTCGAGCAATCACTCTTTTCCCACACCAACACTTACAGCAGTTCACTAGCTCTGACCTCGTCATTGGGGCCAACACCTTCGATCTCACTATCAACACATATGGCGATAGGGGATACAACATTGATCACATAATTGGTCTCGAATTGCATGTTCCTAATTCCAAACTGTCCCGTTGTGTCGTTCAAAAACTTATTGCTTGTTTTGATAACTTAGAGCGATTTGCCCTCTGTCATACTCATTGCATTTCCTTTTAATGCTGATCATATGACCTCCATTGATTTGGAGGTTTGCATCTTCCGTTATGCACGTTTTTGGATCATCTTTCAGAGTTGATTAATTTGAAGTCTCTCTCATTGATCGTTGGTGAATTTCAGGATATTCCTGATCGCCAGGTCCAATGCGGCTCTTTTCAACTCGAGCAGCTTTGCTTTGGGCTTGGACACCAGCATTACCAAGCCCGAGGTATTCTTCTTGAAGACATTCAAGGAATAAACATGTTTTCCTTCACCTCGCCAACCGACTGAAGACGCTTCACTCTCTATCGTTGTCTTTGTTGAGCGCTGATCTTTCTTCCCATCACAATGTCATCCTGCAGTATCGTCCATTCGTCCTTGCTTGAGTACATTGTTTGACTTTGTGCATTCAAAATGAAGGTATGTCCTTTACAGATTTGTTTTCCTTGTCTGACCTGTGTCCATAGACTTTACCTCTCTGCTCAGTAATCAATTTTGTTCCTTCAGATTTTCCAATACCTGTTTCTTGTCATGCATGGCATCAACAGGAGTTTCATCGGGAGGTTCATCGATGGCCTGCTTCCCACTGAGGGGTGCTATTTTGACAATGCTCCTTGAGGTAATGGGATGCTCACGAACCAAAGGTTCCACGTCAACATCACCTTGAATTATTCCGTGGCAATTTTGGTTTTCTATAAGTCAACCGGGAATCAAACTGAAGATGGTGAACTCAGGGAAATCAGCAGGGCAAGGTGGGGAAGCGCCAGAGGCAATCCTTTAATCAACACAACCATCCGGTAAATCTCAATCCTCTACATAGGTGGCTATTGCTCGAGAAATCTCTAGTGGGGTCATTGTTGTGTCATCTTCAAAATCCGGGTCAGTTTCGGGGAAAGGATCGTGAGTTGGGTCATCTGGGTCTATATCTTCATCGTCTTTTCTGCCGCTCCTCATCACAATCTGCTCTGACTCACCTCGGAGGCAGATCTTTGTCTTCCAACGCTCTGGATCATTTCACTGAATGTCTCGAAGAGCGTGTAGAACCGCCTCGCTGGTGATGCTTCCATGCGAAAGATTGAAACCGGAGAAGATCTTGGGTGATAGGGATATTGGATAGTAGTTTACTGAAATAGCACTGCTGTGATTTTGGAGGTGGTGCTGTAGGAGGGGATACGGGTGGAAATTTATGCTTCAAGAGAAGCGGGACTGGTGTATCGGGATCAAGTACGGCACTGTAAAGACATGGTGGAATGTCTATATCAGTATTGAATGCAGAAATCAGGTCTGCAGGAAGGGCCAATTCATTGAAAATAAGACCCCGGCCAATCCATGGGATCACGGCGACATTTGACATAATAGTATGTGCAGAAAAAGTGGAGGCTCGACCAATGAAGAGGAATGATTAAATATGATTAAATTAAAGCTCCACCAAACAATGAACTGAGAATTGCCGATGTCATGATTAAATTAAAGCTCTGCCAACAATGAACTGGGATTTGCCGATGTCACAGTCGAACTTGGGCGCCGAACTGGGCCCAGAGCGTTACAGCTTATATAAGCATTACATACGTGAACTTCTTATTGAAAAAATACAGTATACTGTGCAGAATAGAGGAGCAGATGACAAAAGTCCACAGAAGTCACCAAAAAGCTCAGCAATGACATGGTTTGGGGCAAGGACTTAGCCTTGGCTCGGAAGAGAAAATAACTATATCGGGCGAATTTACATAAGCAAGGTAACGGCAAATCTATCACCTGTTAAAAATGTTGTAATTCACCAGGCCCTCTGACGGGGAATCTCTCCAAGATTTCAGAGGGCCTGGTTACGAGGCTAGCTACACCGCTTGTTATTGGAAGCAGACAGCTCCCAAGCTGCTCCACAAAGTGTTTACAACTTGACAGCTGCTGCCACATGCAGAGTACAAGGAATATTTGCTGCCAGATTTGGAGGGGCCTATCGAGAGCGAGACGGCAATGCATCTGGAAGGAGATGTGATGTCGTTGCGCTGGGATTCTGGTGCGACCACGTCCCAACGAACAGAAGCAACAAGAGAAATACATTGTAATCGGAAGACAAAGGTATAATTCAATTACTCCGGTAGCACAATTCTGTATCATAAATGAGTCCATAAGTAAAACGATTCAAGGCCGGTATTGAAAACGTAGAACAATCCAACCAGGCAAGTCAATGACCTGAATCCCAGCTCTAATGCTGCTGTTTTCCCCGATTTGACCTTTCAAGCTCCGAACATCGAGGCCCCTTCTTTCACTGCACCCTCGATTTCCTTCCAGGTGAATAGTTGACAGTTCAAACAGGGCACTGGCTGGTAAAACCGGCGACTGAAGTTGGTTTGCTATCCTCAGTTGGACACAACCTCAGCCTAGAAATCTTCTCCTGCATCTCTGTCGCCTTGTCCCAGATGTCTTTGCGCCCTGAAGGAGAGGCACACCAGTCCCCGGCAGGCGTCAATGTATCGAAGAGGATACATTCTGTGACACGATGATCATTGGGCCAATGGCGCTCGTCCACGAGCCCCACGACGAAAACGACACGAGGGTCACATTGTTCAATTATCCATGAAAAAGGCAAATCGTAAATGTGTTGCAAGGGCTTCATATGGACAATAGCAATGATGATCTACTGCAAGGAATTCGGCAAGTGAAGGAGCAATTCCTCTACGAATCTGCAGATGCCGCCGTTGTCGAACCAGTCGTACCGGACGATGAGATGGGTGAGTCGACTTAGGCGCTTGAGCCCTTCATCAGTGATAAACGGACAATCCGCGCCACCAACCAATTCGGAATGGGTCAGTGATTCGGGGAGGAAAGGTATTATGTCCTGTTGCAGTATTTCGTTGAAGTCCGAGTGGCGATAGCCAAGCGCAAGGCACATTCGTCTCAAAGAGGGCAGCCCGGAGGAGAAGAATGGGCGAATGTCATTTGAGTATAGCCGGATTGAGAGAGTGGATAGGTGTGGGAGTGAATCAATAATGGCCTTTGAGAGATCTGGACGGAGGAGGCCAACGTGGAGAATCATAGTTTGGACATGAATTCCAAGCCTGGTTGGGTTGGAAGTAACCTCCTGTAGGAAGGTTTCGGCACCCGGTCCATCGCACAGGCCGGACGGCTTTGAACTGTAATGGTTGAATCCTAGAGAAACAGCTCAGCTTCACTGCCTGGACGAAATCTGCGTCATTCACCATTTGTGGACATGTCGAGCAACAAGGACAAGACTCGACGCAGCAGAACAGTCTTTTTGGACTGCTACTTCGAAAATGAGACGGACAATATCGTCTGGGATATCTGGAAAGGTGTCCAGATGCGACGTCATGGCGGGTAAAGCAGAAAGTGAGCGCCTTGGTGGCACGTGGTCTTACTCCTCTTCTCGTCGGCCACCAAGAGCTTTTTCAGTTCCGAGCTGGCTCAGTGAATCTCTTTCAGGACAGGGTCCGTGTCCGTGAGGCGGGGAGAATCGACTAGCATCAAAATCCCTTATGTTGGCCCCTGCGAAGTATATGTCGACGAAAGAGATTGCGGTGGGCAAGGAATAGTCTGTCCGCGGTCCGGTTCAGAACTGATTGAACCTGGACCGAACCCGAACCTGAACTGGAGGTTCGGTCACGTGCGCCGAACCAAACCTGAACCTGAACCGCGGGTTAGGTTCAGGTTCACAGGATCTCTGGACTTGTCTATCGGTTCAGACCGGGTTCAGACCGGGTGCACCGGAAGTTTTGGCTGGCCTGAATGTTTCTTGTGCAACAAATTTTCCTGGTCAGCAAAATTGACCATTTGTAAGTCAGCTCATGCATCAAATCGCCGCTATTTTCCGGCCATCCTGTACAGGTGCCAGAATTGAATCTCCGCATCCTCCAGTAAGCTAATCCTCTTATTTTCTTGTTCTTTTATAAATCCACGCCAGATGCCACCACGTAAAGAGGTTGACGAGGGCAATATCAAGACTGGTCCCCGAAACCGAATTCCGGCCAAGCTGCAGATTCCGACGGTCGTGGCACGTAAGGTTTATACCATTCTCAAGCCAGGAGACATGTTGATCATTTTCTCAGCTGACATTTTCAAAGATGCGTCAAAGCCAGACGGAGATGCTGTGGGACCTGATGGAAAATTGCTTGATGCAGACCAGATGGAATGGCCAGATTCACCGTCGTCTCAGACAAAACGTGGACACGACTCTGATGATTCGGAAGAAGACGAAGATTCTGATGCCAAGCTTGAAAGAGATAACCAGAGGAAAAAAAGGAAAAAGGTATGTTTACAACCTGTCGCTTTCTCAAATATTCTCATAGCATGACTTTAGATCGACGACGCCAGTTCTGACCCTGAAGGCGACGACACCGAGCCTGAGGATGGGACCCAAGCAATGGATGTCGATGAAGAAGAGGAAGAGGAGGAAATTGATGATGAAGGCAGCAAGAGATATTGGGAGCTCAAGGAGCAGCAGAGCAATGGAAAGATTCAGAAGGTAAGCATTGCTGGATTATGCTCTATTTTCTCAGGGTAATTGACGTGTCTCTTTTTTTAGCGCAAGAAATCGAGGCTCACGGATGATATCAGGCTTTGTTTTTCCAAGGATGTTCTCGAGGTCTCGGGAAAACTGAAACCAGGCCACTTTTGTGGATTTTGCATGTATGCCGTATCCTTCTAACGCTGTCCAATGTTAACTCTTGACCAGTAAGGAGCTCGATGGCAAAAAGAAGTCCAGTGCTTTTATGACAGGAAATGTCTCGTCCCAGCGTCAGCACATTTCACGGAACCACTATAAGGAATACCTCGCGCTATGTAGCGAGAAGCAGGTCCTACCTAAAGCCCCCATTCTGAAAGGTTGGATAGACAACAGCCAGCCCAAGTTCATTTTCTCTGCCATTTTTATCTCATGCTGACCTTTAATCAGGTCTCAGACAAAGACCCTAGAGCAATTTGGTCTTAAAAAATACCCAACACCCACTTTCACAAAAGCTGGTCTCACAGAGTACATCTTTGAGATGATTGTTGACTGTGACATGGTATGAGGAGAATATAATCATGGATATCATTGCTGACTATGTTCTACAGTCGTTTCGCATGGTTGAGCGTCCCTCATTCCACCGTGTTCTTCAGTACACGAAGCCTAAGCTCATGAACAAGGACATTCCTGGCAAAACTTGCATTGCTGATCTGGTGAAAGAGAAGATTGACGTTTTGGACGATATTGATAAAGCCATTATTGCAGTATGCCCTTGTTCTTTTCAGATGTCCTATATTGAACTGTTTTCAGCGTGTCCCTGGCCGAATCTCAATGACACAAGATGCATGGTCAACTAGACGTCGTCGTGGGCATGACGTCGCTACTGGTCATTTCATTGATGCACCACCAGATAATCCTAATGCTTGGTTTCTACGCAGCATGGTATTATCATTCAATCACACTGATGGGCGCCACACTGGTGAAGCAACGGGAAAGGAGCTTCTAAGCGTGATCAATAAATTTGGTTTTGCAGACCGAGTATGTTTGGTCCATTTGACTGATGTGAAATACTGACCTCTATTTCCAAGCTGGGATGGATTGTTGGAGACAATGTTTCATCAAATGATGTCGCTGTTCGTTATGTTTGCAAAACTCTTGATCCAACTCGGAAGCGGTTGGTTGCGAAAGAAATACAGGGCCGGTGAGAAGTTTCAACTCCAAGTCTCCATGTCCGCTTACTTGACACCAGCTGCATTGAGCATACCATGAACATCATGGCTACCCATTTCACCAAAGCCCTTGACATTCCTCTGCTCCGGACAACCAAAAAGCGCCTACATTCAACAGTGTGGCAAGGCGAAGAAGATGAGGATGAGGATGATTTTGATATTGATGTGTCCCAGGAGATTGAAGCTGGTACTGACGAGTATGACCTTATTCTCGAAGCGTCAATTACAGACTTTGAGCCGGGTGACGCTGTGGGCAAAATAATGGCATTTGTAGCGCAGCTTCGAGCGGGAGGTGATCAGGGGGAAACTTACATGCTTGAGCTTTGCAAAGTACTTCGATGCCCAGAGTTCAAAGTCAAGCTCTGGGTCAAGACACGCTGGGGCAGCCTTAAACATTGCTTTGAGCGTGTACTTGAAGTCAGAAAGGTATTTCTCTTTGCATCTTTATTGTTATGCTATTCACGGTATCATCAGGCTATCGATGCATACTGTCTTGCGGCAGATGAGCATCATGACATCCCACCCCTTGCCAAAGGTAAACATTGGACTGACTTCTGTATGTCCGATGAAGAATGGGAGACAATTCGACTGGTTCACTGGCCATTGAAGGTATGTGATGTCTTAATCAGTACCACAATCTTTATAACTCTTTTAGCTGCTAACTGATGCACAAGGCCAGTTGTCGGCACAGAAGACCCCGACAGCACAACGTGCATATCCGGCACTTGAGCAGATTCAGGCGCAATGGCATAAGCTTCTAGAGCAATCAGAATACACCCGCATTCATCGTGCTATCGAGGCTGGCCTGAAGATTGTAGAGAAGTGGTATCATGCCCTTGATACAACTTCTATCTACTTTGTTTCACATGGTATGTATTCAAGTCCGAACATCAGTTTTGGTTATTATGCTGATCTGCCTCCAGTGCTCGATCCACGTCGCAAGCTAGCATATTTCAAGGCTGCTTGGGAGCCTGAGGCTATCGAAGAGGGCATGGTAAAGTTACGAGCTGCAGTTTGTCTTGTTCTTTTCTATTGACCATCAAGTGCTGAAATACCCCTAGTTTCGCAAGCACCAGATCCAGTATAATAAAGAGCGTTCTGCCTTGAGAGAGGTCACCACCCATCCTTCAACATCAATGGCGCCTGTTGGCATCTCTTCAGTTGATGACTTTATGAATCAGTGCATTGCGGAAGCGGCGGGGGACACCACAATCCCAGAAACATATGATGATGATGATCCTTTCGCAGAGCTCACTAAATACTTCCGTAAACCCCTGCCCAAGGAGATTCCCTCGACTTGTGAAGATCCTGTTGCTTGGTGGGGTGTAAGTCCTATATCTGTTTCAAACCAACCAATTTTAACATTCTTTTCAGCTTCAAGAAAATCAATATCCAGTCTTGCGGCTTGTCGCTCGAGACTATTTGCCGATTCCCGGTTCTTCAGTGCCATCTGAGGTGGTCTTTTCAAGCTCAGGTCGCACAGATCTTGATCCCCGTCGAGGTCACATGGGTGAATATGTCTTCGGTGGGCTCCAACGACTTAAAGGTGCTTATCGGGATGGTAGAATGAGTGCGAGACAAGAGGCTTGGGTAGCGCAAGGTCCAGACTTCAATTTTGAAGAGATTTTTGGCATTGTTGAATCTGTATAGCACATTACATACAATTTCGTTCATGAACCGGGTCTGAACCTGCACCGAACCCGAACCTGAACCTCTTGAACCTGAACCGGAGGTTCGGTCACGTGCTGGACCTGGACCTGGATCTGAACCGCGGGTTCAGGTTCAGGTTCAGCCAAAAGGGGTCCGAACCTGGACCGAACCGGACCGCGGACAGACTAGCAAGGAAGCATAGTCAATGGCAGGAGGGGCTTTGGGACGACAGAGAGACGAACTACAGGTGTGTTTTCGTCTTTTATTCGTGATTTTTCTTGCTCCTGGTCTGGCTTTTCTATGATCGTTTTGCTCCTTCGGGCCGTTTTCTGTTCCGTCGTCTTCGTCTCCCCAAGAAATCCGTCGTCTTCCTTCACCCATCGTCAGCATCTTCCTTTCCCACCATTCGGTTTCCCGGTGCAGTGGTTGTTCGTCTGCACGTTGCGGTGGCTATTCGACTGACACGTCCCCTTAATTCATATTTTTCATCTTTTCGCATTCTTCCTCTGCTCCAGACGTCTTGTATCGGTCTCGTCTTGTTCCTTTCGCGTTTGTCTTTGGTCGCTGGCGTCTGCGGTGATTCTTCTTCCTCTCGTGCCTCTCTTTGGTCGCATTCGTGGTTGGTTTGTTCTCCTTGGTCGCGCTTCTTTATAGCTGGAATCGCGATGACGTCCTTTCTTGTTGAGGTTTGTCGTTTACCGACAATGTTTTGGTTCGTTCGCGCTCTTCGTGTTTGCTCGTTTCCTTCGCTTGCTTCGCATTTGCTTGTTTCGTCCTTCAGCTCTCTCAGCTTGTCAAACTTTTTTTCGCTTTTTTACATGTCCTTTTGTCCAATCCCTTATTCGTTGTCCTCAACCAATTTTAATCGAATTCACAGACCTTCTTTCCTCTTCCGGATTTGGAGGCCGAGAAAGGAAGAAAAGAGGAGGATGGATTCGGAATCGTCTTGCCAACTGGCAGACAATTTGGACGTAGGGAGAGCATTGAGTTTGGAGCAAGGAACAAAAACAGATCTCGAGCGCCTATCCCTCGAAGCGACCCCAGCCGCAGTTTCCCTTCATCTATCAAATTCCCATTTCCCTCGGGAGCTCAAGAAGAAACCGAAATGGTCAAGAGGCTCGAGCGTTTGGACGCTGAGCGCTGAGCGGGTGGGGATGGTCGAAGAGGCGTTGAACTGGCAGCAGAATGAGTTTTCGTGACGGCAGGATGGGAAGCTGGTCCAAGCATCCTCGACGGGATATTCGGATCGGGAAACACCAGAAGTTAGATTCGCGGCCAGCGACACCTGCACTCCATTCGCATTCAGCAAAACCTCCCCTCCATTCGGATCCAGCGAAACCTCTCCTCCCCGAATCCCAAAGCGAAACCGAATTGCTCAAGAATCTCGAGGAAATCGGATTATCCAGCTTGAGCGTTTAGACGCCGAGTATTTGGCGATGGTTGAACAAGCAGACGCGTTAGACGCTGAGCAGCGACTTGTTGACGATATTGGAGCAGAAGATGTTGGAAGAGATCGAGAAAGGGCTTTGGGATTACACGAAAACGAGAAAGGAGAACTGGAAATCCTTGACTTCCCATGCGGTGCCCCCAATGTCGGGACATGTCTTTGGCGGGCGAGCTCGGGGGAGCGTTTTGAGGACGGTGTCTGAGAATGACGCCGAATCGAAGGGACGTTGAAGGTGATGCTGACGCACAAGAACATCACGAACCGCGACATCCGATGCTCCGCCCTTTGCGGTAGGAATATCTAACATTGATTCCTGAAGGTCAGTAGAAACATACGCTCTCTCTCTGGATCATATCATTCTCAATCGGAAACACTTCACAATCTCTTTCTTTCTTTCTGCGTTTCTTTTATCATTCGCATTTACATTCAATCTTTATTCTGAACCTGAACAGACTCTCTCCCCCGTAGATTCCGCTACCGCTCACTCAAACCCGAAAGATCCTTCCGCCGCAGTTGCCCGACGAGTCGAAGAGGGATTGGCAGAGCAGGGAGCGAAGCCGTGACGTGACGAATGCGACTGTGAATGAACTTCGGGGAAAGAGACTGAGGGACGAAGCCGTTGGAAGAGCTCTAGCTGCCTAGACCTCTTCATTCCCTGGGGATGACGACCAAGGTTATCTCAGTTGGAGGAGGACTGGCTTACTGTACTGGGACTTGTCTCGCAATAGAGTCGTGGATACTTGGTTTGAAAGCTGTCGTCGACTTTGAACAGATATTCCATGGTTGTGTTTGGTGAATGGGTGAGTTTGTTCTGATGTTGCTCGAGGTTTCGAGGATGTCTCAAAGGGGTGAAATTTCATCGTTGCAACGTAGTATCAGCTCTTCTTCAGCGTTGGAGATGAGCGACTGAATGGATACAGTGGTCGTATGGAATGATGTTTGACCTGTAGAATTGGAATCGATGCTGAATAATGTTCGAAAAAGAATTCATACAACTGGTTCTTGAAGTTGAAATATAAGATTCACTTTCAGCCCGCCCCACCGCCATCATCCCCATTGATGCGATACCCGTGGTTACCCCTCCACGAGTCCAAATTAAGAATCAGGACCAGAAGGTCTGAAGGCGCTATAAGATATATATTAATGGCTCTATATGAGCTATCCGAGACAGGTCAATGAGACAAGACAGCGTTTATTCGAACAACTATCTCGAAACGAGGCTGCTTTCAGTCGAAAACGAGCTTCCCATTCGAGTCAACGCTCGGGTTCATACCCGCTCCAGGTGTCTTTCTCCCAACCGCTGGTGTCGCCACCTCTTGCTGCATCGCCTTCTTATGCTTCGCCAGCACGAGTAGTCGTTCCTTCTCCATTTCTTTTTTCGCCTCTTTCTCGCGCTCGCGCTTTGCAGCATTTTGCCGTTGTCGTTTGGTCTGTGTCTCCGAGGTGGTGAAGGACGATGAAGGGCCCGCTGACGTGAAAGATGAGGAAGCGGATTGTTCTATAACGAATTCTCTTGTCAAGGATGTCAAGCAATGAGAAAGAAAAAGACTTACTAGCTCTTCCGCGACTTTTCACGACACCCCAGCCATCATCTGTATCGTCGGAAATTCGGACATCTTCATAGTCGCCCCATGAGAAACCATCGACTGGTTTGTCCGTTGGAACAACCTTTGCAGATGTGTCTTTTGGACGTTCGCGCAATATCGAAGGGCTGAATTCGTTATAAATATAAAGAAACGGAAAATGCACAATTCAACGCACCTAGAATCCTTTGGCATAGCACGCTCAGCCAAAGGTCGTCTCTCCGAACCAAAAGCGCCTTCGTCATCCGAGCCTCCGGTGAGCGACGACGTGATTCCAGCGTCAGATAACCCGGTCCCGGCATCCGAAATGCTGGTGGTGCTGTATTCTCGTGTCACCGCATCGCTGTATTCCCGTGTCGCAGCATCTGAATCGACGTTGGGAGCAGCTTTGGGTTTAGCAGGAGCAGGAGATTTTGCTTTCGAATCTGGCTTTTCGGCTTCCTTGCCCTTCGCTCGAGGAAGAGCGGTTTCCTGACTCTCTTTGACCTTGGCGGCAGGTTCTTTTCCTTTCGCACCGACGTCTTTTCCTTTCACCGCCGCTTCCTTGCCGTCCTTCCCCTTTGCCCCTGCTGCCTGCTCCTCGTCAGAATCAGAATCCCTGGCCTCCTCCTTCGCAGCTTTCTTCTTCTTCGACTTGGTCTTTTTGGATTTTTTGGCGGCTGGGGCTATCGGAACCGACGGGTCGAATTGACCAGGAATTGTCGAAGGAGCTGGAGGGAGGGATGATGAGGCTGCTGGCTGAGATAGTGTCGCTGCATTTTTAGACGACTGTGCGACAGATGACGATTCGACAGAGGATGATGCTGTGGAAGCAGACCCTGCCTTATTTTTGCCCTTCCCTTTAGATTTCTTAGGCTTTTCCACCTTGGAGCTCGAGGAAGTAGATTCGGAAGTCGAATTCGAGGAATTGAGCGTGTAGCCTATACCGACGACACCGACGACAGCGGCGGCGGTCCAGGCGACTTCGGAGGTTAGGAGACTTTGTGAGGAGCCCATTGTTGATTTATAGAGATGGTTTATGGTATGGTAGAGCAAGAAAGAGGGCCAGGTGTGTATCAAAAGAGGGTCAAGGTCGAGGTGGAGACGACGTGGAATTTCGGTAACGTGATGTGTCGCGTCGGGATTCCGGCGCCACGTTGCGGCCCCGTCCCGACTGAATAGAAGCCACGGCAGAAATACGTTATAATTAAGACAAATAGTTCCCGAACAATTCTTGTAATATCATCGGATGAGTTCATAAGTAAAATACATGTGCGTCGGAGCCGCCAAGACGCTCGCTCCGAAAACTCGACCTTTTGGACGTGAGGCTTTCTGAAGACATTTTTATCTGACTGATGGGTATCTACAGGCAACAGGGCATTTCAACCTGTAGACATTATCATACTGCAGTTGAAACCGAGTGCAGAAATTGAAAGAATGGGGGGGGATCACGCATACTAATAGAAAGGAAAAGCGCTCACGTGAACCGACGTCATATTAGCTAACAATTCTTAAACTTTGCTCGCTTCTGGGAAAATGTATTGCACCAGGATGTAGTGCCATACAAGGAGCTTGAATAGGTACAATTTTGAGGCAGAGGGGCAAGATTGACTGAGCTGCAGGTGATTTTGTGAGTTGCCGACCTCTGCAGTGGAAAGTTTGGCTTGGTTTACAGCGGAGGTTTGCCCTAATGGCTGTTGCTTCGCTTCGCTCACAAAAAGGGTTCAACACACTACGATGGAACTTGTCAGATTCCACGAAATGATCACCAAAAGAGAGATGTTGGTAAAGCATACTTGTAACGGACATTCCTTATCTATTTATCTTATCTAGTCAGTAGTGACTTATTTGGCTCACCTGATATAAAAGGCGAGCCATCGACTCTTTTCTCTTTTCTTCATGCTTATACTCAACCACATTGTCGCACTGTAAACCCCAATATATTTGGTCTCGTTTACGTGGTGCGTGGAGTAAGAAGCTTCGAGGCTAGCCTTTAACAAAGGCGACCAGCGTCTACAATACTGCTCTGGTGGCATAAGGCCATGTCCATTAATAAAATTCAGCGGAGCCCGATGAGAATTGTGATGGCCATTGGACGCGGTAGTAAGATGTTGATATGACTGAGGCGGTGTCCTGCTGCGCTCTTGTGATGACGTTCGGTTGAAAGCAGGCGCCGATGAAGGCGTTGGATAATCGTTGAAAGCTGGATATCCATCAAAAGATCCTCCAGCAGCTGGAACACCGTATAACTCGCGCTCTCGAGATTCACAAATCTAACTCTCCTTTCACATTCACGATCTCGGTCCCATGAACGATCATCCGAGGACCGAGAATGAATAGCGCTGAGACCTGTCCCGATGGTCCAGTGAGCAGTTTTGGGGTGTTCATGATGAGAGGACTGAGCATTGACGAAGGCTCGTCCACGAATACCGACGCGACAGATATTGTTTCTGACGAAGATGAGTCATTCTGCCAGTTGAGCTGCGACATCTTTCGCGCCACAATTGCGCCACAAGGGAATCCATCAAGCTCGATGGTGACGGATTTCGTGTCGGTGTACTGAAATTCAAACTTCTCGCGACAGAAGCATGGCGTCGAATGGAATAATGTTCTGGGGTCCGAATTATGTTCGCGGAAAAGGTCGGTCTCAGTGGCTGAGAGGAAGTGTACTCTTCCTGAGGCTGCTGGACGATCGGCATCAAATGTGCTCATGCAAGACCCGAAGAAGACGCATTAGAATGTCTCTGCGACGTCGAAGCCTGGTTAAAAGAGCTCGAACTGGGGCGACGATCCGAAGATTCCGCCACTGGCTCAGAATAAGGTCTCGTCCTTGATCGAAAACCCCATTTCCATCGGTGCGATAGGAAGTTGTCCTGGTTTCAACAGGGACAACCCAGAATACCTGTCCTGGAACTAGTTCGTGATGCTGGCATTATCAGGACGGACGATAACCAGAGCTGGTGGATTTGTCCACAAACGGTTCAGGTTCCCGCGGATCTAGAAGGATTTCCTCCAATACACCCTTCATACTGTTTGCGACGTCCGCTTCCAATTCGCGGCCTATCCGAGAGAGATAGAACTTTTTTCTTGTCTAGATCTTCTGTGTTTATCCACCGTTTCGTGTATCTCCAAGTCGATCTGCAGCAGCCTCGTTCCATTGTTTTCTCGCCTCGTTACTGAAAAGATTTGAGAGTTTTTCTTGAAACTTGGACATCACTCACCGTGCTGTCAGAAAAGCGACATCATTCTATGGTGGCGCAACTAAATTGGTAGGCATATTCTCTAGAATTTGACCTTTAACCATTTCAACATCCTCATCAGTGCACTCCCTGACTCTGAGTCTCAGCAACATGTCATTCCAGACTGGATGATCAACTCTGTGCTGCTTTGTCAGTGACACAACAGTGGTGAACTGTTTGTATAGGGCAAATCCACAAGTCCCTTCTTCTGTGTCATTGGGGAGGTCACAGACTCACAATACAGAGCACCAAGTGCATTTGCTATTCAGGAAACTGATGCTGGTCACCGCACATGATGACATTGAAACCACCAGAGGGCAATGCCACTCACCTGATGGTCCCCCATCATTGAGGTCCTCTTTCTGAAGTGTCTCTTTTATGATCTTGTCAACCGAGTCAACAACTTTTGTCGCCTGTTCAGGTAAAAGCGGAGTTTGAGCCTTATTTTGAAACTGTATGACATAATACCACTTGGCCGAGCAAGGTCCTCAGTGCCGCAGGCAATACCTAGTTTATACATGGACAAACAACAAAAAGAGTCTATAACACCACCACTTGATGTTATACACCACCCGGTTGAGGATTAAACATGTGTCGCTGATGACCTAATTGTCACAAGAGCGTGATGTGTCTGTGCCGCGGCTGGCTGAATGAGCGGCTGAGAGCCGGAGCCGAGCTGCCATATTACCTAGTCTTGAGTTTACCGCGGGGTGGTTACCGCCGTAGAAATTACTGACTAATTTTATGTAATCATAAAAGTTCCCATGTGCCAATGGACACGTCAGGCCACTGACTCATGCATCGCGCTCAGTCCTGTCCCTTTCAATGACGTGCGTCTTTCACATACCTCGCATGACATGATCTCAAAAGTCATAGGCAGTGATATGGATGGTCCCAAGCCAGCATTCCTCGCGATCGCGAGCTGTTTCCCCTTTTGGTCATCCTGCCGCATTCTAGCTTGAGGCAGATTTTGTCTTTGGATCGCAGTTCCGATAGATAACTATGGCCTTTTGCATTCTTCAGTGTGGTTACAAGTCCCTCAAAAATGCTTTTTAACGCGACTTTCGAACAATTTACATTTGGCACGTGCTGATGATTAGTCACTAAATTCTACGGCGGTAATGACCCCGGGGCCCGCGGTAACCAACAGACTCTATAATACATCACTTGTGATCGTAAAACCGAGTCTGTCTAGGAGAGACTACATATTACCCAGCTGGAGCCGTTGTCGGCTTGCGGCTGAAACAGCTACGGCTTGAAAGGCTTACTGGCTCTATGAAACAGAGCTAACATATTTCTTGGTCATAGTCAATCTTGCACATGCCTTGCCCTCAGAAATCCAATGATGAGTTCAGCTCATCAACAGCTAGGCTTCGGCTCAGAGCTGATTCCAAGCTGGTTCCAAACCAATAATATATGCCATTTGATATTGTTCCCTCCCTCTGGTATCATAAATCTGCTCATTTCCTTTAGCCATGATGTCCAATTGTCAGAAAGCATGTTCTGGGGTCATTTGCACGGTGACTCAGTAGCAACTTTGGTGGATAGTACCACTCAGAAATTTGAGACTTCTGGTGGCCTACAACATTGTAGAAGACAAAATACAACATGCTTAAAAACTCAGGGTGGCTTTAGCCGGAGCTGAGAGCCGATCATCGGCTACAGCTCCTCAGCCGAAGCCGTAGCTAAAATCTGCTTCGGGTGATCGGCCGACGGCTGAGCCAGCCGCGGCAACACTAGTCCGACTCTGCCATCAAAGTGTCACACTTCGTACTCCTTGAATGCTAGACCTACTTATGAGCCTTTACAGGCTGTCCAAGCTTCAGTTGAAACTCGAGACAATCAAGGACACAACTTTCAACGATTCCAGATATAGAGTTCCAATTTTGGCACCGAAAATACCATATATGGGCTGTGTGCTTACATGGCCATGGCCTTACATTTTTGAAATTTTCAACTTACCCACGGGATATTTTTTAGTAAAACAGCTCAAAACGTAGAACAATCAGACCAGTCGAGTCATTGGTCATTCATGACCTGCAGCCAACCTTTAATTCTGCTGTTTTCCGCCCAGTTGACCGAAGACATGTCATACTGATCTATGGACCTTCCGAACATCAAGTCCCCTTCTTTTACACCTTCGATTTCCTTCCGGATGTATAGGACTGGTGAAACCGGCAACTCAAGTCGCTTTGCCGTCCTCTCTATAATTCAACCTCAGCCTCACAACCTTGTCTTGTATTTTTGCTGCTCTGTCCCAGTCTGTGATCAAGTTCGACAAGGTGTGCCATAGGTGTGCCATTGCTGTGCTCTGGCCTAGCTCTGATTTCAGCTCTTATTCAAGACCTTAACTATATCCATTGTTCAGTACCGAGCCAAGAAACCTGTGAAATACGGGACAGAACTCGTGATCAACACGCCGCATGCCGTAGTCTCTCCTAGACAGACTCCATGAGGTGATGATTAAAATGTACCTGTATGTACGCATGCCGTTGATTCACCCAAAGTGACCAACATGAGCGAGAGAGTCGCTATAGTGGCTTGACTGGTGCCCAATTGAAGAAGCCGAGGTGTTCATTTCCCCCACTGTAAGCTAAGATTTCAGTGAGCATCCACAACAAAGGAAACCGGACAGAGCAGAACTCACAGAAGCAATGTCAGGGATGCCAACATTGGGACAACTTGATTTGGGCCTGTAACTATCTAATCAGCAGAAGGATCAGGTCACAGAATAGTCAATCTTACAGACTCAGAAGCTTGAGTAAAATGGCAAAGAGACGAAGGGGAGGCTGGAATGGGGTCACAGAAAGGAATTTTGAAGTTGCAACTTGAAGGAAATATCTGGTAGCAGGGTACAATGTTGAGGCAGTACTGAAAGTTGCAGGAATTCAAGGAAAGAGAGTATGGAGACCGGCGGAAAAAAACTGATTGAGGACTGACTGATTCTGAAAGGGCATAGGAAAGCAGACTCAAAGAGGGGAAGAAGGTGGAGAGTTGGACGGTCAGAGAGACTGAGACCTTTTCAGAGCTTTTAAGGCATTGGAAAAAAAGATGTCAAGCGACCAAGAACAAAAGAGCCATCAGCACATGATTGAATGTGGCACTGGAGAACAATGCAAGGCCACCGGAACTTTCCGTACAACACTGGGCCGGTGTAGGCTCCGGTCCGAAACAAAGCAAGGAATCTGAAGAACAATAGCTTTTTGTGCACACAAATAGCACCACATGAATACTTGACAAAATTTTAAGAATATGAGTGATCATATTACACAATTTGTTGGAAAGGCGGTCCCCCGGGTCTCGCATCCAAAAGCGGTAAGACGTACTTTAGCGAAGACAGGACTCTCCGGCCTTCCATATACTTGCTCCTTGACATCCGAAACTCAACGGCCTATCTGTCGATGCACGATATCAAAATGAGCTCATAAGTAAAATAGTTCAAGGGTAGTATTTGGAAACATAGAACAATCAGACTAGTCAAGTCATTCGTCAATCACGACCTGCACTCTAATTATGCTGTTTTCCCCAAGTCGACTGACTGGACCTTCAGAACATCGAGTCCCCTTTTTCCACACCCTCTATTTCCTTCCAGATGCGTCGTTGAGAGCTCAAACAGGGCTCTGACTGGTGAAACTGACGACAGAAGTTGTTTTGCCATCCTCTCTGTAAGTCAACCTCAGCCTCGCAACCTTCTCTTGCATCTCTGCTGCTCTGTCCCAGATGTCTGTATGCCCTGAAGGAGAGGTACACCAGTCCCCAGCCGGCGTCAAAGTATCGAAGAGTATACACTCTGTGACACGATCACCGGTCCAATGGCAGCCGTAAATAGATGTGTGCACGTTGTCTTTCGGGGGCCGCATGACGAAGACGACACGGGGATCGCATTGTTCCATCACCCATGAAAAAGACACATCGTCAATGCCTTCAGACCCAAGATGGGGGTTGATGGTGATAATAGCGATAATGATCTGCTGCAAGGAATCTGGCAAATGAAGGAGCAATTCCGTTACGAATTCGCAGATGGTGCCGTTATCGTCACAGTCGTACCGGAGGATGAGGTGGGTGAGTCGAGTGAGGCGCTTCAGCCCTTCATCAGGGAAAAGAGGATAATCATCGTATGCATGGAATTCGAGATGGGTGAGTGATTCGGGGAGGAAGGGTATTATGTCCTTGTGTAGATTCAGTGTCTCGTGTCTGTTAAAGTCCCACTGATACCCAAGCGAAAGGCACATTCGTTTCAAAGACGGCCTCACTGGCCAGGAAGAGAAGAATGGGTGAATGTCCTCTGTGGGTATCCAGATTGAGAGAGTGGACAGGTGTGGGAGTGAGTCAATAATGTCTTTCGAGAGACCTGGACGGAGGCTAAGACGAAGAGTCATAGTTTGAACATGAATTCCAAGCCTATTTGGGTTGGAAGTAACCTCTTGGAAGAAGGTTTCGGCGCCCTGTTTATCGCGAAGGCAGACTGCCTTGAACTGTAATGGTTGAATCCTAGAAACATCTCAGCTTCACCGCCTGCTAGACGAAATCCGTGTCATTCACCATTTTCGGACATGTCGAGCAAGAAGGACAAGATTCAGCGCAGCAGAACGGTCTTTTTTGACTGCCGCTTCAAAAACGAGACGAATAATATCGTCTGGGATATTTGGAAAGGTGTCCAGTCGCGAGGTCATAGCGGTTAAAGCAGAAAGTCCAGTCACGGCGGATAAAGCAAAAAGTCAAGTCATGGTGGGTAAGCGAAAACAGAAACTGCGCGCACTGTGGCGGAAAGCTAAATTGAGCGCCGCTGTGGGGCACGTAGTCTTCCCGCTTCTTCCCATCTCTCATCTCGAGATGTTTTTGCTGTTCCGAGGTCACTCGATAAATCTATTGGATGAAGGCGACCCTTGCCCTCACTCCTTTATGGAAAGCCGGAGCGTCCCGCCCTCGGCTATCAGGTATCCAAATGCAGACACAAGGACCCTGTCGACTAGTGTTCCCGGAGCTGAGTAACTCCTTGATAATGCTGATGCGACTTGACCAAATCGGCATACATTGCTAAATCATCCGGATTGAGTTATCTTTCTCATTGATATAGCGGAATCTGTAGGTCTTGTTTTAGCACGGGTCTCGACTCCTTTGATCTTCTCAGTAATAAGCGCGCAACGGTAAAGGTAACCGAAGGTTGCCGATGTTCGCCGAACGGCAACGTCTGGCAGTCGAAATACGGCGAGAGACGCCGCAAGCCACCGTATATACACTGTCAGTCACAGGAATATGCTAGATTACAGTCCAATACAGCACATATGATATATCATTGGCTCAATACACTGCATATCATATGTGATTGAATGAAATACTGTGTATTTCGGTTGCCAGTCAGCATAATACACCGTATATCAGATACAGTGGAATGAAATACATTGTATTCTGTCACTGGGCAGGGGAAATATGGGGTATTGGCAGTGACATGCAGCAGAATACACGGTATTTCAGGTAGGATTCACTGTATTTTGGTCAGTATATAGTATATATCAAGCGAGGCCATGTACCCATCAATGTGTCCTCTGGTATGCAGGATGAGCTGGGGAAGGAGATATTGAGGTGTTATCATAATACTGTAGCCTTTGAGCAATCGCAACAATTTGCGGTATAACAATGTGGATAAATAAACTGAACTGCATAAGTGTGGAAGGCAACAATGATCCCGTAAAGTTTGAACCATCACAGAATGGCAATATCTTATCGGATCAGATCAGAAGACCATGTCACTCGGCTATCTATAGCTACAAGATTGGCCTTGAGATGTTTGTCGTTGATGGGGCCTCCGAAAGCAGTGGTCATTGTGATTAATGAGATGATAGATTCACTGAAATTCACATCCTAAATACCCAATGGCTCTTGTGCCTCATGTTTCTGATAGGATGCGCACGGACCGCCTTGTAGCAGATGACTCTTCAGACCATGCCTATAATGAGGTGTATTTCCAGCCTATATGTTAAAATAACAATAAAATACAAGCATATACACCGTATATCCTGCCAAATACAATTGCGATCGGCTGATGGTGGATCAACACGGGCCGCCATCAAATTTCGGTAATGTTCGCCGCTGTTCGCCGTCTATCGGCGTTAGCTCTTTTGGCGTCGGCCGTTGAAATCCGACGTACATCGCCGAACTTTCATGTTCCGGGCATATAACTCGATCTTCTTCGTGACAATACATTCCTCATGGAGGTATTGGGTATCAGAACTGTACAAGTCTAAATCATCCCATTTCTCGAGATTGCGAAGGCTGACATCCTTCTTCCAGTCGACAGTTGTTTAATAACCTTCCTTATTAAAAACGGCCATGGAGTTCAAACAGTGTAATGGTCACCGGAAGGTTTAGGCAACCTTCGATCAAGTCCTGTATGAAAATGAGCTGCAATTATAGGCTGAAAGTTGGAAGACTCACACGTATAACGGTATATTGCTTTGCAGAGGTGTCTGCATCGACGCCATTCGTCGGTCTGCCTGGCATGCGCCAGATCATTCACAGAATAGCCATGAACAGGAGCATCTTGAAAGTGACCATCTGCTGCAATATCATAAGATACATTCAAGGCTAAGAAGTTCAAAGAGTGAACATACCATTTACAGGTGGGATCATCGGGTGACTCATGTTACTCCCTAGGTACGGTAGGCGGATTGGTCGAGGTTTGATTTTGAGCTCGGGGCCGATTGGTCAATTCACTTCGATCGCGGTGATTTCAACACAATGAGTGGTTCATAGCAAGTTTTGGATAATATATGGTATGATTATTCAACTCCATCACCTTGAGTCTTTGTCAGAGGCAGCAGGCTCATGGTGGCGCACCGGTCAACACAGTGATGTTTTGAGCTGAAATCGGCAATCCCTTCAATTCCGTGGTCTGCGACTCCACTATCACTGCTCACTGGGTTAGTGAATCAGATGCCAGAGACAGGTTGAAACATACCCAGTAGGAGTATGTGTTATCACATCAAACAAGACGTGCACCATGTTTCCTTGTTTGTCCAATGACTGAGCGGCTTGAAACCAGACCATGAATACAATGAATTTTGCTAGATGAAATGGCTTACTTTGAAGATCTGCAAGTACAATCTGTTCTGCACTGGCAATAAAGGTATAATGCGTGAAGGCATTGAGTGTACTTCCAAGCTTGTTTGTATGTGTTGGGAATTCGGTAGTACTGCTCCAGCGTTGGACACCAGGTGGGCGACGATACTCCAACATCCAGGCTATCACAGGCTTAATCTCGACGTCATACTGTTCCTCAGAGATTCCAGATGCAGTTGATGGAAGCTTTCCATCGACCATAACTCCATGGCAAGCATGCACTCAGCAACTTCAATGTCTGTGAATCGGTCAATATACATCCAAGTCAAGATCCAATGTAACTCACTGGAAGTTATCCACATTGGACTTCTTAGCATGATCTTTAAATTCCTCCAAGAAAAGTTCTGCAACCTTGAGTCTTTTGACTTCATTTTCAAGTTCACGGATATTCTCAGCCCATGATACAATGCCATCACCATTTCCAATGTTATGAAAGTGCTTTCCAACCATATTCTGCCCCTTGAATAACACCTTCAAGGAATCAGCACTATATTGGGCTGAAAAATAGCAATATATGTACCTTGTGCACATGTTGGGTCGCTCCGCTATCAAAGGCAAGGTCAGCAATACTGGCAACATGTGTCTGGAGGGTGAGATCATCGAGATTCGGCCAAGTGATGATTGTACTGCCAGAGTTTGTGGTTTTGATTGTGGCCAGCGCCAGTTTGACTGTGGCAAAGCCTTTCTCAGGCCGAAATTGAGTACAAAGTGGGACATGGAGAGTTGTACCAAGTTGAGTCACTGAAATGAGTGTTCAGGGTTTCATTCAGACAGAAGCCAAAATTACACACCTTTGCTTCGTTTGGATGACCCAGCGTCTTCACTATCTCCATGAACCTTTCGCTTCTCTTTCTCATTTTGCTTGTCAGTCTTGACATAATATGGCGCTGTACATCCATAATCCATCTCAAACTGAACGAATCAGAACAGATTATCCTGTGTGAGATATACTCACCTTGTGCACAAGAATGTATGCCTGCAGAAAAACAAATGGTGCAGTGAGTTTAGTAGTCCCAGGTTGACCCATGATCCTAGCACCATTGGTAGTGCGAAGCTGGTCATGGTAGTCAAAGAACTTGCCCAGGCTCCCCAGAGTCTGGGCTGGTTCTGGGACATGATTTCCATGGAACCGAAGCATGACATACAAAGGGTCAGGTCCATGACTAATTCCTGCAATAATAGTACAATGGGTACTTCAATGGGGCCATCAAACTACATGTGTAAGTTGTATCAATCATCTGTCACTTTCATAATTAGGGCATTGTTTCGTTGGCTTTGGCCCCAACTTGTCCAGAAAGCTCTTGACGATTTTGTCTGGAACTGGAACTGTCACCGAGTGAGGATTCAGCGGTACAAGAAACTTCCCTCTGGAGTGTTTCCTGAAACAGTCTTCAAGTTCCCGCAGAACTATGGTTTAGCACATGGCGGCATCAAGGTAGAACAGGAAATAGTTTCTGCGCTTCGGGGAACCATTCCTATCTCTAGAGACGAGTGTATGCGATGGGTAACAGATGAATTCAACGTCGCTGCCACTGCAGCCTTCAAATCCTTGAAGGAGTGTCCACCATTCAAGGCGGTGAACGGCTGGACTATCTTTTTACTTATGCTAGACGTTCTCAGTCTAGAAATGTAGTACAAGCATAGAACCATCCAAATTTAGCCCCTTGTCTCCTTCCTGTGGACACCTTGGCGGGGGTTCAGTAGCGCAGATAGCATGCAAACAAATTACAAGGCAGCCATGAGCTGACTGTGAGAATAAATATTCTAATTCCGACTTGCCGCAAGTCCGATCAAACCGAATCAAACCTCGACCAATCCGCCTACCGTACCCTAGGGCGTAATAGGCAACACGAGATCCAGGAACAACAGATGCTGGTCCCAAGATGGTTGTACAGTTGGCGAGTATACATTTACAGTGTTTTCAAAATTGTTTCAAAATAATGAAACCGGCGCTGACTAAACCAACGTTACAGATCATGCTCCGAATTAGAAACCAGGTAGAAATGCCTAGGACTCCACAAAATGCCGCTTGAATGAGGTTCAAATGACTGATATCCGAGCGCTGGGGGGCCGTGGAAAGATATGTGACTAAAATGCCTCATTGAAAGTTCGTGTTACTCGACAAATGCGGGACATGGGCACTGGACTAGATTCGGACTTGCCAATGAGTTCGAATGATAGTCTGAGTCAGAATAATATTTTCGACCCCTGGATTGAACTGGGTGAAGAGAATGTTGCTGCGCTTTGATTCCAGGATCCTTCATCATGGTATAGCCTCTTTCTCAAACACTTTCCATTCACCATTGACTCTCTTTATTGTGTAGCACCATCTCTCTATCCTCCCATTGTGGTTTCCATTTGTCAAATTCAAAGGTCTAGCTCATGATGGAGCTGCTGCTGCTGCTGGCAGCTAGTGATGTGACGGCTCGGCTTAGACCTATCTTTCACGGCTTAGGCTTGAGATTTGCCAGGCCGTGGCTACGGCTTGAGCATAAAGTTTGTCAAAACCCTTCCCAGAGGAGTTTGGGTGAGTCTAGCTGTCAAATGAATGGGTTTTATGCACTTATGAAAGCTGCAGAGATCAATATGTATACCTCAGAGGACCGTGGGGGTATTAAGCTATGGCTTGCGGCTTAGGCTTGGGATTTCGGACCTCGGAATAGCAAAAAGCTCTCGAGCGAGAGATGAGAAGAAGCGGGAAGACCATGTGCCACATGGCGGCGTTCAATTTAGCTTCCCGCCACAAGGCGCTCAGTTTCTGCTTTTGGTTAGCCGCCATGATTCGACTTTCTGCTTTACCCGTCATGACTTCGCAACTGGACACCTTTCCAGATATCCCAGACGATATTATTCGTCTCATTTTTGAAGCAGCAGTCCAAGCAGAGCGTTCTGCTGCACTGAATCTTGTCCTTCTTGCTCGACATGCCCAAAAATGGTGAATAACGTGGGTTTTGTCTAGACAACGGAGGCTGAGCTGTTTTCTAGGATTCAACCATTACAGTTCAAGGCAGTCCGCCTTCGCTTTGACCAGGACGCCGAAGACTTCCTCCAAGAGGTTACTTCCAACCCTACTAGGCTTGGAATTCATGTTCAAACTATGACGGTTCGCATTAGCCTCCGTCCAGGTCTCTCAAAAGCCATTGTTGATTCACTCCCACACCTGTCCACTCTCTCAATCTTTCTATGCTCATCCGACATTCGCCTTTTCTTCTCCTCCAAGCTGCCGTCTTTGAGACGAATGTCCGTTACGGTTGGCTATCAGTCCGACCCTGAACTCACGCTGCACAAGGACATAATACCCTTCCTCCCTGAATCAATGACCCATCTCCAATTACATGCATATGACGCCTATCCTCTTTTCCCTGATGGAGGGCTGAAGCGCCTCACTCGACTCACCCACTTCATCGTTCGGCACAACTGTTACGAAAACGGCACCATCCGCAAATTCGTAAAGAAATTATTCCGACATTTGCCGGATTCCTTGCAGCAGATCATTATTGCTGTTACCACCGATGACCCCCATTTTCCGGCGTTTAGAGGCACTGACGATCTGTGTTTTGCGTGGGTAATGGAACAATGCGACCCCCGCGTCGTCTTGGTCATGCAGCCCCCGAAAATCAAGGTGCACAAGTCTATTTACGACTGCCATTGGACCGGTGATCGTATCAGAGAGTGTATACTCTTCGATACTTTGACGCCGACTGGGGACTGGTGTAGCTCTCCTTTAGGGCATACAGACATCTGGGACAGAGCAGCAGAGATGCAGGAGAAGGTTGCGAGGCTGAGGTTGACTTACAGAGAGGATGGCAAAACAACTTCTGTCGCCAGTTTCACCAGCCAAAGCCCCTTTTGAGCTCTCAACTATGCATCTGGAAGGAAATCAAGGATGTGAAAAAAGCGGACTCGATGTTCTGAAGGTCAACTTGGGGAAAACAGCAGAATTAGAGGTGGGATGCAGGTCGTGAATGACGAATGAGTTAACCGGTCCGTTGTACTTGTGAAGTCATTTCAATATTTCTATGATGTTGGAAGAATTGTGTTACTGGAGCAAAGACTACACCTTCATCTTTTAATTACAGCGTATTTCTGGTGCAACGATGTCTACTTTCATCGTACAATGTAGCCGTTCAACGCGTCTTCTTCGAATGAGTTTTCAGCATACCAAGAATGATAATAATCGGCGTACCAAAGGTCGGAAACCACGATAAAGCTTTTGGACGCCACGATAAAGTTTTGGACGCTGTGATAGAATGCATCCGACTACTTATCGTTGACGCCTTTATCAACAGTGCAAACGCACAACCCACTGTTCCAATTCCAGTAAGCACGCTTCGTAATCATGAGCACAAGTAGTTTTCAAGATTCATCTCAATGTCGATGTCGGTTGAATACAGTGCTCCTGTTCAGCTATATCTTTGTTCTGAGCTATATGTTCCAAATTGCTTGACAGCTTCGAAATACCACCTTCCATTGGAGAACCTCAAATTTTAATACACCTACTGCCAGGGATAGAGTCGAGTTGCGACGGTGCACGCTGTCTGTCGCGTATCCCATTCAAGGTCGCGTCTTCCATCGAAATAGATACCGTGTCTCCAACTCTTTCGTTGGTTTCCTGGGTCATTTTCGTCTACTGAGAGCAGAATCGCGGTTGCTGCACCCACCTACGAATTCATTTGTGAACCAATACCCTGGCTCTCCAATTTCAGGGTCGACGCAGTTCAGGAATTGATCGAAAAAGAGGCCACGGCGACGAGATACCGCACCCGCGAGAGATTATAGAGCAGCACCAGACCTACCTGATATCCGAAGTTCGCCAATCATCCATCAAATCCCCCCGAGGTCTGGGATGAGCTCTGCCAACAAAGGAGAAGAGAATAATGACATTCAGTTGAATTTACTTCCCTGGGGCTTAGCTTAGTCTTCAGACACCCGAAGATTTGGAGGAACGACAAGGAGGTTGTTGAGCTCGTAAAGCGGAGATTGGAGCGTCTCGTCATAGAATTCGGGGAGACACTGTCTTTGGATGAATGGATGCACGAGTATGGCCATAATAGTGTGTCAAAATTAACCCACTTTTTAGGCATTTTCAGCATACTTGGGCTCAAAAAGTGACTTTTTCAGCATACTTGGACCTGATTTTGGGGTGAAAAATGCGAACTTGAGGTCAAAATTTCCAACTTCAGGGTCTGTTTTTTATTGAACTTCAGAGAAAATGAGTCATACTTGGCATTGAAATTTTCCAACTTCAGATCCAAAGTGTCCATGTTCAGATTAGTTTCCATGTGATGTTTGAAGTTTCCATGTAATGTTCAGATTTTCCATGTCATGTTCAAAGTTTGTAATGTTCAGATTTTCCATGTCATGTTCAAAGTTTGTAATGTTCAGAGTTTCCATGTCATATTCAGATTGACAGTTTCCATGTTTGGGTCTCAAGAATCCAACTGGCTATCTCATTGCTGTGAACTCATAATTATGAGCAATCAACTGCCATGAACTGAGTTCAAACCTTGCCTTTGGGTTCCATCTTCACTACAGACTTGGGCATCTTAGTCTGAATTAGATGATTATTACCTCACATACACTTAGCGGTTTTTCGCCCATCCACGTGATTCCCAAAAAGGAAACTCAACATGTGAGGTATGAACCAGTTCATAACCGAAGGTATTTGAAATTATTTGCTGAAAGGGTTTTCTCCCTGTGTATAATCCATCCTGTTCAAGAATATCATATCTTGTGACTATTTATTTGCCAGGTCGGGTCTTTCCGAAGTTGCGGGAAGAGTATCCATCACTCGCTCTCCCTCCCCACCCTCACAAGCTTGGGGGGTCCCCCAAGCTGCGGGAGTCTCGGATGGGCACGCTAAAGACTTGTTCCTGCTTTCAACAGATTTGGAGAATCTCCAAGGTCAGGTCGTCTCAGTGGCGAGAGCTTCAAAAAGAAAACACTTATCCAGGCTTGAACCAGCACCACTCAAGCTAGTATTACAGTACTATCCAGCTGTTATTACAACTGAGCCATTGGGGCATACTAAGCTGTCAACTTTACCAGGTTATGTGAGTCACACAAGGCATTTCGGCTGATGAGAACCTGACATGTCATCAAACTGGTTTGTGGTTCGTGAGGTCATGTGTTGTGTTTCCTTTTTGGGAATCATGTGGACGGGCAAAAAGTCAAAGACTACCTCACATGCCCACAAGATTGATGTGACGGGTGGGAAATATCACATGGAATCAGTAATATCAGTGTAAATTGTCGCACACAACATGTACAGCATGTTTTCTGGCTTCAGGACTCGGAGTTATTGGACAGAAGGAGATGAATCATGTCAATAGACCATATCTTTTTCTTGCCTCAATATGAAGTTCGCAGAGTCAGTCTGAAAGTTCACATCAGATTTTTGAAGTTTGCTGATCTAAGTCAAACGTAGGATGTCAATACCAAACATGGGGAATTTCTGAAGTTTGCAGAATCGATCCAAAAGTTTGCATCAGATTTTTTAGAAGTTTGCTGATCTATCTCAAACATGGGATGTCGATGCTGAACATGGAATGTTTCTGAAGTTTGCAGGTTTGTCCCAAGGTCCGGATCAAACTTTTTAAAGTTCGCGGATCTGCGTCAAACATGGAGGATTTCTCAAGTTAGATGGAAAATCAGGGTTTTATGCAAAGTTAGCTAAATTTTAATTATGACACACTATTATGGCCAAACAGGAGCACTGTATTCAACCGGCTTCGAGCACTGTATTCAACCGACATCGACATTGAGGTGAATCTTGAAAACTACTTGTGCTCATGATTACGAAGCTTGCTTACTGGAATTGGAACAGTGGGTTGGGCGTTTGCACTGTTGATAAAGGCGTCAACAATAAGTAGTCGGATGCATACTTCAACGATACTCGGATGCATACTTGGTGAGTATCCTGACCAACCAAAGTAAACGAAAGCACAGGCTTATTGAACGTTGAACCCTCAAGATGTTATTGAATCCCTCAAGACGTTATCGAATCCCGCAAGATGTTCCTGTGTCGCAAAAAGTGGGAAAGTCTGATCAGCGCTGACGAAGTCTGACGGGCTGAGCAGGTCTGTTCAGGTCGCAGCGGAGCGTGATCAGACCATATCAGACCTCGTCAGAGCTGGTCATCTTTGGCGGTAAGCCAACGACAAGTGGTCAAAAATGGTCAATTCATCACTGAATACAAGCTCTATTCGTATTTATTTGCTCGTAAAAACATGTCGTAGTCAGCGCGGTCGACTAGAGTGTATGTCCCGGCCTTTTTGGTCGGAGCGAGCAGCGCTCCTCGAATAATGTATTCCATCGAAACAAATGTGGATTGTTTGTCTTCCATGAACACTTGACAGCCATCCCAGACCGTTCGCGGCTTCCACTTTCTCTCCAGAGTAAACATGCGAACCAAGGCAAGGTCCAATGTTCTCCCTGAGCCCACAAATTTGCACCGGAAAACTTTGACAAGTCGCACGTGTGAGAGACCTTCACCTTCAGCATGAATAAGCACAGAATCAGCTTGAGGTCCTTTCTTGTTCCAATTGGTATTGCAGCGAAGTAGGTCTCGGGCCAGAGACCAGTCATCCAGGGATGCATATCTGACCTCAAACGAGTTGAAAGGGTAGATCTACGAGCCAATGTGAATCAAGAATGGATTTTCAGGGTGTTCCATACCTTAATTACTTCCTGGTACACTGCACACAAATGCGGAAAGTTCTGCGCCACAAATCCTCGAAGCCTTAAATCGAAGTCCTTATAGGCCGGGTCGGTCTTGTGCGTAGTTTCAAGCAGATTAGAGTCTGTGACTCTCTGTGGAGCTTTCAGAGTCCACGAGTTATTAGTCCCAGGTCTCTTTCTAGTTCCCGTTTGTGCGCTTCATTGCAGTAGTCGATATTCATGTGTATTGAGGCAATAGCCTCTTGTTTCTCATCAATTCGCGACATCTGTGATGGTATTAGACAATGAAAAATATTCAGTGAGCTGGTACCTGTTCCTCAGCACCTCGCCCGTTTGTTTGCTTGTAAGCTTGGGCCGCTTCTTGTTGGAACCCTTCACCGGGTCTTGTAGTAGTATTGACTGTGGAGCCTTTTCTTCGAATGTCTTCAATGATGTGAGATGTCCAATGTTGCTTGAAGAAATCAAAGTTTTTGTCGTAGCGCAGTGAGACATCCTAGGCTCAATGAGATGTTTCCTCGGTCAGAGAAGAGGCAAACAATACCTTACAACGTCTTTCATAATCTGGAATCAGCTTGCGCTCAAGAAGATCTAAACGAGAGCTTGAATGGCAGCTCAAGCCAATCATCATCCTGTACTTCTGGTAAGCCCGAATACAGAACAGCATCGGCTCATTCTTTGATAGAACATCCACAAGACAGGGAAGACAACACTAAGAGAACAATGTCAGCTGTTACAGATTAAAATTACTGGAGGTACCTTCAAGATATCGAAAAAGGCCTGTCTGTCAGAGTACTTAATATTTGTTACCACAGAAAAATGCTTCAACTTGGGCCATTGAGGGAAATTTGCCATGCTGCAGCCATTCAGTTGAATTCCAGGCGATAAAAGACTTGAGTGTACCTTGCATTAAATTTTTCTGACCCCTTGAGCTCCTTGAGAATTTGAAGAAGAAGAGGCCAAAGATGTTTCCCCCATTTGCCCAGATCGTCAAAATGGAGAACATTGTAGGAAGCAGCCGAATAAGGGTCGGAATTTTGCCTGAATTACTTGGGGTGTTAAAAGAGAGTTAGTGTGTATTTGGATTATTAGTTATAGATCTTTATAGATCTGTTTCAAAGACTCCATTTGCATCGACAGCCCCACCAAAAGGTGCCCTATTATCGTCAGTTGACTTGTTTGCACAGCACATGCTTTGGCAGCTTGGCTTCAAATGATTTGATTTGTGATTTGTGATGTGATTTAAGAATTGAACAGCACTTATATGAGTGAAAGAAACAGGCATGAATCATGAGTTCAAAGGTCAACAGACAAAGAACCACATGTGGGATTTGACATCACATGTTTTTTCGGCCGAGGTTCATTTTCGGCTGAAACCACAAATTGAACACCGAAAGAGTGTACAGCAGACGCTACTAACAAAATACAAGTTCCAAATATTTCTGAATGATTGAGCAGTTGAAAAATCTGCACACCAATTCTTTAGCTAACAAACAATAAGATACCAACAGCAGGGAAAATGCTAAGAATAAAGATGTAATGACAGAATACTGCTGTAGACACCTTGTCACGATATTGAGGAAAAAGTGGACCCACATACTTTCATCGCAAATGCAGCTCACTCCATTCCATTCATGGCCCAAGCTTTTGTTCCATGTTGCTAGACCCAGGAGTACTGCCAGTTCCAGAATTTCTATCAAACAACAGTCAATGTGAGGGATCGCTAGTCTATTTGTTGTCATGGGGAGTTAACAGCAGGTGCTGACTATTATATAATCTCAGAGTTTGAAAACCAGTGAGGCTTATTTCACGCATTTCAACATGACTGACAGAATTCTACGCACTTGAAAGGAGAGATATGGTTCATAAAAGTCGTATTACGCATGAAAAAGTACAAAGATGACAGTAAAACCCCTATGAATGAGCATCATGACCTGAGGGCGCCAGCAGGGTGCCAGCATGGAGCAAGGGATGAACATATTGTACATTTTTCCCTCCTCACCTCTCGCCTCTCGCCTCTCACATCTCACATCTCGCATCTCCTGCCTCCATAGTTCATCGCAGTGTCCATTAACTTCAAAGCCAGTCTATCGGTGATACATTGTTGTACAATATCAACTCAACTACAATACAAAAAAAAAAATCATATTGAATCATCTCCAAGTGAAGCAATCCTGTCCTGACATAACTGCACTTGATCTTCTTGAAGGGAGTGTTCAAACAAGGGAATAGCTTGAATGAGATATTCCTTTGCAGGTCTAACTGCTCCTCTTTTAGTCAGTAGATCAGCCAGACGAATCATGCATTCTGCTCTAGAACCATGTATGTCCCGAGCTGTATATGCCTCCAGTAGCATTTCAAACAGACTGAATGCAGTCCTTTCATCTTCATCTCTGATGAGATAAATATCTCCCAGCCGGCGCAAAATGTCAAGCACTTCGAGTCTTGACATCAGCATGTGATATGCAAGTGAAATAATGAAATGTTGCTCTGCTGTTGAAAAAGAGCCCTTCATCACTGCTGCATCTCCTAACAGTTGCATACACTCTGCTCTTCCAGACAAGCTTGTATCTTTCAATTGCAGACCACGATAGCAGCAATCTTCTATCTTCTTGTAGTCTTTTAGCCTGCGAAGATAGTAGGAGGCCCATGCCATCTCAACGCCCATCTGCTCGTAGTCATTATTAGAATGGGGCAGCCCAACAAGTTGTTTGTAAATGGTATCTTGAGATATATTGGGCACTCGTATATTATGAATAATGCTGTAAGTGCGGTCAGTCAGTGCTGGGGTCAATGTAGAGGGGGATATGTTGCTAGCTTGAAGGAAATCTTGTGTTTTAGAATGCCAGTATGCATAAGTTGCAACTAGCCGCCCTGATACCTCTGAAGTGCTGTCAAGCCCCATGGCCTGAATCAGATTGGTAGACATTGTTAAGAGTGATGAGCTGTAGCGGAGGTTTCCTATATTAGCATGAGAACCTGCTTTGAGAATCAGGCAGTTCAGCTGAAGGAATTTATCTCCAAGCTCATGTGCCCAATCCTGGCTTGTCTGGTAGCTCCTGAGTGCAGGAATATACTGGTCTGAGTAGTGTTGTGTAATGCCCAGACGGAAGAACCCCCATGCTATACCACTTGAATTATCATTTTGAGATGCTATATCAATTGACATCTGGGCATAGGTGAGAGCCTTCTTGTATTCATGTTGACAAAAATAATGATAAGAGGTCAATAGATATGCCGCAGCTGAGACAAAGAAGTCAACTCTTAAATTCAAACATTTCCAAATTGAAACCCACCAATTCCAGTCATATCATTTGCTTGTTTATAATGCCCAATGCATTCAAGGCAGATTGCCTCTTTATGTTTTGTTTCATGAGCAGGAGCCATCAAATATGTTGCAAGACAATAATGGCCAAGAAGTTGGAAGTTGTCTGGCATCTGATTGATGATCTCCGAGCAGCTGGGAATGAGATCAAGCGAACTGATTTGTGTAACAAAATAAAGGTTGGTGAGGTTCAATAACAGGTCCAGAACTGATTTGACTGTAGCTGGATCTGTGTCGCTGAGAGCCAAACGTATTGCAAAATGAATGTTTCCAATATTGGCAGTGAATTTCTGAAAAAGGGCCGGTATTTTGGATATCTCACTGGCCTGCTTCACCAGATCTAAAAAGTAGCCACGGATAGAGAGGACAGTAGATAATGGTGGTGGATAGGACTTTTGAATATACTCCTTGATAGGTGCAAGAAGTTTCAAGCGTCCATCATTTGTGACATAGGCTAATGATGTGCGACAAAGAATTGATCTGCAGTGGTTAAAGTTGATGAATGGGAGATGGATTTGGCTGAACTCTGATGATGTTACTCCATCAGGCAGATGGGAAAGAATGCTCAGAAGCTCCTTTGCATGTGGCATGGACTTGAATCGTACACTGTGCAAGGAGACTTCTATTGATTTCTCCAAGTTGTTCTGTTTGTTGATTCCTTCTGAGAGAAGAGCAGTACTTTCAGTTCTCCATCTAGCCAGTGTTGTAGCACAACCTTCATCCTGTGCAACACTGGCCATTAGAGATACCACAAGAGGCACACCATCCATCAACAACAGGAGTTCTTCCAGTTGAGGGTCATTCTCATCTGCATCAGAGATTTCCATGAAGGTTTGTCGAGCTGCTTTTCTGCTGATGGGGCCAAGAGGGAGAAGAAATGGCCTTGTCCATTGTACCTGAGCTGGCCTTTCTGCTCCACGCATAGTAATCTGGATAGGAATTTAAAAATCAGTTACAATGAATGAAATCAAATGATGTGCATACCATCAAGCTCAAATTCTCCACACCAGTGAGATGTGACAGGAGCTCCTCAACTTCCAGTCGCTTATGGGGTTGCTCCCAAGGTGTTTCCAGATTATCTAAAATGAGAAGTATAGGTCCAGATATTGTCCGCAGAGATACCAGAATATCTCGCAGTCGATCTGATGTGTTAACAACTCCAAAGTGAGCTGCAAGAACAAGTTTCAAATCATTGGCAGATTCTGATGAATCACAAGTGATCCAGTAGCGGTGACCACCATATTTTGCCACAACAATAGAATCATGGAGGGTAGTCTGGGCCAGACTAGTCTTCCCAATACCTCCTGGCCCCAAAATAGCAACTCTGGCGGTTTCATTCTGGCACAGAGCATTGATAATATGGTCAAGCTCATGTTGACGGCCATGAATGATCTTGGGTACTGGAGGTAGAAGTACTGAGACACTGCTAGTGCTACAAATTCTTGGTGAACTACGGATAACAAATTGAGAAATGTTTTACCTTTGCCTCAGTTGCCTCAGTTCCTCCAGTTCATCAGGCTGATTGATAAAGTCCAATAGTTCTATGTGTCGCTTCTGTGCAGTGGCCCGCATCTCACTGATTCTAGCAGTGGTCATAATAGCTGATTGAACCTTGGGAGGAACAGTTAACACTCCAATCCAAAGAATGAAGATTGAGATGGTTATGTGCCTTGAACAATGCTAGTGCATGTTGCAGGCTGGACATGCACTCCTCTATCAATGAAGTGACTTGTTGGTGACGCAGTATTCGCTTGACAAGATTGCCTCCAGTGTGTTCTTGAATGAATGAAACAACTTTATGAAAGGTTCTAATTGCTTATCATATAGATATTGTCCAACAAATATGGGAAGCAGCTCACGCAGTCAGAACAGAGATACTGTGAAGGAATGCTGGTGCAAGTTCAACAGCATCTTCACAGCAGTTGATAACAGCACAAAGGAGCTCATAAGCTTGTTCGGTCATGATTAGACACTTTTCCTTGTTGGATTTGACATTCTAAGTGATAAAATAAATATTGGAAACCAATTTTGGAAGATGACTTACATCTAAGGTCTCAAAAATGATTGTTCCAACTCCAGCAAGACCTTTCAGATATGAGGACTTTGTTGCATCAGCAATATCCCGTAGAATGTTAGCTGCAGTTCTTCCAGATTGAGCAATCTGTTTGCTGCGAGATGATCCTGGAGGGTCTGGCTGAGGAGGCATGGCGGACAAGGACACCAGAATCAGTTTCATCAGTTTCAGAGATTAGAACACTCGCTCAGAGCACTTAGCATCTCCTTTAATTCCGATGATATGTATCCTGTCAAATGATACATTATGCATCATTTTAATTTATGGCGCTCAAGTCGGTATGCTCAACTGCCCAGCACAGCCGTTATTTTGTCCCCAAGTGCTACTGAACAGTTTGCAACTGATCTGGACATTACAATTTACAAGAGAAGATTAAACACAGTTCAACTATCCAGTGTTTCAGAATCCAAAATGGGTTCCCACTTCCAAGATCAGACATGTGAACATTCATATATCCATTGCAGGTCATCCATTCATTCAAAGCTATCAATACCCATCCCCCTCCCAAAGCGATGCATACTCTGAAACGGACCTTTCCTGCTAGTACTCTTGTATATCCTCCTGGATCACATTCGAGGATCAATATGCATTGTGGCGAAGTTTGAAGGGACCATACCACTTCCCCGGCCAAGCCAATGTCTCATTGTGTAGTCACCATTTCTGAGTCTTGATTCCAGAACCTGGCTAGACCCGGGGAATTCCGATGTGCACTGTGATGAGTGTTGCTCGCAGACATTGTAGCATTAGCCGCACATCCCTATGCTCTCTCCCTGTGCTTGAGTATCTCTGCAGTTACTGGGCTGGCCTCATGATTATAAAGAGGAAGAACAAAGTATCTGAGCTCTTGCTCCAAGGGTGAACTCTTTCAAACGTGTCACGTTTCCAAACCCCGGCAAAACTAAAACAGAGGGAACACAATGAACAGAATATGCACAATGTGGAACACTTTGTATTGATATCAATTGTAGATAAGCAATGCTATCATGGAATGAAATAAGAAAGACCACAATGAAGATAAACATCAAGGATGTCAAGGAAAATCTTGTGGTATGTAGGATGATGTAGCAAAGATTCCGACTGAAGAATCCACAACTTGATTGATCAACAAGTGCAAATGAGGTGGCAATGACCATCGAGGGTCGTTTGAATGATGGAAAACAATCACTGTGTTTCCGCTCGGTCTATTTGGAGTCGGAGCAGATGTGAATATATCGTGAACAGGTGTGAACAGCTGCCTGTTGTCACGTATTCTGACATCAAACATGTGACATGTTCGAGGGTCACACAGTTGAGTACACATCTGAACAGGTGTATGATAAAAGTGTACATGAGCTCCCAAGGCTTCAATTTTGACCCTAGCGAGTCCGTTCAAAGCCCAAAGCAGGTTTCAGACCTTGACCGCCGAAAATCCCGGTGATTATAAGCCGTCGGATGTGACAGTGAATACACAAAACAGGAATGCGACAATCAGTTTACTTATGTACTGTAACTTCCTAACAGCTGATCCAGATCTATTAGGAACACCGACGTGCTTTTGAGCGATGGATTCAGTGCTTTGAACGATGTATCCAGCCTGGAACGTAGATAGACAACTTACTGATAGACGACTCGGATAAATCGGATCCATGGGAAACCTGACAAAACTGTATTGAGAAAGGATGCCGTGATGCAGAAACGACCGGGACGCCGTGATACATACCAGCTTTTGGGACGGAGCCAGAAATGGGCCCGAAGAAGCACAGAATGGTCTCAATTTGACACAGTGATCAGCGGGAAGCAGACAACAATAGGTCACTGGGCCTCGTAGTCAACATGTCTTTTGGCACTCTATCGCATGTCCTTCATAAAACAGACTCTGCAGGGCAGCTAGACGCTGACCAATAAATTCGGCCGTAAAACATGTGATCGAGATGTATCTCCCACGGTATTTTCCTCTCGCCTCCGAGGCCCCGGGACACTCCCCTGGGAACTAGGCCGCCAAAATCGGCTCAGACCCGCAAAATTTTCGGGCTCAGACCCGCAAATTTGGCCGAGATATGTCACAAAATGTCACAAAATGTCACAGATGTCACAGAGCGCGAAACTCCTTTTTCTTTGGTGTTCTGGGGTCCCAACAGTTGTAGCGACACGTAAAAACGAGTTTGGTATACTAGTAGACTATTTGGGCTCCGTAACTTTACGTCTAATGTGTATTTTTACTGAGAAATGCTCGATAGTTTCCTTTCGCCCCTTGTCCGTTAACGTTGAGGCTTTCCATTGCATACCAGCGCATTAGGGACCGTATGTCGAAATTTTTTGAGCTGACCAAGCTTGTGGCAAGACTCGAAACAAAAGACCAGTGCGGGAGTCAATAACGAGGCATCGAAATCAGTTGAAAACACGGTATAATTCTGCGAGATGCGTTAACCGCTAGACAACAGAAGCATATCAGGAAACATTATAGGTGAGGTAAATATCTGAACCACGCTCAGACCCGCAATTTTGGCCAACATTTTCAAAAAATTTCTCTCAGACCCGCAAATTTGGGCCGCCAAAATCGCGATTTTGAGCCTCTCAAACCCGCAAAATCGGCCTAGTTCCTAGGGGAGTGTCCCGGGGCCTCGCCTCCGTCGCCTCCCTGTCGCAGTGTCCTCGCTTCCCGCCGCTCGTTTCTCATACCAGACGAAACCAGCTAATAAACGACCATGCTCTGCCGTCGGGAGCTCTCCGCATTCCTCGCTCGCAATATCTCGTATTTGATGAGCAGCGGGTCCCAAAGCCACCGACCTTTGTCCAGCACGGCGTTATGCTTAGCCACCAGACCAAACAGCTGCTGCCCTCCAATCCAAACCCGACAAATGTCGTCGTCCCCAAAATGGAAATGGGAAGAGATCCGTCTCAGTAAGAATTCGTCTCTCGCCGTTTTAGTCATTTCTCACAATCCATTCCAGAACGCAGTCGAAAAAGAAACCCGGAAAAGCAACATATTGTTGCACCGCCCACTGCCCCACGGAGCACATTCGAACGTGAACCAGCGCCTCATAGCGATATTCCAGAACCAGCATCATCCTCAACCAACCAAAACCAAATCAGCTTCCGTAGAAAGTCCCCTGCGGCCTCTGCAGCTGACTGGGCGAGACGCGAGCGGGGTCCGCGCTCCGGGTGGACCGACCATCTCGCGAAAAATCGACTGACAAAAGAGGTGGGGACTGCGATGAAGGAGTTGTTTGATGTCGGGACTATAAAAAGAAAGTTGGGCGATATTGCCAGTCCCCAGGCGACGCAGAGAAATCCGGCGTACAGGTCGGTTTATAGCCTCGAAACCAGGCCCTCTTCCTCGATTCCTCGTCGAGGGCCTGGTAAATTTCATTTATATCCGGATGGTGATAATTTTGACGGCATGTTCGTAATAAAAAATTTCCTTATATGACCAGAATCCATTTGGGGAAATCCGCTTTTGGAATCATAACCGAGCGCGCGTCATTTGCTTCTTGCCTTCATAGGTCTTCGTCCGTTAGTGTCCTACTCGTCTTGAATGTGTCAAATCTACCAAAAAGCTGCACAAACCTCAATGAACCTTGTTTGAGGTTGGATTTGTGCCTCAATGTCTGTAATTCGGTCACAGGCCGAGGATGATCGGGGCGGAAAGCGCGCTCACAGAGTCTGGCGGTGGTGGTCGAACGCAACCCGGATATAATTCCTAAAATGGTTTCCGCATATGGATTCTGGTCATATAAGGCGATTTTTATTTAACCCGGTCCCATCAAAATTATCACCCGCCAACAAATTATGATATTTACTGGTCCCTCTACGAGGATTCGAGTAGAGGGACCAGTTTTCAGGTCTAGTCGGTTTATGCGGACAGGGCGGGAATGCCGAAGAAGGCTTGGCCGACCAGTCGGACGCATTTGTGAGTTTTCGTTTTGTTGCTCCAAGGTCGTTTTCTGATTCGTCTTTGCAGATATATTCGACGAGCTTTTTTGTATTATCGTTGGAATGCACTGCTCATTAAGCCTCGTGCATCCATTCATCCAAAGACCGTGTCTCCCCGAATTCTATGACGAGACGCTCCACGAGCTCAACAACCTCCTTGTCGTCCCTCCAATCTTCGGGTATCTGAAGACTTCTCCTTTGTTGGCAGAGCCCATCCCAGACCTCAGGGGTTTTGATGGATGATTGGCGAACGGATAAGGTAGGTCTCGTGCTGCTCTATATATAATCTCTCGCAGGTGCGGTATTTCGTCGTCGTCATCTCTTTTGCGATCAATGGCTGAACTGCGTCGACCCTGAAATTGGAGAGCCAGGGTATTGGTTCGAAAATGAATTCGTAGTAGGTGGAGCGACCACGATTCTGCTCTCAGTAGACGAACATGACCTAGGAAACCGACGAAGGAGTTGGAGACACGGTATCTATTTGGATGGAAGACGTGACTTTGAATGGGATACGCGACCTTGAATGGGATACGCGACAGACAGCGTGTACCGTCGCAACTCGACTCTATCCCTGGCAGTAGGTATATTAAAATTCGAGGTTCTCCAATGCAAAGTGGTATTTCGAAGCTGTCCTTCACGTCAAGCAATTTGGGACATATAGGTCGGAGCACTGCACCTTTGGCAGATGAGATTAGGTAATATCCGGACCAGTTAGGACCCCCGTTTCTGTTCGTGGGAACGGGCCCTAACAGGCCTTCTCAGACGTCCGAGGTCCTCTCAGAAGCCCTGTTTTGGATATCGGAGGTCAGATTTTCCATTTTCGGATCAGTTTTGGAGCTTTAAAATGATTTTTACAGCTCATTTTTCCGGCTCTGCGACAGTTTTCAGGTACATTCATGTGTTAGATGAGAATTCCACTCTCTTTGCATTGTCCTCACAGTGTATTCACACATTTTGAGTGGGTTTCGGAGCTCCAAAACGGAAACTTTGGCGGGTTTTCTCGGGATTTCTGGGTCTGGGACTGTTGTACATTAAATGTAACGACTTGTTATGGGTTCTCTTCTACATTCCGTCGTCAAACGCGCGCAGCGCCCGAAAAATCGAATCACGGGCTCAGATTTGCACCACCATTCGTGATCATTTGGGTCAGATTTTTTCAGCTTCGTGGCTGTTCTTGGCTAGACACATTTGGTATGTGACATATATGTCGTCTTGACCCCCGATCTCCGTGTTTTGGGTAAGTTTCCGAGCACCAAAATGCAATTCTCTACTGGTTTTTCACAGAATTTGCGGCTTCGGTACTTCAGGATAGATATTCCTTTCATATGTATACTTATCTTCTGGTCTTTTCTGTATTCCCCTATCGAATGCACGCGTGGCGCCCGGAAAAATCTCTTTACCCGCTTGAATACGCCACAAATTAGCCTCGTTTTCGGTCCTCGTTTCCTTTACACGCCACTTCACGTGTCAAATATGTTTCTTCAATGTTTCTTTTGCTATACAATGCTCTTTGAGCACTATAGAGCGCGAACCTTGGTGTTCTAGCTGCTGTCAGGAGCTCTGAAATGAGCTTTCACTGGCATTTTCGAGTCTTTCTGGTCAGCTAACTGTCTGATAGCTCTAGGTTTCAAGAAATCCATACTTGAATATCCGAAGAGAGTAGAAACACATCCCTTTCTTCTGCTTTGCCCGCCTTTGCAGTGGCGGGCAATCCGAATGAGGAATCACGAAATCGTCGTACCTCATGGCGGCTTTTACGTTGGGATGGGCTCTGCGGAGAATCAGGCTTCTTTCGGCTCCCGATTGAAGCCGGTATAGCCGCGCCCTTTCTTGCTACCCTTTCATGCCAGTGGGTTTCTTGTTGCACTGAAAAAGTCATCCAATCCTTGCCAACTAGCTCACTTGCCAACTAGCTCAATCCACCAGCCAAAAAGAGGTCATTGCATCAATGCAATGTGCGGTTCTATTAGATCTGCATCGGGACTTCTGACAGATGGCAGTACCCGAATTCCTCAGTACAAACCGACAGGGAAGACATACCAGATGCATTCTGCATTCTGCAGCCAGTGCTCGGGTTTGAAAAAATGTAGTGTGAGAACTCTCTGGTGCGATATCATACATTCAGAGTATTATCCCTGTCACACAAGGGCCATGTTTCCAGCGCCTTGCAAGCTTGACAGAATTTTAGTTCCGTCCTTGATGGATATTTCTCCAAATTCTTTTCAACTTGTTGAAAATGGCACCGCGCAATTACTTTTGTGACTGAGGCAAGAAAGAGTGGCCCTTGAACTGAATGCTGAAAATGCCATCTTATTTCTGATTGATCATTGACAGCCACGGGCCACCATCAAGATCGAGCACCAATAAGCCCAATGCGGAGTCACGACCGTTTCACTGTTTCAGAGCCGAAACCGGATCAGCGTAATGGCGGCTCGCTGATGGCGCATCGTTCTGCCCTTGATCTGAGTTATGTTTCTGTGAGTCTGGTTGGATGACCGGTGCTCTGGCTCAAAACCTCGGTGACCCATGGTCACTCTTATTTTCTCCTGTCAGCTCGTTCATTACTCTCCTTCAACCTTTAGATCTGTGGCATGGGTCCCCATATTGACCGGATACAGCTTGGGGCAAAGATGCCTACACGTTGTCATCCATTACAATTGATTATTGATTGTTTATCATTTTGAAATGTATGTCTATATTGACCTCATCTTCCTTGCTTGTCTCATCCCTTTACAGATTCAGCTCCCTAGTTATATGCTGACACCCAGATAGAAATCTATCTACGGTGTCTGAGAGCGTCTCCTGAATATCTTCGTCGCTGCTTTCCACTCCAGCACATAAGCCACCGAGTAACGGTTAAAACAGATCGCCAGCGTTGCCTAGTGCAATGTTCAGTCATTTTGTTGTCAAATCTCGATACCATTGGAGGTACCATGCTATTCAAGTTATCCATAAACGGAGCCCGATTTACGTCGTCTCCATGCATCCACTGATATGAGCATCGTTCCCTGTGACCAACGGAGACGTTCAAGCCTGTCAGTGTCACGGCACAGAATATTTGTAGCGCAACATTGATTTTTGCAGTGATTTTGAGACTGGATCCGTCTCAAATTTTCTGTCGTCCACTCAACGAATACTCAAGCGCAGCTCCACAGTGATACCAGCACAAATTCAAAACCACCTTACTGCCACTTGTAACTGGTGAGTGCGTCTCAGCATCTTGCTACTTTCGATGTCGGTGACCGTATTGACAGTGTGAGTAATCTATAGTACAAACACAGTAGTGGGTAGCTGGACCAGTGACGTGCATCCAAAGTTGACTGGGAACAAATAACTTTCACTGTTACTCCGGATTTGCTCCTTTGGATGTTCGCATCGGTGCCAAATATTATAAGAATTATGTTTCCTACACTACAAGGACCGAAAGAGGTCTCAAATTGGTGCTACAAGTGGGAAAACATACTCTTCCTAATTTGGACATATGTTATTTCGTCAGTGAACGCTGTTGAAATAAGAGACAAATGGCTGAAATCATTCGTGAAATTAGGCTTTGAGGCATTGTTACACTGCATCTACAGTTAGGCTATTCAGGTAGTTTATATCTAACAGTTTTCTGAGCCTGGCCCGCATTCCTATAGGCTAGTCAATGTATGTGAGGCAAGTTTCGAGGCATCGTCTGACTTTTTGCCCAACTGTTGGGGAAGATCCAAACCACTTCTAGATGTCTTTTGCTGATGTAAAAACACTTTCTAGCTCAAAACCTAAGCTAATATCGGTCTCATTGGTGCAGGGTGCCCCAGTTTGATCGGGGGATGGACATCAGTTATGATGCTTCAGCGAGAAACACAGGTCTCGGGACCAGTTAATTTGCTTCGAATATGATATTCAAGCATACTAGAGCACTAAAAGAACATCAGGAATAATATCTGAGTGCTATAAAGCCAAACATAATTCTATCCACAGTATTTAGCCAGAAATGCATTCGAGATGATCCTTCTTCCTCATGCGATGAATCAATCACCTCAGTGTTCTAGGATTAATGTTCAGAAAGCTCTGAGTCTATCCCTTCCTAAAATAGGTGCACCAAGAGAGTTCAAAGCGATCTGCGCCACAGTTATAAAGCTATACGGTCCCGATTGCAACACAACTTGAATGGCTGCACGTCATAGGCCAAGGGTAATTACTCCTTGAATGGAGAGGACTCATCAAGGCACAAATATCACACAACAATCATTGGACCATATCTCAGCTGACAGAACATTGCTGCTCCAATAGCATCAGGTAAGTAATGGCTGTTCGATCCAGAAAGAAATCACAAACGGGAATTTAAATAGTTACTGTGTTCAACTGACTGTATATATACAGATTCAATGGACGCCACAATGATGTATCGTGGCGTCGGTTCACTGATCGAGGTTCAACTGACTTGAGGATGAGACAGTGTCGTGTTGGATGCCCATCTTAATCTGCTGGACTGTCTCATCAAAAATGAGAAGAAACCGACCTACTGGCTAAATCTGGGACCAGTCGACACCAACATTTCCCATTTGATAAGGGTCAAAAGGATACGCTCCGCAGCATATAAGTCACAGTGAAGATACATGCTGAATGCAACTCAAGGATCATTTTTACAGTTGGGAATGAGCGAGAGATTGCAGTTGGGCCGTGCAAAATTATAAAACCTGAAAAATCTACCATGTTTCTGTAGGATTTTGGTGTGATCAACTCCGAGCATCTATCGACGCTGATAGATGGTTCTCGATGGTGATGGATGACCTCGTATCGCCGACAACGAGAAGGTAACTCCTTTTATCTTCAGAATCAATTACCAGTCGTAGTGGGGGTTCTGGGATAACTTTGATGCCATTAATATTCATTTTAATGAACGTATACAGTCATGGGGGAACAGTGAGCCACAACTCAATGAAGCCCGCTCTTGTGCGATCATCCCACAGATTGGCGGCGATGATGCGCCTTGTGCGCTCTGATGCGCTCATACATATTTGCCCCTTCCATCGATTTAGCTGCATCTTCAGCAGTACTAATGGTCACTGGCGGACTGATCGCCGCCAATCTCAGAATGAACAGTTATTGGTCATACATTACTTTCAGAGTGTGGTGCTCTACTGTAAACAGTTCGTATTAGGACTGCAGAATAAATTGATATGATATCGCAAGAATCTTCAGGTGAAAGCTACTCAGCACGAGCATCGAGGATTGAACATTGAACAGTATATCATCATGTCCAAGGTTTCTTAGGGTGTTCCCGGCATGAATTTCCCTGACACCTGTCAAACTCCGCTTCGGATCTGACACACATCAACCGAACTACGTGGGACTATACGCCGAACCAAGGTTGACTCTCAGAGAGGGTTGGATTAAGTTAATTGGCAAGGGTTTCATGACTTTTTTCAATGCAACAAGAAACCCACCGGCATGAAAGGGTAGCAAGAAAGGGCGCGGCTATACCGGCTTCAATCGGGAGCCGAAAGAAGCCTGATTCTCCGCAGAGCCCATCCCAACGTAAAAGCCGCCATGAGGTACGACGATTTCGTGATTCCTCATTCGGATTGCCCGCCACTGCAAAGGCGGGCAAAGCAGAAGAAAGGGATGTGTTTCTACTCTCTTCGGATATTCAAGTATGGATTTCTTGAAACCTAGAGCTATCAGACAGTTAGCTGACCAGAAAGACTCGAAAATGCCAGTGAAAGCTCATTTCAGAGCTCCTGACAGCAGCTAGAACACCAAGGTTCGCGCTCTATAGTGCTCAAAGAGCATTGTATAGCAAAAGAAACATTGAAGAAACATATTTGACACGTGAAGTGGCGTGTAAAGGAAACGAGGACCGAAAACGAGGCTAATTTGTGGCGTATTCAAGCGGGTAAAGAGATTTTTCCGGGCGCCACGCGTGCATTCGATAGGGGAATACAGAAAAGACCAGAAGATAAGTATACATATGAAAGGAATATCTATCCTGAAGTACCGAAGCCGCAAATTCTGTGAAAAACCAGTAGAGAATTGCATTTTGGTGCTCGGAAACTTACCCAAAACACGGAGATCGGGGGTCAAGACGACATATATGTCACATACCAAATGTGTCTAGCCAAGAACAGCCACGAAGCTGAAAAAATCTGACCCAAATGATCACGAATGGTGGTGCAAATCTGAGCCCGTGATTCGATTTTTCGGGCGCTGCGCGCGTTTGACGACGGAATGTAGAAGAGAACCCATAACAAGTCGTTACATTTAATGTACAACAGTCCCAGACCCAGAAATCCCGAGAAAACCCGCCAAAGTTTCCGTTTTGGAGCTCCGAAACCCACTCAAAATGTGTGAATACACTGTGAGGACAATGCAAAGAGAGTGGAATTCTCATCTAACACATGAATGTACCTGAAAACTGTCGCAGAGCCGGAAAAATGAGCTGTAAAAATCATTTTAAAGCTCCAAAACTGATCCGAAAATGGAAAATCTGACCTCCGATATCCAAAACAGGGCTTCTGAGAGGACCTCGGACGTCTGAGAAGGCCTGTTAGGGCCCGTTCCCACGAACAGAAACGGGGTCCTAACTGGTCCGGATATTACCTAATCTCATCTGCCAAAGGTGGAGCACTGTATTCAACCGACATCGAATTGAGGTGAATCTTGGAAACTACTTGTGCTCATGATTACGAAGCTTGCTTACTGGAATTGGAACAGTGGGTTGTGCGTTTGCACTGTTGATAAAGGCGTCAACGATAAGTAGTCGGATGCATACTTGGTGAGTATCCTGACCAACCAAAATAAACGAAAGCACAGGCTTATTGAACCCTCAAGATGATCCTGGTCTGGTCCAGCGGAAAGTTCAAGCCGGTGCCGCTTTGGTCGAATGTGTCGCCCAGGTTGGATGCGTCGCATGTTTTGACATCCATCTTCTTTGCAGCCATATATATGTATGTGTTTCGGTGATTCTCAAGGTCCGTGCGATTGATTCCTCCGTGGCGTACAATTGATTCCTTCCGTGGTGCAGAGCCATCTCCACACATGGCATCTTCAGGAGTCACTACTCTGGAATACAGCTAACTTTATCGTGTCGTCCAAAACTTTATCGTGTCGTCCAAAAGCTTTATCGTGGTTTCCAACCTTTGGTACGCCGATTATTATCATTCTTGGTATGCTGAAAACTCATTCGAAGAAGACGCGTTGAAAGGCTATATTGTACGATGAAAGTAGACATCGTTGCACCAGAAATACGCTGTAATTAAAACATAAAGGTGTAGTCTTTGCTCCAGTAACACAATTCTTCCAACATCATAGAAATATTGAAATGACTTCACAGGACCGGTCAACTCATTCGTCAATCACGACCTGCATCCCACCTCTAATTCTGCTGTTTTCCCCAAGTTGACTGACTGGACCTTCAGAACATCGAGTCCCCTTTTTTCGCACCCTTGATTTCCTTCCAGATGCCTGTTTTGCCATCCTCTCTGTAAGTCAACCTCAGCCTCGCAACTTTCTCTTGCATCTCTGCTGCCCTGTCCCAGATGTTTGTATGCCCTGAAGGAGAGCTACACCAGTCTCCAGTCGGCGTCAAAGTATCGAAGAGTATACACTCTCTGATAAGATCACCGGTCCAATGGCAGTCGTAAATAGACTTGTGCACCTTGATTTTCGGGGGCTGCATGACGAAGACGACGCGGGGGTCGCATTGTTCCATTACCCACGCAAAACACTGATCGTCGGTGCCTCTAAAGGCCGGAAAATGGGGGTCATCGGTGGTAACAGCAATAACGATCTGCTGCATGGAATCCGGCAAATGAAGGAGCAATTCCGTTATGAATTCGGAGATGGTGCCGTTTTCGTAACAGTTGTGCCGAACGATGAGGTGGGTGAGTCGAGTGAGGCGCTTCAGCCCTTCATCAGGGAGAAGAGGATAGGCGTCGTATGCATGTAAAAGTTCGAGATGGGTCATTGATTCGGGGAGGAAGGGTATTATGTCCTTCTGCAGCGTGAGTTCAGGGTCGGACTGATAGCCAACCGTAACGGACATTTGTCTCAAAGACGGCACCCTGGAGGAGAAGAAAGGGCGAATGTCGGATGAGCGTATAAAGATTGAGAGAGTGGACAGGTGTGGGAGTGAATCAACAATGGCTTTTGAAAGACCTGGACGGAGGCTAATGCGAACCGTCATAGTTTGAACATGAATTCTAAGTCCAGTAGGGTTGGAAGTAATCTCTTGGAGGAAGTCTTCGGCGCCCTGATCATGGCGAAGGCGGACTGCCTTGAACTGTAATGGTTGAATCCTAGAAAACACCTCAGCCTTCATTGTCTACACAAAACCCGCGTTACCATTTTTGGACATGTCGAGCAAGAAGAACAAGATTCAGTGCAGCAGAGCGCTCTGATTGGACTGCTGCTTCAAAAATGAGACGAATAATATCGTCTGGGATATCTGGGAAGGTGTCCAGTTGCCAAGTCATGATGGGTAAGCGAAAGCAAAAAGTCGAGTCATGGCGGGTAACCAAAAGCAGAAACTGAGCGCCTTGTGGCGGGAAGCTAAATTGAACGCCGCCATGTGGCACCTGGTCTTCCCGCTTCTTCTCATCTCTCGCTCGAGAGCTTTTTGCTATTCCGAGGTCCGAAATCCCAAGCCTAAGCTGCAAGCCATCGCTTAATACCCCCACGGTCCTCTGAGGAATACATATTGATCTCTGTGGCTTTCATAAGTGCATAAACCCATTCATTTGACAGCTAGACTCACCCAAAGTCCTCTAAGAAAGGGTTTTGACAAACTTTATGCTCAAGCCTAAGCCGTGAAAGATAGGTCTAAGCCGCGGCTTTCAGGCCGAGCCGAGCCGTCACATCACTAGTGCCACTGCCACTGCCAGCAGCAGCTCCATCCCATGAGCCAGACCTTTGAATTTGACAAGGGGAAACCATGATGGGAGGATAGAGAGATGGTGCTAGACAATAAAGAGAATCAATGGCGAATGGAAAGTGTTCGAGAAAGTGGCTATACCACGATGAAGGATCCTGGAATCAAAGCACAGCAACATTCTCTTCACCCAGTTCAATCCAGAGGTCGAAAATATTGTTCTGACTCAGACTATCCTTCGAACTCATTGGCAAGTCCGAATCTAGTCCAGTGCCCATGTCCCGCATTTGTCGAGTAACACGAACTTTCAATGCGGCATTTTAGTCACATATCTTTCCACGACCCCTCAGCGCTCGGATATCAGTCATTTGAACCTCATTCAAGCGGCATTTTGTGGAGTCCTAGGCATTTCTACCTGGTTTCTAATTCGGAACATGATCTGTAACGTTGGTTTAGTCAACGCCGGTGAGTAACATATTTTCATTCGGTTTCATGATTTTGAAACAATTTTGAACACACGACTATCGAATACGGCGTTGGGCCTCGCGCATCCATTCATCGAATGCCCGAACTCTATGACGAGATGACTCCTCGGAAAACGCTGACACTCGGACCACGCTTTCCTCTAAATGTGCTTTCGGTGGAGTTCTGGCTCCGACCACGGCGTCAATCGTTGGTCAATCGCCATGTCCATGGAATCGAGTCGCTGATGCAAGTATGCTTCTCCATCATCATTGGGATACCGTTGTCCATACCCGAGACGCCGAGGGATGGAAGACCGCCGTCTTCCAATTCAGCTATGGAGGGTTGTTTGATAGCTGAAACGTAGTCGAGACTCGAAAATGTAAAGTCGAGACCAATACATGACGAGTCAGGCTACTCATTCTGAAAGATCAAGGTGGATGCTCACTTTATAGTACTCCGGTAGCGCTTGTACGATCTCGGTGACTTAGCGGCGCCAGGCGTAGATGTACTTGTTATGCATGAAAGGTGTATGATTGTAGAGCAGGTGCAATGTATGCCCGTCTATAATCATAGAGCATTCAGGATGCATGATGATGGGCTGGCAGCAAAATGAGCGGGCCGTTTGGCTGAATCTAGCAGGTTGTTGGGCACAAAAAAGCGGGGCAATTGGGTTTTAACTTTTCGGGATTTCTCGCGCCTCTGGCTTTCATTCGGGGTTGTAATGTTGTTCTTCTTTGGAGATTTGATCGGAGCGGGACATTTGTTCGGTTTTACTTCCGTTCATCAATTATGTGTCGCATTGTCATTTCTGGCACTTCTATTGTTCGGCTGTAACCTCCGCCATCAAAATTTGACTGTCAATGTTCTGGGTTGATGGTATACTTCTGCGAAGGTTGTATGATATGTTTTTCTTCTTTTATTTTATTTTTGTTGAATAAATCCGATTTTTCTCGCCGCATCAGCCATGCTTTTGAGCATTATAGGTAGGATCTCATGCATGATATGTTTTCTGTTCTTTGATTTGACAGAAATGTGCCTGCAATGGTAAATTTCTGGCTTTCCGCTATCCATTGTATTCTCTGGAAAGGTTCTCAGCTCACCACAACAGTCACAAACAGACAGCTACAAATGGTGTCGACGGTCGCAATCAACGAACTTGAAGGTCACGCTCGAACCGGGCTTGCAACGTAATAGGACAATAATACAACTATTTCTTTTTTGCCCATGCTTTCGTCCAGATTGACTGCCAGATGTTTCGCGCTTCCTTTTCATCTCCTCGGCTTCCAGTCTCTTCTCTTCTGCAAGCTGTTTATTCTTGATGACCTTGTCAGAGGATCGACGAGTGTGCTTCGGCCGTTGGCTGTCATCTTCTATATCAGATGCAGGTGCTGGATCCGGTTCGCGCTTGCGCTTGGCGCTGGGATTGGCCTTGGGTTTCGGCTTCGCGGTGAGCTCAGCGGAATTACGATTCTGGGCATCGAGGTCCTTAGCCTTGAGGAGCTTTGGCTTCGTAGATGTGGGGAACTGAGAGATGGGGAGCTTTGGAATCTGGTTCTCCTTGGTGCCATCGTCAAGCTCAATTTCGTGGTCGTAAGGCCCAAAACGGAGCCCATAATTAAATTGGCGCCGGTCGATGTAAACCAAATGCGGTTAGGTCGTCTGATTGCTTCCGCGGGTTCAATTTGCTCGCGGGTCATTCGTTCTTCTCTGTTTTTGTCATTGGCTAGTCTGATGTCTAATAGGTCCCAAAGCACAGAATAACACTACTAACAGTGAATTCAATTCTGTCCAATCAATGGACCAGCTTGATGTCAACAAAGATAGGACTGACCGTTTCATTGGGAAGAAAATGGGTATCCCTTGGCTAGATAACATCAACAGGAATGTAACACCAAGCAGGAAATTTAATCGACCATAGCACTGCACTAGGAATATCACAGACATCCCGAATTTCTTGCAATGGTGTCATGGAAGATGTATCAGTGCTCACATTTGATTGTGGCGCAAGATAGCCCATGTGATCAGGGGACAAGAAATTGACAATGCAGCACCATCCATGTAATTCAGCACAGGCATAATATGCGAAATGTACCACCATTTACTCACAGACAACTTTGGATAGCGGCTGCGGAGAAATCTCGGAGGTTGATCTTGAGAAAGATTCGAGGCACATTCTAGATGGTGAATTGACTCGAAGGCTTAGATATTCTGGAAATATGATCCAACCATTGGATCAAATTTTTTAGCCCAACAAAATCACGATCCGAGCATTTTTGAAAAAGTCAGACGACGGGGGCTCAAAATCTGGGCAAGGCCTCACATTGACTCAAGAGGAATACCACCAACAGGGCTTATATGGCTAGACAGTTACTTTAAAAACTTGGAATCTGTCTCTGCAATGGAGAAATGTGTTGCTAATCAAGTGCAAATTATTCCTCGTTGTTGATTGCACCACATCGTTGGCCGCCGTATGTTTTCCGACTTCCATCATTTTGGTTGAAAGTCAAGAATATCATTGCGGACATTGCATTGGAAGGTATCAACTGCTTGAGTGACTACTTATGATATCATTTCACCCTTGAGATCACCTTCAATCAAGTTAGCACTGCATGAAAGCCAGATCCCTTCATGACAACGTCCTTTTCTGTCGAGCTGTCATATCTGGCTCACAGAATAGGCCAAGGCTCATCAAGCTCCATGGATATTCATGATACATCTATCACCTCAATACTCAGACTGTCGAATATCGAGCAGAACACCACTGCCGTGCTGATAATCCGTTTTGGACACGACCCGATGTCGCCGATCCGATCTGCTCGGCAAATGGTCCTGCCAAAAGCTCTCAGGTTTCGGCGCGAGCCAACGGTACTCTTTGTGCTTGATTTCCGATTCATTTCTCGCATTTTTGAAGGAAAAACCCTCGCTGGACATTTGAAAATCACCTATTTTCGTGCATTTATTGAACATTTTCCGAGGCCGCGGACACAGCATTGGGAGTCCCGGTTCCATATTTTCTCACATTCAGGCAACGAAAGGAATGCTTTTCAAGACGATTCTACAAAGACATGAAGTGCAATCTTTTCAGGCTTATTTTTCAATTACATTTAGGCCTTTCATTGTGGCGCAAACTTGAAGATGCTGTTGACGGTCGGAATCGGCAACATTTCCATTTCCTATGCTTCTCCGAGTCCATTGATCCTGAATTGGTGGCACAATGGGACAAAGATGTCAGGGCTTGGGAAAGAAACAATCAATTGGTCAACCCTTCGAGCCAACGCTGGAGCGTGAGTTCCATTCAAATTGCTTATATAATCTGGCTGACACAATCTACAGCCATTACTCTAGCGAAAGTACGTCTTGAGATAGCTGCTCGCGAGGCTCTTGAAACACGCGAGATTCAACACATGGTCTCACCTGGTGGCATGATCGTGCAGGGAATTGAGATCGAGGATTCTCAAGGTCGTCTCCCCAGAGAAACTGGTGCTCTTGGTCCACATTCGACAGATCTCCAGTGCGCCAAGGTGATCGAACTTGAAGCTGATACCCGCTTACGTCGCAAGATTGAAGCTTGTACGACATTCAGCATGTTTAAGTACATGCCTGCCGTTGCCCTTGTCCGTCAAAGAGAGGAATCAAATGCGTCGAATGGGATTTATGTTTCGCACAAGCTCACGAGGCCCTGGGTAGGTTTGATGACTACTATTTGAACATCACTGAAAAAGGCCTACCGTAGGTGAAATTCGGAGATAGCTGCTTGTTCGTACGAGTCGTGCTCGAGCCGCTTCCTCGAGATCGAGCAATGTAGGAAGCGGCCGATACATATGCCCACCGTCAAGCAAAGATACAGGTTGATATAGGCCATCATTGCGAAGCTCTGTGGGCTTCTCAAGACGCCCTCCAAGACGCCCTCGTGGCCAGTACAAAGGTCATTGACAAGGAAAAGAAGAAAGGGGGAAACTAATGTTCACTGAACTGTAAAATATATATCTGAACATTTTGAAATTTACGGAAAAAAACATATCTGAAAAAACATATCCGAGAAAACATATCCAAGCGATAACGGAGACGCGGGAGGCATGGCAGCGCCAGCTGTCATCAACACATCAGAAATATCAACCACGATCAACCATCAACGGATGAATACAAGGAACCGAACATACTTTGATCCCAACAATCCATCACACGGAAATAGTACCAGTCCAGTTCAAGAAATGCACCGAAACGTGACGCCCGACGTTGTAGAAATGAATGAACCATCCCAAATAATAATAATAATATTGTGCGCCCTCTTTTCCCGCTCACCCTGCCTGAATTATGCCTGCCATGAATATTCTGACTGATCTACAATCATAGACGTTCATACATGGCATGTTCAGTGTAATTGTAGAGTATCATGCATGATACCTACAGCTTCAGGTGGCGGCGCTTACAATATGATCCAGGTGCGAGGCTCTCATGTTGCTCTCATGCGATTCCGCTGAGAAGCGTCTTGTTCGTCCATCGGCGAACGAGCATCGGGTGTCTTGTTATACAGAATCGCTCTTCGCTTGATGCGGTCCACAGAACCAAATGTCTTCGCCATCTGAGACGGCTCGCTTTCCAGAAGGGTATTTTGCCACCATCCTTTTTCCTGCATGATGTGACAAGGGATGGCCTCCATCCAGTTTCTGGAGGAGGTTTCGCGGTGGGTCAGGTTTACCTTTACAAGGCACATTGTAACTGATCTCCTTCTGCAAGGATGTTTACAAGGGAAAACTAAATGGGGAGGTGGTCTGTTTGAAAGCCTTGCGCTTTTTCATCGACCGTCCCGAAATGGTTCAACAGCTGTTGAATGTATGTCTCCATCGAATTGCAAGCCACTTGCTCATTAGGCTCATCAGGACTGTTGCCGCAAAGCTCTTGTGTGGAAACAACTCAATCATCCCAACGTCCTTCCTTTCCTCGGTGTCAACGTTGAATTGTTTACACCAAGCTTCTGCCTAGTTTCTCCTTGGATGTCACACGGGAATTTAATGCAATTTCTAGACCGGAATCCCGATTTTGACCGACGAAGCGCGGTACATTTTAATCATGTTGACCTGCTTTTGAGCTCAATGGTCGTTAGATCACCGACATTGCTGCAGCGATGCAATACTTGCACGAATACTCGCCGTCAATTGTACATGCAGACATTCGAGGTGTCAGTTACCGATTTTGGGAAATGCAAATCTGTCAATGCTCAAACTTCACAAGGCGAATGTCTTGGTTCAGGACAATCGACGGTGTTGCCTCGCAGACTTTGGACTTTCATCCATGGCTGCATCGCTCTCCTTGAAGGCATCGTCCACCGGTGATAGCAAGGGTTCGATCAGGTGGCTTGCTCCGGAGTTTTTCCTCAGCTCTGGAGATCGGACCCACCTGAAATCAACAAGCAGAGACATCTATGCCTTCGCTTGTACCATTTTGGAGGTGTGTAAACCTTGTTATCTTGACTTGACTGAACCAAAACCTTCTAGGTCTATACCGGACGTCATCCTTTCTCGGAGCACAAGATTGACCCTCCAGTCATGCACGATGTGCTGGCGGGCCAACGACCTGCACGTCCCCCAGAGCTCAACAACGATCTGTGGACATTGACGCAAGCATGCTGGGAACAAGATCCGGCTCGTCGACCCTCAGCTCGCGAGGTTATGCGGTTTTTACAACAAAACGATTACTCGGACATGAGATTCCTCGGGACCTTACAGATTTTGAATCCAGAATCCAACCATCATTCTAATTCCGACCTATTCCCCTTTTCTTCATTTTCCCAACAACCACAGCGGCCTTATTCTGGGCCAGTGGCGGAATCTTCGGATCGTTGCCCCAGTTCGAGCTCTTTTACGAGGATATACGAACAGCGACACTGTACACATCACGCTATGTGACTATGTGTCGCTGTTTGTATACCCGGGAGAATCACCGACACATCCGGATTGGGAAGGCGTCGCATCAATTGCTGATGTAGGTTTGATGCGGTAGAGCTAGAGTGTTTTTTACAAGTAAATAATATAAATAAATATACTTTTCTTCAACTCAGGTCTTCCAAGGTCGCGGGAAGAGTACCCATCACTCGCTCCCCCTCCCCTCCCTCGCAAGCTCGGGGGAGTCTCGGATGGGCACGCTAAAGACTCGTTCCCGCTTTTTTCCCTATATGGAGACTATCTTCGGCTCGGCCTCTTTAGTCACATGAGCTCTTGATGCGCATCTTAATTGGGACGTTCACGGCCCCGACGCGTCCGAAACAAGCCAGATCATTGATGGAAAAAATTAAAAACATTGCATAGCATGTCACAGGTGTCGCTACCTTACCCGGGTCAGTGTCGCTGTTCGTTCATCCCGCTCTTTTACCCAGGCTCCGACGTCGCAGGGACGGTCTAATGCGTCTTCTTCGGGTCTCGCACGAGCGAATTTGATGCCGACCGTCCAGCAGCCTCAGAAAGAGTACACTTCCTTTCAGCCACTGCGACCGACCTTTTCCATGAACATCATTCGAACCCCAGAACATTATGCCACCCGACGCCATTCTTCTGTCGCGAGCAGTTCGAATCCGAGTAGAAATCTGTCAGCCTTGAGCTCGATAGATTCCCTTATAGCGCGAAGGATGTCGCAACTCAGTGTCAACCAGAATGAATCGGTATTTGTGGACGAGCCCTCATCAATGCTCAGTCCTCTCATCATGAACACCCCAAAACTGCCCGCCAATAACAGGCTCGGAAGGCCAACCATCGGGACAGGTCTCAGCACTATTCCCTTGTCACATATCGATTCTTCGCGGGACCAAGAAACAATATTTGACGAGTCAGCATTCGTGAACGAGCCCTCGTCAATGCTCAGTCCTCTCATGATGACAACCCCAAAACCGCTCGCCGATACCAGGCTCGGAAGGCCGACCATCGGGACAGGTCTCAGCGCTATTCATTCTCGGTCCTCGTCACACGATCCTTCACGGGATCGAGATCGTGAACGTGAAAGGAGAGTTAGATTTGCGAATCTCGAGAGCGCGAGTTATGGTGTCCCAGCTGCTGGAGGACCGTTTAACGGTTATCCAGCGCCTTCGTCGGCGCCTGCTTTCAACCGAACGTCATCACAAGAGCGCAGCAGGACACCGCCTCAGTCATATCAGCATCTCACTACCGCGTCCAATGGCCATCACAATTCTCATCGGACTCCGCCGAATTTTGTTAATGGACATGGCCCTATGCCACCAGAGCAGTATGCTTTAGCAACATCTCTCTTTTGGTGATCATTTCGTGAAATCTGACAAGTTCCATCGTAGTTTGTTAAATATGAGTACGAGTAGGGATCGGGATTGGAACTGGCACTTGACTGTATCTGTGGCGTTTTACATATATAGACTGGTCTGATTGGTCCTGCGTTCTCAATATGATTACTTACCCTTAACTCTTTTACTTACATATGAACAATTTGACGATGTTACCAGAATTGTGTTACCGGAGCAAAAACTATGCCCTTGTCTTTTAATTACAACATATCTCTACTGTTGCTTCCAGCCGTTGGGCCTCGTGTTTGGCCATAATAGTGTGTCATAATTAAAATTTAGCTAACTTTGCATAAAACCCTGATTTTCCATCTAACTTGAGAAATCCTCCATGTTTGACGCAGATCCGCGAACTTTAAAAAGTTTGATCCGGACCTTGGGACAAACCTGCAAACTTCAGAAACATTCCATGTTCAGCATCGACATCCCATGTTTGAGATAGATCAGCAAACTTCTAAAAAATCTGATGCAAACTTTTGGATCGATTCTGCAAACTTCAGAAATTCCCCATGTTTGGTATTGACATCCTACGTTTGACTTAGATCAGCAAACTTCAAAAATCTGATGTGAACTTTCAGACTGACTCTGCGAACTTCATATTGAGGCAAGAAAAAGATATGGTCTATTGACATGATTCATCTCCTTCTGTCCAATAACTCCGAGTCCTGAAGCCAGAAAACATGCTGTACATGTTGTGTGCGACAATTTACACTGATATTACTGATTCCATGTGATATTTCCCACCCGTCACATCAATCTTGTGGGCATGTGAGGTAGTCTTTGACTTTTTGCCCGTCCACATGATTCCCAAAAAGGAAACACAACACATGACCTCACGAACCACAAACCAGTTTGATGACATGTCAGGTTCTCATCAGCCGAAATGCCTTGTGTGACTCACATAACCTGGTAAAGTTGACAGCTTAGTATGCCCCAATGGCTCAGTTGTAATAACAGCTGGATAGTACTGTAATACTAGCTTGAGTGGTGCTGGTTCAAGCCTGGATAAGTGTTTTCTTTTTGAAGCTCTCGCCACTGAGACGACCTGACCTTGGAGATTCTCCAAATCTGTTGAAAGCAGGAACAAGTCTTTAGCGTGCCCATCCGAGACTCCCGCAGCTTGGGGGACCCCCCAAGCTTGTGAGGGTGGGGAGGGAGAGCGAGTGATGGATACTCTTCCCGCAACTTCGGAAAGACCCGACCTGGCAAATAAATAGTCACAAGATATGATATTCTTGAACAGGATGGATTATACACAGGGAGAAAACCCTTTCAGCAAATAATTTCAAATACCTTCGGTTATGAACTGGTTCATACCTCACATGTTGAGTTTCCTTTTTGGGAATCACGTGGATGGGCGAAAAACCGCTAAGTGTATGTGAGGTAATAATCATCTAATTCAGACTAAGATGCCCAAGTCTGTAGTGAAGATGGAACCCAAAGGCAAGGTTTGAACTCAGTTCATGGCAGTTGATTGCTCATAATTATGAGTTCACAGCAATGAGATAGCCAGTTGGATTCTTGAGACCCAAACATGGAAACTGTCAATCTGAATATGACATGGAAACTCTGAACATTACAAACTTTGAACATGACATGGAAAATCTGAACATTACAAACTTTGAACATGACATGGAAAATCTGAACATTACATGGAAACTTCAAACATCACATGGAAACTAATCTGAACATGGACACTTTGGATCTGAAGTTGGAAAATTTCAATGCCAAGTATGACTCATTTTCTCTGAAGTTCAATAAAAAACAGACCCTGAAGTTGGAAATTTTGACCTCAAGTTCGCATTTTTCACCCCAAAATCAGGTCCAAGTATGCTGAAAAAGTCACTTTTTGAGCCCAAGTATGCTGAAAATGCCTAAAAAGTGGGTTAATTTTGACACACTATTATGGCCATACTCGTGTATGGCCATAATAGTGTGTCAAAATTAACCCACTTTTTAGGCATTTTCAGCATACTTGGGCTCAAAAAGTGACTTTTTCAGCATACTTGGACCTGATTTTGGGGTCAAAATTTCCAACTTCAGGGTCAGTTTTTTATTGAACTTCAAAGAAAATGAGTCATACTTGGCATTGAAATTTTCCAACTTCAGATCCAAAGTGTCCATGTTCAGATTAGTTTCCATGTGATGTTTGAAGTTTCCATGTAATGTTCAGATTTTCCATGTCATGTTCAGATTTTCCATGTCATGTTCAAAGTTTGTAATGTTCAGAGTTTCCATGTCATATTCAGATTGACAGTTTCCATGTTTGGGTCTCAAGAATCCAACTGGCTGTCTCATTGCTGTGAACTCATAATTATGAGCAATCAATTGCCATGAACTGAGTTCAAACCTTGCCTTTGGGTTCCATCTTCGCTACAGACTTGGGCATCTTAGTCTGAATTAGATGATTATTACCTCACATACACTTGGCGGTTTTTCGCCCATCCACGTGATTCCCAAAAAGGAAACTCAATATGTGAGGTATGAACCAGTTCATAACCGAAGGTATTTGAAATTATTTGCTGAAAGGGTTTTCTCCCTGTGTATAATCCATCCTGTTCAAGAATATCATATCTTGTGACTATTTATTTGCCAGGTCAGGTCTTTCCGAAGTTGCGGGAAGAGTATCCATCACTCACTCCCCCTCCCCACCCTCGCAAGCTTGGGGGGTCCCCCAAGCTGTGGGAGTCTCAGATGGGCACGCTAAAGACTTGTTCCTGCTTTCAACAGATATGGAGAATCTCCAAGGTCAGGTCTTCTCAGTGGCGAGAGCTTCAAAAAGAAAACACTTATCCAGGCTTGAACCAGCACCACTCAAGCTAGTATTACAGTACTATCCAGCTGTTATTACAACTGAGCCATTGGGGCATACTAAGCTGTCAACTTTACCAGGTTATGTGAGTCACACAAGGCATTTCAGCTGATGAGAACCTGACATGTCATCAAACTGGTTTGTGGTTCGTGAGGTCATGTGTTGTGTTTCCTTTTTGGGAATCATGTGGACGGGCAAAAAGTCAAAGACTACCTCACATGCCCACAAGATTGATGCGACAGGTGGGAAATATCACATGGAATCAGTAATATCAGTGTAAATTGTCGTGCACAACATGTACAGCATGTTTTCTGGCTTCAGGACTCAATATGAAGTTCACAGAGTCGGTCTGAAAGTTCGCATCAGATTTTTGAAGTTTGCTGATCTAAGTCAAACGTAGGATGTCAATACCAAACATGGGGAATTTCTGAAGTTCGCAGAATCGATCCAAAAGTTCGCATCAGATTTTTTAGAAGTTTGCTGATCTATCTCAAACATGGGATGTTGATGCTGAACATGGAATGTTTCTGAAGTTTGCGGGTTTGTCCCAAGGTCCGGATCAAACTTTTTAAAGTTCGCAGATCTGCATCAAACATGGAGGATTTCTCAAGTTAGATGGAAAATCAGGGTTTTATGCAAAGTTAGCTAAATTTTAATTATGACACACTATTATGGCCAAATGTCTCCAACTCTTTCGTTGGTTTCCTAGGTCATTTTTGTCTACTGAGAGCAGAATCGCGGTTGCTGCACCTACGAATTCGTTTTTCAACCAATACCCAGGCTCTCCGATTCTGATTTCGGTTCCAAGTTTCAGAACGATGTCGACGCCGTTCAGTCATTCACTGTTCAGACATTCGTTGTCGATGCTGAAGCCAATCATCCATTCGCTCTCAAGGCTGAAAAAGAGACCACGGCGACGATTTCACGTAAGTATCATCGACAAAATGAAGAGCCCATCAATCTGAGGCTCTCTGACGTCTCTTCTCCAGAGCCATCGCGTCTTTTCTCTAGAGGCTTTTCTCCACACTGAGCCTTCGCATCTCGAGAATGCTGAAGCGCTCTTCCAGGTTGGAATAGAGAGCAGGACTTGCGGATTAGTATAGAAGACATCCGATGCTCGCCGATGGACGAACCAGGCGCCTTCAAGATCTTTCTTCATCTTTCAGAATACGTAGCCTGACGTGTATTGGTCTCGACTTCACTTTTCCAACTACGTTCAGACATCAAAGACAGTCCAACATCTCTCTCTATCCGAATTGGAAGATGAAGGCTTCTTGGACGTCTTCAGTGTCCTGGGTATGGACAGCGCTATCCCAATAATGCTGGAGAAGCTTACTTTCAGTCCGCTGCTTCTGCGACTCAATTTCTTGGACGCTGTGGTGCACCTGCTTACAACGAGGAGCTCGTGAATGGGGATTGAAGGCTGTTATCGATAGTCCATGAATGGTGAAACATTGTCCCAATACGTGATACAACAAAAGTTCGTCATATATATACTATATCTGCAAAGACGAATCAGAAAGACGACCCTGGAGCAACAAAATGAAACATGAGTCACCCTTGCGTTCGACTCGTCGGCCACACCTTCATCGGCTGCCCCTTCTTCTCCGCATAAACTGACCTATACGTTGGATTTCTCTGCACCTATGAGGCGCTGAGCCTGCGGATAAATCACCAGGGAGTGCCAGACAGCTCGTACCTCAGCACCAACTAGTTAAAAATCTGAATCCTGTCCTCCACGCATCGTACGGTGTAGCGGCCACCTGTGCCAGGCGCAGTGACCTTGTCGATATGTTTGATCGACCTTTTTATACCCTCAATTTTCAGCTGGTATTGCAGCTACATACAGAGCGAATTAGTCCTAGTATTGTTTTGAGATATGGGACATACCCAGATAGCTGCACCCTGGTTATATACCCAAGCAACTTCGGCTTTGTTCTGGACAATTCTAGCTGAAGGTTTGACAGGCACAGGTCCTGGCACAGGTGCAGGCGCAGTGGGGAATACTGGCATGATAATGCAGAGATGGAAGGAACAATTGAGAAATGTGCGCCTTTATACTGCTGGATATCTTTATCCTCATGTTCTACCGGCATCCTATAACAATTGAAGCACCAGTGACCGAGATCGCATGAATACCTTTCGCTGTGTGATATAAGTGCTTCATATTCGTGGTGGTGGTATATGAAGCCGCGTACCTGAATGATATAAGCGCCTGCCACCGGAATCATCTGAAATGCTGTCCCGTATCGATCTCGACTCCATTCTTCCGATTACGTTCAGATCTCAAGGAGAATATAACATCTCTGCATAGCTGATATTGGAAGACATTGGAGAGAATGTGGCCGTCTCGGTTAACACTATCCCAAAAGAGAAGCTTGCCTCCCGGTTTTGGCGATGAGTCGATTTCTTGGATGTGGCCATTGAATATTGAGCACCTGTTTAGAGCCGAACAAAGGAAATAGTGATGCGAGTGTCTGACGATGGGCGGGGATCGGAGCGTTTACCGAGGACTCAGGGGCATGGATGCACGAGGTTCAAGGCTGTTTCCGATAGTGGTGAAATACCATAACAATAACTTCATATTTATATTCGTGGTGGGCTCTCCAGGCGTCTAACAGGCGTCTCAGCTATCCCCATGGAGAGAGAAGCTTGCTTTCATTCCCGGCTTGGGCGAGTCGATTTCTTGGACGTGGCCATTGAATATTTGGTTATTGAATATTGAACACCTGTTTAATACTGTGTTGGAGTTGGAGCCCGCCCACCGACCTGCGTGCACCCCGCTCGCGTCTCGCTCAGAGGCCGCGGGGGTCTTCCAACTGAAGCTGATGTGGTTTTGGTTGGAGGAGGATAAGGAGGGAATGAGGTGCTGGTTCACGTTCGAAGATGTCCCATAGGGCAGCGGCCGTCTCTTTTTATGAACAAGACGACGAGAGACGAATTCTTACTAATATGGTTCTCTTCCGATGCGACGACATTGGGCGGGTTGGAAAAGCGGAGAGCTCGCGACGGGAGAGCATTATCGTGGAGTGGTCGTTGGTTTCGTGATGAGAGCGTCTAGCGACAGAGAGGAGGAGCCGGAAGAACCCGTGGGAGAAGATTCGCCTCGGGCACATGGTTCACGGCCGAAAATGTACAGTCATTTAACATTACAGCGTCTAGCTGCCAAAACTGTACATCCGTCAGATGTGCGATTGACGAGGAACGTGCGAGTAAAAGGCATATTGGCTGCAAGGAGATGGCACCTATTGTCGTCTAGTACTTCCCGTTGATCAGAGCATATGTGAATGGCATGATTCTCGACAGTATTGGATGTCCTCGATTCGATTCCGGTCAATGGGTAAAACTGGTAGGGTCCTCGAAGGTCAGCAGCGACGATACATCAAGTGTTGGTTCATCGCCTTACAACATCCTCCTCCTCCCCAATCACATGCTAATCGTAAATGGGCGGGCCAACAGACGTCAAGCTGTTCATCGTTGCAGGGTCACCTATCGCAGACAACCTTGCCTAATCTTTCGATCTCCGGGGGAAATGGGTCTTCGAGGCCAAGATAAGTAGTCAGTCCCCATCGGGTCGCTGACTTCCATTTCAGGGTCAAGTTGTTCATTTGGGGTCCGGTCCCCAAAATGCATTTTGTAGCTCGCGGCTGTTCTTGGAAGTATTTGAGCCGCTTGACATTTTGCCTCCTATTGCCCATTGCATTTCACCCCTGCCATTAGGTGGTGACAGCTACAATTCAGCGCCCAGTGAGAACTCGGAAGGCCAAATCCGACCCCAGCTGGCCACATCAGGTCAAACCAGGAAGATCCTAAAAAACCCATCCTAGCCCGCCATGGTCAGATGTTGGCCCGATCCAGACAAATGTCGCAGTGAAACTCGCTATTCGGAGATCCGGATTGATCCGGCTGAGTTCGAAAAAAGACCACAGCCTAAACCGGTCAAGAGATTATGAAATGGGGATAGGAAAGAAGGGTCAGAACAAGGAATGAATTTCTGCAAAAAGCTGCTGTGAGCACGCTCATCACTTACGTCTGTGGGTCGCCAAGTGGACTTACTGGCTTACCGACATCATGTGACAAATTGCCCTTTTCAGGCTTCCACGGCCATCTCTTTCGCCTCGACCTTCGTTCAACCGCACTGTTTCAAGCAAATATTGTCAAAGAGACCAGAAGACAATAAGGGGAGAGTTTTATGCCTCTTTTATGGTATCTGCTATATTCAATTGCAGCTGCCCGAGGCTTTTCAGATGTCATGCTGGCTCTGTCATACTTTTTCAGTTCTGGCATCTTCAAAATGCTTGATCCTAGACTCTAGGAGTACAAATAACAATAAATCCAAGCTCTAGTCTAGCTAGAATGTCTTCATGCCCTGATTTCAACATACAATAGAGCCATGAGGCTGAACGATTGGTACCGCGCACAGAATGGACGGTGCCATGCATGGCGAATACCATAGTTGGTAAGTACAAATAGTATATCTCTTTCCTTCCCAACTTTTGACCATGTGTCAAAATTCAGTAGCTACTTCAACTTGTCTTGGAGTCTCAAGACAATACTCAGATGCCGCAGGCACTCTGATGTATGCCATGCTTGGAACACATCCTGATATAGCTTTCGCAGTGGGAGCTTTGAGCAAATTCAGCTCGAATCCTGGCAAGGCTCATTGGGATCAAGCTGTCCATGTCCTTCGTTATCTATCAGGAACGAAGGATTATGGCCTCGAGTTTGACAGCAATCTCAATCATGATATGTCATGCCTTATTCTGGGTTACACAGATTCAGATTGGGCTGGTGACATCGATACCCGTCGATCGACAGGTGGCTATGTTTTCATGATGTTCGGGACCGCGGTTTCTTGGAGCAGCAAGCTTCAGCTCTCACCTGCTTTTTCTTCCACTGAAGCGGAATATATGGGATGTACCCGAGCAGCGCAAGAAGCAATGTGGCTGCGACAACTTCTTGAGCAACTCAGCTATTGACAAACTGCTCTAACAACTCTTCTTGGAGACAATCAAGGGGCTATTGCTCTTGCCAAGAACCCTGAAGACCATCCTCGCATGAAGCACATTCAACTCCGTTACCATTTCATCCGCCATACAATACAGTGTTTTGGCGGTCCTTTGCACACCAAACACAAATGATGTAGTATATGCTCTCTTTTGCAGGTATGCAAAATCTGAGTTGACAATCTTCTTCAGGGACATGAAAAGTGTATTCTAGCCAATTTATAGGAGAGCACATTGCTGTCAGAGCATCACATAAATCATTGAACATCAATGGTCACAAAAGTCACATTTTATCGGTCCTTTGCACACTCTACAGAACAGCATAGGTGGCCACTGCAGATCCAAATATTGGTTCTGAGATGTTTATATGACTCTATAGACATGGTTTATCAATAACTCTGAGGCCCAAAGCTTATGGTACAGTTCAATATCAAGTGTGCAAAGGAGTGGTGGTGTGCAAAGGACTGCCAAAACACTGTATCCAATGGAAATATTGACCTCGACTACATTCCGACGGCTCAGATGGCAGCAGACGGTTTAATGAAAGGCCTCACGGGCGATAAGCATCGCATATTTTTGCAAATGCTTGGGATGAAGCCAAGCTCGAGTGGGAGTGTTAGAAATTGATGGACTTTGACGTTCTTGCTTCTTCCTGGCGCTGTGCGCTGCTTTAGGAAACCCGCCGCTCGGCGGCTTTTAGTCACACTTTCGTTACAGTCACATCTCAGCGTTTCGTTCTCATTGAGCTTCGCTGAGGTGAGTAGATTATTAACATTCCTTTATTTCATTGACTCATTGTACCTTAGAATCTCTTTTATCATAAGAAGCTTTATGAAGAACCCATTGTTGATTTATAGGGGCGATTTATGGTAGAGTAGAACGAGAGGGAGCCAGGTGTATATCACAAGAGGGTCAAGGTCGAGGTGGAGACGACGCGGAATTTCGGTTCGCGTCGGGATTCCGGCGCCACGTTGTGACCTTGTTGTGACCAGGTCCCGACTGAATAGAAGCCACGGCAGAAATACTGTCTTTTTCCGACCACAAGTTCGTCACACGTCACACAAGCCTCTGAACTGAACTGAAAATGGCGTGACATCACACCAAATTTTAAGCTCTGAACTAGAGATTGTGACATTCCCATGCACCAAAAAAGGCGACTTTCCTTCAAGGCGGTTCAAAAAAGTCCAAAAAGCCATGCAATTCAGTTTTTCAGCTATATTAACATGTTCCAAATACACAGAAGCAAGGTCAATGATGCTGTATGACACCAAAAAAAATGATGATGAGCTGATATGTCGGTATGTCACACTCTATCCCGAGCTTTGAAGGAATCAATTTGAACTGAAAAAATAGTGTGACATGTCATGTGATGAGCGTGGGAATGAACTTGTGGTCGAAAAAAGACAGTACGTCGTAATTTGAAGACAAGGGCGTAGTTTTTGCTCCGGTAACATGATATTGAACCCACTATCGAGCCAATAGATGTAAAACGAAGCATATACGTTGTACAAGATCTTTGTATGTGTGTAAAACGCCACAGATACAGTTAAGTTCCAGTTCCGATCCCGATCCCTACTCATATTCAACAAACTAGGATGAAACTGGTTAGATTTACGAAACGATGACAAAAAGAGAGATGCTCACAGATTCGTAAGGCCTTAGCGGCGGTTCCCCATGCTTTGGCAGGGATTCCTCTAGTTCCTTCCTCTGGACCCAATCCATTACGATACCAAATTCATCGCGGTATCCGTCTCTCCCATCAGGATAGTCTCTTAGCTCTTCTGGATAAGCCCTGTCCTCTGGCGCATAAACAATGTAACCCCTCGCAGTGAGGTGATCTCCCCTTTGATTCCAAAAGCCTTTTCGCATCCGTTTCCTTGGAGAACTCCTGGATGACCGTTGTCCACCAGAAGGAGAGGTCCGATGGTGAGAAGAGCGCTGAGCAGCTGCTGAAGCATGCTGCTGTGGTGGCATATTACTGTAGATCGGGCCATGTCCATTGACAAAATTGGGCGGACTCCGATGAGAATTGTGATGGCCATTGGACGCGGTAGTGAGATGCTGATATGACCGAGGCGGTGTCCTGCTGAGCTCTTGTGATGACGTTGGGTTGAAAGCAGGCGCCGACGAAGGCGCTGGATAACCGTTAAACGGTCCTCCAGCAGCTGGGACACCATAACTCGCGCTCTCGAGATTCGCAAATCTAACTCTCCTTTCACGTTCACGATCTCGATCCCGTGAAGGATCGTGTGACGAGGACCGAGAATGAATAGCGCTGAGACCTGTCCCGATGGTCGGCCTTCCGAGCCTGGTATCGGCGAGCGGTTTTAAATTTGGGGTTGTCATCATGAGAGGACTGAGCATTGACGAGGGCTCGTCCACGAATACCGACTCGTCAAATATTATTTCTCGGTCCCGTGAAGGATCGTATGACAAGGACCGAGAATGAATAGCGCTGCCAAGACTTGTCTCGATGGTCGGCCTTCCGAGCCTGTTATTGGCGAGCGGTTTCGGGGTGTTCATTATGAGAGGACTGAGCATTGATGAGGGCTCGTCCACAAATACCGATTCATTCTGGTTGACACTGAGTTGCGACATCCTTCGCGCCACAAGGGAATCCATCGAGCTCAAGGCTGACAGATGTCTACTAGGATTCGAACTGCTCGCGACAGAAGAACGGCGTCGGGTGGCATAATGTTCTGGGGTTCGAATGATGTTCATGGAAAAGGTCGGTCGCAGTGGCTGAAAGGAAGTGTACTCTTTCTGAGGCTGCTGGACGGTCGGCCTCAAATTCGCTCGTGCGAGACCCGAAGAAGACGCATTAGACCGTCTCTGCGACGTCGGAGCCTGGCTAAAAGAGCTCGAACTGGGGCGACGATCCGAAGATGCCGCCACTGGCTGAGAATAAGGCCGCTGTGGTTGTTGGGAAAATGAAGAATAGGGGAATAGGTCGGAATTAGAATGATGGTTGGATTCTGGATTCAAGATCTGTAAGGTCCCGAGGGATCTCATGTCCGAGTAATCGTTTTGCTGTAAAAACCGCATAACTTCGCGAGCCGAGGGTCGACGAGCCGGATCTTGTTCCCAGCATGCTTGCGTCAATGTCCACAGATCGTTGTTGAGCTCTGGGGGACGTGCAGGTCGTTGGCCCGCCAGCACATCGTGCATGACTGGAGGGTCAATCTTGTGCTCCGAGAAAGGATGACGTCCGGTATAGACCTAGAAGGCTTTGGTTCAGTCAAGTCAAGATAACAAGGTTTACACACCTCCAAAATGGTACAAGCGAAGGCATAGATGTCTCTGCTTGTTGATTTCAGGTGGGTCCGATCTCCAGAGCTGAGGAAAAACTCCGGAGCAAGCCACCTGATCGAACCCTTGCTATCACCGGTGGACGATGCCCTCAAGGAGAGCGATGCAGCCATGGATGAAAGTCCAAAGTCTGCGAGGCAACACCGTCGATTGTCCTGAACCAAGACATTCGCCTTGTGAAGTTTGAGCATTGACAGATTTGCATTTCCCAAAATCGGTAACTGACACCTCGAATGTCTGCATGTACAATTGACGGCGAGTATTCGTGCAAGTATTGCATCGCTGCAGCAATGTCGGTGATCTAACGACCATTGAGCTCAAAAGCAGGTCAACATGATTAAAATGTACCGCGCTTCGTCGGTCAAAATCGGGATTCCGGTCTAGAAATTGCATTAAATTCCCGTGTGACATCCAAGGAGAAACTAGGCAGAAGCTTGGTGTAAACAATTCAACGTTGACACCGAGGAAAGGAAGGACGTTGGGATGATTGAGTTGTTTCCACACAAGAGCTTCGCGGCAACAGTCCTGATGAGCCTAATGAGCAAGTGGCTTGCAATTTGATGGAAGACATACATTCAACAGCTGTTGAACCATTTCGGGACGGTCGATGAAAAAGCGCAAGGCTTTCAAACAGACCACCTCCCCATTTAGTTTTCCCTTGTAAACATCCTTGCAGAAGGAGATCAGTTACAATGTGCCTTGTAAAGGTAAACCTGACCCACCGCGAAACCTCCTCCAGAAACTGGATGGAGGCCATCCCTTGTCACATCGTGCAGGAAAAAGGATGGTGGCAAAATACCCTTCTGGAAAGCGAGCCGTCTCAGATGGCGAAGACATTTGGTTCTGTGGACTGCATCAAGCGAAGAGCGATTCTGTATAATGTCAAAGATAGTTGGGACAGAAAAATGAAAAGTTGACTTTCCAATTCTTGCTGCAGCAATTCAGCTACCGCGCAAGCCTCAGATGACGGATACGCTGCCTCTGTGAAGTCCAGTTCAACGGTGTCATTTTCAAGGAGGGCTCTCAATGCCGTGGTATTTGAGATCAGAGGGACTGGGATTGCGTCGGAAAGAGAGTAGATTTGTCCTCCTGACGGGCCATGAATGACAATCAGGTCTGTAGTCGAGATATTGTTCACAACGATTTCAAGGCTCTCGCCTGAAGCACGGAGGAAAACATTCAGCTTTCTGACCAAACTTGGATAACATCTGAGGCTGGTGGTCGCTTGTTGGATGAATTCATGGACACTGAGGAAAAATATGAGCAAAATTTGCCCGAATCCACGATCAAGCCGCGCACCTGATGGACCTTTCGAAAAAAACAGGCATCTGCGGCTGTCCGAACCTCTTCAACGATCTCACTACCAATATTGATTTCGCGGGACACGTCCGCCAGAAAATAGTCCACCAGGGCGACCAGCTGAGAACCAGTAAGGTCAGAAAAAACTGACATGGCTGTGTGGGAAATGCCATCGTCAGTTTGGCAATGTGACTGACCCGGCCACATAATCGCTCCGTTTGAGTCGGTCTGGTCTGACCGCGTGCGTTTGGGTCTCTACTTAGTCAGACCCTGATTACTTAGGCCCCCAGTGAGAAGTCCGGAATTTAGGGTAGATTGTCTCCGATTAAATCTATTTGCTCCGATTACTGTAGTTTTTCGACCACAAGTTCATCACACGTCACACGGACCTCTGAACTGAACTGAAAATGGCGTGACATCACACCAAATTTTAAGCTCTGAACTAGAGATTGTGACATTCCCACGCACCAAAAAAGGCGATTTTCCTTCAGAGCGGTTCCAAAAAGTCCAAAAAGCCATGCAATTCAGTTTTTCAGCTATATTAACATGTTCCAAAGACACAGAAGCAAGGTCAATGATGCTGTATGACACAAAAAAAAATGATGGTGAACTGATATGTCGGTATGTCACACTCTATCCCGAGCTTTGAACTGAAAAAATAGTGTGACATGTCATGTGATGGGCGTGGGAATGAACTTGTGGTCGAAAAAAGACAGTATTTTCGATTATTTCTACCACAACTCAACAAGAATTCATACATGTTGCGCGACATTGGCCTGGCTGGCTGTCATAATTGTGTCATGAAAATGCCTGTTCTTTTTCTTTTTCGTCAAGTCGCCTCTGACTTGCCGGTTGTGACAGGACTTGATCCCATCGCGCAAAAAGTCTCACAGTCGCTTTCTTGCCTTCCACCCCCATCATTCCCTTCGCCCAGGGCCTCGAAGCCTTCTGTGCCGTCCCAGTGCCCCAGGTTCTTTGATTTTCGTCTATTCTGGCTCATTGGCTCATCCTTTTGTGGTTTCCCTGCAGCTTCTCGAGGACCGGTGTAAATTGCTCTCCATTGCTCTCCAGGTTTGCTTCTCTCGCTTTCTCTGGTTTTTCTCGACCTGATATACATTCTCTGCATCCAGGTTCATGAATCTTTATATATACAAGCCATGGATATGTTTCGGACCGATAGCCTGTTGGTAGAGGTGTGCATCGTTGTTTGGTATGCATCTCCTTGCCTTCTTTTTTTGCTACCTTGACGACACCACCTATTTCTAGCCCAAAGGTCCTTGATGCATATAGGATTCACGGTTCCATTTACATGGCGTGTCGCCAGATGGTACGTAGCACTCGACTTTTCGAGTTGCTTTACTTATAATGATTCCTCTAGCGCGATGAGGGAATAGAGCAAAGACTGGGCAGTTCAGGTATGACGCCAGCTCCTTTTCTCATTTCCAATCTAACAATGTCTTACAGCTTCAGCCTCCTCGTTGCCCATCCATACCTTTCTGCGTAAGTCTACTCGTTTATCGTTGCAGTTTTTTGCTCATAATTCTGTTGCAGCGTTCAACCTGTGACCACCATGACCGCCTAAGGACAACAGGGCGACGAGGAAGCACGGCAGGCAATTATGTGGGGCGCCTGGGACTTGGGAGTAGCTGGGATACGAGTACAGTATGGGTACGGTATGGGGTGTATTAGCTGGCATTTTAATAGATTATTGTCGATTATTTCAAAATTAACCTCAGATAACCTTGGATAATCGACAATAATCTCTCCTGAGATGCTATTCGGCCAAACTTCTGTTGGCATCGATTATTTGAATTATAATCTACAGTAATCTGTGATAATCTATCCCAATATCTGGACTTCTCACTGGGACTTAGGTTACAGAGTAGGTCCAACTCGGACTGGATTGGCAGGACCCCTGACAATACGCTTATGCCTGATCGTTTGGCCATTTTTTCTCACTTTTTGACAACTTTTTGACCGGATCCAAAATCGGCATTTTTGCCAGAAAATTGGTCCGGACTTGGATCAAGCATTTTGCTCCTGAGCAGCGTAGATTTCCATTTTTGGTTAGTTCGTAGGCACAAGAAGTTTCTCGCGCCCCCCGACGGCGGAAATGGACAAGAATTTCGCGAAATATGTCCGGATTTAGAACGCTCTTCGTCTACAGATACCCGCAGCACATCCGAATTCGTTTTCAAACCATGTGAGATTCCAGGCCTCTGAACGACGCCGACGCCATTCAGCCATTCGGTGTCGAGAGCCCGTCAATCTGAAGCTCTGTAATGCCTTTTCTCCAGAGCCTTTGCGCCTCTCTCCACAATCTTCGCATCTCAAGAATGCTGCAGCGCTCCTCTGGGTTTAAGTATAGACCAGAAACCAGAAACACTCACACAAGACACCCGATGCTCGTTCGCCGATGGACGAACAAGACGCTTCTCAGCGGGATCCGAGCATGAGAACCTGGCACCTGGATCATATAAGCGCCCCTGAGTCACCGAGATCGTACAAGCGCTTCCTACCGGAGTATTATAAAGTGAGCGTCCACCTTGATCTTTCAGAATGAGTAGCCTGACATGTCGTGTATTGGCCTCGACTTTACACTTCCGACTACGTTTCAGCTATCAAACAACCCTCCATAGCTGAATTGGAAGACGGCGGTCTTCCATCCCTCAGCGTCTCGGGTATGGACAACGCTATCCCAATGATGGTGGAGAAGCATACTTGCATCAGCGACTCGATTCCATGGACGTAGCGATTCACCAACGATTGACGCCGTGGTTGGAGCCAGAACTCCACCGAAAGCACATTTAGAGGAAAGCGTGGTCCGAGTGTCAGTGTTTTCCGAGGAGTCATCTCGTCATAGAGTTCGGGCATTCGATGAATGGATGCGCGAGGCCCAACGCCGTATTCGATAGTCGTGTGTTCAAAATTGTTTCAAAATCATGAAACCGAATGAAAATATGTCAGACAAACTTGCCGGCCAGGGTGCCCTTCGGAACGAAGAGGAGGAGGTCGACATGGAGATTGACCCCAGGCTAAAGGTCACTGGCGCAAAATTGACCACCATCACACAATCCCTTGCATACCGAGCCATTCGAGCGAAGAAGCTCGGAAACACATCCAAAACCTTCCTCAAGAAAATAGAGAGAAGAGCAACGATCCGCAACATCGAAACGACGAGATTCGCGGCTCAAGAGCTGTCCAACGGTCACCTCCCGACGGACCAAACAATCTGGAAAGCGATTAATCACACAGACATGACCCTGCAAATAAGATACTTCTATTGGATGATAATGCATGATGCATACAAGGTAGGAGAATACTGGACGAGAATGGATGACCAAGATCTCCACGAACGAGGGATATGCGAGACTTGTTTCGTGCTCGAGGATATGGAGCATATACTAACCAGATGTAAAGCTCCAGGCCAAGCCGAAGTCTGGGACCTCGCTAAGACCCTCTGGAAAAGGAAAAAAGGCACAAAATGGAGAAAACCCAAATTGGGTACCATCCTTGCCTGCCCGCTAGCCGACCTCAAATCTACCAAAGGCAAAAGAAGACCTGGCGCCTCGAGTTTATTTAGGATACTGATATCAGAAGCAGCGCACCTCATCTGGAAGCTCAGAAATGAGCGAACGATCCCTGACGAAGACGGCAAGACCAAGCTGGGAGCAAGCGTCAAGGAAATCGAGAACCGCTTCACCAGCGTAATGAATGCTCGACTGGCCAAAGACCGCGCGCTAACAAACCGCTCGAGATACGGGAAATGCGCCCTCTCGAAAACATCCGTACTGTCAACATGGAATGGCGTCCTGGAAAGGAATGCGGACCTCCCCCCAGACTGGACCAGGGAGGACGGGGTTTTAGTGGGTAAGACTTGTGTTTCAGACCCTGAAGTCGTATGGAGAAGGAGAAGACGGGAGAGAGGAGGAGTAGGATGAGAGGAATCTATGAGCTTTGATCTATGGTAAGATTTATGGTTTATGGGAAGGGAAACAGGACATACGACAACCATTTGAACAAGTCAGCCCCACACTTAGTGCGTAAAGCATTCCCTCATGGTGGTCAGAGACAAAGAGGTCAATCCCTCAAGTTTACAAGCTGATCCGATGAAGTCGACCTTGTCGAGAGTAATGTTTAGTTACGTTCTTTAGAGGATCAATATAAAGCTTTCAAAAGAAAATATGTCACCAGCACTGACTAAACCAACGTTACAGATCATGTTCCGAATTAGAAACCAGGTAGAAATACCTAGGACTCCACAAAATGCCGCTCGAATGAGGTTGAAATGACTGATATCCGAGCGCTGAGGGGTCGTGGAAAGATATGTGACTAAAATGCCGCATTGAAAGTTCGTGTTACTCGACAAATGCGGGACATGGGCACTGGACTAGATTCGGACTTGCCAATGAGTTCGAAGGATAGTCTGAGTCAGAACAATATCTTCGACCCCTGGATTGAACTGGGTGAAGAGAATGTTGCTGTGCTTTGATTCCAGGATCCTTCATCATGGTATAGCCACTTTCTCGAACACTTTCCATTCGCCATTGATTCTCTTTATTGTCTAGCACCATCTCTCTATCCTCCCATCATGGTTTCCCCTTGTCAAATTCAAAGGTCTGGCTCATGGATGGAGCTGCTGCTGGCAGTGCTAGTGATGTGACGGCTCGGCTCGGCCTGAAAGCCGCGGCTTAGACCTATCTTTCACGGCTTAGTAGGCTTGAGCATAAAGTCTGTCAAAACCCTTTCTTAGAGGACTTTGGGTGAGTCTAGCTAACAAATGAATGGGTTTATGCACTTATGAAAGCCACAGAGATCAATATGTATTCCTCAGAGGACCGTGGGGGTATTAAGCGATGGCTTGCAGCTTAGGCTTGGGATTTCGGACCTCGGAATAGCAAAAAGCTCTCGAGCGAGAGATGAGAAGAAGCGGGAAGACCATGTGCCACATGGCGGCGTTCAATTTAGCTTCCCGCCACAAGGCGCTCAGTTTCTGCTTTTGGTCACCCGCCATGACTCGACTTTTTGCTTTCGCTTACCATCATGACTTCGCAACTGGACACCTTTCCAGATATCCCAGACGATATTATTCGTCTCATTTTTGAAGCAGCAGTCCAAGCAGAGCGCTCTGCTGCACTGAATCTTGTCCTTCTTGCTCGACATGTCCAAAAATGGTAACGCGGGTTTTGTCTAGACAATGAAGGCTGAGCTGTTTTCTAGGATTCAACCATTACAGTTCAAGGCAGTCCGCCTTCGCCATGATCAGGGCGCCGAAGACTTCCTCCAAGAGATTACTTCCAACCCTACTGGACTTAGAATTCATGTTCAAACTATGACGGTTCGCATTAGCCTCCGTCCAGGTCTTTCAAAAGCCATTGTTGATTCACTCCCACACCTGTCCACTCTCTCAATCTTTATACGCTCAACCGACATTCGCCCTTTCTTCTCCTCCAGGGTGCCGTCTTTGAGACAAATGTCCGTTACGGTTGGCTATCAGTCCGACCCTGAACTCACGCTGCACAAGGACATAATACCCTTCCTCCCCAAATCAATGACCCACCTCGAACTTTTACATGCATACGACGCCTATCCTCTTTTCCCTGATGAAGGGCTGAAGCACCTCACTCGACTCACCCACCTCATCGTTCGGCACAACTGTTACGAAAACGGCACCATCTCCGAATTCGTAACGGAATGGCTCCTTCATTTGCCGGATTCCATGCAGCAGATCGTTATTGCTGTTACCACCGATGACCCCCATTTCCCCGCGTTTAGAGGCACTGACGATCTGTGTTTTGCGTGGGTAATGGAACAATGCGACCCCCGCGTCGTCTTCGTCATGCAGCCCCCGAAAATCAAGGTGCACAAGTCTATTTACGACTGCCATTGGACCGGTGATCTTATCAGAGAGTGTATACTCTTCGATACTTTGACGCCGACTGGAGACTGGTGTAGCTCTCCTTCAAGGCATACAGACATCTGGGACAGGGCAGCAGAGATGCAAGAGAAAGTTGCGAGGCTGAGGTTGACTTACAGAGAGGATGGCAAAACAGGCATCTGGAAGGAAATCGAGGGTGTGAAAAAAGGGGACTCGATGTTCTGAAGGTCCAGTCCGTCAACTTGGGGAAAACAGCAGAATTAGAGGTGGGATGCAGGTCGTGATTGACGAATGAGTTGACCGGTCCTGTGAAGTCATTTCAATATTTCTATGATGTTGGAAGAATTGTGTTACTGGAGCAAAGACTACACCTTTATTTTTTAATGACAGCGTATTTCTGATGCAACGATGTCTACTTTCATCGTACAATATAGCCTTTCAACGCGTCTTCTTCAAATGAGTTTTCAGCATACCAAGAATGATAATAATCGGCGTACCAAAGGTTGGAAACCACGATAATGTTTTTGGACGCCACGATAGAATTTTCAGGCATCCTGTAACCAGAAGCTGTATTCCAGAGTAGTGACTCCTGAAGATGCCATGTGTGGAGATGGCTCTGCACCACGGAAGGAATCAATTGTACGCCACGGAGGAATCAATCGTACGTACGCCATTGAGGAATCAAATCAATCGCACAGACCTTGAGAATCACCGAAACACATACATATATATGGCTGCAAAGAAGATGGATGTCAAAACATGCGACGCATCCAACCTAGGCGACACATTCGACCAAAGCGGCACTGGCTTGAAATTTCCGCTGGACTAGAACAGGATCATCTTGAGGGTTCGATAAGCCTGTGCTTCCGTTTACTTTGGTGGTCAGGATACTCACCAAGTATGCATCCGACTACTTATCGTTGACGCCTTTATCAACAGTGCAAACGCACAACCCACTGTTCCAATTCCAGTAAGCAAGCTTCGTAATCATGAGCACAAGTAGTTTCCAAGATTCACCTCAATTCGATGTCGGTTGAATACAGTGCTCCGACCTATATGTCCCAAATTGCTTGACGTGAAGGACAGCTTCGAAATACCACTTTGCATTGGAGAACCTCGAATTTTAATACACCTACTGCCAGGGATAGAGTCGAGTTGCGACGGTGCACGCTGTCTGTCGCGTATCCCATTCAAGGTCGTGTATCCCATTCAAAGTCACGTCTTCCATCCAAATAGATACCGTGTCTCCAACTCCTTCGTCGGTTTCCTAGGTCATGTTCGTCTACTGAGAGCAGAATCGTGGTTGCCCCACCTACTACGAATTCATTTTCGAACCAATACCCTGGCTCTCCAATTTCAGGATCGACGCAGTTCAGCCATTGATCGAAAAAGAGACACGGCGACGAAATACCGCACCTGCGAGAGATTATATATAGAGCAGCACGAGACCTACCTTATCCGTTCGCCAATCATCCATCAAAACGCCTGAGGTCTGGGATGGGCTCTGCCAACAAAGGAGAAGCGCTGGGGCTTAGCTTAGAGCTCTTGGTCTTCAGATACCCGAAGATTGGAGGAACGACAAGGAGGTTGTTGAGCTCGTGGAGCGTCTCGTCATAGAATTCGGGGAGTCACGGTCTTTGGATGAATGGATGCACGAGGCTTAATGAGCAGTGCATTCCAACAATAATACAAAAAAGCTCGTCGAATATATCTGCAAAGACGAATCAGAAAACGACCTTGGAGCAACAAAACGAAAACTCACCAATGCGTTCGACTCGTCGGCCAAGCCTTCTTCGGCATTCCCGCCCTGTCCGCATAAACCGACCTATACGCCGGATTTCTCTGCACCGCCTGCGGACTGGCAATATCGCCCAACTTTCTTTTTATAGTCCCGACATCAAACAACTCCTTCATCGCAGTCCCCACCTCTTTTGTCAGTCGATTTTTCGCGAGATGGTCGGTCCACCCGGAGCGCGGACCCCGCTCGCGTCTCGCCCAGTCAGCTGCAGAGGCCGCAGGGGACTTTCTACGGAAGCTGATTTGGTTTTGGTTGGTTGAGGACGATGCTGGTTCTGGAATATCGCTATGAGGCGCTGGTTCACGTTCGAATGTGCTCCGTGGGGCAGTGGGCGGTGCAACAATATGTTGCTTTTCCGGGTTTCTTTTTCGACTGCGTTCTGGAATGGATTGTGAGAAATGACTAAAACGGCGAGAGACGAATTCTTACTGAGGCGGATCTCTTCCCATTTCCATTTTGGAGACGACGACATTTGTCGGGTTTGGGTTGAAGGGCAGCAGCTGTTTAATCTGGTGGCTAAGCATAACGCCGTGCTGGACAAAGGTCGGTGGCTTTGGCACCCCAAAATCGTGCTGCTCGTCGAATACGAGATATTGCGAGCGAGGAATGCGGAAAGCTCCCGACGGCAGAGCATGGTCGATTAGTCGTTTATTAGCTGGTTTCGTCTGGTATGAGAAACGACAGGACACGGCGCTGCGGCGGGAAGCGAGGTCACTGCGATAGGGAGGCGACGGAGGCGAGAGGAAAATACCGTGGGAGATACATCTCGATCACATGTTTTACCGCCGAATTTATTGGTCAGCGTCTAGCTGCCCTGCCGAGTCCGTTTTACAAAAGACATGCGATAGAGTGCCAAAAGACATGTTGACTACGAGGCCCAGTGACCTATCGTTGTCTGCTTCCCGCTGATCACTGTGTCAAATTGGGACCATTCTGTGCTTCTTCGCGCCCATTTCTGGCTCCGGCCCAAAAGCTGGTATGTAGGTATCACGGCGTCGCGGTCGTTTCTGTATCACGGCATCCTTTCTCAATACTCTTTTGTCAGGTTTCCCATGGATCCGAATTATCCGAGTCGTCTATCAATAAGGTGTCTACCTACGTTCCAGACTGAATACATTGCTCAAAGCACTGAATCCATCGTTCAAAAGCACGTCCGTGTTCCTAATAGATCTGGATGAGCTGTCAGGAAGTTACAGTAATACTTACCTGCTGCATCACTGCCATGAAGGAAAGTGACACCGTCAGGAAGGATATCATGGCAGCATTCGAACCCCGCTGGCAGGCGCATCAGTGATCCGAACTCGGACGTGCATCATATATAATCCAAACTCGGTCCAATCATCGGCTGGCCGTGTTTCCAGCGGACATGCTAGAGCTAATTCTTCGACGGTCAAGTCAGCAGCCCTTGGCGATATGGGTTCATTAAGAGTCTTCTTCCATTTGGCCCGAGTCTACAGCCACTCGAAAACGTTACAGCCACTCGAAAATGTTACAGTCACTTGAAATCATCACAGGGCAGAATTCCACATCTCCATTTGTGCGGTCTATGCTCGCCGTTTGAAGAAGACGAAAACGAATTCACGTTCAGCGCTTCAACGGCTCTTGACATCGATGCGGACACATGACAGCGAATTCAATGGGGATAAGCGTCAAGTCTACTTCCCATAATGCGGTCGCTTCCGCCACCAACCTTCGTCAACTGGTTCTGCGCTTCCAAAGCTATGTATTCGCATTCTTCGTCCTGAAATCTAGATTTGGAAGGGACATGGTCTGAGGGCTGTCGATGGCATCATTCCAGTCACAAGAATTCAGCGTTTGGGTCGCAATTATTCAACTTGGGACAAGCGCTACCGGATTTGCGACTCGGGATCCCGGATAGTCTAAGCATCATCCAGGATCTCCAAGTCTCTTGGAGACAGACTCGATACACGGGGCCGCACTCGATACAAAAAAGTCGACAGACATGTAAGAATGTGTGATTGAATTGATACATGAATAAAATCTGCTGGTCAACAATTAAATGATCACCGTGACCCTGCAATCTACTTTCGTCCTTGTCCAGTCGCTGCCTCTTTGCTGCCCCCGGCCGCCTCTGGATTTTTCCCGGCCTTGGCCTTGGCTTTCTCGGCCTTGTCCTTGGCCCTCTTTTCCTGCATCCATTTCGCACGTCGTTTGCGTTCACGGTCCTTGCGCGCCGCATCTTTCTCGGCCCCGTCGGGCATAGCTCCAACCGTCCTAATCTCATCCAACTTTTTCTTCCCCTCCGGAGACGCTTCTTCATACCTTTTGGTGGTCCTCTGCAAGTTGTATCGTCCGTCCTGGGGCAATTTTTTTTCAGCAGTCCGCCGTTTTTCTTTCGGAGCAAGAGCGCGGAGTTTTTCGTTCGCAGTAAGACCGTTCAAATGTTCCTTCACTGGGGGCAGCATCGGTCGCTCTGGATTCGAAGGCCCTGCATTTTGGATGGGAGGCAAATTTCGGCTGCTGGTGGATCTACAAAGAGTAAGTATATCGAGGTATATCGACATAGGCAAATATCCACGACTTACTTGACAGCTGATGGGCCAGGTGTTTTATATCTATGCGGCGATGAAGGACCCTTAGAGTGTCGAGCAATCGTCGATGGGTCAGGTAAAGTATATCTGCCGGATGGTTCTCCGGTTCGACGAGAGAGATGGACTTCTTGGCTGACGGATCTACAGTAACAATAAGTATACTATCGGCCGTGGCAAGAAAACATCCCCGGCTTACATGGGCGTTGCAGACACTGAGCCCAAGATGACGAAGGCGATGCCAACGGGAAGGATTAACATCGTTGATAAGGAGGTTATCGAGCAAAAAAGAGTTGTCGAAAAGATGAGATTGAATGTGAGTTGCGACCAGCGCGTCTCAGGAAATTTTCAGTGAGGGGGTAATGAGACGACCAGCGGTTGAAAAATTTTCGTGCGTGCCAATACTCTTATATACGAAATATTTGTCACGAAGCCGGCCGCCATAAAGTTTATATGAGTTGCAACGGTTTGATGTGATTGAAACACTAATGGGACACCGAGTTATTGATTCATTGGAGAGGTGCTGTATAACAGCATACTTACTTGCCTCAGGAGCCATACCTCCAAGCCAGCCATCGACTGCAACTTGGGTGAGGGGTCATAATGGTCGAGACTTTGAGTAATTGGACATTTCCCGGTGAATGACGGGTAACGATCAAAAATCAACGGAACAGTCCGCAGATCGTTTGTTGCTATCGCGACTTATTATGGCGAGAGGGCCAAGCCTGGCCAAGCTAGCTCGGATCCACACGAATGAAGACCCCGGAGAACCCGCCCAAAGGTATAGGGACAAAATTTTCGAAAAATCCAGGTTTTTGTCCGGATCCTAATAAGGAAATTCATGTCCGGACTTTGCCTCAGACCTCACGAAGTCTAGTTTTTTGTCCGGACGGGTACATTATACCTATATATGGCCAATTTTTCCTGTGCTGCGCGGCTAGGCTCGGCTAGGACAACGTAGCTACGGACCGGAAAATCAAGGCGTTTGACAAATATACTACAGATCTAGACAAATCTGCACTAAATTATAATATCCTGGTGATGGAAAAGTTTTCTCATCATATGGTGTGCCAACCGGCGGCCGCCACTGTTTTTTGTCCGGTCCCGGCCCCAAACCTTGTCAGAAACCAAGTTTCTTGTCCGGATAAGGTCGGGTCCTGTATGCTATAGGCGGGTTCTCCGGGGTCCTCACGAATGTCGCTGGCGCTCGCGCTCGCGAGGCTCGCTATCCGGTGATCCAGATTGATCCGGCGGAGTTTGAAAAAATATAAACCCACTATTTATTTCAAGCTCCACCGGCTCCATCCGGTTCCCGGATAGCGAGCTTTGGCGAGCCCGGCGACCGCTGATCACATCTGGTTTCGAGACTAGGGCCAAGCAGGGCGACCCAGATCCCTACTATTATTATTCCCAGGCAAACATAGGCAAACATCTCCAAGTACCACCCAAAGCATTAATGCATCTTTAAAAGCTCTCGCAACCTTCAACTATGCCGAGAAATTGTACAACTAGGGTTTATAGTCCCCCGGTCTGTGCGCACCGATGGGGACAAATTTGATCTCGGCTTCGCCAATATATTGCATCAAAATAATAATAATAATAATAATAATATTACCTTGATTGAGTTGGACTCATGTTTCATTCGCTAGATAATAAACGCTTCCCGATCCGGTCGCTGAACTTCCATTTCAGAGGTCAGGTCGTTCATTTCGGGTCCCTAGATGCATTTTCCTGCTCGTTTGTTCCATCATACAGGTGTTGCTCAAGGTATTTTAGCGTTTTGCCCCTCCCATTGGGTGACGACACCTACGATTCAACCATTTTAGGCCTCACCACTCCACTGACGATGTCATTTGGACTGAAAGAGGCAATTACTCGGTGTTTATTCTGGTCAGACTAAACAGTACCAAGCAGGAAATTATAAGGCCATTTGCTCCAAAACAGGTCAATTGATATTGTATCAGCTGTAACAGCCTTTCCATTGGGTATTTCAACAAAGTTGTCAGAGGGTGGCCTAAGATCCAAGTGAGATATCACTGTGATAAGAGAAAAATGGGGAACTCATATCTGCCACCAGAATGGTTGGCATCTATCCCACCGGTACTTTCTTGGACTATGATGGTCAGAACTTGATTGTTGATTGTGAGTTTGTTTGCTTTCATACGACCAGTCCTACTTCATATAGTATAATTATGCCGGTGAATAGAATTACACACCCAGGTCCCAATAATGCAACAACTAGTGTGAAGCAAGTTAGACAGCATGGTCATAAGTAAGTACAAAATAATAACTAACGCTACAATGTCTGCGAGCGACACTCAATCATAGTGCACATCAGAATTCCCCAGGTCTAGCCAGGGTCCAGGTCCAGGACTCAGAAATGGTGACCATACAATGAGGCATTAGCCTGGCCAGGGAAGTAGTACAGTCCGAAAAATCTCCAAGGCTTTGTATGCGAACTTCGCCATAATGCATATTGATCTTCAAATGCAATCCAGGAGGACATACAAGAGTACTAGTAGGTGAGGTCCGTTTTGGAATATGCATCGCTTTTGAAGGTAGATGAGTATTGAGAGCTTTGAATGGATGGATGACTTGCAATGGATATATATGAATATTCATGCGTCTGATCTTGAAAGTGGGGACCCATTTAGGTTCTAAAACACGGGATAGTTAAACTGGATTTAATCTTCTCTTTTAAATTGTAATGTCCAGATCAGTTTGTGCGCTGTTCGGTAGCACTTGGGGATAAAGTAAACGACTATACTGGGCAAGCATGCCGAGTTGAGCGCCATAAATTAAAATGATGCATGATGTATCAATTGGCAGCATTCATATCATCGGAATTAAAAGAGATGCTAAGTGCTCTGAGCAAGTGTTCTAATCTCTTGATCTGAGATCTTGGAAGTGGGGACCCATTTGGATTCTAAAAAACTGGATAGCTAAACTGGATTTAATCTTCTCTTTTAAATTGGAATGTCCAGATCAGTTGCGAGCTGTTCGGTAGCATTTGGGGACAAAGTAAACGACTATACTGGGCAAGCATACCGAGTTGAGCGCCATAAATTAAAATGATGCATGATGTATCATTTGACAGCATTTATATCGTCGGAATTAAAAGAGATGCTAAGTGCTCTGAGCAAGTGTTCTAATCTCTTAATCTGATGAAATTGATTCTGGTGTTCTTTTCCACCATGCCTCCTCAGCCAGACGCTCCAGGATCATCTCGCAGCAAACAGATTACTCAATCTGGAACAACTGCAGCTAACATTCTACGGGATATTGCTGATGCAACAAAGTCCTCATATTTGAAAGGTCTTGCTGGAGTTGGAACAATCATTTTTGAGACCTTAGACGTAAGTCATTCCAAAATTAGTTTCCAATATTTATTTTATCACTTAGAATGTCAAATCCAACAAGGAAAAGTGTCTAATCATGACTGAACAAGCTTATGAGCTCCTCTGTGCTGTTATCAACTGCTGTGAAGATGCTGTTGAACTTGCACCAGCATTCCTTCACAGTATCTCTGTTCTGACTGCGTGAGCTGCTTCTCATATTTGTTGGTCAATATCTATATGATAAGCAATTAGAACCTTTCATAAAGTTGTTTCATTCATTCAAGAGCACACTGGAGGCAATCTTGTCAAGCGAATACTGCGTCACCAACAAGCCACTTCGTTGATAGAGGAGTGCATGTCCAGCCTGCAACATGCACTAGCATTGTTCAAGGCACATAACCATCTCAATCTTCATTCTTTGGATTGCGGTGTTAACTGTTCCTCCCAAGGTTCAATCGAATATTATGACCACTGCTAGAATCAGTGAGATGCAGGTCACTGCACAGAAGCGACATATAGAACTATTGGACTTTATCAATCAGCCTGATGAACTGGAGGAACTGAGGCAACTGAGGCACAGGTAAAACATTTCTCAATTTCTTATCCGTAGTTCACCAAGAATTTGTAGCACTAGCAGTGTCTCAGTACTTCTACCTCCAGTACCCAAGATCATTCATGGCCGTCAACATGAGCTTGACCATATTATCAATGCTCTGTGCCAGAATGGAACTGCCAGAGTGGCTATTTTGGGGCCAGGAGGTATTGGGAAGACTAGTCTGGCCCAGACTACCCTCCATGATTCTACTGTTGTGGCAAAATATGGTGGTCACCGCTACTGGATCACTTGTGATTCATCAGAATCTGCCAATGATTTGAAACTTGTTCTTGCAGCTCACTTTGGAGTTTTTAACACATCAGATCGACTGCGAGATATTCTGGTATCTCTGCGGACAATATCTGGACCTATACTTCTCATTTTAGATAATATGGAAACACCTTGGGAGCAACCCCATAAGCGAGTGGAAGTTGAAGAGCTCTTGTCACATCTCACTGGTGTGGAGAATTTGAGCTTAATGGTATGCACATCATTTGATTTCACTCATCATAACTGATTTTTAAATTCCTATCCAGATTACTATGCGTGGAGCAGAAAGGCCAGCTCAGGTACAATGGACAAGGCCATTTCTTCTCCCTCTTGGCCCCATCAGCAGAAAAGCAGCTCGACAAACCTTTGTGGAAATCTCTGATGCAGATGAGACTGACCCTCAACTGGAAGAACTCCTGTTGTTGATGGATGGTGTGCCTCTTGTGGTATCTCTAATGGCCAGTGTTGCAGATGCTGAAGGTTGTGCTACAACACTGGCTAGATGGAAAACTGAAAGTACTGCTCTTCTCTCAGAAGGAATCAACAAACAGAACAACTTGGAGAAATCAATAGAAGTCTCCTTGCACAGTGTACGATTCAAGTCTATGCCACATGCAAAGGAGCTTCTGAGCATTCTTTCCCATTTGCCTGATGGAGTAACATCATCAGAGTTCAGCCAAATCCATCTTCCATTCATCAACTTTAACAACTGCAGATCAATGCTTTGTCGCACATCATTAGCCTATGTCACAAATGATGGACGCTTAAAACTCCTTGCACCTATCAAGGAGTATATTCAAAAGTCCTATCCACCACCATTATCTACTGTCCTCCCTATCCGTAGCTACCTTTTAGATCTGGTGAAGCAGGCCAGTGAGATATCCAAAATACCGGCCCTTTTGCAGAAATTCACTGCCAATATTGGAAACATTCATTTTGCAATACGCTTGGCTCTCAGCGACACAGATCCAGCTACAGTCAAATCAGTTCTGGACCTGTTATTGAACCTCACCAACCTTTATTTTGTTACACAAATCAGTTCGCTTGATCTCATTCCCAGCTGCTCAGAGATCATCAATCAGATGCCAGACAACTTCCAACTTCTTGGCCATTATTGTCTTGCAACATATTTGATGGCTCCTGCTCATGAAACAAAACATGAAGAGGCAATCTGCCTTGAATGCATTGGGCATTATAAACAAGCAAATGATATGACTGGAATTGGTGGGTTTCAATTTGGAAATGTTTGAATTCAAGAGTTGACTTCTTTGTCTCAGCTGCGGCATATATATTGACCTCTTATCATTATTGTTCTCAATATGAATTCAAGAAGGCTCGCACCTATGCCCAGATGGCAATTGATATAGCATCTCAAAATGATAATTCAAGTGGTATAGCATGGGGGTTCTTCCGTCTGGGCATGACACAACACCTCTCAGATCAGTATATTCCTGCACTCAGGAGCTACCAGACAAGCCAGGATTGGGCACATGAGCTTGGAGATAAATTCCTTCAGCTGTACTGCCTGGTTTACAAAGCAAGTTGTCATGCTAGTATAGGAAACCTCCGCTACACCTCATCCCTCTTAACAATGTCTACCAATCTGATTCAGGCCATGGGGCTTGACAGCACTTCAGAAACATCAGAGAAACTAGTTGCAGCTTATGCATACTGGCATTTTAAAACACAAGATTTCCTTCAATCTAGCAACATGGCAATGATATCCCCTTCTACATTGACCCCAACACTGAATGACCGCACTAGCAGCATCATTTATAATATACGAGTGCCCAATATATCTCAAGATACCATTTACAAACAACTTGTTGGGCTGCCCCATTCTAATAATGACTATGAGCAGATGTGCGTCGAGATGGCATGGGCCTCCTACTATCTTCGCAGGCTAAAAGACTACAAGAAGATAGAAGATTGCTGCTATCGTGGTCTGCAATTGAAAGATACAAGGTTGTCTAGAACAGCACTGTGTATGCAACTATTAGGAGATGCAGCAGTGATGAAAGGCTCTCTTTCAACAGCAGAGCAACATTTCATTATTTCACTTGCATATTATATGCTGATGTCAAGACTCAAAGTGCTTCACATTTTGTGCCGGCTGGGAGATATTTATCTCATCAGAGATGAAGATGAAAGGACTGCATTCAGTCTGTTTGAGATGCTACTGGAGGCATATACAGCTCGGGACATACATGGTTCTAGAGCAGAATGCATGATTCGTCTGGCTTATCTACTGACTAAAAGAGGAGCAGTTAGACCTGCAAAGGAATATCTCATTCAAGCTATTCCTTTGTTTGAACACTCTCTTCAAGAAGATCAAGTGCAGTTATGTCAGGACAGGATTGCTTCACTTGGAGATGATTCAATATGATTTTTTTTTGTATTGTAGTTGAGTTGATATTGTACAACAATGTATCACTGATAGACTGACTTTGAAGTTGGAATAATCAGCATTTCGGCCACAAAAAATTACTGAGACCAGCCATGGATAAAAGTGATCATTCCTTTCTTTTCATATTGAACAAGAGACATATATACTCACAACTTCACTGGGTTATGAGCCCCCCGCCTTCTCTGCAAAAACCGACCTATACGCTGGACTCCTATGCGCTGCCTGCAGACTCGTAATATCGCCTAACTTCCTTTTTATACTGCTGACATCAAACAACCCCTTCATCATATGCCCCACCTCCTTCGACAATCGTTGGAATGGTGTTGTGAGGCGCTGTTTGGTGATAGGGTACTGTTGGGAGCTTGGGAGCTAGGCATAGGGCCGTGCAGCATGTCGAGGACAGCTGTCGATGACTTTGGAGTGACGCCCCCAACCTCAAATGGACACTGCCATGAACTATAGAGGCGGGAGATGCGACAAGGGAAAAAACCCCGTGGGAGAAGATCACAGGGTGTACGGCCAAAAAGATACAGTATTCTACATCTGTCAAATGTCCTTTACCAAGAACATGTCAGAAAAAGTCATATTCACTGAGCCCCAGTCGCCTATTGTTGTCTCCCGCCTGTCCTCCTGAGTCGATACTGGATCAAATCCGCTCAGCTTCATCGCAGAGTCCTCCACCATCACATCAAGTCTCGATTCATTGCCTTCAAATATAACATCCCTTTTCCGTAGTCCTAATCGTTAATGTCAAGATATGAGGCGGGCCATCAGATGTCAAATTGATTGTCGTTCGTCATCATTGCAGTTTTTTGGTCATCACTGCAGAGTCACCTATGGCATACTTGTGTGCTATTTGTACACGCAATTTGATTTCAGGGGTGCGTTTTTGGAGCTCCGATCCTCGTGAATTACAATTGACTGATCATTGCGCCACATTGGCTTATTTTGGATCCTGGGTGGCTTTACGCACGAATTGATGATGCATGGGATGGGTTCAGTGTTTCCAGTGTTTTTGTTGTGTTGCTCTCTAGCTCTTTTTGAGCACTATGATGTGTGGATTTTGGTGTCATCATAATCAAGTACCGTTATGCATTCCTGGAGAAATACATGTTTGTCACTGTGTATGGCTGCTTTTTTGGGACCATTCCTGGCTCCGTCCCAAAAGCTGGTATCAGGTATCATGATGTCCTTTCTCGAAACATTTTGGTCAGGTTTCCATACATACATCCAAATAATCATCTACCAATACCCAAGTACCTTTCAAACTGCAATACCTACTTTTCAGACTAGAATCACTCAAAAGCATGTTGGTGCTCCTGATAGATCTGGATCGACAACTGTCGAACTTAAGTAGACTACGTTGTTGTTGACAACTTGGGCACTCAACACGTCCTGAGAGATTTTCGAGTTGTCTTGGGTATACTGTACTTGGTAGACTCAGTCCTGAGCATTGTTATTGTTAGCATCTTTCCGATACTTACCTGCTGCATCATTGCCAGGAAAGAAATCATGGCAGCATTGGAGCTCCCACCAAGCGCATCATAATCCGAACTCGACATGCATCATGATCTGAACTCGGACCAATTAATCATCAGCGAAATGCTGACTCGGCCTTTTGTATGCCTTGCTAGTCGAGATTTTGAGGTGGGGAGAAAACAGGTACTGAAGTATCAAGTTATAATCATGAAGTTGTAAATTGTGGCTGCTACATTGATGGCAGCAATGATAGTCGGATCATACTGGGTATCCTGAACAACCCAGTGATCATGAGTCTTCCTTCATCAGCAAAATCACAATTCACGTGTCATCTTTTTGCGCATTTCAGCTTATGAAGCCATGAAGAGCATGAAGATTGATTTTATGGCCGCATAACATCTCAACAGGGATGTGAGAGAGCTTGTGAGAGCTCTATGATGCCGATTGGCATCTGTGGGATGCCAGAAAAGGTCCTGATCGTCGTCGCTGTGGTCACACTCTCATGGCTGTCAGTCCTTGAACCATGGCAACAAGCAGGCCTGTTGCACAGAATGCACTCGAAACTAGATGGTCAAGTACTATGGAAGTAAGTTAGAGGTCACTTGAGAAGCTGTAGGCAATATTCTTGTCAATAGCCCAACTTTTTGCACTGTCCACAGTGTTCCGCTTGTAGGATTTCAGACATAAAAAGTGGCGTGTTTCAGCTTTTTACATGTTTTACGTACGCTTTTTTGCATGTTTACAAGCCCAAAAAAGCGCAAAAAGTTATTTGTCATCTTACTGATGTTCCAAGTAAACAAAAGCATAAGCTTAGCACAATGAAGTGGACATTGTTGCAGAAGAAATACGCTGTAATTTTGAAGAAATATTGACATAAATGCATAAGTAAAATGGTTCAAGGGTAGTATGTTGAAACGTAGAACGATCAGACCTGCATTCCACCTCTAATTCTGAAGTTGACTGACTGAACCTTCCGAACTTTGAGCCCCCCCCCCTTTCATTGCACCCTCAATTTCCTTCCAAGTGGATAGTTGACACCATCAAACAGGGCTTTGGCTGGTGAAACTGAGGACTCAACTTGCTTTGCTGTCCTCTCTCTAATCCAACCTCAGCCTCGAGACCTTCTCCTGCATCTCTGCTGCCCTGTCCCAGATATCTGTGTGCCCTGGAGGAGAGGTACACCAGTCCTCAATCAGCGTCAATGTATCGAAGATAATACACTCCCCGATATGATGATATGACCAATTTTTTTTATAGTGGTCAATAGATCTGGGCACCTCGGTTCTCGGGCGCTCCATGAAGAAGACGATGCGGGGATCACATTGTTTCATTATCCACGAAAAACACAGATTTTCAGTGCCTCTAAACGTCGGATTATCAGGGTCAACGACGGCAATAGTAATAATGATCTGCTGCAAGGAATCTGGCAAATGAAGGAGCGTTTCCTCTGCGAAATTGCAGATGTCACCATTGTTGACCCAGTCGTACCAGACGATGAGGTGGATAAGTCGAGTGAGGCGCTTCAGCGCTTGATCACTGGGGGAAAGAAGATAATCGTAGCCACCATCCAATTCGAGATGGGTCAGTGATTCTGGGAGGAAGAGTATTATGTCCTTGCGCAGACTCAGTCTCCCATTTGTAAACACCCACTGAATGTTCAGCGAAAGAGACAGTCGTCTCAAAGACGGCAGCCTAGAAGAGAACTTGAAGAATGGGCGAATGTCCTCTGCAGGTAGCCAGACTGTGAGAGTGGACAGGTGTGGGAGTGAATCAACAATGGCTTTTGTGAGACTTGGACGGAGTTCATGGCAGGAAAGGTCTATGTATTACGGGTACAGCCGATGGGTAAAAACGGTTGAATCCGTCAAGTCACCTGTCCGTCGACGGGTCTGATACGGTCGTATGACGGGTACGGACGCAAAGAGGCGATACGAGTCAAGATCATAACCATAGATTAATCACGGTTATGAGACAATGAATGTCCTTGCCATTTGCAACAATGTGCATCCCGACAAATCCTGACATTAATCACGCCCAAATGCTATTTCTCGATGGCACTGCCCGAACTGTATATGGCTCCCAGTGGCTGAATTTAGAACGGTATTGCATGCAATATTGCCCACCTAATGGCGAAGTAATGCGAGGCAATGAGAGCGAAGGATCAGGGGGGATTTCACCTTTTTGGGTATCTCCGAATCCCGCCCATCAAACGCCCGATTCCGTCAAATCCAAGCTACGGTGACAAGCTTTCCAGGCGCAGAGATTCATCTCGAGCTCTGTAAAACATACATAATCAATCCTACGTGATATACCTGCAACAGGGCAGAGGAATAGGTGGCAAAGTGGGATTGTACCAAATTTGGTCAAATCCGAGCTACGGCGGCCCAATTCCCAGGCACAGCATTGGATAACGAATATGAGTAAAGAATCCGACACCATGAAATCGCGTCAGTGATGAAAGGAACAGGAAAAGTGGGATTCTACCCGCTGATAGAAAATTTTCTTTTCGCTTCACGAATTCCGAGGACCTGCCGGATCGGCTGATCTGGAGCTCATTCTGAGCTCATTCAGCGCGCTTTCCAGAACATTTTTGGATTGTGAATTTGCGGCCTGTGGCTGATTCGGGCATGCAAAACAAGAGAAAAACAATGATACTGACTGACCTGAGCTTTTCAGCCATTTTCAGGCCTGATCTGGAAAAAATCCGATCTCGAAACGCGCTGCCCCAGCTAAGAGAAAACCTAATATGGATCTGGGTGACACCCTTTGCACCCAAGTGACCCTCTTAGGCCGAGTTCCCACACGCATAGATGGGGTCCTAACGGTATTGATCATGATAACACTATCTGCCTTAAGTAGGTGCATATAGTGTACCGATAAAACATTGTTTCATCAGAAATAGTGATTGTTGGTGAAGGTTGATAAGAGAAGTGAAAATGGGGCACAATGATCCCTGGCACAAAGCCCAGGGAATCCCTAATGAAGATACCGACTTGATGGGAAACAATCAGAAGCAGCAGAAAGTCCATATGGCATAATGACTCCATCAAAGAGCTGTAGAGATCCACCAGAAAGCTGTAGAAGTTCTACAGCGCACAGCCTTGATTGACAGATGATCAGGACAATACGTGGCACTGACCCACGTGGCACGTCAGCGCATCAGTACGTGGCACTGACCCATGCGGCACGTCAGCGCATCAGACGAGTCATTATTCAAGCTCTGTTTCAATTGGCAGATAGGAAAGTGCTGTACATGAAGCATGCCCTAAGATGCCTCAAGGGTGAGAGAGTCTGGCCTCAATAAACCATGTTGAGTCAAGCTCCCAGTGACTAATGACAGGCCAAGTCAGACCCTGAAATGCCAAATATAACCACCTGACTCAGACTGGCAGATACAAGAGTTGCGCCACCTTAACTTTTGAACCCATTAACCACCCAAACAACACAAGTGACGAGTTCTAATTACTGATTCATGTTATGAGACACATTATACATGAGTACTACGTGTTTGACATGTCTCAGACAAGAAAAGTTGTCGCAAGCATGATTTGGGTGAGGAAAGATGGGGGGAAAGACAAGGTCAAGGGACCCAAATGCATCTAGATCCAGTACGATTTGGACAAACTGCTTTTGGTCTGACCATTTATTTCTGAAAACTCAGAAGGGTCAAGATGAAATCTACGAGATACACGATTCGACTCTCCAAGTCTGGACGACTCTTTCTGGCCAGGATCGTGATGCATCCCACAGGCTGTACAAGATCCAGATTCATGTTTCATTGAGAATGAACCATAAATCCAAAGCAGGACATGTAAATCCCAAGTAGGACATGCACATCCAGAAAGAGATAATAAAGAGATAATAAATTGCAGAACCCAGATCTATTAGTATTTTAGCCCCAAATAGGCAGGTACCTAGAAACTGTATAAAAGGGAGCCCAGTTATCCATCAAATATCATCTTCTTTATCCCCAAGAAAGGATTTAAGGAACTTCACCCCTCTCTTTGAACAACACAGCAGTAGGGATCATACGGATCACCTATTCTCTTGTTCTATTGAGACAAGGATCTTCTTTTGCCCCCAAGTGGACTTAAGAACTTCACCCTTCTCCTTGGACAATACAGCAGTAGGGATCAACGGATCGCCTATTCACTTGTACCACTGAGACTAGTGCCAGACTTACAGTAAGTCTTGCAACCCCCAGTTCAGTATCAGTATTAACGACCAAGTAACGAGTTCAGTATATGGCCCAGCATAGGATACTATAGGCAAACACCTGTGGTATACTACCTCAGCATCTTCAGTATTGTCAATTAGAAGCCTTGAGATCACCTACAAATCATTAAATCCTTGTTCCGTCTTTAAGACTCTGAGTAATATCAGGCGTTGTTCACTGGGTCCTGGTCGCCCTATAGTGAATAAAACAAAGGCGGACCAAGTGTTTGTTTGAATCATTGGGACCTCTAAAGCTCTGAGAGACAAACCAGCATGACGTATCCCACCAGCAGGAAGGACGACTTCATTCAATAAACAACCCCGACTCCAAAAGAACTACAAGCTTAGGCTTTTGGTAATCTTTCTTATACTTTCTGCTGTCACTATCAGTGTCCATTATATGCTGAAAGCAAAAGTGGAAGAGCTCGACAACCCTTACTCACGTCTCATAATCCTGACCATCCCTCCAACACACAACTGGTGAGCATATATAACTTCTTGAAACAAATCCAATATTAATCTGTAAACAGTTTTTATCACCAAGCTCAACGAACAAACTACAGACGTGCCCACCAGCAAATCTGTAGGGAAAGTGCTGTATTCTTGTAAACAACAAGGTACGCTACAATAGAATAGACTGATCTGCACAACAGTTGGCATAATGTCTGTCATGTATTGCGCTCCTCTGGATTTGAGTATAGACCAGAAACACTTATACAAGACACCTGATGCTCGTTCGCCGATGGACGAACAAGACGCTTCTCAGCGGAATCGCATGAGAGCAACATGAGAGCCTCGCACCTGGATCATATTGTAAGCGCCGCTAAGTCACCGAGATCGTACAAGCGCTACCGGAGTACTATAAAGTGAGCGTCCACCTTGATCTTTCAGAATGAGCAGCCTGACTCGTCATGTATTGGCCTCGACTTTACATTTTTGACTATGTTTCAGCTATCAAACAACCCTCCATAGCTGAATTGGAAGACGGCGGTCTTCCATCCCTCAGCGTCTCGGGTATGGACAACGGTATCCCAATGATGATGGAGAAGCATACTTGCATCAGCGACTCGATTCCATGGACGTAGCGATTGACCGATGATTGACACCGTGGTTGGAGCCAGAACTCCACCGAAAGCAGATTTAGAGGAAAGCGTGGTCCGAGTGTCAGCGTTTTCCGAGGAGTCATCTTGTCATAGAGTTCGGGCATTCGATGAATGGATGGGCGAGGCCCAACACCGTATTCGATGGTCGTGTGTTCAAAATTGTTTCAAAATCATGAAACCGAATGAAAATATGTTACTCACTGGCGCTGACTAAACCAACATTACAGATCATGTTCCAAATTAGAAACCAGGTAGAAATGCCTAGGACTCCACAAAATGCCGCTTGAATGAGGTTCAAATGACTGATATCCTAGCGCTGAGGGGCCGTGGAAAGATATGTGACTAAAATGCCGCATTGAAAGTTCGGGTTACTCGACAAATGCGGGACATGGGCACTGGACTAGATTCGGACTTGTCAATGAGTTCGAAGGATAGTCTGAGTCAGAACAATATTTTCGACCCCTGGATTGAACTGGGTGAAGAGAATGTTGCTGTGCTTTGATTCCAGGATCCTTCATCGTGGTATAGCCACTTTCTCGAACACTTTCCATTCGCCATTGATTCTCTTTATTGTCTAGCACCATCTCTCTATCCTCCCATCATGGTTTCCCCTTGTCAAATTCAAAGGTCTGGCTCATGGATGAAGCTGCTGCTGGCAGTGCTAGTGATGTGATGGCTCGGCTTGGCCTGAAAGCCACGGCTTAGACCTATCTTTCACGGCTTAGTAGGCTTGAGCATAAAGTCTGTCAAAACCCTTTCTTAGAGGACTTTGGGTGAGTCTAGCTGTCAAATGAATGGGTTTATGCACTTATGAAAGCCACAGAGATCAATATGTATTCCTCAGAGGACCGTGGGGGTATTAAGCGATGGCTTGCGGCTTAGGCTTGGGATTTCAGACCTCGGAATAGCAAAAAGCTCTCGAGCGAGAGATGAGAAGAAGCGGGAAGACCAGGTGCCACATGGCGGCGTTCAATTTAGCTTCCCGCCACAAGGCGCTCAGTTTCTGCTTTTGGTTACCCGCCATGACTCGACTTTTTGCTTTCGCTTACCCATCATGACTTCACAACTGGACACCTTCCCAGATATCCCAGACGATATTATTCGTCTCATTTTTGAAGCAGCAGTCCAAGCAGAGCGCTCTGCTGCACTGAATCTTGTCCTTCTTGCTCGACATGTCCAAAAATGGTAACGCGGGTTTTGTCTAGACAATGAAGGCTGAGCTGTTTTCTAGGATTCAACCATTACAGTTCAAGGCAGTCCACCTTTGCCATGATCAGGGCGCCGAAGACTTCCTCCAAGAGATTACTTCCAACCCTACTAGGCTTGGAATTCATGTTCAAACTATGACGGTTCGCATTAGCCTCCGTCCAGGTCTCTCAAAAGCCATTGTTGATTCACTCCCACACCTGTCCACTCTCTCAATCTTTATACGCTCATCCGACATTCGCCCCTTCTTCTCCTCCAGGGTGCCGTCTTTGAGACAAATGTCCGTTACGGTTGGCTATCAGTCTGACCCTGAACTTACGCTGCACAAGGACATAATACCCTTCCTCCCCGAATCAATGACCCATCTCGAACTTTTACATGCATACAACGCCTATGCTCTTTTCCCTGATCAAGGGCTGAAGCACCTCACTCGACTCACCCATCTCATCGTTCAGCACAACTGTTACGAAAACGGCACCATCTCCGAATTCATAACGGAATTGCTCCTTCATTTGCCGGATTCCATGCAGCAGATCGTTATTGCTGTTACCACCGATGACCCCCATTTTCCGGCCTTTAGAGGCACTGACGATCAGTGTTTTGCGTGGGTAATGGAGCAATGCGACCCCCGTGTCGTCTTCGTCATGCAGCCACCAAAAATCAAGGTGCACAAGTCGAAGGAATCAATCGTACGTATGCCATTGAGGAATCAAATCAATCGCACAGACCTTGAGAATCACCGAAACACATACATATATATGGCTGCAAAGAAGATGGATGTCAAAACATGCGACGCATCCAACCTAGGCGACACATTCGACCAAAGCGGCACCGGCTTGAACTTTCTGCTGGACGAGACCAGGATCATCTTGAGGGTTTGATAAGCCTATGCTTTCGTTTAGTTTGGTTGGTCAGGATACTCACCAAGTATGCATTTGCCGAGTATTGTTGAAGTATGCATCCGAGTATTGTTGAAGTGTGCATCCGACTACTATCGTTGACGTGCAAACGCACAACCCACTGTTCCAATTCCAGTAAGCAAGCTTGGTAATCATGAACACAAGTAGTTTTCAAGATTCACCTCAATGTCGATGTCGGTTGAATACAGTGCTCCGACCTATTCCATGGAGAACCTCGAATTTTAATACACCTACTATCAGGGATAGAGTCGAGTTGCGATGGTGCACGCTGTCTGTCGCGTATCCCATTCAAGATCGCGTCTTCCATCCAAATAGATACCGTGTCTCCAACTCTTTTGTTGGTCATTTTCGTCTACTGAGAGCAGAACCGCGGTTGCTGCACCTACGAATTCATTTGTGAACCAATACCCTGGCTCTCCAATTTCAGGGTCGATGCAGTTCAGCCATTAGGGTCGTTCAAAGTAGCGATTATTCAGCCAATTGTTGGCCAATTATTTTACCAATTGTTCATCAATTGTTGATGGTTGGCCCTGGTTATGGAATAATTGATGAAATAATTGAGTGAATAATTGGCCAATAATCGGTACTCTGAACTCACCCTCCTGCCGTTTTGAAACAATTGGAGAATAATCGTGGTCGAAACATGGCCCGGCAGCCTTTCGGCACACCATTGTATTCAGACTCCGACCGAGGCAGTACTCAATCACGTGACCACCATTGATCTTTCTCGCCTTTACCATGCCTGCCTGACCTAAAAGGGAGCTCCAGCTTGATGGGGTCTGGGACAGAATCATCCCCAGGTTCAGGACCATCATGGTAAGGATGCATCTGTTGGTGGATTTAGAAGTAGGTTGGGATTGGAAGCTTGGCTTGGAGCCTCTGGATCTGGAATTACTGCCAGCCAAGCTGAAGTTAATTATATAAAGAAGAATAAAATAGAGAAGGTTGAAAATGGGGGCCGTCGTCCAGTGGGAAGGAACAAAGATGGTGATGTCGGAGTTCAAATTTCGCCAACAGGCAATGGCAAAATAATTGGTCGAACAATTGAATTATTTGAATAATAGACTTGGATCTCAATTATTGAAACAAGTCAATTATTTTGTGAATTGTTGCTCCAATTGTTTGAAATAATTGAAAAAATAATTGGCCCAACAATTGACCAACAATTGAGAAATAATTGTTACTGTGAACAACCCTATTGATCGAAAAAGAGATGATGGCGACGAAATACCGCACCTGCGAGAGATTATATATAGAGCAGCACGAGACTTACCTGGTATCCGTTCGCCAATCATCCATCAAAACCCCTGAGGTCTGGGATGGGTGTCAGAATTTGGTTCTTTTGGGTGTCTTCGGCCTCCATTACGATCATGTGATGGCACCACGTATATCTGCCATGTAGCATGCTTATTTGTTCTTTGTCCTCGAATATCATCTTGTTGACCCAGTAGCTGCCATCCTCTACATTATTACACCATTATCAGTCCCTTTCCAGCTCTCCTCAGCTCTTTATTCTTGACAGGTTTTGGGTCCCCGCTGCTCATACTGCTCAGATCTTTTGTGTGCTTTCCTTGCCACCTATTCATTCCCATTCCAACAAATTCTTTCTTTTCCCTTTCCAACTTCATAATGCCTTTCCCTATTGACATCTTCTGCTGTCTGTCCAGCTTTAGTGACAGCAAGATGCTCAAAGAGCGTACTGGCTACAAACAGTGGGCAAAAGAGTTTCAGATGGTTTTTGGCCCTCATGAAGAGCTATTTAATTTCATCACCACTTCTCAATCAAAACCAGATCCCAATGACACTGCTGCTGTGAAGGTTTACACCACCCTCAACACAAATGGTCGTACCGCCATTTATAAAACCATTGAATCAGCTTCACTTCAGGATGAATTTGTCACAGACAATACTCCTGTTTATGAAATCTGGGCTGACATGAAGGCAAAGCTTGCTGGTGATACCTGCTCATCTCGCCATGATCTTCTTGCCCTGATTTTCAACCCCATCCACGATCCTTCCAAAGAAATCTTCCAGCACTATGTCCAACCCATTGTCTCTGCTGCAGAGGCTTTTGGTAAGCTGGTGTCACATCTCAGCATTGGCTGAGCGCGAAATGAACAAATATGGACCTACAAGGATACACCATGTGACTCCGAGCTAAAGACAAGGATCATCAGATCTTGCATTGGGAGTGACTGTGGGAACTTTCAAGGTCCCCGCAGCTATGACAAGTGACCAGGACCTGGCGGCAGTGCCAGTATATGAGCACTATAAAAAGAAGGCTTCTTGCTATATTGGTTGCTGGGAAAACAGGTCAAGTTGCATGGCCGAGGGCAAGCCGTTCAGGGACTTGGTAACCAGAGGACATGCATTCATCTATTTATACATCTAGGCACAGGGTTATGGGGTATAAAAGGACCAGGGAACAGAAGAGAAAAGTATCTTGCGATCCCCCTTCTTGCGTCTGCACTGTTCTCGGCAACGACGAGCTCTACGCTGAGCATCGTCGTGAGCAGCGACCTCGATCATTGCAAATTGTCCCGTACCTATTACCAAATAAAGACTCAGTTTCACTTTGCACCGACATCCTTTGCTTCAGCTAGTCATCACAGTGGAGTCAGGTTAGAATAGTAGTCAGAGCCATTATCCAAATCCAACCCTCGTGAACATTTGATGAAAGTGGTGTCGATCCGCTGTAGTCAACACTGCACAAAGCAGCACATCTGGAGCCCACCGTGAGGGTCTAGATTTGGACTTACAGCTCATCATTGACTTGCTGTCCACTGTTGTGAAGTGATCTTCACACCAACCTGTCGAGATCACCACTAGACGAGGAACTCTGTCGCAGCGCCTTTGATCCCATTCAAAGACTGAGTTTTGAGGATATCCCCGAATCTCTGTCTAGATTTATTCCTGCCATCGCCAATAACTTTGTCAGACCTTTCTCTGAGGAGGAAGAAGACCGAATTGCCAACCCTTACCGTCTAAAACCTGCTAACTGGGGAAATCCAGGCTCTCAATCTAGTCTACCAACTAGAACCCCAAATCCGCCACTAAAACCACCAATTCCACCAGCTACTACTATGTCCGCTAAATCCACTCTCTCCATGCCGGAACCGGGCCATCACTCCACCCCAAAATTTGATAAGAAAGATCCCCGAAGCTTGATCCGCTTCTTTGAGGATATTGATCGGTTACATGGGTCATGTACCACAAAGCCTTCGGAAGAGGACTTAAAAGTCTTTGCCAAACGATATGTTGACATTGATACAAGTTATCTTTGGGCAGGTCTAGATGAAGCAAAAGTGGGGAAAAGCTGGGCTATATTCAAAGCTGCAGTCACAAAGCTTTATCCAGGTGCTGCTCCTGCAAGAATGTATGAACTTGAAGACATGGATAGAGTGATTGGTGCCACAGTGAGAAATGGCATAACAACTCGTCATGATTGGGGGGCATATGTTCAGGAATTTACAGCGATAACTAACCATTTATATGAAGCAGGCCAGATATCTAAACTTGATATCTCTCGTGGCTTCCTTCGGGGTTTAACTGGCACCTTCCTCACCAAAGTCATTAATAGATTGGCTATCAAACTTCCAGAGCACCATGATATTGATCCCTATGAACTGAAAGACCTCCTGGCTGCTGGAGATTTCGTTCTGGTTGGAATGGTTGGAGGAATGACAGACACATCATCTACAGCAGCAGGAACACTGAAAGTCGAAGACCTATCCACATTGATGGCTGGGATGATGCAGATTATGGCTGAGACTGTGAAGCCACTTCAGAAGCAGGTTGAATTATTGCAGAAGCCTGCTGTACCTCGAGAAGTGAACCAGAACTCTGTCCCTTCATATAACAATCAAGGATCACAAGGAAATCAGTATCAGAACCAGCCCTGGCAAAATCAGAGTCCATCATATGGAAATGGATGGAACCAAGGACCTTCGTATCCACAGCAGGGAAATAATTGGGGAAATGATTCTGGAAATAATGGATGGTCAGGAAATAGAGGAAACCAGAATAATTCCTGGGGCAATGGACCTGGAAACAGCAGATTTAACAACCAAGGAAATAATCAGGGAAACTGGAATAATAACCAGAATTCAAATGACCAATGGAATGGTCCTCCAGCACAGAACTTCCAAGGCAATGGGTGGTCCAACCAGTCCAACAATGGTTCCAACAGCAGCTATAACAATGGTGGAAGGAATAATTGGTCCAACCAAGGTGGTAACCAGAATCCAGGAAACCAGACATGGTCATCAAATCAGAATAGTGCCTGAGTACCATGGTCTCAGTGCCAAACAAACCCAAATGCTCCTCGATCCTGTATCAAATGTGGCAAAGAGGAGTGCAAGGTTAAAGGAAGCTGTGACCGCACAAATGAATATCTCAGGCTGGGGAAAATCTCACTTCATCTAGTTACAAACCGAGTCCTGCTTCCTGCAGGAGGAGAATTCCCTCAGAATCTACATGGCCGCTGGTTCCTTGACAAAGTTGATTTCTACCATGAAAACAACCATGAAGCTCCACCTCACACTGATGGAATGTTTGTTGAGATTCAGGGTGATGGAAACCAATCCATCCTGTTACAATCCATCTCAGAAGAAGAACACCTGACTGGGATTTCCTTTGATAACCGACTAGAAAGTATTGTGAATGCTGTTCAGGACTTGAAAAAGAGCAGAGAAGTTCATGTTCTGACTCGAAGTAAAGCTTCAGAGGAAAGAGAAGCAGGAAAGCAACCTGCATCAGCATCTCAGTCACCTGGACCAACTTACAAGACTCCAACACCTTCTCCACCCCCACCAAACCAGCTGCAGCGCAAATGGTCCCCCTCTGCTAGCCCAGAAGACCATAAACCAGTTGTTAGTGGCCCAGCTTACCGCTACACCTCCAAAATTCAGGATAGCAGTTCCGATGAACAGCTGTTTCAGAAAATGATGACCGCTCCAGTGCCAGGTGTCACTGTGGATGAGATACTTGCTCATTGTCCTAGTGTGCGAAAGAAAACCAAGGATGTGATTACTGGTCATAAAGAGCTGGTATCAGACTCAAGAGGTACAACATCGCTCTCAAACAACTTCTACATCCAAGCTGCACCAGATGTTATTGAAAACTTCCTCATTTCACATCCTGATACCCCTGTACCACCTAGTCTAGTTGTGGCGAAGGAAAGTGCAGCCTTGAGAGCTGTTCAACCAGTCATAGCTGGGGTTCTCGATGATGTTGAATGCATTCTGGACCCAGGATGTCAGATTGTCGCAATGTCTGAAGCAGTTTGGAACCTATTGGACGTGCCTTATGACCCAAGAATCATTGTTCCATTGAAATCGGCAAATGGACATGTCAACAATACTCTTGGTCTAGTTCGAGGCTTGCCATTTGAGTTTGGTGGAGTCGAGGTTCACCTCCAGGTCCATGTTGTCCGGAACCCAGCCTACGATGTCCTTTTGGGGCGGCCTTTTGACATTGTCACTGAAAGTTGCATCTGAAACTTCAGAAATGAGGATCAGCACATCACATTGAGAGATCCAAACACAGCTGAAGAGTGTACGATTGTGACTTGTCCTCAAGGCAGCCCACGGTACCAACTGAACCAATCCACAAAACGCACTGAAAAAGTGGAAAGCTCGGATTTTCACATGTCGATGAATTGACCAATAGTCGGCAGGAGTTGGGAATGGTGGTCACAGTTGAGAAAACAGGCAACGGTTATACGCACAGGACACCCGAAAATCTATCCATCTTTGAACTTCATCGAGATGAGACAAGCATACCCGGTTTCTCCATAATTATTGATGGAATACATGAAGCTGGAAGAGAGATTCAGAACATGGCAGAGAACAATGGGAAAAGATCTTATCTAATCCCGGGCTGCCCAGGGCCTGGTACTAAGATACAATTGGATTTTGAAAAATCCACCATCTTGGTACTGGCATATCATGTGACTCCGGCAAAAAAAAAAAAGGAGATTACAAAGCAATGATGTTATCATTCGATCTTATCCAATCCCAGTCCGCCCAGGACCCGGTACCAAGATATGATTGGATTTTGAAAAATCCAACACCATCTTGGTACTGGCATATCATGTGACTCCAGCAACAAAAAAAGTATTGTATTTGGATTGGATTAATAGGACAGATGGGACAACACAAAGCAAGCAATAACTGGAAAATAGGAAATGAGACATTGGGAAAAGCAGCTGAATAAAAAGGGCGCACCTATAGGAAACTGGCAAGGCAAGGATTGCTCAGACACGATAGTCGTGGCTGTGGATTGGATTTTCTGGCGGCTGGAATGGGAATGCATGGAACAAGGAGCTATGAGCTAGCTGATTGACTGGAAATGGCAAAGAGCTGGAAGAACAAGGAATCAGGGCAGGATTGGAAAAGCAATGGGAATCAAAGATGGCAATGGTGAAAGCTCACCTACGACTTTATTTGGCAGCAATTATGGATTGGGAGCGCTCCCAGGGCAGGCAGGATTGGATATGGACAGACTGAAGCAGAACATGGGGCAAGACTGAGATATGGGCAGCAGATTAAAGGACGACAACAAGAGCTAAAAATGTGCTGGCAGATTTGTAATCCCCTGGATTCAGTCACACACTGTCACACCATGATTATTCAACAGGGATGACTAAGAAAGCAGCCACCGCGGCTGTTTTCTTATATCAGCAAATTTTTTTACTATCAACAATGAGATGATTGTTACTGGAAGGGCAATGTTCCTGGGGCCAATGGGGAGTGTTGCAGTGAAGGCAGCAAAGATACGATATCAAAGACATACGGAGAAAATGTCTGGAGAAGCGTTGGGGAAGTGTCCTCCTCCTCGGATAGCAGTTCTAGGCTTGAGACTGATGGAACGCCTGTCGTCATAAGGTGGCTCCAGGCCGCACAAATCGAGACTCAGTCAATCTTGGCACAAAAAGTTGAGTCTTGTCGACTGGGAAGTCAACATTTCAAGTTGGGAGGGGATGTCGCGTCTCAGCATTGGCTGAGCGCAAAATGAACAAACATGGACCTACAAGGATACACCATGCGACTCCGAGCTAAAGACAAGGATCATCAGATCTTGCATTGGGAGTGACTGTGGGAACTTTCAAGGTCCCCACAGCTATGACAAGTGACCAGGACCTGGTGGCAGTGCCAGTATATGAGCACTATAAAAAGAAGGCTTCTTGCTATATTGGTTGCTGGGAAAACAGGTCAAGTTGCATGGCCGAGGGCAAGCCGTTCAGGGACTTGGTAACCAGAGGACATGCATTCATCTATTTATACATCTAGGCACAGGGTTATGGGGTATAAAAGGACCAGGGAACAGAAGAGAAAAGTATCTTGCGATCCCCCTTCTTGCGTCTGCACTGTTCTCGGCAACGACGAGCTCTACGCTGAGCATCGTCATGAGCAGCGACCTCGATCATTGCGAATTGTCCCATACCTATTACTAAATAAAGACTCAGTTTCACTTTGCACTGACATCCTTTGCTTCAGCTAGTCATCACAGTGGAGTCAGGTTAGAATAGTAGTCAGAGCCATTATCCAAATCCAACCCTCGTGAACATTTGATGAAAGTGGTGTCGATCTGCCGTAGTCAATGCCGCACAAAGCAGCACACTGGGCTATAAACTCGAGCCTGCTCTCATCGTTGACATGATCATCATGCACCTCCATCCCTTATGGGAGACAACTCAACAATTTCTTGTTGCCCTTCCCATTGATCCAACATTTGATGCCCTGAAAGCTCAGCTTAAACAAGCTCAGGCTGGAACAACGCTGAAAGCGCTACTTGGTCAGGAGATTGGCGACTTGGAGAAAAAGGATGAGCCTTTTTCCTCTGCTCTTGCTGCATCCTCCAAGCGCAAAAAGCACAGTGGTGGAAGGAGACGTCATAGTCGCAGTCGCTCCAAGTCTCGTTCAGGTTCTGATGATGACCGACCAGAATATCACTGGCTCGAACCTCCGAACCCATCAGACTGCCAGCACTGTGGCCGCTCTGGGCATCCAGCAAGGTTTTGCATGGCTCGCATGCTGCAGCGAATCTGTGACAAGATTCTTCAGCTCTCTGCTGACAAGAAAGCCAGGCTTCATGCTCAGGCCAATCTTGTCTATCTCTCAGACTTGGAGTTATCTGACAGTGATGAGATAAAGCCATCCACCTCTCGCTCAAGTCGTCATTCTAGTCATCATGCTGCTGCTGGTGCATTTGATTCTGTTCATTCTTCTGCTTCTGACTCAGATGATGAAGCTTTCTTGGTTGGACCAGAACAGATGAAGCGTGCTGTAGCTGGTGGACACTTTGCCAGAGTCTATGGCTAGACTGCTCAGATTAGGTGGGAGGGTCTTTAGATTCTTTCATTTGCCTCGACAGGTGGGAGTGTCAGAATTTGGTTCTTTTGGGTGTCTTCAGCCTCCATTATGATCATGTGATGGCACCGCGTATATCTGCCACGTAGCATGCTTATTTGTTCTTTGTCCTCGAATATCATCTTGTTGACCCGGTAGCTGCCATCCTCTACATTATTACACCGTTATCAGTCCCTTTCCAGCTCTCCTCAGCTCTTTATTCTTGACAATGGGCTCTGCCAACAAAGGAGAAGCGCTGGGGCTTAGCTTAGAGCTCTTGGTCTTCAGATACCCGAAGATTGGAGGAACGACAAGGAGGTTGTTGAGCTTGTGGAGCGTCTCGTCATAGAATTCGGGGAGACACGGTCTTTGGATGAATGGATGCACGAGGCTTAATGAGTAGTGCATTCCAACGATAATACAAAAAAGCTCGTCGAATATATCTGCAAAGACGAATCAGAAAACGACCTTGGAGCAACGAAACGAAAACTCACCAATGCGTCCGACTCGTCGGCCAAGCCTTCTTCGGCATTCCTGCCCTGTCCGCATAAACCGACCTATACGCCGGATTTCTCTGCGTCGCCTGCGGACTGGCAATATCGCCCAATTTCCTTTTTATAGTCCCGACATCAAATAACTCCTTCATCGTACTCCCCACCTCTTTCGTCAGTCAATTTTTCGTGAGATGGTCGGTCCACCCGGAGCGGGGACCCCGTTCGCGTCTCACCCAGTCAGCAGCGAGGCCGCGGGTGTCTTTCTACGGAAGCTTATTTGGTTTTGGTTGGTTAAGGATGATGCTGGTTCTGGAATATCGCTATGAGGCGCTGGTTCACGTTCGAATGTGCTCCGTGGGGCAGTGGGCGGTGTAACAATATGTTGCTTTTCCAGGTTTCTTTTTCGACTGCGTTCTGGAATGGATTGTGAGAAATGACTTAAACAGCGAGAGACGAATTCTTACTGAGGCGGATCTCTTCCCATTTCCATTTTGGGGACGACGACATTTGTCGGGTTTGGGTTGGAGGGCAGCAGCTGTTTGGTCTGGTGGCTAAGCATAATGCCGTGCTGGACAAAGGTCGGTGGCTTTGGGACCCAAAAATCGTGCTGTGAGCGAGGAACGCGGAGAGCTCCCGACGGCAGAGCATGGTCGATTGGTCGTTTATGGCTGGTTTCGTCTGGTATGAGAAACGACAGGACACGACGCTGCGGCGGGAAGCGACAGGGAGGCGACGGAGGCGAGAGGAAAATACCGTGGGAGATACATTTCGATCACATGTTTTACCGCCGAATTTATTGGTCAGCGTCTAGCTGCCCTACAGAGTCCGTTTTACTAAGGACATGCGATAGAGTGCCAGAAGACAGGTTGAATACAAGGCCCAGTGACCTATTGTTGTCTGATCACTGTGTCAAATTGGGACCATTCTGTGCTTCTTCGGGCCCATTTCTGGCTCCGTCCCAAAAGCTGGTATGTAGGTATCACGGCGGAGTCGCGGTCGTTTCTGTATCACGGCATCCTTTCTCAATACTCTTTTGTCAGGTTACCCATGGATCTGAATTATCCAAGTCGTGTATCAGTAAGTTGCCTGCCTATGTTCCAGGTTGAATACATTGTTCAAAGCACTGAATCCATCGCTCACACCAGGGGCAAAGACTGAGGCACTCCATCTGGAGTGCGTAAGAAGCACTTTTGATCAACTTTTGATGCACTTTGCATTCATGTTACCGCCACGTGGCACAGCCTTTGTGTCCCATTTGGGCCTAGGCCTGGGAACTAAATGCTCAACTGGGTGATGACACATTTGTCTGAGTCATTGTTATCCTGCATTTTTCTCAAGTCCCTCATTGGGACTTTTGAGGTTCTGGAAGCCTTTTATGGACATTTATCACTACTTGTATCAGGGAAACCCTGTATGCATCACACAGTAACTGGATTATGGTGTGCCTGATGACCCTTATTGCTCAATAAATACAATATAGCTCAATAACAGCTAGATCAATGCCTACAGAGGCAAACAATGGACTTGTAAGAAATGACAGCAACAGTGAGTTAGATGAATGTGTCATCACCTAGTTGGGTATTTAGTTCCCAGGACTAGCCCCAAATGAGACACAAAGGCTGTTCCATGTGGCAGTGACATGAATGCAAAATGCATCAAAAGTGCTTCTTACGCACTCCAGATGGAGTGCCTCAGTCTTTGCCCGCGGTGTCAAAAAGGATCCATCGCTCAAAAGCACGTCCGTGTTCCTAGTAATAGATCTGGATCAGCTGTCAGGAAGTTACAGTAATACTTACCTGCTGCATCACTGCCATGAAGGAAAGTGACACCGTCAGGAAAGATATCATGGCAGCATTCGAACCCCGCTGGCAGGCGCATCAGTGATCCGAACTCGGACGCGCATCATATATAATCCAAACTCGGTCCAATCATCGGCGAAGTGCTGATGTGTCAGTCAAGTCTCTCCGCCACCTTGAAGCGCCTCACGCGTCTCCCTCACAAGTGCCTAGTTGTAATCAAGTATCAAGTTGTAATGCAATCACAAATCATCTCTGCCTCGTTGGCCTGCATAGTGTTTCATTCGCTGGATAATAAACCCGGGTCAATAACAACACTGGCCTGGTCAAAAACGCTGGCCTGGTCAAAAGAAACCGTAGCGATGTTTATGACGAGCTTTTATGGACAACTGGAGCAGTGGATTATTATACCCAACTGCTCGGCAGAATTCCGCATCTCCATTTGTGCGGTCGATGCTCGCCGTTTGAAGAAGACGAAAACGAATTCACGTTCAGCGCTTCAACGGCTCTTGACATCGATGCAGACACATGATAGCGAACTCAATGAGGATAAGCGTCAAGTCCAAGTACTTCCCATTGGTCGCTTCCGCCACCAACCTTCGTCAACTGGTTCTGCGCTGCCAGAGTCATGTATTCGCATTCTTCGTCCTGAAATGTAGATTTGGAAGGGACACGGTCTGAGGACTGTCGATGGCATCATTCCAGTCACAAGAATTCAGCGTTTGGGTCGCAATTATTCAACTTGGGACAAGCGCTACCGGATTTGTGACTCGGGATCCCAGATAGTCTAAGCATCATCCAGGATCTCCAAGTCTCTTGGAGACAGACTCGATACACAGAACCGGACTCGATACAAAAAGTCGACGGACATGTAAGAATGTGTGATTGAATTGATACATGAATGAAACCTGCTAGTCAACAATATTAAATGATCACCGTGACCCTGCAATCTACTTTCGTCCTTGTCCAGTCGCTGCCTCTTTGCTGCCCCCGGCCGCCTCTGGATTTTTCCCGGCTTTGTCCTTGGCCCTCTTTTCCTGCGTCCAGTTCCGATGTCGTTCGCGTATACGCTCCTTGCGCGCCGCATCTCTCTCGGGCCCGGCAGGTATAGCTTTAATCTTCCTTCTCAGATCCAACTTTTCCTCCGGAGACTCTGCTTTATACCTTTTGTCGCTGTCGTGCCTCCGCTCCCGACGCAATTTTTCTTCCGCAGTCCGCTGCTTTTCTTCCGCAGCCCGCCGCTTTTCTTCCGCAGTAAGGTTTTCGTTCATAGTAAGAACGTCCACATTTTTGGCCACTGGGGGCAGCATCGGTCGCTCAGGCCCTGAAGGCCCTGCATTTTGGATGGGAGGCAAATTTCGGCTGCTGGTGGATCTACAAAGAGTAAGTATATCGACACAGGCAAATATCCACGACTTACTTGACAGCTGATGGGCCAGGTGTTTTATATCTACGCGGCGATGAAGGACCCTTAGAGTGTCGAGCAATTGTCGATGGGTCAGGTAAAGTATATCTGCCGGATGGTTCTCCGGCTCGACGAGAGAGATGGACTTCTTGGCTGACGGATCTACAGTAACAATAAGTATACTATCGGCCGTGGCAAGAAAACATCCCCGGCTTACATGGGCGTTGCAGACACTGAGCCCAAGATGACGAAGGCGATGCCAACGGGAAGGATTAACATCGTTGATAAGGAGGATATCGAGCAAAAAAGAGTTGTCGAAAAGATGAGATTGAATGTGAGTTGCGACCAGCGCGTTTCAGGAAATTTTCAGCGAGAGGGTAATGAGACGACCAGCGGTTGAAAAATTTTCGTGCGTGCCAATGCTCTTATATACGAAATATTTGTCACGAAGCCGGCCGCCATAAAGTTTATATGAGTTGCAACGGTTTGATGTGATTGAAACACTAATGGGACACCGAGTTATTGATTCATTGGAGAGGTGCTGTATAACAGCATACTTACTTGCCTCAGGAGCCATACCTCCAAGCCAGCCATCGACTGCAACTTGGGTGCGGGGTCATAATGGTCGAGACTTTGAGTAATTGGACATTTCCCGGTGAATGACGGGTAACGATCAAAAATCAACGGAACAGTCCGCAGATCGTTTGTTGCTATCGCGACTTATTATGGCGACAGGGCCAAGCTACATAGTCTCGGATCCCAGACGAATGTCGCTATTGTCGCTAGCGCTCGCGCTCGCGAGGCTCGCTAGTGGCTCGCTATCCGGTGGAGGTTGAAAAAAATATCAAAACCCACTATTTATTTCAAGCTCCGCCGGATCCATCCGGTTCTCCGGATAGCGAGCCTTGGCGAACCGCTGATCACGTCTGGTTCCGAGACTAGGGCCAAGCAGGGCGACCCAGATCCCTACTATTATTATTGCCAGGCAAACATAGGCAAACATTTCCAAGTACCACCCAAAGCATTAATGCATCTTTAAAAGCTCTCGCAATCTTCAACTATGCTAAGAAATTGTACAACTAGGGTTTATAGTCCCCTGGTCCGTGCGCACCAATGGTGACAAATGTGATCTCGGCTTCGCCGAATCCCGATATATTGCATCAAATAATAATAATAATATTGCCTTGATTTCATTCGCTGGATAATAAACCCTCCCCGATCGGGTCACTGAACTTCCGTTTCAAAGGTCAGGTCGTTCATTTCAACTCTTAACAAAGTGACTTTTCCGATCACTTTTCTCACTTTTTCTCACTTTCACTTAGCTTGCCGAACGATCACTTTACCGCCAAATTCTTCGGCATGATCGCTCACTTTTGATGCCGACCCTGCCGAAAGTTGTTCCACACTTTCGGTTCCGATCGCACTTTGGCTCGCACCAACACGTCGAAGACCACCGACTCAACCTAGAGCACTCAATCTGTGTCAGTATCTCCTTCCAGTTCTATATGCACACTTGAGACGTAATGAAACATCTCTTCACATCAATTACCTTGTCTTACATCGGAATTCCCCAGGTCTAGCCAGGTTCCAGGTCCAGGACTCAGAAATGGTGACCATACAATGAGGTGTTAGCCTGGCTGTGACCTGTGACCGCGCCGCCGAACCTAACATTTCGGCAGTCATCGCTTTCGGAGGTAGAACCGCGAGAAAATCTGATCACGGGCTCGGATTGCGCCACATTTCCGCCCATTTTTGGATCACTGGTTGGCTTTACAGATCCCATCCTGGTGGGCTTTACGCATGGATGGGATTCGGGTTTTCCAGTGTTTTCATTGCTCTATAGCACTAAGAAGCGTGAATTCTTTTACGAGTCCCACTTGTGGGCTTGTTCATGGGGTATCATCCAAATTCAGCCCACTGGCATCAAAGTCCCCAAAGGGGATAGACACGTGACAGAACAACCTCTTTGTTGGCGGTCATCGTCAATATTGGCGCCCTCAATCCTGGCCCATCATGCCCTCTTTTGTGCTGAAATAATGGTAGATCTATTGCTACTGCTACTGCAACCGCTTTATCTCCCTTTTACAAGTCCCATTTGGGCTTGTTTGTTGGATCAGAGCGAGATTCAGGTAGGCTGGGAACAGAGCGCCCAATGGGGAAGGTTGCCTGATGGCTTTCCAGCACGGCAATGTCCGTCAATGTGTCTTTCGCCTGGCTCTGCACCCAGAAATGGTTTGATGAGCTCTGCAGGAGCCTGTCAAGCCCTGGGTGCACCCCAATAATTGGGGACTCGTGTTCGCCACTTGGTGGCCTCTAATCCACTGGTTCTTGCATTTTGGCTAGACCTGGGACATGTCCCTCTGACTCGTCAGAATCCTCAACAGAGGGACCTGTAAATCTGAGTTTAAAATTGGCTGTGATAAATTTTGATTGGCTTTATCCGGATATATTATGAAATACACCATATATGGCTTAACGCTCAATTAGGAACCGCTTAGTGCAGTACCTTCTTTCATCCACCATTAGCACCGTTGATGCATTTTCTTTGCGATTCATCCTTGCCTTTCGATAAATAAAGGGCTGCTTCAAGTTGGAGCTGCCTTGGGCATTGCTTTTGGCCAGAAACATGCCAGCCTGAAAAACAATACCGCCAGGCGCGAATATCTTCGGGAGGTCGTAAAGTGTCGAGAAAAAGAGTCAGAAGGAAAGGGATAAGGGAAGGAAGGTCTAGAATATGTCTTTTTAGGTCAACTAGTGACGCTTGACACAGCCAGCACTTGAAAACCTGTCGAGCGCATGTCTCGAACCATCTGGTGAAGGTCAGCGCTGAAACATCATTTTAGGCCACAAGCGGGGCCATTTTTTCATGCAATATGGCTCATAGGAAGGGACTGAGCACGTTTGACATGACTTGGCCCAGAAAAAACGCGAGAACAGCGATAATGGGCAAACAACAGTCGCGGTCCGGGTTGGGAAAAATGACGTTAGGCCTCGCTAAGCTCGGCTCCCGTTTGAGCAAAAAACCAAATATGGTGTATTTTGTAATATATCCGATCAAAAATTATCACAGCCATTTTTAAAGTCCGCTGTATCAGGCTCTCTGTCGAGATTTATCTTGTTCTTTCAGAGAGCCTGATGTTGAGGCTACATTTTGGCTGCTGTCAGGTCAGGAGCTCCAAAAGTCCATTTTGGCGTCATCATCACGAACCCTGCTTCTTCGGGACCATTTCTGGCTCCCTCCCAAAAGCTGGTAAGTTATGTATCGTAGCGTCCTACACTTCTGTCAGGTTCTCGAAACACCTCTGTCAAGTTTCCATGCATCCAAATCAACCAATCATCTATTGATATATACCTACTTTTCAGACTAAATCCATCACTCAAAGGCATGTCCACAGCCTGGGTGTTCCTGATAGATCTGCATCTGACAGCTGTCAGGAAGCTATAAAATGAATCACGTTGGGATCGATTGGTATGGGCCTCCATGTGCACATTTAATGATATAAGCTTTTTCTGGTATGAGTCGGCCTTTTTGTCAATTGAGGACATTGACCGACTATCCAGCAAAAGTCTTGAGAGACATTGTGTATTCACTGTCACATCTGATTTCGGCTTGAAATCACCGGGATTTTCGGCGGTCAGGTAACTTGAGGTCTGAAACCTGCTTTGGGCTTTGAACGGACTCTCTAGGGTCAAAATTGAAGCCTTGGGAGCTCATGTACACTTTTATCATGACCTGTTCGCTCACCTGTTCAAGAGCTGTTTGAGATGTGTATTCAACTATGTGACCCTCACTGGGCAAGCATGCCGAGTTGAGCGCCATAAATTAAAATGATGCATGATGTATCAATTGACAGCATTCATATCATCAGAATTAAAAGAGATGTTAAGTGCTCTAAGCAAGTGTTCTAATCTCTTAATCTGAGATCTTGGAAGTGGGGGCGCATTTTGGATTCTGAAACACTGGATAGTTGAACTGGATTTAATCTTCTCTTTTAAATTGGAATGTCCAGATCAGTTGCGAGCTGTTCGGTAGCACTTGGGACAAAGTAAACGACTGTACTGGGCAAGCATACCGAGTTAGCGCCATAAATTAAAATGATGCATGATGTATCATTTGACAGCGTTCATATCATCGGAATTAAAATAGATGCTAAGTGCTCTGAGCAAGTGTTCTAATCTATTAATCTGATGAAACTGATTCTGGTGTCCTTGTCCACCATGCCTCCTCAGCCAGACCCTCCAGGATCATCTCGCAGCAAACAGATTGCTCAATCTGGAAGAACTGCAGCGAACATTCTACGGGATATTGCTGATGCAACAAAGTCCTCATATCTGAAAGGTCTTGCTGGAGTTGGAACAATCATTTTTGAGACCTTAGATGTAAGTCATCTTCCAAAATTAGTTTCCAATATTTATTTTATCACTTAGAATGTCAAATCCAACAAGGAAAAGTGTCTAATCATGACTGAACAAGCTTATGAGCTCCTCTGTGCTGTTATCAACTGCTGTGAAGATGCTGTTGAACTTGCACCAGCATTCCTTCACAGTATCTCTGTTCTGACTGCGTGAGCTGCTTCTCATATTTGTTGGTCAATATCTATATGATAAGCAATTAGAACCTTTCATAAAGTTGTTTCATTCATTCAAGAGCACACTGGAGGCAATCTTGTCAAGTGAATACTGCGTCACCAACAAGCCACTTCATTGATGGAGGAGTGCATGTCCAGCCTGCAACATGCACTAGCATTGTTCAAGGCACATAACCATCTCAATCTTCATTCTTTGGATTGCAATGTTAACTGTTTCTCCCAAGGTTCAATCAAGTATTATGACCACTGCTAGAATCAGTGAGATGCAGGCCACTGCACAGAAGCGACACATAGAACTATTGGACTTTATCAATCAGCCTGATGAACTGGAGGAACTGAGGCAACTGAGGCAAAGGTAAAACATTTCTCAATTTGTTATCTGTAGTTCACCAGAAATTTGTAGCACTAGCAGTGTCTCAGTACTTCTACCTCCAGTACCCAAGATCATTCATGGCCGACAACATGAGCTTGACCATATTATCAATGCTCTGTGCCAGAATGGAACCGCCAGGGTGGCTATTTTGGGGCCAGGAGGTATTGGGAAGACTAGTCTGGCCCAGACTACCCTCCATGATTCTACTGTTGTGGCAAAATATGGTGGTCACCGCTACTGGATCACTTGTGATTCATCAGAATCTGCCAATGATTTGAAACTTGTTCTTGCAGCTCACTTTGGAGTTGTTAACACATCAGATCGACTGCGAGATATTCTGGTATCTCTGCGGACAATATCTGGACCTATACTTCTCATTTTAGATAATCTGGAGACACCTTGGGAGCAACCCCATAAGCGACTGGAAGTTGAGGAGCTCTTGTCACATCTCACCGGTGTGGAGAATTTGAGCTTAATGGTATGCACATCATTTGATTTCACTCATCATAACTGATTTTTAAATTCCTATCCAGATTACTATGCGTGGAGCAGAAAGGCCGGCTCAGGTACAATGGACAAGGCCATTTCTTCTCCCTCTTGGCCCCATCAACAGAAAAGCAGCTCGACAAACCTTTGTGGAAATCTCTGATGCAGATGAGACTGACCCTCAACTGGAAGAACTCCTGTTGTTGATGGATGGTGTGCCTCTTGTGGTATCTCTAATGGCCAGTGTTGCAGATGCTGAAGGTTGTGCTACAACACTGGCTAGATGGAAAACTGAAAGTACTGCTCTTCTCTCAGAAGGAATCAACAAACAGAACAACTTGGAGAAATCAATAGAAGTCTCCTTGCACAGTGTACGATTCAAGTCTATGCCACATGCAAAGGAGCTTCTGAGCATTCTTTCCCATTTGCCTGATGGAGTAACATCATCAGAGTTCAGCCAAATCCATCTTCCATTCATCAACTTTAACAACTGCAGATCAATTCTTTGTCGCACATCATTAGCTTATGTCACAAATGATGGACGCTTAAAACTCCTTGCACCTATCAAGGAGTATATTCAAAAGTCCTATCCACCACCATTATCTACTGTCCTCTCTATCCGTGGCTACTTTTTAGATCTGGTGAAGCAGGCCAGTGAGATATCCAAAATACCGGCCCTTTTGCACAAATTCACTGCCAATATTGGAAACATTCGTTTTACAATACGTTTGGCTCTCAGCGACACAGATCAAGCTACAGTCAAATCAGTTCTGGACTTGTTATTGAACCTCACCAACCTTTATTTTGTTACACACATCAGTTCACTTGATCTCATTCCCAGCTGCTCGGAGATCATCAATCAGATGCCAGACAACTTCCAACTTCTTGGCCATTATTGTCTTGCAACATATTTGATGGCTCCTGCTCATGAAAAAAAACATAAAGAGGCAATCTGCCTTGAATGCATTGGTCGTTATAAACAAGCAAATGATATGACCGGAATTGGTGGGTTTCAATTTGGAAATGTCTGAATTCAAGAGTTGACTTCTTTGTCTCAGCTGCGGCATATCTATTGACCTCTTATCATTATTGTTGTCAATATGATCATGGGAAGGGTCTCACCTATGCCCAGATGGCAATTGATATAGCATCTCAAAATGATAATTCAAGTGGTATAGCATGGGGGTTCTTCCGTCTGGGCATTACACAACACTACTCAGACCAGTATATTCCTGCACTCAGGAGCTACCAGACAAGTCAGGATTGGGCGCATGAGCTTGGAGATAAATTCCTTCAGCTGCACTGCCTGGTTAACAAAGCAGGTTGTCATGCTAGTATGGGAAACCTCCGCTACAGCTCATCACTCTTAACAGAGTCCACCACTCTGATTCAGGCTATGGGGCTTGACAGCACTTCAGAAATATCAAAGGAACTAGTTGGAGTTTATGCATACTGGCATTTTCAAACACAAGCTTTCCTTCAATCTAGCAACATGGCAATGATATCCCCTTCTACATTGACCCCAGCACTGAATGACCGCACTAACAGCATCATTCATAATATACGAGTGCCCAATATATCTCAAGATACCATTTACAAACAACTTGTTGGGCTGCCCCATGCTAATAATGACTACGAGCAGATGCGCATTGAGATAGCATGGGCCTCCTACTATCTTTGCAGGCTAAAAGACTACAAGAGGGTAGAAGATTGTTGCTATCGTGGTCTGCAATTGAAAGATACAAGGTTGTTTGAAAGAGCAGATTGTATGCAACTGTTAGGAGATGCAGCAGTGATGAAGGGCTCTTTTTCCACAGCAGAGCAACATTTCATTATTTCACTTGCATATCACATGCTGATGTCAAGACTCGAAGTGCTTGACATTTTGCGCCAGCTGGGAGATATTTATCTCATCAGAGATGAAGATGAAAGGACTGCATTCAGTCTATTTGAAATGCTACTGGAGGCATATACAGCTCGGGACATCCATGGTTCTAGAGCAGAATGCATGATTCGTCTGGCTGATCTACTGACTAAAAGAGGAGCAGTTAGACCTGCAAAGGAATATCTCATTCAAGCTATTCCTTTGTTTGAACACTCTCTTCAAGAAGATCAAGTGCAGTTATGTCAGGACAGGATTGCTTCACTTGGAGATGATTCAATATGATTTTTTTTTGTATTGTAGTTGAGTTGATATTGTACAACAATGTATCAGTGATAGACTGACTTTGAAGTTGGAATAATCAGCATTTCAGCCACAAAAAATTACTGAGACCAGCCATGGACAAAAGTGATCATTCTTTCTTTTCGTATTGAACAAGAGACAAATATACTCACAACTTCACTGGGTTATGACCCCCCCGCCTTCTCTGCAAAAACCGACCTATACGCCGGACTCCTATGCGCCGCCTGCAGACTCATAATATCACCCAACTTCCTTTTTATACTGCTGACATCAAACAACCCCTTCATCATACTCCCCACCTCCTTCGTCAATTGTTGGAATGGTGTTGTGAGGCGCTGTTTGGTGATAGGGTGCTGTTGGGAGCTAGGCATAGGGCCGTGCTGCATGTCGAGGACAGCTATTGACGACTTTGGAGTGACGCCCCCAACCTCAAATGGACACTGCCATGAATTATGGAGGCGGGAGATGCGACAAGGGAAAAACCCCGTGGGAGAACTTCACAGGGTGTACGGCCAAAAAAACACAGTATTCTACATCCATCAAATGTCCTTTACCAAGAACATGTGAGAAAAAGTCATATTCACTGAGCCCCAGTTGCCTATTGTTGTCTCCCACCTGTCCTCCTGAGTCAACACTGGATCGAATCTGCTCAGCTCAGCTTCATCGCAGAGCCCTCCAGCATCACATCAACTTCTGATTCATCGCCTTCGAATATGACATCCCTCTTCTGTAGTCCTGATCCTTAACGTCAAGATATGAGGCAGGCCATCAGACGTCAAATTGATCGTCGTTCGTCATCATTGCAGTTTTTTGGTCATCACTGCAGAGTCACCTAAGATATACGAAGCAACGTTATCCGGGACACGTACGTACATATAAATAGATTGTACACGTGAACAATGCCGAGCCGCGGCAAGGCCATCATTTATTTATTTAATTGTTATCTCCCGCTGCCTGTCACGCAAGGCTCTCGAGACCGCCGACAAGTATTCTGACGCGTCATTTGTATCTAAAATATATCTAGAAGACTTTATGGACATCTATGGTGCTCTGTAAAATCTTCAGACAATGTTCAAAAGTGGTGGACTTATCAAATATGTCACAGTCACCCTGTTGTGCGCATCTCCGAGGCTTTTACTGCTCGGAACAAATGCCGTCGTGTCCCCAGCTATGCTGGCCTAGTTTGTAAGCTCTGGGACATGCAAAATATGGCAGAGCTGCCCACCAGGTGCGTGTCCCATGAATTGCTAAGTTTTGGCAGGATATGGGACACACTGCGTGAACCGAGCTCATTTCGGGTACTGGACTGGTTGCCAGCTCGGCTGAGTTCGTTTTCTCTCGGCTCAGTGGTTTGATTCACTTTTATTCATGGTTGATATGACAGTATGCCATTGTTCTCGGGTGTCAATTATTCGCTTCTTGGACCTTCAAGGACATGTCCGGTGTGATTTATGCTCTCCAGGTGTTCGGAACTCAATTGATGGTGATGTCAATGGCCTCTGTTGTTTTTCCTTCCGTGATCTTGCAATCTGATAATGCCGAAAACAGGCCAGAACTGTTTGCTCTCATTTATGTGGGTCCAGAGTCACTATGGGGCTACCTGCTGAGATGATTCCACCCATTTGTGTTGGGCAAAATCCTGGAATCCAGACAGAGACCTGTGGATGAGCATGACATTTCTCAGAGCTATAGAGTTCACAATTATACCAGTCTCGCATGATTCCTGGCATATACGGTCAATTTTTTACGGCAAGATTCAACATAGAAGATCCGAGTAGTGCGGCTCATAAGCGGTACCAACTTTTACGTAGTGCAAGTGTAAATGATGGACATCCCTGGACATCACTGGACACCATCGGACACCCTTGAATTCACACTTTTAAGTCTCCCTCAACCTTTCTAGTGTAGCTAGCCCAATGAAACATGGATACATCCCACTGAGCTATTGCTGCATGTTCTTTCATCTTTTTCTGAATCACGGTTGATAGCGTAATCTTTTTACGTAGCACACAGTGGTAGATCATGTACCTCATGGAATAGCATTGGAATCACCCTTTCAAATGGCCTGGAACATTTTGAGGTACTTAGGAAGGCATGCAGCATGCAAGATTCATATAAAAATCGGGCTAGCCCCTCCTATCTCTCCTGTCATTCTCCTGACTCTTACCATTATGTCCAATACCTCTACTGCCTCTCAAGGTGTTTCCCATCATCAGGAACTAGATGCTATCAATGAAGGTTTGGGTGAAAGAGAGGTATGTTATCCTCTCTCTTCTCCAGATGTCAGAGAATACGAGATTGACTGTATAATTAGATCACCGAAGAGCTCACCTTGCTAGATCTGGAAGAGTCTGATTCTCTCTTGGATCCTCTCATTATTGACAATGTCATTTCAAGTTGTCTCCAGGATTTCAAGGATGAGGATGAGACTGATCCCGCTGTCAAGTATGCTGCACAAACGGCACGTGCTTGTATCACCGATAATACGCGAACAGGCCACTTCCGGTATGTAATCCAACTGCAGCAGCATTATTAGTGCTCAGACATGACTACAGCATTATCAAGGCATACATCAACTACCATATCTCCAAAACAAAAGATTGGGACCCCAAACGAGTCGATGAACAGACTCCGGGGGATATTATCACATTTATTACGCAGAAGTGCGGCCCGGCGGACCACGGTTTCGAAGGAAAGAAAGTACGTATCTGTTAAGCCGCCCCTTTCAAACTCTGACACTGTGACAGTATTCAACAGCTGTATCGACTCGGGCTGCACTGACACTTTGGTATCGACATGTCCGTCCAAATGAAACAGTGTCTGAGTGGCGTTTGGAAGAAGAGACCGGAAAATGGTACCGAAACTTCTTCTTTCACTTTAAAGTCACTAATACTTACGATTCAGGCGCGGTCTTCCAACTTGTTCACGCAAGGTTTCCGAGTACATGATAGGACTCGAGAAAACCAAGGCAAAAGCCGGTGAAGTCTCACAGTCAGCCCGGGCATTATCTTTGGAGAACATGCATCAGCTTTATGACAATTGTGTTGGTAGACAGGGAATGACTGTCGCTGAGATGCGCGCCGGCATTATTCGTTATGTATGTGACGACATCTGACTTTTTGGGAACTAACAGAACTAACTCCATTCATAGACTGCATACTTGTTCGCTTGGCTCATGATGCTGCGAATTGATGAAGCTCTGTCTTTGAAAGTTGAAAGCATCAATAAGATCCCCGGTGAACGTAATATTCTCCTCTCATTTCATAGAACAAGTTCAGATGCTGAGATTATCATAGGCAATTATTTTGAGGTCAAACTCGGGACTCGCAAGACACAACAGTCCGGAGTACTTCATGCCTGGCGTCTTCATTCCAACGACTATGATGTAAAGATCTGTCCGATGCGAATGTTGATTCTACTAGCCAAGATATATGAGGGTCAACCAAAAACCGGGCCGCTCTTTCTTCAAGTCAGCGCTCATGGTGCAGTGCTTCAGAACCAGATTGTATGTCACTCTATTCTCTCTTTAAGCAATTATTCTAATACTTTTAAGAGCACCGGAGTTCTGAGCCGGTCTCTTGCACAGGATCTCCAAAGGATCGGAACCCGAGAATGGAGTCTCTACGGAACTCATTCATTCCGACGTGGCGGATGTCAGTATCGGATGAAGCACCAGAACTGGACCGTAGGTGAAGTTGCCGCTTGGGGCGGCTGGTCCCAGGTAGAAGCTATCACCATGTTCCGATACTTCTACTCGCCAAACGATAATCATGACTATATGGCAGACTATGACCGTAATGATGCCAAGAGGTTCAAATATTGAAGTAATAATGTATAACAATTAATATCTTTCTTTCCCGAGCTCTCGCCAAATCTCCCAAGCATTCTTTGACCCCCATTTAGTATCCCAAAGGTCGTTCTGGAAAATACCAGCTACCAAATATTCTGGTTGGGATTTTTCATCAACCAGATCATCGAGACATTTGGGAATTGCCTCGGACAGCTTTCGGTAGGACCGCAATGACTCGCCTGCTTCCTTTTCCTTACCCTTGCTCCCCCGTTTGCGCGACAATGTTGGAGCAGTGAAGAACATGAAGAAGGCCTCTTTGTTGCCGAGGAAGTCATTTTGGAGTACTTTGTATACACGCTCGCGTCGTGTGATGGCGACCTTGAGTTTGTCCCATACTGCTGCATCAGCAGTACCCCGCTTTCCATCTTTCGGACCATACCGACCTCGGACTCGGTTCACCAAACCATTTTCAACCTGCGAGATAGCCTGACGAAGACCTGTCTCCTTGTTCAAGAAATCTAGAGCCAAGATGTCCTCATCGCAAGCTGAAAGCATAGCATTCTGAGTCTCTGGACCTGGGTTGACCGATGGAAGGGGATTGTTGGCAACAGACTGAGGTAGATTGCTAGCGCACGCGATATCTGAGATAGTACCCTAGGTAGAGGATAAGCATTAGAAAATAGAACAGAAAGAGACTGACCGTGACTGGATTTAATGCCTGATAGATACCATGCAATGCCGATAGTGCGAGTAAATTGTGGAGCTCTGCATGAGTTATCCACATGCTCAACGTGTCTTGAGTGATAAGCGCAAGATCATCAGGCTTGATACTCGATGGCTGTATCCCAGTCGGATGTATTTGAGAGAAACGGGCTAGTGTGGCGTCAAGTTCACTTGTACGCGTGAATCCGAGCCGAAGACCTCATATAATTTTAGCTGGGCTCAGGGATTCATCATTTACGCGTACCTGCATTATTTGAATCCTTCTGTAAGCGGAAAACACGGCCAGCCTTGATGTCTTCCTCCCATTCTTTTCCCAATGCTAAAAGATCATCCCACTGTCGGTTGATAATAGATTGATCTACTGTTAGGACTGTTGATTCTTCTGGCTGACCGGTTGAGGATGTAGAAGTCAGATCAAATCCGCAGTAGGCTGCGACAGCACCCCGAAGGTCGTCTACTTTGGGATAACGCGATGTTTTAATGATATTGTTACGTGCTGATTGGCTGCCAGTTGAACTGTTGATTTGTTTAGCCCAGAATGCAAGCTGTTTACCCTGAGCTGTCGCAAGCGTGAGAGGTGTCAGGTCTTCTGGGATAAAGGGCGCCATGAGAGAAGAAGATGGAAAATTTTCGGCAAGGAGCCCCGAAGCGCCCCGTTTCTGTGTTTCAGGTTGATCTCATCTTTTTCTCGGCCGAATCACGCTGTCACAGTGATCGCTGACCTCCCAAAACAGGACATATATGCCGGTGTTCCATGTTTTTCCTCCGGATAATCAATATTATATCCAGATCGGTTTACATTTTAAGGAGAGATAGATGCCGCAATGCCGATGGGCGGGAGCACGTGCCTGCGTGTCCCTGGATATGTTTACATAAGCGATCGCCGCAGATTGATCGTGTCCCACAGAGAAGAAGCCAGGAACACACACCCTTATGTAAGGCTGTGCTAGGGGTAGGGTTAGCTTAGTCAGTGTTTCAAATTCGAGGTGATATTTGGCAGTCCGGACATCTCACGGACATTTTTTACCCAAAAAATCTATGAAAGGCAAAAAGTATTTGGAACAAGCACAAGTCATGCTTCACAATTGGGCCTGGACACTTCCAAAGAGTCCAACTGATGTTCATCGAGTGGCTACCTAGATAAGAGAGAGCCCACACATGATCTTATCAATCTTATCAGCTTAGTCATCCCTTAGTCAGCGTTTCAAATCAGACAGCTGGAAATTGAAAAATGCTCCGAATGGCCTAAAACATCTATTCAAATACACAGAAAGGGGAAGTGTGACATTTTCTTGTGACAGTATCTCCTCGATGGATTTCCTAGATGAAGGAATTCTGCCTTCAGGGAGTGGTCAAATAGGTCCCATTCTATAGTTCTTAGGTGCCAAATGTCTGAGAATATGTTTGCCCTCTGAGGAGATACCGTTACAAATTATATCACGTGCTTGCTTATCTAAGGGTGCGTGTTCCTGGCTTCGTATATCTTATGGCATACTCGTGGTCACACTTAGTAACTATGATTTGTCACAAAGTTCCGTGATGGTCGTAATTGATTTTTCGTTATCTCTTCAACCGTCATCATATGAGCCACGAAAATCAGCACAGACACCAACATGGTTCTCCTCTGAAGAACAGGGTCATTGGGGCACTTGAGAATGGTCTCAGTGTTGCCAAAGCTAGCCGGAAATACAACCTTCCATATTCCACTGTTTCGGACTTTTGGAAAAAGTTCCAGGAAACCGGTTCTACCACAAATCATCGTCGGTCCGGCCAGCCAACTAAGCTGATGCCTCGAACTGAGCATCACATTGTCCGCACTGCCCGAAAATCACGTTGTGAAACGTTTCAGGAGATCGGTAATGAACAGACCCCAAAAATCAGTGCCACCACTGTTTCCAACATTTTAGACCAGAATGGGTACCACCGACGTGTCGCTCGCAAGAAGCCTTATCTCAACAAAGATCAGAAAAAGGCTCGCCTACACTGGGCGTGCCGAAATCGCGACTCTACAGCTGCAGATTGGGAGAAAGTAATTTGGTCAGATGAGTGTTACGTGTACCTTGGTGACAAAGAGGGTCGCGTGTACGTGACACGGCGTGCTGATGAGGAACTCATCGAAGAATGTGTGTTGTTCTGACCTTCAAGCAGTCTTCGGTGAGGGTTATGGTCTGGGGATGTATCAGAAAGGGTTTTAAAGGTCCTCTTATCACCTTGGAGTATCCTGGAGGCAAAGGTGGTGGAATGAACTCTGTCCGCTACCAGGAACAGGTTCTGGATGGGGCTTTAGTGGATTTTTTTGTGGAACGGAATCACCTCAGGCCTGGAACAGTCTTCCAACAAGATGGGGCACTGAGTCACCGCAGTAAATCGACGCTCAAGTGGTTTGGTAATCATCAGATTCCTTTGTTCCCACACCCTGCATCTTCTCCGGATGTTAGCCCCATCGAGAATGTTTGGCATGAGCTAAAACATCGTCTCCGTGCTTTACCAAGATCACCTACAACCTTCGACTCACTTTGTGAAGCCATCCACAGTGTTTGGGAGGAGCTAGAGATTGAACATGTTGACAAGTATGTTGATACCATGACGGAGCGAGTTGAGGCTGTGTTAGCTGCGAAAGGAGGTCACACAAGATTTTGAACAGACAATATTTTAGCTTCACTAGTCTTCTAATACTGTATAAAATTTGGTAGGGCTATCTGTCCCAACGCTCATGCTGGACCCCATTTCATTTTGATCTGGTTGGTGGCCGGATCACAAATCACGGTTACTAAGTGTGACCACGAGTACTTGTGTGCTATTTCTATTCGACTTGGATCCGATTTGATTTCAGGGGTGCGTTTCTGGAGCTCCGATCCTCGTGAATTACAATTGACTGATCATTGCGCCACATTGGCTTATTTTGGATCCTGGATGGCTTTACGCACGAATTGATGATGCATGGGATGGGTTCAGTGTTTCCAGTGTTTTTGTTGTGTTGCTCTCTAGCTCTTTTTGAGCACTATGATGCGCGGATTTTGGCGTCGTCATAATCAAGTACCGTTATGCATTCCTGGAGAAATACATATTTGTCACTGTGTATGCTCTGGCCCAAAAGCTGGCATCAGGTATCATGGCATCCTTTCTCAAAGCACCTCTGTCCTTTCTTGAAACATTTTGGTCAGGTCTCCATACATCCATCCAAATAATCATCTACCAATACCCAAGTACCTTTCAGACTGCAATATCTACTTTTCAGACTAGAATCCATTGCTCAAAAGCATGTCGGTGTTCCTGATAGATCTGCATCGACAGCTGTCGAACTTAAGTAGACTGCGTTGTTGTTGACAACTTGGGCACTCAACGCGTCCTGAGAGATTTTCGAGTTGTCTTGGGTATACTGTACTTGGTAGACTCAGTCCTGAGCATCGTTATTGTTAGCATCTTTCCAATACTTACCTGCTGCATCATTGCCAAGAAAGAAATCATGGCAGCATTGGAGCTCCCACCAGGCGCATCATAATCCGAACTCGACATGTATCATGATCCGAACTCGGACCAATTAATCATCGGCGAAATGCTGACTCGGCCTTTTGTACGCCTCACTAGTCGAGATTTCGAGGTGGGGACAAAACAGGTACTGAAGTATCAAGTTATAATCATGAAGTTGTAAATTGCGGCTGCCACATTGACGGCAGCAATGATAGTCGGATCATACTGGGTATCCTGAACAACCCAGTGAGTCTTCCTTCATCAGCAAAATCACAATTAACGTGTCATCTTTTTGCGCATTTCAGCTTATGACAAGTGTGAGATAATCAATGAAGCCATGAAGAGCATGAAGATTGATTTTATGGCCGCATAACGTCTCGACAGGGACGTGAGAGAGCTTGTGAGAGCTCTATGATGCCGATTGGCATCTGTGGGATGCCAGAAAAGGTCCTGATCGTCGTCGCTGTGGTCACACTCTCATGGCTGTCAGTCCTTGAACCATGGCAACAAGCAGGCCTGTTGCACAGAATGCACTCGAAACTAGGTGGTCAAATACTATGGAAGTAAGTTAGAGGTCACTTGAGAAGCTGTAGGCAATATTCTTGTCAATAGCTCAACTTTTTGCACTGTCCACAGTGTTCCACTTGTAGGATTTCAGACATAAAAAGTGGCATGTTTCAGCTTTTTACATGTTTTACGTACGCTTTTTTGCATGTTTACAAGCCCAAAAAAGCGCAAAAAGTTATTTGTCATCTTACTGATGTTCCAAGTAAACAAAAGCATAAGCTTAGCACAATGAAGTAGACATTGTTACAGAAGAAATACACTGTAATTTTGAAGAAATATTGACATAAATGCATAAGTAAAATGGTTCAAGGGTAGTATGTTGAAACGTAGAACAATCAGACCTGCATTCCACCTCTAATTCTGAAGTTGACTGACTGAACCTTCCGAACTTCGAGCCCCCCCCTTTCATTGCACCCTGAATTTCCTTCCAAGTGGATAGTTGACACCTCAAACGTGGCTTTGGCTGGTGAAACTGAGGACTCAACTTGCTTTGCTGTCCTCTCTATAATCCAACCTCAGCCTCGAGACCTTCTCCTGCATCTCTGCTGCCCTGTCCCAGATATCTGTGTACCCTGGAGAAGAGATACACCAGTCCTCAATCAACGTCAATGTATCGAAGATAATACACTCTCCGATATGATGATATGACCAAGTTTTGTTATAGTGGTCAATAGATCTGGGCACCTCGGTTCTCGGGCGCTCCATGAAGAAGACAACGCGGGGATCGCATTGTTTCATTATCCACGAAAAACACAGATTTTCAGTGCCTCTAAACGTTGGGTTATTGGGGTCAACGAGGGCAATAGTAATAATGATCTGCTGCAAGGAATCTGGCAAATGAAGGAGCAATTTCTCTACAAAATTGCAGATGTCACCATTGTTGACCGAGTCGTACCAGATAATGAGGTGGGTGAGTCGAGTGAGGCGCTTCAGCGCTTCATCACTGGGGGAAAGAGGATAATCATAGCCACCATCCAAGTCAAGATGGGTCAGTGATTCGGGGAGGAAGGGTATTACGTCCTTGCGCAGACTCAGTCTCCCATTTGTAAAAACCAACTGAAAGTTCAGCGAAAGAGACAGTCGTCTCAAAGATGGCAGCTTGGAAGAGAACTTGAAGAATGGGCGAATGTCCTCTGCGGGTAGCCGGTCTGTGAGAGTGGACAGGTGTGGGAGTGAATCAACAATGGCTTTTGTGAGACTTGGACGGAGATCATGGCGGGAAAGGTCTATGGTTTGAAGATGAATTCCAAGCCTAGTAGGGCTGGAAGTAACCTCTTGGAGGAAGCTTTTAGCGCCCTGTTCATTGCAAAGGCGGACTGCCTTGAACTGTAATGGTTGAATCCTAGAAAACACCTCAGCTTCACCACTGGATGAAACCTGCATCATTCACCATTTTTGGACATGTCGAGCAACAAGGACAAGATTCAGAGCAGCAGAGCGCTCTGCTGCGACTGCCGCTTCGAAAATGAGATGAATAACATCATCTGGGATATCTGGAAAGGTGTCCAGTTGTGAAATTGTGGTGGATAAAGCAGAAAGTCGAGTCATGGTGAGTAAGCGGAAGCAGTAAACGTTATTGAACCAGCAAAGACACAGTCAAGTGCTGATTGGCATCTCAGCCGCTGTCATCATTTTGCGTCAAACTCCACCATAAGAGCGCGCCAAAGTGTTTCCTCCCATATCATCAGCTTGGATAGCACTTTGTGTTGCAAAGTTGTCTCTGTATTCAGTCTGTATACAGTTCCATTTGTGATAGGCAAGGTTCAATTGAAATATGTGAACATAATAACCTGTTTCTGCATGCACGTGAACCCTGCTTCTTCGGGACCATTCTGGCTCTCAAAAGCTGGCATGCATCACGGCAACTGCCGTGGCAGGTCGCCCCTGGCGTGATTGCAATGTGTCATCTTTGGCGGATGGGAATTCGGTCATGACATGAGTTGCATGACCACATCATCTCAATCATCTTTATTCGCTCGCTTGTCGCGCGCTAGGCTCGTAATTGGTGGTGTATCATGATATGTGCAGAAAATGTCATACAATGTCAGTATCCGAACTGACCACATTGTTTCAAGGCCAGGCCCCTTATCTTGCCGCATTCCCTCAGATGCAGGGTTTGGTGAATAAATTGTTTGAGCATATTCAACTACATGTACCAATACGGCTCTAGAATCGGTTTCATCTGACTGAAGCTCATATTCAGTGTCCCAGCAGTAATGTCTCTCTATGCATCATAGTTGGCAACCAATTGTTGACAAAGTGAACATTCAACACGTCCTGGGAGATTTTCAAGTCATCCTGGCTATACTTGTTATACTTATCACTGAGCAATTGTCATTATTTTTCCAATACCTGCTGCATCACCTCCCGCCAGGCGCATCATTCAGGACGTGATCGGTGAAATGCTAATGAGCATCAGGTGTCTTTGCCACAATAGTGACTCTCATCTCCGCCACAATTGATGACTCATGCTATGATTTGCCTTCTTGGCCTTCATGTACGCGTCTACAACCTTTTGTATGGTCGAGATTTTGAGGTGGGAGAAGGAAGAGGTACTGAAGCATCAAGTTATAATCAAGTACCGAGTTATAATGCAATCATAAATTGTCTCTGCCTCGTTGACTTACATAGCGTTTCATTCGCTGAATAATACAGCTGAGTAAGAAACGATAGGCCGCCTCAAAACTCGCGCTGTTTGGCGGACTTTGAATGTTTCATCAGTTCCAGACCCGCTTGTCAACGGCGTTTCTTAATCAGATGTAAACCCGGGTCAGTAACAAGACTGAGGCTATCGTAACACGCCGTACGTCATCAGTTGACGCGACCAGAGTATCGTGTTAGGGATAGAGGAGCTCCCTCAGCCGATTCCCCTAGAGAACCGACATGCCACTTATCATTGCTGCTCTGGTCTTGTATGCCTTTTATCCCCTGCTATCGCTTCATGAACCCAACTTTTTCATTGAGCTTATCATCTGCGAATATATCCATATCCATTATCCTTTTACTTTACTTTGACTTCTTGAAACCGAGAACTCCGGGGAGGATTTCAATCCAGTACCTGGCACCGGACTAAGATTAGTGAATCACTATTTGATAATAACGAAGACGTTACCCATCTGGATCCAAAATGAACGCGATATCGCGCATCGTCCCCTCGGAAGGCCTTTTCTTGAACGTGACATCAAGCTTCTCGAATCGGTCACACGCCTTGTCGACATCGTCCACCGTAATCGCAAGATGGCCAAATCCTCTCCCGGGGTCGCTGTTTCCGCTGGAGTACCCAGCAAAATCGGGGTCAGATTCCGTGCCGTGGTTGTGGGTTAATTCAAGGACGCCTGGAGTGAGACCTTGCTGAGAAAAGCTCTAAGAGATAGACAAGGACAAAACTTGCCTTCACGAGAGAATCGAGATCTCTCCTTCTCCTCCGCGGTCAACGTTCCATCGTGCTCGTCGAAAGCCAGGAAATAGAGCGTGAAACCATCGAATTTGTGTTCTGTCCAGACATGTTGGTTTTCGGCATGCGGGTCAGGATTTGAGCCTACATACCAGATAGCAGATCCATCCCCAGTACCTATTGTATGTGCATTGAGCTGGTGTAATCTTTGAACTCGAGATGGGCATACCTCGGTGTAGAATTTCAGGGATACGGCCGGGTCTTTGATGCGGATCATCGAGTGGTTGAGCTGTTGCAAGGTCAGTGAGATGATCCATGATGATAATGTAGAATTTCGGACCTTGAAGCTAGCTGTTTCTGCATTTCGTGCCAAATTGGTACGGGATCCTCCCCATTTGCGGTTTTGCGACGACGAGAATTGTCGGGTTTGGGTTGAAGGGCAGCCCGTGCTACTAGTCGAGGACAATGGTCGTCGGAGTGACGCCGCCAAAACCGTGCTGCTCGTCAAATACGAGCTATTGCGAGCGAGAAAAGTGGAGAGCTCGCGACGGCAGAGCATGGTCGATTGGTCGTTTGTGTCGTGGGTAGAGCGTCTGGTATGAGAAACGACAGGACACCGCGACGGAGGCGAGAGGAAAAAATCGTGTGGGAAATCTTGGGTACTGCCGTATTACGAATACGGCCGTACAAACGACGGGTAAAAACGGGTGCTGTCAAGCCACCCGTCGACGCGTTTGACTGCAGCTCCGACGGATACGGTACGGGTCTTATACGGCCGTACCTGAATTCTTGTTTTATGAGAAAGACTTTACAGAACGCAGAAGACTAGCCGTTATGGACATTATGTTGTTCGTTTCACTGTGACAGACTGTGACCCGTGACCAAGCGGCAAAAAATAAGTTTTCGGTTGCGTGGGCGGTGACCGGGACCGATGTTGCATACTAAATTGATTCCGCCTTTTCTCGTGTAGGTCTAATTCCACAACCTTCAATTAGATGAGATCCTCACCGTCTAGGTCTATCGTAGTAAGTACTTACAGTCATAGCCACTCAGCCAGTCAATTTCCGAATCAAGACATTTATTGATTCAAGTTAGATTTGAGATTAGAATACTAATATTTGTAATATTCGTGACGCTAAGGTTAGGGTTAGGACCCATTTTGGGCATAAAAAAAGACCCCACGCAGTCAGAGTGACTTAGACCTGGGACATGTCCCTCTGACTCGTCAGAATCCTCGCCAGAGGGACCTGTACAGCGGACTTTAAAATTGGCTGTGATGAATTTGATGCCGGATATATCACATAATACTCCTTATTTGGAGCAAATGCTCGATTAGGGTTTGCTTATAGCAAGCATTTTTGACGGCGACAATGATTGCTCTTTCTTGACGATTTTCCGCTTCTCAGCTTCCAAATTGTGTTGAAAGTGATTATATCATTTCTATGACCAACCTATACTGACAAAATGGCCACTTCTGCCCCTACCATACTAGGATTGATGTCAAAAGAGCCGGTGTTGGAGGGAAATTACCTGCTTGATTGACCAGACCTCTCAGAAAGCCCAACTCTGGCCCCAATTGAACAATACAAGGCTCGGACTGGCGATAGCAGAAGGGAAGAAGGGTATTAATAGCTGTTGCCTAATCGAGCATTTGCTCCAAATATGGTGTATTATGTAATATATCCGATCAAAATTCATCACAGCCAAATTTAAGCTCCGCTGTATCAGCCTCTCTGTCGAGATTTATCTCGTTCTTTCAGAGAGGCTGACGTTGAGCCTAAGAGTGACTGATGTGGGTAGGGAAATATTGAGAAAATTAATGCCCCTAGAGACATTAAAACTAGCAAAACCCTCTGAGGACAAGGTCACCGTGCTATGAAGGTTTTCACTAGCCCACAGACCCGGTATGTGAAGGGGCCTGTGTCTTCAAGGTAAGTATGAGGTGCCAATTTGTCTGATCAATCTTTTTATACTGGCATGGTGCGCACGGACCATGTACACGTGATGCCGTTCAGCTGCTAGTTTTGGACTGTTTTTGGACCATTGATCTGGGTCTATGCAGCAAGGATTGCTTCTTTCTTTGTCTCTTTTCTTATATACAGTAGGAATTCCTGCACGGTCTCTTGTGTCCTTTTTCTCCCATCATCTTACATAGTGCTCAATAGTCTTCAGACTCAAGACTTGTCTTTTTTCTTCCCCACCCTTGCTACCATCCCATTTTCTTTATTTTTTTCCATGTAGATACATTCTCTTTGCCTGTGCTGGCTTGAGCTTGGATTCTCTTTTCGGATCCTTGCGAGAGAGCTTTGGCAACCAAACATGATTTGTTTGCCCCCAGACTCTCTCCCCTCTTGTGATGATGGGCCAGCATAGAGGAGCCATTTTGAGCAGGGTGTCATTAAAAGTTTCATTCTGATGCTTATATTGTACAGGAAAGGATACAGCAGTTTTGGAGGAGACCGATGGAAAATGCTGAAGCAGGTGAAGATGAAGTGGATGCCTCAAAGCCTTTGGTTCAACTTTCAGATCTTCAGATCCCAAAACAAGCCCCGGGAAGCAACCTATGTGACCTTGAAGCCTAAGTATTGTGGAAATTTGGTGAAGAGGAATGCTTTCCTGGTTGCTCAAATCTCTGCCAATGCGAATCTGAAGACATGTTTATGGTTGCTTTCTGGAGACCATGATCCAGGATGAGCGGGAGCAAATAAAATCAGGGAGTCAAAGTCATCGATTTAGCAACCTTTAGATCTGTCAATGATACTTTAACAGATGAGATCCAAGTACAAGGTGCTGAGAAGAGCGGAGTAGCAGAAGTGGGCCAGAATTTTCGCACAATTTCAAACCTTGTTTGCGCCAAACAGTCAAGTGCAAGGTCAGTTGCTCTTTGTTTCTCGCATTTAACAACAGACTCATTGCCATTCATGTCTTTTTCTTTTCTTTTTCTTTTTGGTGTCATGAAGTAGCACCCACATGATGCATTGATGCACCTCTAGGATACATTTTTGTCAGTATCAACGAACAAAAGACCTCAGATAAAGTGCGGAAAGAATCACCCCAAAAGGTAATGCTGTTATGCACGCCACCATACTGGTGGCAGTGTGGGACTCGAAAGAACAGGCTATCATCATGTGCAAGACTTTCTTTGTCTTCTTCTGCGGCCAGTAAGTGCATTCTGCCTTCCTCTACCCACAGTCCACTAAAACCTCCGGTCTGCAAATCCAGTCATCAGCAATGAGGCCATTGCTTTTGAGTGTTCTGATCCAAGTATTCAGTACTCCTTTTTGAGTGCTTTGTTCTTGTACTGGAACTTATTGGTGAGGAGTCCACCTTCTGTAAGCCAAGAGTTAATAGCCCTAGACCACAGACTCTCTATATGAGAGGCTACAGGGATTGCTTCATTTTTTCTCACAGTATTGAGCAGAGTAGATTCTTACCAAGCCACAACCCATTACGGTACCACCATTGTGTGGGTTTGCAGCTGTGAAGAAGTTGTCATGTTTTCCTCCAGATAGTCTGGCGGACAGGTGTACCATCGCATTCGACCAGAATGCGCTTCATCAACTCCTCTGTGTCTGGGCAGTGTCCGCACATCTGGCAGTCCTGGCAGCTCACCAGACAAGTCAGCCTCCAGAAGAAAACTCATTCATGCAGCACCTTACAGCTTGCCTTTATTGTCAGTGCCCATCAATTGCGACGCTTTCATTTCTTTAGGAAGTTCGGCTCATAATGGCAAGTCCTTCTCTTTTGCTTCTCACACGATTATCGGACATGAACTCTCTCAGGTCCAGCAACATACTCGCAGAATAGTCGGGAACCCATCAGATGTATACGTATGGCTTCTCATCATTGCTTATCTGAGGTAGCGTTGGGTTGGGCAGGGTAAGGCAGGGTATTGGCTGGGCAGGGCAGGACCAGAGCAACACCTCGGGCAGTTCAATCTTATCTTATCAGCTGATTAGACTATCTTACCGCTCTTGACATCCACGTCGACAAGTTGACCGTCAAAACTATTCTTGTGGTGAGACAGACAGTTCTTGAACCTGTTCAACACTGATATCTCTCAGCTTCGACATTTTTTGATATTTTCTGCTCATCAGATAAGGTGATTCAGGCCAGTCCAAAGCCCTGGGAAATGCCCGGGGCTTCGGGCATTTCAATATCATTACCCCCTGCCCTTTTCCTTCTCTTGGGCTGCACTAAGGTCCTGGGCCGCAATGTTGCGAGCGTCATATCTGGTGGCGCAAGGTCACATGGTTCCCCAAAGTGCTGTATAAAACTTGGAATCCTGAAAGCGGTTGGGACACCTCTTGTGTCCAACATGGAGAGGGAAAAGGACATTGGGACCTTCCTCGAGAAGACATCTCAGGCAATCGCAACCATTCATGAGGCGAGCGACTCCCACTCTATCCCGGAAAATGGAACCGAGGAAAGGAGACTTGCTGAACGAAAGCTTGTTCGGAAACTGGACACCAGGCTGCTTCCAACAGTTATCCTGGTGCGTTCAAAAATTATTCCTCATATCACCAGGCTCACGAAAAGCAGATCTACATTTTGAATTACATAGATGTTCGAGGTTCTATATTCTGATCCAATCTCAAGGCTCATCATGTTTTTAGAGAAATGGAATCACCACCGCTCGTCTGAAGGGGATGGAACAAGATTTGGGTCTCACAGGTGTGATATTTTCTCGACACTCATTATCTTGTCTCATTCGACCACAGACCTCCAATATTCTGTCGTGCTCTCGATTCTATTCGTCACATATTGTCCTGCCCAAGTTCCATCTAACATGCTACTCAACTACGTAACAAGGTGAACTATTGATTTCTTCTGTCGCGCTGAACTAAAAGAGGGATATATAGACCCTCGTTCTACATCGGTGGTTGTGTTGTCGCTTGGTAGGTTTGACGTGATTCTCTCCCAAGAAATCTACTAAGTAAATCTTGCAGGGGAATAGCTAGTGCTTTGACGGGTGTCAGTACTTTGACCTCGTTTCGCCCACATGCTTATCTTCTTCCCAAGTTAGGTCACGACAAAATTCGGCCATATCATTGCTTGCCGCCTCTTCATTGGCTTACCCGAGGTTCGTTCTACCTTCCTCTCTACTATCTCGTAATTAACATATGTCCAGGCCGCCTTCTACCCCGGAAGTAATCCAGAACTTTCCGTCCCTTCATGTCTCTGATGTTCGCCAGCGGTCTACTTGTTGTCGAGATGGTATACCAAGAAGGTATGGGCGTTCAAGATTTCGATTATGGATCTAAGTCCAATCAGGAACTCGGCTTTCGAGCTTCGATCCTTTTCGGAGGACTCATGATTTCAAATGCTTTCGGAGCAGTAAGAGGGTCGGTCATTCTAGGTACAACACACCCTCACAGCGATTTAGCTAATAGCAGCCGGAATCCTGGCAAATATGGATGGTACTCGAGGCATTAGGGCATGGCGATGGTAAGCCAATCGTATTCCATCTCATCAGTGTCTCAGTTTCCAATCTCAGGCTATTCTTCATCGAGGTAATAAATGCCCCATTTGGCTACTGAACTCGATATTCAATGTATCTCAGGGAGCTATAACCATTTGTGTTGGATTTATGAGCATGTGAGCTCATTTTGAAATTTGAATTCTTTCTCCGACACTGACTTTCTTTGACAGGTATCTATTGCCTGACTATGTTCGTCTCCAACACTGTGACGCCCTTCCCAACTCATCGTGTTTGATTAGCCTCACAACACATCTTGGATAACCGGTTCTGAACGTCGACTAGCACAAGCTCGACTTGCTGACGATGCTGGAGAAGCAGATAAAGACAATATAGAAGAATCGTACGTCGATCTACCGCAGACGATATTTCACCGACATTGCTTTCAGGCCCTTCCAAGGACTCAAAATGGCTCTGAAAGACACGAAAGTCTGGATATTCGCGATAATGGACATGACACAGCTCCTTGGGTTGAGCTTTATCAATTTCTTTCCAACGTGAGTATTCCTTTCGGTATTCATTTGATGTTTATGAAGGCGACTAGTCTTACATCGACGCTTGGATTCAACACGACAATATCTCTGGTGTTAGCTGCGTAAGTACCGCTTTGCTTCCTCCTGATACCTTACTGACCGATCCTGTAGCCCCCCTTGGATCGCTGCGACAGTAGTCTGCTGTCTGAGCGCCTGGAATGCTGGTTTGTTACCACTCGACGTCTCATTTCTTCTTCTGACTCTCTTGAAATGATAGATCGTACAGGCGAGCGATTCTGGCACTCTGTGGTATGATCCAGCATTCTGTCTCCGAGTCTTAAAGCCTGATTCAAGTTTTTTGCAGGTCTGGTGGTGGGCTGTCATGCTGGGCTATATCATATCTCTATGTACCACAAATACTGCCGCCAGATATGTCTCCATGTTTCTGATGGCTTTCGGATACACAGGTAAGCCACGGTCTCGTATTTTCGCTGCCTTGGTTTTGACCTCTGATTCCAGCATTTTCGCTTACACTCGTCTGGGTCTCGAACGTGATTCCTCGTCCACCCGCTAAACGAGCTGCAGCAATGGGCATCATCAACGGAGTGGCTAATCTGGGCGGCCTGTAAGAAGAATCTGCATCCCAGCTTCAACATATTCACCATCTTACAGAATAGGCTCTTATACATGGAAGGAGGCTTGGGCACCAGAATATCACCAGTCAATGCTCATCTCGCTTTGCGCCCTCGTTCTTGCCAATATCTTGGCTCTTGGTATGCTTTTCTTCATTAGACCTATAGTCCTTAGTGTGACACTAACATTTTATCAAAGTAATGCGACAAATATTGCTTCGCGAAAACCGTCAACTTGACAGCGACGAGCGAGCTGCCTTGCAAGGTGCCGACAGAGTCCGGGTCGAGGAGGCGGCGCGGTTAGAAGGAATCACCTTTGACCAAGCCATGGAAAGGAGAAAAGGCTTCCGTTACCTGTATTAAACCTACCAGCTCTGCCTTCTTTGCACATCTGGTTCATCCATGAATCCCATTAAGATGGTGCTAACGGTCATCAAGTACTTGGGTCAGATACCATAAGTTACGTGCAACGTGAGAGCATCATCGAGAGGAGAGAGAGTAAAAACACACAAAGGAGACGGATATAAGAAAAATAAACAAAACTGCGTAAAATCGCAGTCAAGCCTAAAAGTATGGAACACGGAACGAAAAAGAAAAACATAAAACATACTTAGGTTCTGAGAGACTAATGAGTCTCCCGAGCTGAAGCCAACGCGGACAATAGAGGCACGGAAAAGAAATCGCAAACTGACGCCCTCAGTTCCGTACAGTAGCTGATGCTATGCATTCAATGTCTAGAGGTGTTTGAATAAATGACAGCAGAATCCCTCTATCCACCAAACTGATCAGGACTCGATGAAGATCCATCTCAGCTGCGTCTCCTAGAAACCATGAAGCAACTGTTGAAAAGACCCGTGAGTATCAAACTCCTGTGCCAAAAAACTTGTGCCTCAGTGCTACCTACACGAAAATCTTCTTTTCTCCATTCGCCAATTCCACATGTATCGCTTGGAGTGCCAGTAAAGATTCTTGTAGATATATTTGATCGGAGACTTGGCCTTACCCCCAACTTTTTCATGTAGTACTTTGACTATGCATAGAACGAATCAGTTCGTAAATTGGTCGTACGGACATACATACCCACATGTCCAAACCCTGGGTGTATGTATATCTGGGCAAGTTGGTCCACGGTGGTGAGCGTCGCCCCAACCTCTAACTTAGTTGAAGCTTTGTTAGCGACAGGTTCAGGCGCAGTTGAAGGTTTCGCACTTGCGAGATTCAATAAGTATTATTTGACCGACCCCAAAACGGGTCTATTACCGAAAATAATCTGCAATGGCACGGTTCTGTAGCGGCGCACGGCTCGAGTTGAGCGATATGCCTCGACGCTCAAGATCCAGGATTGGGGCGGCCGTGACAGCAAGAATAATGGCCAGAAAAGCAGAAGTGATCTTGGAGAAATTCATCATTGGGAATGCTCGAGGTGATATGGGGATTGGTGATGAATGTGGATGGGAGGCCAGCTCTGAGAGATGGAGGGGCACTCTGTGGGTCTTTTATAGCAAAGGAAACGCCGTCTAGTGTTCGTTTCTGGACTTCGGGTCTCACACCTTTAGCATTTCAATCAGAAGGGTCGACCCACAGCGTGTAACACCCTCGTGTACTTGGAGTCGACGAGGGAGCAACGGAAGGAGGTCTCGAGGCGAATTCACAGTCAGTAGAGGGTTGAGTAGACAATAGCCTTACTCAATTTACTTTATTTCACCAATTTATTTTCTCAATTTATTTTTTTTATGCCGGTGATATGACCTCTTTGGGCATAGCATGTGATATCTGGGTTTGAACTGTGTGTGCATGCCGAGAGCCCGGCATCAATCAACAAAGCTTTCCAAGTCGCGACCACCATGCTTCCCGTTGGTAATGGAGCCTTTGATAGCCTTGAGATGCTCAGTAATGTAGCCACGGACATGTCCCCAGCTCAGAGCCAATCTCAGACCCAACCTCGAGTCCTGGAAACAGATTTTCGGTCAGCCTTGGGTTGGCCATTTCGCGGATGTGGTGGACGCGCCAGTGCTGGTCGGGATTAAAATTATATTCAGGTTCTGACATCACACGTAAGGCCCAAAGAGGTCGTATCACCGGCATCAAAATATCTTTTATATCTTTTATCTTTTATAATAAAAGAGCACAGTCCCCATTAGGCAAATTTGCCTTTTATGGTTCTCGTGAGAAGTTTTTGGTCCAAGGGGAAACCGGTACGTCATCAACCCGCCGTTGCCGGCGCAAGTTCGACTCCCGCTGGTTGCAATATTTTGACGTCGACCTGACAGGTTTTGCGGCAGACGCCAGCAATGGCACTTAAGCCAGACATTGTGCTAAGTTCCACAAATCCCACAGCATCTCGCCAACTGACTTGAATTTGATCACCATTCTAGGGCTTGCAGCTCCATCTAAACTGATATTATACAAAGTGCAATTGGGTACCAGATTTCACTTGATGCTCGATGCAAGCCACAACTTGGGTCTATAGAAATGGGGTACTATTGCAATGTCTTTTGTCTTGCTTTCTACGGGCCTAGCAGACTTTGCTACTTGAAATTGAAGCTTGCAGAAATTTGAATTGCCAGCCAACAGGTCAGTGTTGACCATTAAACCAGCAGAGATCTCTCTTCAAACTTGAGCTTCAGGACTTCACAACAAGATATCACAGGCCTGAGTCCCATGTTTTGCTCATAAATCAAACCATAAGTAATAGTCTCCCATGAACAACATAGGTACCTGCTACTAGCTATCTGGTTGGTTTCAAGAGACTGACTTGATGCTCGCTGAGGCTGAAGTGTCATATCCACCCTGCTTAGGATGCTAAACTTGGAGTATTACAAGTTCATTACCAAGTTCCACGAGTCTTGCTTTGAGTCGGAGTTGCTGGCATTTCATCAAATGTGGGCCCTTCAAAATTTACAGTTCACCAGTTCATGGGTTGCAGCTCTATTCAAACTGAGGCAACTGCTTCCTGGATTTCACTCAATGCTTGACGCCACAATTCTGTCTCCCATATGAGTCAAAATGCAACACTATCCCAACATCTTTCAAAGTAGTACGGGCCACCTAGCAGAGTTTGTTGGCTGAAATTGAAGCCCAGAATTGCATGGTATCAATTTAACAAGTGATGGGAGCTTGGAACTAAGCCCATCACAGATAGTGAATCAATATGTATATCTTGTAGTGAGGTTCAAGCCTCATTACAGGTCTCCACTGGTAGGACTGTCAGAACAGCATGTCAGTCTTTTCGCAGATCAAACCACAAGCAACAGTCTCCCGTGCAGTGCACGGGTAGCTGCTAGTAAATTGAGTAAGGCTAATGGTTTGTTTCAAGATGCTTAGCTATTACAAATCAAGTAGCTACTCCTTTTATACTACGGCAAAAGGCGGGATACTAAGCGAGGGAACTTACGGGGTTAACCAGCCGAGTCAGATCCTTACAATGGGGGTGGGCAAAGGTCTGGTACAGCCACATGTTTGGTGCTATTTGTTCCAGCTGATTTAAATCAAAAAAGCCTCGAGCCGATTTTTAGCGGCCTCACGGACTCCCCATCATCCATTTCAGGCATCCAGCGGTCCTTGTGTGACATTGAGCCAAGATTGTTCTTAGAAAAACCGGAAAATTAAAGCCATAATGATGACTTCAGTAATGAATTGGCTGCAGAAAAAATGAATTGAAACATGTTCTAAGAATAATCGGTAGATATCCTTGTCCTGTCCATTTTCTGTCTAATATGTTTGGACACCGGATGCCCGGATAAGCCTATCTTTCGGCCGCAACAATCAGCATCAAAGGTGGTGTGACATCCCTGTGACAGCTCCCGAAATTGCTGGAATGACTTGCTCCAGTGCTCTCTTCTGCTTCAATGTTCATGATAGTTATCATAAATAAATAAAACTACTATAAAGTGTGCATTGCGGCAGCCAGAGAGACTTGTGTGAGTCCAGTTTAAACATTCTTGAGATGGAAAAGTATCAATATCATCACTTGAGCATGTCTATTGAACCAGAATATTTAAATATGATGCATTGATCACCGAAATATACCACAGAATACTAGATATAGAGCCCTGCAGCTCAACTAGATAACTCGAGAAATTCAAGTGGCTGTGTGCTTAGTCATCCGCCGTTGACCGAACCGAGCCACCCCCACTTACAAGATGAGAGATTGGAAGAAGCGGGAAGACCACGTGCCACAAGGCGCTCACTTTCTGCTTTACCCGCCATGACTTCGCAGCTGGACACCTTTCCAGATATTCCAGACGATATTATTCATCTCATTTTCGAAGCGGCAGTCAAAAAAGACCGTTCTGCTGCGCTGAATCTTGTCCTTCTTGCTCGACATGTCCGAAAATGGTGAATGACGCGGATTTCTTTCTTTCAAGTGATGAAGGCTGAGGTGTTTTCTAGGATTCAACCATTACAGTTCAAGGCAGTCCGCCTTCGCAGTGCACAGGACGCTGAAACCTTCCTCCAGGAGGTTACTTCCAACCCGAATAGGCTTGGAATTCATGTTCAAACCATGACACTTCGCCTTGGCCTCCGTCCAGGTCTCTCAAAAGACATTGCTGATTCACTCCCACACCTGTCCACTCTCTCAATCTGGCTACCTGCAGAGGAGATTCGCTCATTCTTCTCCTCCAGGCCGCCGTCTTTGCGACGAGTGTGCCTTTCGCTACGCTATCGGTGGGACTTCAAGGGCGAGCAACTGAGTCTGCACGAGAACATTATACCCTTCCTCCCCGAATCGCTGACCCATCTCGAATTAGATGGTGGCGACGATTGTCCTCTTTTTCCTGATGAAGCGCTGAAGCGCCTCGCTCGACTCACCCATCTCATCATCCGGTACGACTGGAGCGTGCACGGCGACATCTGCCCATTCGTAGAGGAATGGCTCCCTCATTTGCCGAGTTCCTTACAGCAGATCATCATTGATATTATCGGCAGTAACCCCTATGTCGGGTGGTTGGAATGCACCAACGAGCTGTCCTTTTCATGGATAATAGAACAATGTGACCCCCGCGTCGTCTTCGTCATGCGGCCCCCGGAAACCGAGGTGCCCACATCTATTGACAACTGCGATCGGACCGCTGATCGTGTCGAAGAGTGCATTCTCTTCGATACTTTGACGCCGGGTGGGGACTGGTGTACCGCTCCTTCAGGGCATGCAGACATCTGGGACAGGGCAGCAGAGATGCAGGAGAAGATTGCGAGACTGAGGTTGGATCCAAGCAAGGACAGGGAATCAACTTCAAGCTCTTCTCCGTTCGCCAGTTTGTCTATCCAAAGTCCCGCTCAAGCTGCCTAGTCCGAGTCTGATATCTCCCAAATGGCGCTGACAGGAAATCGAGGGGAAGAGCTGAGATTCGGGACTACATGGAGCGTCCTGGCAGGAAAACACGAGAATTACAGTTGCTAGAACCTTTAACTGAACCTGGTTAATTTCGTCACAACTACTTACTACAACAAGAGAATTACATGATACCTGAATTATAATACGCCTGACGAAACCTGAAAACGAAAATAGACAGCAGTAACAAAAACTCAACAATTTGCAATCTAGTCGATCCAGTCATGGAACCCGAGATAACTGCTACTACCTGGAGCACGAATGATAAGATGAAGAGTCCCTGGAAAGCCCTCCAATCCATCCGCCAGTCTCAGAATGGCCTCACGAAGCTCCTTCAAGTTTATACCCGATTCCGGCACGATATCTTCCAGGTGCCCTTATGGCCTCGACGAACTGTACGACGCTTCGCCCGACGACCTGCATGCCGCCTCGACGGTGATATCGATATGCACATCGAGGATCTTTAGATGCGGAATTGAAGATGTCGCAGCGAGCTGTTGAGACATGCTGATGATATGATTCTTCCCGAATGCTGAGACGATTACGAATGCTGAGATGAGAGGAAAGGCATGCATCGGAGATCTTTCGCAAGTCCAAAGCCATTGATACCATGAAGAGTTTCATCCGGGGGCCAACTGTTCTCCTCTACGCCAATGATTCCTCTATGCCAAAAGCCTTTTGAACGTTAGCGCAGACAAGGCGGCCGCGGCCGCTTGGAATGGAATACGATAAACGACCGAGCCTCTGATATATCCGTTCAATTTGAGAACATAGTTGGCGCAACTGGGTCGTCAAAAACGTCGGCCAAACGCGGTCGTCGAAGAAGCGTTCTATCCAGAGCTTCAGTCGATGTTGAGTAGAGCGTTCGAGGCGGACGACTTCGAAGCCATCCTCCCGAGGGAACGATCTTGATGTAGACGAGCTTGTACTGATCATTATGGTTGACCAGAGTGAGGGTGTTGAGACAGCAATGCTACGCCACAGGCTGTATACCGTGCAACGATGAAAGGTTTCCTGAATAGAGAACCTGTCATGCGACGTTTCTTGGAGTTGAAGGGCTCGCAGTGCCAGATATCGACGGTGCAAAAAAAAGGAAAAGATGAGGGCTAGAAGCTCCCGTGGAAGACGACGGATAGGAGAAACAGATGATTGGTGAACAGATATTTGACGGTAGATCTCGGCTTGGCGCTCCTTGACTTGGTCGATGAGACGTGAAATCTCGCCGCGTCACCTCTTTTTCAGCGTCGGAGATGAATGGCTAAAGCCATTCAGTGTCGGATGGGATGATGTTTTGACGTGTGGAATGGGAATCTACGACGATTTGAAAAGCAGGTGCAGCTGCTACAAGCAACCAACTGTCTGTGGACGAAGAGCGTAAGCTAAGCTCCAGCAGAGGAGATTAAACTGACCAGCTACAGTATCATTATTCTCCTCTCCTTTGGCAGAGACCATCTCAGACTGAGGATGAATCGAGGGAATGGATGATTGGTGAACGGATATCAGGTGCTTTTCGACTTGCTCTATAATCTCTCGCAGGTGCGACATCTCGTCGTTACAAAGCGCCATCTCTTTTTCGGCCCCGACAGCGAATGGCTGAATGGCCGGGCTTTGGCGTCAGATAGATCGATCGATGTTTCCCGTGTGGAATGAGAATCTACGACGCTGGGCAATGATTTGAGATGAATTCGTAGGTGCAGCTGCTCCAAGCAACCAACTGTCTATGGACGAACTGCGTAAGCTAAGCCCCAGCGGAGGAGATTAAACTGACCAGCTACAGTATCATTATTCTCTTCTCCTTTGGCAGAGCCCATCTCAGACTGAGGATGAATCGGCGATGAAAGGATATAAAGTGGGTTTGGTGCTTTCCGACCTGCTCTGTAATCTCTCGTAGCAGGTGCGATATCTCGTCGTTACAGCGGGCCATCTCTTTTTCAGCCTCGACACCGAATGGCCGAATGGCTTCAGCGTCGGATCGATACTCTGACTGGAATCTAAGAGGAAGCTGGGTAATGGTTTGAAAATGAATTCGTGGGTACAGTTGTTGCAGGAAGCTGAGATTTTGCTCTCTGTTGATGCGATTCTACGCTCTGTTGACAGAAATGAGCTGGGAAACCAACGAAAGAGTTGGACTGGCCGGAGAGTATCCATTCCAATCATCAATGGAAGACGCGACGTGCACCGATAGAGGGAGCGCTGGCTCTCGGACGTCAAGGAACAAGGGTAGGGTCGCCTTGGTCCAATAGATTCAATAATGAGCGAGCTCGGAAAAGAAAAAAGCTCTCGGGAAGAAGCGGAAGACCACGTGCCACAAGGCGCTCACTTTCTGCTTTACCGGCCATGACTTCGCAACTGGACACCTTTCCAGATATCCCAGACGATGTTATCCGTCTCATTTTCGAAGCGGCAGTCAAAAAAGACCGTTCTGCTGCGCTGAATCTTGTCCTTCTTGCTCGACATGTCCAAAAATGGTGAATGATCCGGATTTCTTCCAAGCGATGGAGGCTGAGGTGTTTTCTAGGATTCAACCATTGCAGTTCAAAGCAGTTTGCCTTCGCGGTGCACAGGGTGCTGAAACCTTCCTCCAGGAGGTCACTTCCAACCCGACCAGGCTTGGAATCCATGTTCAAACCATGACTCTTCCCCTTGGCCTCCGTGTAGGTCTCCCCAAAGTCATTGTTGATTCACTCCCACACCTGTCCACTCTCTCAATCTGGCTACACTCAGAGGATGTTCGCCCATTCTTCTCCTCCAGGCTAGTGCCGTCTTTGAGACGAATGTGCCTTTCGCTTGGCTATCAGTTTCGGGACTCCAGAATGCTGAGTCTGCAAAAGGACGTAATACCTTTCCTCCCCGAATCACTGACCCATCTCGAATTACATGGTGGCGACGATTATCCTCTTTTCCCTGATCAAGGGCTGAAGCGCCTCACTCGACTCACCCATCTCATCGTCTGGTACGACTGTTGCGAAAACGGCGACATCTGCGATTTCGTAAAGGAATTGCTTCTTCATTTGCCGGATTCCTTGCAGCAGATCATTATTGTTGTTGTCGACATTACCATTGTCGAGTTTAACCCCGATATTCCGGCGTTTGAAGGCTGTGACAATCTGTGTTTTTCGTGGGTAATGAAACAATGCGACCCCCGCGTCGTCTTCTTCATGCAGCGCCCGGAAACTGAGGTGCCCACATCTATTCACGACTACCTTTGGGACGGTGATCGTATCAAAGAGTGTATTATCTTCGATACATGGGAGGCGATCGGGAACTGGTGTAACACTCCTTCAGGACACACAGACATCTGGGACTGGGCAGCCGAGATGCAAGAGCAGGTTTCGAGGCTGAGGTTGGATCCCAAACAGTACGGCAAGATTCACCAGCCAAAGCCCTGTTGAGCTGTCAACTATTCACCCGGAAGGAAATCGAGGGTGTGAAAGAAGGGAACTCGATGTTCGGAAGGTCTAGTCGGTCGACTTGGGGAAAACAGCAGAATTAGAGGTGGGATGCAGGCTGACATTGACGAATGACATGGTTGGTCTGATTGTTCTACGTTCCAAATACTACCCTTGAACCGAGAATTATGTTATCGGAGCGAAAACTACACTTTTGTCGTCTAATTACAACGTATTCTGTTGTTGCATCCATTCAGTCGGGACGCGGCCACGACGTGGTGCCACAATCCGACGCAACCACATCACGTTGCCGAAATTCCACGTCGATGAGCTCAAGATTTGATAGACGCGAAGATTGCTCACCATCAGGTGGCCCGCCGCCGAGGTCTGATTCCGAATATCAGAGTCATAAGGCTTCCGAATATCATAATCATATCCGCTTCCCGTTGAAGTATACATGGTGGTCAAGAAAATCGAGGACTGAGAGCCAGAGATAGCGTCAGTTATCACGTCTGCGATGCTGGGATATCCGCCGACGGAGGCTAGGTCTGCGCGGAATGTCTGAGCATAGGGTGTCGTTCAATGCAGTCGTTCAAATGAACGAATCGCCGGCGGGTGAAGGGATTTGAAGAGGGGTTTGTGTTTTGTGGCGTCACGTCGAGTGCCACCAGCAAAGATGTAAAGGAATGACGAAACGTACGAAAAGGATACATATAGTCAAGGCATCTCGCCACCTAGAGCACAAAGATAACGACTGGGGTCAAGAAATCGTCAGGCCATATTGTCAGCACCGTAAGGACTGACCCGCGTCAATAGATACCACGAGAAACTCTTGCGGGGAGTCAATTCCGGTGTCAGACTATATACAATCCAATTTTGGTTTCGTGAACCTGTAAAACCATCAAGATCAATGGGTCTTCCGGAGACAGCAGAACGAACCGAGGTGAGAGCTGAGAACCGCAGCGGCATATGCGACCCCGTAAACGATTCATCGGGGAAGTCTACGTATTTTTATTGCGGCGAATGAGTGGCAACGCGACCATGAGCGACGAGAGCAGAGATCTTGAACCAGGACGAACCAAAAGAGCACAAGATGAATAAACGACCATTCCGGTATCCCTTTACAACCTCCTCCGTCATTGGCGAATAAAGTCAAATCTTGCAGGGAGATAAGCCACAATGGAGGGGTTAGCGCGCGCTTCAGCCTTCTTCTTCTGCAACGGGCATATACAGTAAGGTCTCCAAGAGAAATATCAGCCTCGGCACGGACAGAGATTTGAACCGTCAGAGAGGCTTGAAAGACGAGACGGCTCGGTTCCGGTAGCAGCGGCATGGAAGGAGGGAAGCAAAGGGAGGCTGGGAGAGCGGTTAGAGATCGGCGGCAAGCAAAGCTTCGTCGACGCACCTTTTCGCCTAGGATTCCATAAAGCCATTCTCTTTCGCAATCTTCTAACAGCTGGTATTTCAACGACAGTCGAAGAGACCTGAGGAATACGTCAGCTACGCAAGCCACTGAGAGGAATAAAAGCTTACAAGCCACGTCCAAAAGCGCGCAGCTTTCGCACTCAGTGAAGCGCGCACGCTGAGCTGAAAAAAGAAAACTTCCAGAATAGACTGCAACCGTCATATCGTTTCATGTCCACCGCGGAGAGCTGGCCTTCAGGCAGACCTTAATTGACAGATAGAGAAAAAGCGCTGGTATTTCTGGGTAAACATGGAGATGGAGAATTGTCTGAACTGCCGGCTCTGCTTGTCTCCAGCGGAAAAAGATGGAGACTAGCGGTGACACTGTCGAGCGCTAAGAAATCCAAGTCGATTTACGCCCTGCTTTGGCGCAAGCTAGCCATAGAAATGCAGCAGCTTGCAATTTGACTTGAGGGCGATGAAAAAAAAGCCTGATCTCGTGTTTCGAGCTTTTGAACCGGCACGTGCTGACGTGGGATTATGCTCGGGCCGCCGGGCCGCTTGTCTTTGTCTCTTCACTTGGCTTCCAGTAAGTACATCATCCAGCTTCATCGACACACGAGCCTGGACGAGCAAGACCTCCAGGAGAAAAAAACCACGATATTCAACACAAGTTCGATCTTCAATCTTATTTGAATATTCGTAGGCTTTTTTGCTGGACCAAGTCCTCCAAAACTGTCGCCAGTCTCATTCAGTCTCTGTAGGTTTCGGTTGCTCATGTCCAAGTCGCGTAGAATGGTCTCGCCCTGCCCAGGCCCCTTGCACCCTGACCGACACAGCCGAAATTTGACCTGAGACATTTTAGGAGATCAGGAAATTAGGGAGGATCCTAGTTTCAGGGGCTTCCCAGGCAGTATTTAAACCGCCCTGGATCGTTATCCTATTCCTCACTTCTTCATCCTCTCCTTCGTCGACTTTGAAGATCCAAACTTGAACACCTTACTGCCTACCACTACTGCTTGACTACTTCATCATGGTCCGCCCATCTACAGACTCTTTCCCAGATCTCACTGGACAGTTTTTGGACAACGATCGCTATGAATTGCTCAGTGTAATCGGTATTGGCGGATATGGCAAGGTCTACGAAGCCCTTGACACTCACACTTCGACCTCTGTCGCTATAAAATGCCTCGCCAAACCCGAGCTCAGTTCTCGCGAAGAGCTTCGTCTTAACCGCGAATTGGCCCTTCACAAGAAAGTCAGTTCTCACCCGAACATTGTCACCCTCCACACCCACTTCACTTCTGGCGATTTCATCTATGTCGTGCTGGATCTGTGCGCCGGTGGTGACTTGTTCACCGCTGTCAACACCCGAGACTTTTTCAAACACAAAGACGATTTAATCAAGACCATCATGATGCAACTTATCGACGCCGTCGAGTATTGTCACCAAAGCAATGTTTTTCACAGAGACCTTAAACCCGAGAACGTCTTACTCTCCACCGACGGCACCACAATATATCTGGCTGATTTCGGATTGTCCTCGGACCAGGACTTTGAAAGTGATTTTGGCTGTGGAAGCTCCTATTACATGAGTCCTGGTACGTCAATTTCCCCTATCCATTTCCTCATCCTAATCAACTTGCACAGAGTGTGTCGGTACAGAAACTGGTAGAAAGCCATATTCAACAGTACACAACGATATCTGGTCTATCGGGATCGTTTTGACCAATATCTTGTCCGACGTGAATCCTTGGAGACTCCCTGTGTCTTACGACTTGTCATATGCCCGGTTTTTACGGGACCCAGACTCGTTACGTCAAAACCTTTCGATATCAGAGGACGCCGCCCTCGTATTCCGTGGAGTCTTCAGACGTAATCCCATCGACCGGCCGACGTTGGATGATTTCAGGAAACAGATTTTGGCTGTCCAGACATTCTTTGGGACATCGCTGGCTCGTTCCGCAAGCACTGCGAGACGGCTCCCAGCCGCTTTGGCATCCAGCGACATTGGTGGCGTTCTCGACGGTTTCGTACCACATACGCCTGTCGCCAAATTTCCAGCACCACCTACGCCTGTCGTTAAATTACCAGCACCAACTCAGATGAAGCAGACTTCGATATCACAGGGGCCAAAGAAGAGAAACGTCCTCAACCTCAGTATTGTCATTCCACAGCCACCAGGGCCAGGTCCTTCTGCAGCAGATAAAACTCCACCGAAAAGGAAGCGAGCCGTTCGACCAGTTCTGGTCAAGAGGGAGAGTAAGAGTTCGTGTTGTCAGAATTGAACTTGAAGGCCGTCGGACTTGTACAGTAATATCAGAAACTTGGACATTTGTATCAAATAGAAAAACGTAATGTATTGTATAACCCAATTTGGCCAGATTACTCCAAGCCTTGTATGAGAGAATCTTCACAACTCCGACTTGATATCATTGCTCTGATATCGGAAATTCCCCTTCGATTTATGCGCTCATTTGATCTGGAAGAACTAAATCCCCCATTTAATAGCTATAAAAAGGCGAGGGAGATTATATGGACTCCAAAGCTGGAAAACAGAATATTCGTACTGACTAGAAAATAGTGGAATTTTCACTGTTCACCCAGGGTACGATGTAACAGTCATCTCCGTGTCCATTTCACTGCGCCACGGTATGCGAGATATCTATTTTCTGGCTTCGTCTTGCCGGAGCTCAGTTCCGTGACATGTTCAATCATTGATCTGATACATGTACCAGTAACGCCTCAGAATAGTTACATTACTTGAAGGGTAGTAATCAAATAAATGACTCCGGGATCCCTCGATCCACCAAAATTGATCAGGACTCGATGAACCTGTCATCTTCGTCTCCCAGAGAGGCACCTGTTGAGCCCATGAGCCCGCAGGTAAACCACCATGTAGTGCTAGATAACTCGTACCTCAGTACTAACTATTTGAAAACCTGAGGTCTCCCTCCACGCATTGTACGGTGTAGCGGTCACCTGTGCCGGCCAGATGTAGTAACCTTGTCGATATGTTTGATTGTCCTCTTTATGCCCTCAACTTTCGTCTGGTATTCCGGCTATACAGAGCGAATCAGTCTGAGTATTGTTTTGAGACAAATTCTGCACATACCCAGACAGCTGGGCCAAGGAAACGAGACTTCTCAAGGAAATCCCGCCAGAAATAAGATGCGCCACAAATATTAATCCCCAATTTCAATGGACAACAGCCAAGTACTTTCTAAATTCATGGTAATTTGAAATTAAACGAAACATCCCTTACAAGAGAGCAAGCTGTGGAAGATACAGATCGCATTGAATACTTTGGGGATATACTACCCAGGCCATGCTTGAGGCCATAACCATTGACCAGGTCGATATAAGCTCCTATTTCACGTGGAGTAAGTAAAATCTCTCATGTTTTGGTGTCAGAGGCTCACCCATTTCTCACAAGGTCTTTTGGACAACTTTGAACGGGCTGACGCTTATAGTGTTCGATTTGGGGTGACATATGTGGATTATGAGACGCAGAAAAGGTACCTCAAAGCATCAACAAAGTTTTTGCGTCAGGTAAGCTCTCATTTACTGACAACAGAATTCAGCTCAAAGCTTTTGCAGTGGTACCAAGGTCATCGTTTTGACAGAGGTGCTTGATTGGACAACATTCAATTCATGTCTTTATGTGCTTCTAATGTCTTTCATTGTAATAAGTTGGCTCTACAATCTTCGATAGGCCAGCTAACAGAACTACAAGTGGTAACACTAAGCACCAGTTCTCTTTCTCTGACTTCCTCTCTTTGGTGGCACCACCTTTTGGGTGGCTTCAGAGCTGAATTTTACAGAAGATGACAGACAAATTTGTTTTTTGGTTTGATAACCAACCAACCAAAAAGCAGACCCACAAGAAGCTACCATCTGGTGTGTCTCCTCAAGTGGTCTTTGATTTCCCAAAGGATTATGATCTGGAGGATCTCCGACAGTCTGTATCATCCCCAGTGAGAATCCATCGGATTGTGGTCAATTTTGGTCGATCCTGATGGATTTTGGTGAATTTTTGGCTGAGCGACTGATTCTAGTCGATTCTGATCGATTGAGTATCCGCCAGGCAAGTCAATAGATACAGATGGCACATTGATTGATTCGGATTGATTGTTTGATGGACTTGAGTAGAAAAATGAATATGATCAAATTCCCACAGTGCCCTCTTGGAGCTAGCTGCCCCCATCGTTGTACACCATGCTCAGGGTCTTTTCCTTTTACATAGGGCTCTTCCTATGTTTTATTCCAGTCAGTATCCTAGATTTGCTCCATTTTTACCCTACCAACAGGCCGGTTGAAATTTGCGGCCAATTTCAAGATTCCACGCTCGCTATGGGAGCAATTTCTTTTCTTCGCAGCTCTAGGACCCCTGGAGGACATCTAGAATGGACTGAGAGCCTTGGATTCGCATTCAACAGCAGGCAAGTCATCAATTTGCTTGTTTCCCAAAGTAGTCACTCATTTTGACGCAAATACAGCATCACGACTCACCCTCATCTATTTCATGCACATTTCAGGCCTCTTGATCTGTTGGATGCTTATGGCAACAGTTTAAGCCAGCAGTTGCTGTGAAAAGCAGGTGAGCTTTCGTTCAATTTGCCTCATTCAATGGCTCATGTTTGCTACATATCGCATAGTCTCCCTTCCTTCCATTACCTTCCATTCAAGTCATTGTGTCCTTTAGCTGCTCATCAGATTCCTCAGGTACATCTTTGCCTATTCATTTTGTGCCAGTTGGTGCTCAACGTTCTTTTCAGCTTTGACATGAGAGTCGGTCGACGATACTGGATTGCTCACTGTATGTCCTTTGTCTAGTCCAGATCACTTGCTCCTCATATACATTGTCAGTGGACAGAGACCTCATGCGACAGGACTTGGGGCAGGAGCTTCAGTCGGTGCACTTGGTCTGTACATACGTCTGCTATATACTTCATGTATCATCGGCCTTGCAATATGGATTTCAATGGATTCATATTGATTCATACATGGGTCTGCAAGACTAATCGACCACAATCCACTGACATTGATGGCAATCCATGGTAATCCATTGGATGCGCGAAATTCGGTTTCCTATGGATGCTGATGGATTTGTATGGATTCTGATGGATTTGTATGGGCCATCAACAGGTATCGATCACAATCGACTGGAATCTGCTGGAATCGACTTACTTCTCACTGGGTATCATCATTGGAGATTGATATGCTATGTGCCTCTATCCCTGAGACAAGAGAAGGGGTCTAGGTCTCTGATGAGTTTGATACTGTCGCACGGCAGGTCTATGCTCACCTGGGTTCTCCAGAGCCAACACTTAATGGGGATGGGATCTTGTTGACACTATCCAAAGCATCATAAACTAGATATACAATTAAACTGAAGTATGATACTAGAGGAAATCCCGAGTGCCTCAGCAGAGACCTTGGGCCGATAGATAAAGTTGTCAGAATGCATCTAGTCCCTCAATGCAAACATCCCGGTGAAGAGAAGAACGGTGAAGATAATATTGCAGGAGGTCAAAAGGGTGAGGTACAACATGCGTAACTACGGCTTTATGTACGAGATTCTGTGTGAAATAACTACGGTTAAATGATCCGAAGAAACCCAATGAAGCCCGAAGCTTGAGCTCGCTCTGAAACAAGGCAGGAATAATTATTCCTCCTGACAAAAGTTTGGGAAAATACAAAATGACAAAGTGACTGGTGCAACGGTTAACATGCGAGCTTTATTTGTACATGTGTATTTGGCGAGTTGAGTGGCACGAAATAAGGGGGGGGATAAGAGATCTTGCAAGGAAGGTAATGTTTATTCTTTGTGGAACCCAAAAGCTCAAATAGCAGAGATACAATGGGCTTTCTGGATAAATCCAGAGGCACTAAGTACGTTTTACGGCCACCTGATCCAGCCCTGACTGGGTTTGATCGGGTCTGACTAGGTGTGACTAGGTCGGATTAGGGAACCTAGTCACACCTAGGCAGACTTAGTCAGACCCGATCATTAGGTCACTGTGAAACGCAGTGAGGACTTGCGGTCCTTGAATCAATAATTATTCACCAATGCCAGACTAATTTTTGGAGAGAAGGTGGCGTGAGAAGCATTTAGCATAAATGAGAACTGAACGCATGATGAGGATCACAATTGACTGAATTGCGCTGGTCACATATCTCTTTTTAGACCCATTCAGCAAGGCCTTGGCAGTCGCGTAGGATTTCAATGTCTCGGAGTCTTTAAACTTGAACTTGACAACAATAAAAATGCAACATCAGCTTTGTGGCTATGTATATCTTTGAGAGTTCGATGTCTTGGTGCGATCCAATGATGACATTGATACCAGCGTTTTCTCGAGTTTCTCAGCCTTGTCTTCTGAATGAACCAAAGCTGTGATGTCAAACTGAGTATGATTTCTGTGCTCGAGAAGGAGACTGAGGACGGATCCACCGATGTATCCTAGCAAGATCAAAATTAACCATGTCCAGACTCGAAAGAAATTTGACTAGGCTCAGGACTGAAGCTGAGGACTCGCCTGTGGCACCAGTAAGGAAGATGGGAATTTTGACCATTCTGTGATATCGCAAGGTCTGAAGGAGCGTCATTGAGTAGGATTTCGCACCTGCCGGCCTACCTGCATTGGTAATACGACAATGGAACCGTGAGGTATGTAAACCGGTTGATAAAGACCTGAAAGAAAAAATAGACATGACTCCGATGAGAGACTTGAAAGAAAACCTACTCAAGGGCAGGTACCGCTGTGATTATATCGACAACTCAAAGAATCAAAGACAATGACATATAACACTTACAGTACCTGCCAGCCTTGAACTTAGAGAGTCGTAGGTAGTACAAACAATCCGCTGGTCTACTTGTCTGAATACCGACTCTCATGAGCACTGAAGGAAATGAAGACTTCGCGGTTATTTTTCCGCAATGATGCAACATAAATGACAAAAATCGGAGTAGTCATTGTGTAAGACTACGGTAGATACGCGAATAATGAATTCATTTCTCAGTGTTTATGCATTACTCACTAGTGAAATGGAGTTCAACAAGCGGTAAGACTCGTAATATACTGAATGATACTACTGTAGACCCAACGTCAGGCACTGCAACAGGAAAGAATAAAAATAGACTTTTGGGTGACATGTTCCTTCCTTGCTCCGGAGCATGGCAAATATGGGGGGCGTTACATGCTCGAAACTTTATGTCTTGAGTCTTCAGCGATGTGGATCAGGATTGAGGAGGTTGAACGACTATAGTCTCCCCAGATCTGGAAGGAAATAGAACTCAGGCATGCGCTATGAAAAGATCAAACACTGGAACAAATGAAAGGAGAAGTCTAGCCCAGAGAATGAACTCATACTGGACGAAGATGAGTGAACAGCCGAATTAAAGGAGAAGCTCTATAAAAACAGAGAGGGAAAATAAGACATGTAGAGCTAAAAAAAGATATATAGTAGTAGTATGAAGTGCAGCAACTAACCCAAACGAGCTGAAAGAAGAGCCGAAAAAATCTATATACGATCAGAGGAAAAACGAAAACAGCCAAAGATCAATACTGGATACTCAGCGTAAACCTGCAGCCGCAAGTCGACGGTCCAGTTGCGCCCTCCAACTGGCATATATGCCGTTGTATGGACTCGGCTGATATTGGCAGAGCTCGTACAAAACAAGCTGCTCTTGAAATCCGGCATTAGGCCAGATAGTATCTCGTACTGGGTAAAATATTCAGAAACAGAGACAAAACGAGAAAAAACACTGACCTGATCTCACGAAATCTAACGCCTGGGCCGTGTTCATCCTTCGAGCCCACATGACTACGCCGAAAGTGAATCTTTGGCCAGAGTTGATAAAAGATCACACACCATAGGCCGCGATAACAGCTGCACTTCGCGAGATCCCTTGGACACAATGTACTAGGACTACGCCGCCATTCTTAAGTGCCTGATCAATAAACTGGACTGCTGAAGGCAAATGGATCAAAAGATCAGCATAGTCGACATCTGGGACGTCAATTCGCATATGATGTATCCGAGAGTTAGGGCCCTGGGCAGGGATTTCATCAGCACAGACGGACAATATATGCGTGATTCCATGTTCAGACAATGAACGAGGAGATCGCCCTGCTGTAATGCTATAAAATTGATCTCAGTGCTTAGTTGTAAAAATCAGTACAAGTACTCACTTGCCCAGGAAGAGTCTGTTGGGTATCACAGCACTAATGTTTGATTTCCAGCTGGTCATATTGACTTGAGAAGTTAAGATGTTGCCTAGAAGGGTTGAGAGAAGGTTAGGATGTTAATATTGGAGGTATCTTGGAGGATGCTGATACCCTTTCAGACCGAAGCTCTTGTACTTCTGCGTGGCTGTTTCAAGGCACTGGCGGATCACCGCCTATATGGTCGAAAACTCGAAATGCTGCACGAATTTGAAACAGTGCGCAAGCATAATGATTCTGAGCCGTCGTTCACGAGGACTCCCGACGTGCTTTTCAAAAAAAGACGCACGCCGCGGACAGAATTTGTTTAGCGCTCAGTGATTGGAATGTACTATGAACCTCGGAAAGGCTATGCAGAGGTTTGAATGCAATTGGTTTGGGATTATATTCCAAGAGAATCACTCCAATTGGTGAGTACTTGGTCATCGCATACCAGAGATAAAGAGAATTAAAAGTCAAGTTTGAACCAGCCTAGGCTAGCCTAGACTCAATTTGCTGTTGATGGAGCTGCCGCCATTTGAGGGGCTTCGACGGGATGTCGCTGATCGGGCTGATTGGAACGCCTAACTTCCAAGGTACATAGTTATGCTGACTACTAAAGTCGTAACCTCGGCGGCCCCAACTGCCTGAAGGTCAGTGAAACAAAACATCAGACATTTTTTCTCAAGACTGGGATAGAATACAAAACTTACATACCGTAAAGCCGCCCAACAAGCGCGTTGTTGTGTACAATGTACACCACTTGGCTCACAGTAGACCTTATCTTGAGCAATATAATACTTGGACGCAACTAGACTTACCAGTCTCACAACCACTCTCTCCATGAAGGTTTTCATCAAAGAGCATCTACGGGTATCCATTGCCGATCAGATTTGATCAGACTGTCATTTTTTGACTGCTGTGCGCAAGTCACCTCTACTCCAGAATGTCAGTCTTATCGACTTCCAGCCCGGTTCCTGTACTCCTAGATCATCTAACCTATGCTACAGAACCACTAACTATAATAAGGGCTGTTCAATTCTTGACAAGTAGAATGGACAGCCACTCACTGATGGCAGGTACAAGTCCTCAAGGGCCTGTTAATTAAGTACTGAGCAGCGAGTAGCACTAGGCTATCTTGACGCTTGCTCAGCGGCTTTGCCGCTTTGCAACCGGGGCAGCATATATCTACATCGTTTAGATCTGAGGAGAATCAATATAAGTCCAGCAGAGTCCTTATTATCACCGCACATCGAGCAATAGACTATGCCTAAACCAATGAAATTATTTGAGAGTCACTGCAAATGAAGAACATATGGAAAGTAGATTCAGAAAGCCAGACTGCAGAGAGAGATTAGCGACACAAATGGCAAATATAACACTCACTATACACAATGACAAATGGTCCATTAAGTTGAATAATGCCATGTGGGGTTCGACAATGGAATCCAATGGAGCTTGTGGAAAGACAGACTTACCGAGCTTCATGCATCACATCAAGGTCGGTCGTAAGATGTAATGAATCAAAATCATCCGCAAAACTACCACTGATTGGCCAATCAGATTGATCATGAAAGTTGACATGCATGCCCCCAAAAGGGCCGGAATGATATGCAACACAGTCACTGAAAGAGGCAACTGGATGGAGCTGTAATAAAATCTCTACAAAAAGTGAATAATAATACACAGACTACAAAAAGAAAAGCATGCTGTTTCAGATTTGACATAGCAAGGGAGAGGGAATAGTTCTGGTAAGTAGGACAATGAAAGAAGGAGGTGAGAAGCAATAAAGCGTACAAAGGGGTGGTGATGCAGTGGCAGTGCTAATCTAAGCATTCTCTTAGCATGTCAGTCAACTAGTGCTTCAGTTGATATACAGCAGATATCAAGACTTGATGCCACATGTTTATTGATGTCAAAAAGAAAGAATGTAAGGCTTTAGTTATTATGGCAGCTAATGAATGCAGCCCAACCTCACAGAGACTGAGAGGACAGCAGGTTAAGCACAACCTTGACATGGATTCAAGAACAAATGATGTTCTCATTGATTGGTTTGCATGTAGCAGCATATCTGATGATACCGAATCCCAGCGGGGTCATGATGCATTTTGGTTTATTCCCACCAATGCCAAAAGGAGTTATAGAAGCAAACAATAATGGAATAGACATGCAATAACAGAGCACAGAATGCCAATTCCAATACTAGGCAGAGGGAGACAAGGATAGAGGATGTAGATTGACAATAAAACAATAAAATAGGACAAACAGGGAATCGAACTCGGGACCGGAGAAATGTCGGAGAAAACGTGAGTCATAAGCCCCGCCTGGGAAAACTCGACGTCCCCTGGCGTCCGACGTCGGCCTCCGTCACGCTTCCATCACATTTTGGCAGGGGTCACAGCACGTCACCCTCCTTCCTATTCCATCCAGTGACCTCCGGCAGGCTTCCAGTGAACTTCACTGGAACTTGGTGAATTTCAAATTATTCCGCTGACGATCGGTGAACGTCGGGAGTACCCGACGGTATCTTCCAGTGTATTCCAGTATTTACTTCTGATTGTGGCTTGATATTTGACTTCCGCTGAACTCCCGCTGAACTCCAGCAGAGTTCAATATAGAAGTAACATCCAGTGAACCTCGGTAGAAGTGACCTGAGCAGTGCTCTGCAGAACTTAGTGGAGTTTGGTGGAGATGATTCTACTGGGACTTCCGCTGAACTCCAGCGGAGATCAACATAAAAGTAACATCCAGTGAACCCCGGTGGATGTGATCTGAGCAGAGCTCCGTTGAACTTTAGTGGAGTTTGGTTTTGAGCTGAGCTTCCACTGAACTTCCACTGGTATGCTCTCCTAATTAATCCAATTCCCTAACAGATGGGGACTCGTCTCAGTCATCTGAGCTGTCCTCTTTGGCCATAGGGACTGGGTTTCTAAGATGACGAGGGACAGCATCTCTGGTATGTCTCATCCTTCTCTTTATCTATGTCCAATACAGCACAATAGAATATTGTAGCTCATTTACATGCCGTGGAGTTCAGTGAACTCCAGTGGCCTTCATGATCCTAGACACTGACCTCCGGCGGAGGTTGATGGGTGGTTGGGGTCCGGTGACCTCCAGTGGAGGCGAATCTGCTGGGACTTCCGCTGAACTCCAGCGGATGTCAATATTAAAGTAACATCCAGTGAACCCCGGTGGAAGTGACCTGAGCAGAGCTCCGCTGAACTTCCACTGAACTTCCAGTGGAATCCAGTGGATGTTTGCGTAACGCCCAGGCTTCCAGTGGAGTTTGCTGAGTTGAGCTGTCGAGGCGGCGGTGCCCACCGGAAGTCCAGTGGAAGCCGCCGCCTGCCGGTGGCCGCCAGCGACTTTTCCCACACGGCGCTTATTACTGGAAAACGTGAGGTTTCTCAATTTCCTTTTATATTATGGATCCAGCCAAATCGTGCTACCAAAAAAACGAGTGTACTAAAAATAAATTTTTAGGACTTGTAATCGCCACTTGATTTGTTTCATGCCAAGGCACATGTCGTTGGGTTCAAGCTTGGTCCTCAAGGGGTCAGTTGTTTCGCTCAGTTGAGTCTCTCAAGTCTTCTATGGTGTCTTTTGTCACTTGTGCTGAGAGTTCCAGATACAAGCAAATATATTTTCAGAATAGAATTCCTTTATTACATTTTCTTGACACGCTGCATTGCTGCTTGCAGCCTTTTTATTCTAGAGGCATCGATGACTACCATTACTGGCAATTTCCCGAGCACCATTGGTGAGGGACTGAGACTTTATCTAGCTCTATACAAAGGCTAAGGCATCCGGAATCCGAGAGATGTGACACCTCAATAAATCTGTGTGTGTCCAGCGCCACAGGTCGGGCCTTCTCATGATGAACACCTCAAAAATGGTCTTGCATGGCGGGTCATGGGCAAAATGACCAAGAACATACAACCCCATTCAGTCCATCACCTGTCAGCAGTGCTCGTGACTGATATGCTTGCAGAAGATCCAGAAGCCCAAAGAAGTTCATTTCGCCTTGAGATTGCAAGAAGCAATAAATGATGAAAAAGACTTGAGAAAAAACTTTGACTTGTTGTTGTGTGCAGTGGTTGTGGTTGCACTTCAGGCCTCAGTTTTGAACTTTGGTTTGTTGGCAGACACAAATACCTGCCTAAACGGGAAGCACTTCTTTTTGATTATTGGCTCGGCATGTCGTGTAGGCTAGTCCTGGATCTGAGCCTTCTTTACGCAACGTCCACGTAGTCCATGTCACGTCCCAAAACACTTAGTCTCTCCCAGCCAGACCCAATGATCATCAATACTTACTAGAGGACTTGGAGACTACCAAAACATCTTTTGTTCTAAGTCCAATCCAAGTCTACAAAACTGTACAATATAGTATTGTCTATGAGGCTATTTCATGAGGCTATTTTTCACCAAAAATTATTACTTCAGGATTTAATGTGTGGCTCGCTGGTTTGGACACACATTTGAACTGACATGAGACCTCAAGTTTGTCGTGGTTTGGTTAACTCACTTTTGACTTTGACTTTCTGCTGACCTGATCTTCGTGACATTCTTGGCTTCCCACAATCTGGCATCCTTATTGGGCTCCATTTGTTCCGCTTTGATATGCCATCAGTCCCGCCTGGCTCAGACGATGGACAATACTTCCCTAGGTTTGAAACTTCAAGCCTGATAATACTATGGTGCTGTAGGTCCGACAGGATGAACCATAAATGGAAACCTTCACATATAAGATGGTTCACAGAGCTCAATCAAGTTGAGAGAAGTTCATTTTCTTACGCCCCTCATAGATCTGCCAATTTTGATTCCAGAGGTCCTTTGTCATTATGCTCAACAGTTGGAGAGTGTGACTGTTCCAACTTCCAGCCTCTTCTTCTGTTCCTTTTCTCGAATCAACTCAAGTACCAGCATCCACTGGCAGTGATACTACTGTCATATATATATATATGTGATAGGGCGGATCACTGATGCACCAAGAGATGCCGCCAGTCCGTCAAGTCTGTCTGAGAATCTAGCTTAAAAAGGATATTTGACCAAAAATAAATGAGACCTGTCTGAGTCATTTACAGAGCAGCTGTTCAATGTCATGATCAGATTTGATGGATGACAGAACCAAGACATCTGCAAAAGTCATGTTTCTCCATATTTTGAAGTCAAAAGTGGAAAACATCATGAAGAGTACAGACCAGAAAGTAGAAATATGGCCTCAAGCCCACTTTTGTGAGTGGAAATCAGTTCAAAAGTACATTTTTTATTTTTTGGTGAAATATGCGCTCATAATTCTCTTCATTGATGCAAGATAAACTGACTAACGAATACTTACTGTAGACCAGGATTCTTTCTGTCATTGCTTTTTCTCAGGAGATGATGCTCCGGTGTTTTACAGCCCTCTAACACCAGGAATGGGAGCGCTTGTTTGACTATTTAAAGAATCATAGCTGCGACTGCATCACGATTAGGATCTGGGATGAGATATGCGACGACAACGGAGCTCCCATGGTGTTCAGGATGATGGACAAGATGGTTGAGAATGAAGTTTGTTGACTGAAAAGTTACCAGCCTTGGTGACTAAACGATTCATTACATGCTGCGAGAACCTTCGACTTTTCTCCCCACAAATCCGTTTTGGGAATTTCCCCATATAATAACTATTGTACCTTATGTTCCGCGCGGCCGAAAAATATCCATTTTGTGACTTGTCCTTGTAACAATCAACAACTGTGACATTTAATGTTGTCACAATCGTTCAACAGTGGTCTGGCGAGTCTCTTTGCTTTCTTATCTTCCCTCATCAATAATGTCTGCCCATACACTCTGAGCCCAGCCATCAGTACACTTTTCAACACCAGCCAATGTGGTACTGTAGTCACAGCCTCCTTGGGCTTTCTCTTATCATCAGTAAGATGACAGAAAACTTTCAGGCTTTTGGCGCTTTTCTGCTTCTCACAAGTTCAAAAGCTACAAGTCCAAAAACTGGTCTGGGAACACTCAAAATGAGGTATTTGGAAGTTGTTGGGGCCAAGCTTGCAGTATTCACTTTTCCGGCTTTTCACAACTCGTTGCGCTTTTTCAGCGACTCAGCATACTCAGCTTTTGTGAATGAGGTACATACCTTTTTCCGCTTTCTTCTTTTGTGCGCTTTTCTTCGCTTTTTACGCTTGAGCAAGCGGAAAAAGTTTTACGTCAAGTTACTAATGTCAAAGGGCGAAAGTTCAAGAAGAGAACAAGGTCAGCACATCATGACCTCCCAAGAAACAGTGACATACCGCTTTCCAGAACTTTTTTCACTGTAGTCTTTGTTTCTTCTCCTCTTCTATGCCTTGTACCAAATAGCACAGCATCCCATCCAAAGAATTCTGGAGCATCAGGTCGGACAAAGCACATTTAAGACCAACATAGCATGGAGAGATTGAGTAAAGGCACCCGGGCCTAAGCACCGGTTTTATGTAATTGAACATCAAGTTTCAAATGCGGTGAGCGTTTCTGATACCGGAAGTACCAAGTACTGATCAAGATCGGTAGTACCAAAGTCCTACCCATGTGACCTGCCGACGGATGCCGAAGACCCTAAAATCAGTCTCGCATGACCGTTGAGCAGTTCAGTGGCCTTCAAGCAGCTTGGGTTAGCTACTGTTGACATAGATAATGTACATTTTACATCTGAGTCCTCTTTTATCCTTGATTCAAGTTGATTATAAAATAGAATGATTTGGAATGTGATTCCACTTCAATTCTAGACATTCATGGGACAGCAACAGGCTCCATTCACCGATAAGGGTGCCGCTAATGGAATCTGATAGCTGCAATGTTATATGTGACACTAATCGTTGTCAATCTCAACACAAGGTCCTCGAGAGCACTGCAACTTCACAGGAATCAATATTTGGTGTATGGAAATACTCACCAGACCATCAAATCGATAATCCGAGGTCCAGGGCTTATGCTATTTTCTGCTGGATCACTCAAATTGGTCAGTAGTAAGTATTGCAGGAAAATTCATGATCAGACTCCATATTTTCACTCAGTGACCATGGTCAACAAACTGTTTAAAGGAATGGAAGTGTTTCCCGTGGTCAGAGGTGGGTAGAAAGAACGCAGGAAGTCAGCAAGAAGGTATCGGTGTGATAGGGGCAGATTATGTTATTCCGGGTGATGCCGGTGGTAGCTGGTATTCGGTACTTTCCGTTCCAGAATGCCCTTTTGGGTTCGGATCAAGCCTCTTCTACTGCCGGCGAGGTTTGAAAATACTTCCGTTTTGGGAAATAAATTCAAAGGTCAATGTTGTTGTTTTAACCTTCAAAATGGGTTTATTGGCATGAATATTTGTCTATTGAGCGAAGGGATCACAGCTAAGTAGAGTGGTGCGAATTAAGCCTCAACATCATGCTTATTTACTTGAGTTTGTCCCAAGCCCCTCCGCACCGGTTCCACCGGCCCCCGGAGCACGCGGGCTGAACCTGGAATGAGCCCCTTTATAAAGATCGAGCAGATATAGGGGCACTTGTTCGAGTATTTAAAGGAGGGCCTGTTCTCCTTTCTTTTCCTCCCTCCCTCCATCACACCATCATCAAAACTCCAACGACTATGACACGATACTCATACAACCGTTATGATGCCAACCTCTATGACGCCAACCTGGATTGGTCTGGCTACGCACTTTCTGGCAGATATAAGCTGCTGAATGTCATTGCCACTGGCGGCTTTGGAAAAGTCTACAAAGCTGCCGATCTGTCCCTGCCTGGCTCTCCGTTCGTCGCTATCAAATGCATCGCAAGACTCGACCCTGATTCTCGTCGCAATAAACTACTGATCCGCGAGTTGAATCTTCACCGAAAGGTCAGCTCCCATCCGAACATCTTGACTTTCCATGAGCACTTCAAGACTAGCTGGGCGATTTGGATGCTTCTGGATTTCTGCGATGGAGGAGATCTGGGTGCAGCGATCGTGGAAGGGCGCTTCTACAACAATGAAGAGCTAGTCAAGCAAACTATGGTCCAGCTCATCGACGCCCTGCAATATTGCCACGACAATAATGTGCAACATAACGATTTAAAACCAGCCAATGTTCTCCTGGGTCTCGACAACCATATATACCTTGCCGACTTTGGTATTGCCAGCGAAACTCCTGTATCCGAGGGCACTGGCTGTGGCACAGCCCCATATTTGAGCCCAGGTCTGTGATAGCTCGCTCCTAAACGACACAACTTGACTGACTTTTCTTCTTCAGAGGCGCTGGGTTTCGAGACCAAGTCACGTCCATTCTCCACTGTTCATTCCGACATCTGGGCTTTGGGAATCATTCTCATCAATATCCTTACGGGCCACAACCCATGGCATATCGCAACGAGCACCGATGTTGAATTTGCCAGTTTCATCAAAGACCCCGAATTCCTATACAAGACACTTTCAATTTCAGAAGGAGTTCATGATATCTTACGTCCGGTGTTGACGATGAACCCCTTGGCGCGAACGCCACTTCCCGAACTTCGCAAACAAATTCTCTCTGTCGACACCTTCTGGAAGACCGCCATGGCCCCTCGCACTATACTGCCTTATTCACCAGCTCCTGTTCGACTTTGTATCAACCTCGACTCAACAATTAGCACCGACAGAAGCGACTGTAGCTTTGGTCCTATTACCCCGCCACCAAATGCGTTCGAACAGGAAATTCAAGTCACAGATCTCTTTGCACCGGCGGGCCACGACTTCCGCGAACCTTGTATCCATGGGGCTAAAATCTCACACCGCGCTCGCTTTTTGAAACAGGCAGCCAAGAGCTTGACTTTCTTGCCGAGATTCTGAGTCATTTCTAACTGCTTTTGCTGCAGGCAGCCAACATCATTACCAAGATCATTACTGTATCGACGTGAACCCGAATCCTTGTGTATCAATAGTTTTCTTGTGTATAAGTAGTACTGTATTGTTAAGGTGTCCAGCCTCATTGAATAAATGTACATCATTCATCCAATTGACTTTCCATCGCGTCGCACCACGGTCCACGGAGGATGGCGGAAGTTCCGGGCCGGGTCAGGACTCAGGTGATGCACGTGACGTCACAAGCCCTCTTCGCTCTCCAACAAGACCCCGAGAACAATAGCTTTTCAGAATATAAAAGCGACGATGCCGCACAGTTCTCCCCAAAATACGTCTCTTTTCACACCATGAGATTCCCGCTACTTCCTTTTCATTCTGCAACCCTTTTGCTAGACTCGACACGAGCAGCGCTCACCCGACTAGTCGACAAACTACTAGCACATTAACGCCACAAAAAACAATCCCGTCTTTGAATTCTTTCACCCTGTCCTCTGCCGGCGGTTCGTTCATTTTGAACGACCAGGTCCAAATCTTTGTCGATCCTGCATTCAACGACACCCTCTGGGCTTATGCTCAGACATTCCGTGCAGACCTGGCTTCCGTCGCTGGATACACCAGCATCGCCGACGTAATAACAGACACTATCTCTGGCTCGCAGCCATCGATTTTCTTGACAGCCGGTGCCGAAAACCATGTGTATTTCAACGGAAAGCCGACTGGTGAAGGATATGACTATGATATTCAGAATCAGACCTACACGATCAGAGGAGGTGAGGCTGTTGGGACCTGGTGGGGTAAGAAACCCTCGCGTCTAAAAGGTTTTGAGCTTATCGTCGTTCAACTAGGCACCAGAACATTGTTGCAACAGGTCGTAATGGCAAAAGTTGCGACGCCGGATTCTATTTCGATACCGGCTGGGTCTGGTTCGGATACCCCAGGATGGGAAATTCGAGGTCTGATGTTGGATGTTGGGCGGCATTGGTACACGACCTCTTTTCTCGGTACGCCAACCTCGAGACCTTTTCTCTTATCGACTGACATCCCAGTAAAGCCGAACTCTGCATCTAGGCATCGTTTTTCAAGCTGCAGTCCTTGCACCTTCACGCATCCGATAATGTTTGGGACATCAATCGCGTTTCAATTCATAGCGACTATAAGGACCTCTACTCTGCTTTTCGCTTCCAGCCCTCGGAAAACTCTCCCATCACCGGTCTTGTTCCTCTGCGGAATGAGAGCTGGACGTTCGACGAATTCACGGAGCTCCAGAATACATGTACTGTACATGGGGTGACGCTCATCCCGGAAATCGACACCCCCGCTCATTCTCTCGCTATCACGAAATGGAAACCACAGTTGATGCTGCAGCAGCCCGATGGTTTTGCTGATTGTCTCAATCTGAGCCACCCAGAGACATTGCCAACTGTCAAGTCGATATGGGACGAAGTCCTTCCATGGTTCACCTCGACAGAGGTACATATCGGCGCAGATGAGTACCCTGCTGATGTCGACGATTACACCGAATTCATAAACAACATGTCTTCGTACATTTCGTCCACGAGCCAAAAGTCCATTCGCGTCTGGGGCACCACTATCAATTCATCTCAGTCCCCGACTGCTATTTCGACGGATGTTACCATTCAGCATTGGGATAGCTCGAGCGAGCATGGGACGAACCCGGTTGAGCTGGTGCAGAATGGGTATCGGGTTATCAATTCGGAGCAGAGCTTCCTCTATCTGGATGAAAAGCTCTCAGATGGTGGGTCGCTTCCTTGGGAGTTGAGGAGCTCCCAGTTCTGGAAAATCTCGGATGATGGGAGTCAAACAGGCTGGGCACCCAATATCGTCAGCTCATCCGATGAGACGAAAAACCTTGGCTACGACGAACCACGTCTTCGCGGCTCTACCTTTGCTCTCTGGAGCGACTGGGGCAATAATGCGACGACACCTCTCGAGGTCTACTACCAATTAGCCAAGAGCATCCCGATGTACGCTGAGAAAGCCTGGTATGGGCCTCCACGTGCACATTTAATAATATCACCGCGGTGTTGATGGATGCTGGGGCGGTATATTTTTTGATGCATGATATCTGTTGGGAACCTTCAGACACCACCGGACTGAATTTATGCCATGGTTGGCAGTCAGTACGGTAAATTTCATCGAGTGATGTCGCTAGTCATCAGCCGGTTCCCAGCACGTGATAATAACACGTCGGTGGTAAGTCACGTTTCAGTTCCCATGTATGCAACATTCGTGTTGAGAGTATGAATGGACTACTAACTATCAATGCATAAGCTAATATTCTTCATCCTCAATCTGGATCTGTGCCTGGAGGCTGTTGCAGATCTTCTGAAGAGGAGTGTACTTCTTCAAATATCCCTTCTCTTTGTCAACAATCTCAAACAATGCTGTGAGACAGCCTGGAGAAACCCTTCCAAAGCTGATCTTTCGGAATCTGTCCAATGCCTCAGACCAAATAAGAGGGTCCAAGGGGTTCAATAAGCTTTTCCCCATATGCATCTACCAGGCAGCTTCCCAGTCTTCGACACAAGCGGCCTGGCTGTGACAGTCAAGAGGATGAAACTTGAGGAGAGATGGTTCAGAACTGAGGCGTCGCATATGGGTGTCGATGCCTTCCTGGACACGAGTGATGGCATCATAGATATTGATGGGAATCAATGTCGTCTCAAGTGGCGGCAAGTCGGACCAGCGCATCTCAATCAAACAATTGAAAGCTGCATTGAAAGGCTGCACTGTGCCATATTCAATGCAGACATGAATAAGGAGTGCTGGAGAGCCAAGACTATAAAGGTTACTAGTCTTGATACTCTTCAAAGCTATGATTTGGAGAGTCGGGGAGTCAAGATAACGACTGAAATTCAAGAGCTTGATGTGAAATGGGAGAGAAACCGGAATGTCATTGGGTCTGGGAACCATGGAATTAGGAATGCCGAGCAATCAAACAAACAGCTCACATTCCATGAGTCTGACAAGCAAAAATCTCAAAAAGCTTTGGCTCCCCTTCGGCTGGTCCACGGATTGAGATCGCCGTCTGTTCTGACAGTCCTTCACCAACTTGACAGCTGATTTTATGAGGGTTGAAGTTGTGAGGACAGAATATGACCTGTGTTTGCATACACAAGCAGCACCAGCATAGGAGCAATCAGGGTGTCTGGGTGATTTCAACAGACGCAACTTGCAACGCGTCGATGTCACGTGATGAGAACCGGCTTGCGTCTTCCGAAACACTGATTGTCTCTCGATATTGATGTCACAAATAACTTACAAGTTGAATTGCAATATGTATCCTCATCTTTGGCTCAATGGGAGATATCCAAAAATATACCACCCCAGCATCCCTCAATACCGCGGTGATATTATTAAATGTGCACGAGCAGCACCTGGTCAAAACCTTAATCGCGGAAACAGTCTTTTGCTGTCGGACGAGAAGGTCCTCTTCCAATATCCCTCTATCGACTCTGCGACAACGACGAACTTGACGTCTGTTGGCCCGCCTTACGTCTTGACTTTCACTAGTGTTGTATCGGGCAGGGCAGGGCAGGGTATTTACCGGGCAGGGCAGGGCACCACAGGGTAGGGCATCATTCAAATCACTGCCCCTGCCCTCTGCCCTCATAGCGGGCAGGGCAGGGCGGGCAAGGGCAGCTGCCCCGGGCAGTGATATCTTATCTTATCAGCTGATTATGGCTGATTAGATTTCGGATCAGGCTCAGAGCGATGCATTATCTTACCGTGTTTGAGTTCCACATCAGCCAGTTGACACCAGAGCACCATTTTGGTGAGACAAACACTTCTTGAGCCTGCTAAGCACTCATTATTTTTCAGATTCACCAGATTTCTGATACTTTTGGCTCACCAAATCAAGTCATTCACAGTCAGTCAAATGCCCTGGGCAGTGCCCGAGGCATCGGGCATCTTGAGATCGCTGCCCTTGCCCTCTGCCCTCTCCTGCCTGACTACAAGGGCAGGGCATTTGAGGGCAGGGCAGGGCAGGGCAAGGGCAGGCATCAGGGCAGATGCCCTGCCCGATACAACACTAACTTTCACCATCAGGACCGAATTCAATGTGACCTCTAAGGAGGATGTTATATTCGAAGGCGGTGATTCAAGACTTCATGTATCGTCTCTGACCTTCATCAGTAAGATAACAAATAACTTTTTTGACTTGTACAAGTAGCTACAAGCACCACAACACGCAAAAATATGCAAAAATGCGCAAAAAGTGCAAAAAGTGCAAAAGCACCAATGGACATGTCCATTTTACAAAAAAGCGTAAATCTTACTCTTTTACTACAAGTGGAAAAGCGGAAAAAAGTAGTAAAAAGCGCGACAAGCAGTGGGGACATACCAGATATATTTGAGAATGAATAGGTCATTTTCATTTCCTCATCAGACATCAGCAGTAGCCGGTACTCATATATCCACCAGGTACCAAGTACTAGAGTCCGCTTTTTGTGTTTGCCACTTTTCCGCTTGTAACAAGCAGAAATACGGAAAAAGCGGACAAGTGAATTGCAATTTTGCTGATGCTTCGAGGATCCTGCGACGAACCAGTTTTACCCATTGACCGGATTCGATTCACCGTCGACTCTAGAGGACATTACTGTTGAGATTCATGCAGAGAGGAATTTCACATATGCTGTGATCAAAGGGACGACGTACTGGTGGCAGACAACAATAGGTGACTTGGGCTCAGATCTCCTTGCGGCGAACATGTCTTTTGCTGCTCCATCGCATGTGCTTCGAAAGTTGGACTCTGCAGGACATTTGACAGATGTATCGTTGGTTTTGGGTAGCTAAACGCCAGTTTCCATGTGTCCCCAATGCCCAATGCACAAGCTTCCTGTGTCCACTTCTGTCAAGGTCTTCTGAATATCCTTGCTCTCGCTCCTTCCCAAGGAGATATGGACTCGTCTGCATACGAGCCATGATTACAGTTGCAACTGGACTTCCGAATATCAAGATATGCTGTCCAGGGCTAACTCAAGGTCATATTCCTCGAGGCGTCGTGACGTGACTGTGGGAATGAGGTCACATCATGGGACAAACCGGGGTGGTGACTCAGGCCTGCTCCTAATTTACTTACGCTGATACGCCACAGAATGCCGAGAATGCCCAAGCAGCCCTCCGCTAGGTCGCCAGGCAAGTCTTCAGCGACTCCTGTCAGAAAACAGGCAGATGATACACCGCCAGCGGAGGCGCACTGGCGCAAATCCCGGATTTCCTCTATTCGTAAAGCATGTCTTGCGCTCTTCTGAGATACCGAGGGCGTTTCTGAAACTAGAATTCCGCGTTCGGGAATCCGCCCGATGGAAAGGCAGAATATTTGCCGTTCGGCAGCCCAGTCTCCTAATTACACTTCAGGTTCCGCTAAGGTTACAAGTTTCCGAAAGGCTGATATATTTTAGACTGATGTTGAATGACCTGCTATGATGTTTTTCTAGTCCAATGTAAAAAGGATTTGAGCAAATTCCCAGAAAATATAAATAAAAGAGAAAGTATAAGTATACAGTAGCTAGGAGGAGGAGTTGTAGCAATAACATTCAACACTCAAGCTCCCGGATGACCCAGCGAGACCCATTTCAATCGATGATTGTGACAAAGGTCCAGCCCATTGCATTTCAGTGTTGATCCTCCTTCCAGCAGATACCATATGATAATAGGAGAAGCTGCATACATCATGACTTGGGATGCAATGTCTGGACATGGCTTCAAGTATGCCACAGGCCCATCTTTTATTGATGATTGCTAATATACATAAATGTCAGAGCATGTAGAATTTATTTCAATTACAGAAATATGGAATGTGACCCAGCTCCCAAGGCCATTGGCTTGGCTTGAGCTTTCCATTGGGCCATCTTCAGTAATTCAAGTTGAGTTTCATGTTTGACTTACCTTGGAAGAGGACTCCCTAGCTCACGGCAAGGTTGCAGAGGCTTAAAAATACATTTGCATCGGCCCCGCGAGGATGCGAGCTGCGCAGTCAGACCTCTTATGTCAGCTCTATTGTTATGACACGTGATGGGTTGTCCTGCCACCTAATTTCTATCGTGCTCTGTACGCCGTTCCAGGGGCTAAAAACTTCAGGTTATAAGTTCCAATGCTATCTGATGCAGTATGTCAAATTACAGAGAGAAATAGGTAGAATCAAGGTAGAATCAAACGATTGGTAGATGATTCCCTTTTTGCAACAATCTGTGCTGCGCAGAATTTGTCCTTGTTTGTTGGAGACTTTTGCGCTTTAGGGAAGAATTGCTTTGCTACGCTCGCAACAATGATTCAGGCTCCGCCAGGGCAAGCCAAGACTGCCGGTGGAAATTCTGCAAGTCACATGCTTCCTCCCTGCGGAATTTCGGATTCAGAAACTTTGTCGAGATACCTGACCCTGACCCTTTCAAAGATCACTGCAGTTGAAATTTCAGACCAATACAGGCTGACTCCTCCAGAATATGTCCACATAAAGGTGCAGAAACAACAGTGAGCTTATTGTACTTCTGTGATCTCGACTGAAGCTTAACACATTAACAGCATCATTGACCACATCGATGGAGAGGACAGGGTGGTTGAAAAAATCGTATACAAGGAACTAGAGATTGAGCATACTGCTTGGTGTATCCATGGCAGTCTGGAGAAGTTTGAAACCTTGTGGGTTCATGACTTGATAAACCAGGACATGCTCAACCCTTTTTCAGTCTTCAGCAGCAGTACGATAAACAGAACAGCTCGTCACTTCCCTTTCAACAACCTTTCAGCTACAATATTGGCCTCATATATCCAGGAATCTCGCACGCACCCCCACCGGATTCTCGCTCGCAAGTAAATCGTTGGAACCGGGAGCCAGAACTCTTGGACCTCAAACAAAGATTTCCTGGTTACCTCTGGAAAGCCTTCAACAAAGCGATAAATGATGAAGATCCCAATAAAAGACTCACCGACTCTGCCAGAGCAAAGTTACTGAAGGAGGCCTTACAGACACGAGTTTCCATGTATCCTGAACAGCCGATGCACCAGCTTCCAGCCTCACCTTTGGTCACAGCACTCCGGAATGTCATAGCTCTCGCTCCCTTTGCGCAGGACGAAGAATCTCCATATCTTCACACCAACCGAGATGATGGAGGTTCCACCTGGTCAAGCGAATATAACGATATGCTGTTTCAGGGTTTACTCAATGTTATTTGAGCACACGGAGTCGGTGAGCAAGGATGGCGGACCATCCGATGGGAGGTCTATGACAAGGTGATTGTTCAAACTTGTTTTCTCTTTGGCATTGATAAACAAGTCGCTCAACAGAGTGTATGGGGCACATGTGGCACTGCCAGAATTTTGACACTAGAAGCGAGGATTGGGACAATTCGTCCTTTGATTGGCTTGATATAGCCTTGTTACCAGGACCCTCGTTGAAACCTTGACAGAGGGCCTGGTAAATTTACATTTATTTTTGGCCTTGACATTTCCGATCCGACCTGGCTGAGCCATGAAGCCCATATCTGGTATTCGCTCAGTTTGGAATGATGACATCACCACCACACATCAGCCTTAGCCGTCATGAGCAGGCATTGCTGCAGGCCATTCTGGCTCCCTTCTTTGCCAGAGCACAACAGGCTTTGCCTTCTTGATATATATTTATTCCATGACGACCTATCGACTATAATCTTCCCCCAAATGTCCATTCAGCCACCGCCAAATGATCTATTTGCAGCACGGTTCAGTCATCAAGGCACCAGCTCTTCAGAAGTCAGGTCACGGGCTCTTGATGTTCCAATTGACCAGCTCAAGAGAAAAATTCTCCAACTTGATTCCAGGCTTCAGACATTGATTCCAAACAAATATCTGCGGACCCTCAGCACGTCGCACCTCACCCAGGCTCTGAGATATATTTTTGTCTGCTGGCACATCACTGGAGAGACCCAGTGCCTGACAAAGCTCCAAATTGAAGCTGCACTGGGTCTATGGGCAAAAAATGACATGTTTATGGTGGCAGGTACAGGTCAGGGCAAGACATTGGCTGGAATGCTAAATCAGCTGCTGGATGATACAGACGGAATAACAGTGTCATATCTCCCCTGAAATGATTGCAGGCATCTCAAGTACGTCTATTTATGCTCTTTTACTTGTTTCTGAATCTTTACAGGCTTCTGGCGTAAAATCAACCTATCGGTTGGAGACTTTGATCATCAACAAGATCTTCAATCTGCAAAGCAATGTCACAACCTCTCAAAGTTTCCCAGATTCATCGAGATCAGAGATCAAATCAAAATCTTCGAGTTCATCATCATTGAGGTCTGACGAAGCGTCTATCAGAGGGAGTAATGGTGAAGCAGGAATTTGTAGATTATGGCAGGAAACAAGCAATGAATCGTCTACAGCATCTAACATTTCAACATCTAGGTCTTCATTTTAGCATCGGTTTGTTCTAGATCCCCAATGAGCTGTTACCTTGGTCAATATTGACCGGTGTCATGCTTTGCAACAATAGGCCTTGCTGTGATTTTTTTGCAGGAAGGAAAGGTTCAAAGGAAGAAATTGGGTGCCTCTGGCATCAGAAGAGAATTTTGAGGACCATTGAATCGAACTAGGGTCTGAACTGCAGGCAAAGGTCTGTCGGTTGCAGTTGCAGTATTTGCAGCCCAGACAGAGCTGGGGATTCCAGCAAGGTTCAAGGTTGGCCCTTGCATACGGCATGTGGAAATAGCAGAATGGATTGAGAATGATGATGATCAGGCTTCCCAGGGCAGTGCTGGGTCTTTGCAAACCGGTTCTCTATGAGGAAATGCAGGAGCAACAGGTATGCTGAATGGTGGTGACGGAGCTGCTAAAATCGGCACAAAAGCTTGGAATGAGCCAGCATCAGGGATACCATGATGCTTCAGCCGGTGCTAGTAGGTCATTTTCGCACAAGCGTCGCTTCAAGTCAAAGGGAAAGAGCAAAATGCGGATATGGCACTGTGACATCACCATTCCAAACTGAGCGAATACCAGATATGGGCTTCATGACTCAGCTGGGTCAGGTCAGAAACGTCAATGCCAAAAATAAATTTAGATTTACAGGTCCCTCTATCAAGGTTCTCGAGATGAGGGACATGTTACAGGTCTAGGCTTGATACTCATACATCCTTCAAGACTAGCTTCAGGTCCTCCAATGACAGTCTCTCAGACCTCGAGCACAGCTATAGGATTGTGCTGAAAGGATTATTGACCAAGTAATCGCATCTGTACACAGCTAGACTACACAATAAACAGTTTTTTAGACTTGTGTTCCATGTTGAACTACAATTCTGATGATCAATCGCTGACAGCACAGCCACCATGACCTTGGGCTCCAACCAACTTTATCCTGCTACTCCTTGTCTAACTTGCCAACGCCAGTAGCAACTGAGATGCATTACCTCTCTCACAGATCCCACCCTTCGCTCCCAGTATAATTTGGTCACGTCAAATTGGGCCAGCTGACCAGCCAGTCTTGACAATAATACTATCATGCTCCCTAAAGATATGCAGAAGGGCCGGCGAGTGGCAAGGCCCGCTACTGAGGCTCTGCCAAGCATTAAAATCCTTCTCACGTAAAACTAGCCACCAGTCATATTTCGTCAATACCAGCGATGCAACAACTTTCAGAGCATGACAAGAAAACCAAGCAGAGCATGAGAGCAAAAGCAATCCTAGCAAATCTCAAACTTCACTCAACCTTTTCTCTCATTCTCACCTGAACCAGATCACGCCATGCTTCACCTGTTTTTGGACATCAAAGCGCTATTGTGACTGCTATCGCCCCTAATGCACCCACTTATTAGCTCGGTATCACCTCCCATATCAAATAACACCAACCCCCAATCTGTTTCTCTCCTTTCCTCGCAATTTTCACCTGAAACGCTAGGCACAAACATCGTTTAAGATGTACCTGTTCTCACCTTTTTTTCATGCAGTATGTGGGGGTTTTTGGGTCCTGGCTGGTGTCGTAGTCTCTGAGCTGGTTCCCAGGGTCATGGTCATTTGCCAAACATAACCACTGAGCATATCACTGCCACCATATGGTCACGCCAGGATTCACACGAGTTTTGAGGGTAGGCCCTATAAGACCCATACCTAAAGAATTAGGTAGCGGGCATTTTTTCTTTGGTTTCACCACCGCCAGCTACCAGATTGAAGGATCCACCACTGCAGGAGGTTGAGGACCATCTATATGGGACACCTTTACCCATTCCCCAGGCAAAATAGCAGACGGTGGAAATGGCAACACTGCGACAGATTCTTATAGGCTCTGGGAGGAAGACCTGGAGCTCCTAAACGCTTATGGAGGCAATTCCTACCAATTCTCAATATTGTGGTCAAGGATAATTCTGAAAGGTGGCAAAGACGATCCAGTCAACGACGAAGGCATCAGGTTCTACCGCACATTTATCAAGGCTCTGTTGAAAAACAGGATTACACCATTTGTGGTAAGTCAAATTCGTTGAAATTTCACTGGTTTCTAATCATTCAGTAGACTCTGTACCATTGGGACCTTCTGCAGGCTCTTCACAACTGATATGGTGGCTGGTTGAGCCGAGATGTTGTTGTTGATTTCGTCAACTATTCCAAGATATGTTTTGAAGCATTTGGAGACCTCATGAAGCACTGGTGTGTGCCAATTTGATTCCACTGCTGCTCAACATTGACCTCTTGTCCTAGGATTACCTTGAATGAGCCTTGGGTTGTTGCTGTCAACGGATATGGATACAGCTGATTCGCACCTGGACACCTTAGGCAGATGACATTACATCATAATTGGACCAGGTAGGTCAGGTAATTGGATGTGCCCGACAGGCCTAAAATGCCTTGTACCTCGTTTCTAAAGCCCTCATGTAATTCTCGATTGGGCAATGGAGCTCTGTTGGACATCGTTTGGAGGAGAAATTTTGGGTTTTTGGCTCAGAAAAGTGGCATTCTAGGGCACCTATTTAGCATCTTGAAATGTGCCAGCTCAGAATGACCATGCCTTGCTTGGCTGTTTAGACACGGTTTTTCGACGATGCTGTTCGGAGCCTTGTTTCAGCAGATCATTGAGCCATGTGACTTGTCGGTACCTGACCCTGCTGTGCAGCTCTCGTTTCATTGCTCCTGGGTTAGCAGTTGCTTCAGACAGCGAGATCCAATATGCCATGGATATTTTGGATAATTTGGTTGACTTGAATCTGGAATACAGGCTTTTCCTGCTCCAAAAACAGCTTTTTGCAGCCACGATCCGCCGCCTGATCGTGTTCCTGATGTGTCAGCAACCTCTGCTGGTGCTGGTTTTGGGTCGATTTTGGGTCCCTTTCCTTCATTGTTACTGCTAGAGCTGCTAATAGCTTAAAAGCAGTTGGTTTTGCAGTTTCCTCCCCTGTTAAGGCTCATTTTCAGGTGAGAAACAATTGCAGGCAGAAGCGAGTGCGGATCATTTTCCCAATATGAATGATAGTGCCGCCTCGCTGATGGGGCATATAAAAATTCAGCCATGTTTTCATACCAAACTGGGCAGTTTGGCATCTCTTTGACTGCTGGGACGTTGATGGAGCGCTAGAACCAAGCTTCAAGGTTGCTAGTAAGAATGTCAAGCATTAACAAGTGTCCGTGCTTTGTGTCTGTACTTATCAGCCCAGAAGGTACTCCTAAGACCAAAGGCGGTGCGCTACGACTACAAGAAGAACAGTGGTGTTCACATAATGGCCGAGACTGAATACATGATGAAACCCTGTGAGCCAAGATGTCTGTTTAAGACTGGAGGACTTAGCACTGTGAAACGGCGATGACTCCTTAGTACAGACTAAGCAGAGCTCTAACTGGACCATTGTCATAAGAATTACATGACCGGAGCTTTGACCGATGTCACTTGCGGAAACCAAGACGATTGCGGAACAATCAGGGCAACCCACAAGGATACCCCTATATAAAGATGGACCCACAGTGTGGACAATTGTTCATACCAAGGGACATACTTTTGACACAAGACTAGACGATGAGAATCAAATAAGAGAGTACAGAAGGGACTAAAGGACTTGTCTTCTTTCTGCACTTCTCAAAATACCTGATCAGCAAGAGACTCCACTAGGAGGTTTCACCCGGTTGTACTATTAATAGCAGGATGACTGATGTCGTGCAGCCACCTTGGCAATCTGACTCGGAGACCCCTGTGAATGACTCAAGAGCATTATGTTATCGTTTCTGGACAGTATTTAAGGACTCTAAGCTTGTAGTAAATATCTAGAACATTGTAGGGCATTGAACCCAGTTAGTAACAAGTGACTGCCTGACCAAGGCTGGAAGCTAGTAGCTGACTTGTGGATAAATATTACTTTGTTTCTCGGACTCAGTTACCGATGTTTTGACGAATTGAACAAGTTTGAACAAGTCTAGTCTAGTCTAGTTGCTTAGTGCACCCTCTAGTCTCGCAAGAGAAACCTCTAGTCAAGTTCTAGTCAAGTTACTTAGTGCAAACCACGCTTCGGTCAAGAGACCACAAACCCTAGTGTTACCACACTTTAAACAAGCTATAAACCCAGTTAAAAGCTCTCAAAGATGACCAGATGTAAGACACTGAGTACAGACAAGTGTTTGTACTTTGGACTATCTCTATTATAAGAAACCCGAACTTATCGAGGATATAAAGAGTGTATTGGTGTGTTGGTGTTGTTGTGTGTGTTGTTCATTCACATACTCATATATCGACGTGCTTTCCACACTGTCCACAAGGATCCCTCACATCGGTTGTTGCCTGCTCCTTTTGGACACCCTTGGGCTTCCTTTGCTGGTTGAACTTAGCAGAATATGATATGTCAGCATCTCTTTCACCACACCGATCCATTCATTGGTGCACACAAACCGTATTTCTGTTGGCGCACTGATCCCACCATCAGTTCCCAATTTGGACAGCACTGTCAATGTCTGCTGTTTGGGTTTGTTGGTTACAGTTCACCAGCTCTTGATGTTTGCTCACTTCCAGAGTGTAGAGTGTCAAGCCATTTGATATCACAATCCAGATTCAGCGTACAGCGGTACTAAAAGTGATGCCGTCCATCCACCATTAATTGCCTGATTTGGATCTTGCAGCCAAAGCTAGTTGTTTGAGTTGTTCATCCTTTCCATGGTGAACCTGAAACTCAACTGACTCAGTCATTACCTACATAATTGTCACCACGTTGAAACAATTGGAATATTAATCTGGCAAATTGAGAAGCATGATAAATTCCCCAAAAGAAAGTCTAGTCCCATATTCGTGTGCCTACTTGCTCTAGCACATATAGATGTACACAGTGGTCATAACTCTTTATTTCTTCAGCGACATCGCTACGGAAATCCACATGTCTCAAATCATGGATCAATTGTGGCGCTCCTGATGTTCTAGCATTCCTGCTTCCAAATTGGTGAGAACATTTGGGTCTGCTCAGATTTTGTTTCTTCTAAAGTGTCTCACTCTGGTTCCATACTTCCACCATATTGTGTGGAATCATCTTGTCGTACCAGTTGCATTGTTTGCTTACAGGTTACTCATAGAAGTTGTCACCCTCTGTATGGCTGTTGCATAATGATCCATTATTAGGTCTGGCTGCATCCCCAGGTTATCCCCCAGCCCAAAATCTCCAACTTCCGAATAACCCAAAATGACGCCAGATATCAACAGCTTCTACCGTTTGGGGCTGGACTTTGAGCTGTTAAGCGCATGACAACACTTATATACCTCTGCATTGATTGAGGCGGATTTCAGTGCCTCCTGGGCATAATATATCTATATATTGTCACAACACCTCTAACCTGTTTATGCCATTCCCACCTGCTATGTCCAATATAACGAGAACGGGTTTCCACTCAATGAATAGGATGATCAGATAACTGTCTGATGTGATATCAGAACTCAGGAACAAATTGAAATAGCGAGAATGTAGCTTGCTTGCCCAAATCCACCTACAAGCTGTATCCTGTCAGCACGGGCAGTAATTCCATCATCATTCACCCACTTGAGGCATCAGCAACATATACTGAATATGTACATCCAATTTCATGGCCCCTTTCCACCTGTATGGTGTTCGAGAGCAAGCCTGACATGTTTCGGCAATTGCCGATCAAAATGATGGCCTGACATAGAAATCAGATTTTCTGGCCTCCATTGTAGTGAGTCGCATGGAAAACAGTTCAGAATGTCTCACAGAAATGGTCACATTTATTCAAAGTGATTGATAAAGTGATTGAAAAGGTCACGCGAAACTGTTTTTTCCGGGACAGCCAGGATACCATGCATCTCTCATCTGCCTCGGTGCTCAAAGTTGTTAGACTTTTACTGCCATAGAAAAATCTGGATAAATCTCAATAAATTTGGACTTACCTCCAAGTGTTTATTGATGTCAGATAATCCTCCAATGTCCCTATTTGAGACCTCTGTGATGACCTTTGATAGGTGGTGCAAGGACCAAAAATGGCATGAAAGCACTCAAAGTCCGGCCCAATGTGGAGTTCAGACAATCAATCTACTCCATATACTAGTAAAGAATGTTTGTGCACCCTGCATGGTCCCAAATGACCCTGGCTATAATTATATATCATGGCTACCACTACCAGATTCAGAGGTCGTGCCACAAATTGAGCCCTCAGGGCATACCTAGATTATATAATCCGCTACAGGCTTGTATTAGGACCCAAATCCTAGATCTCAATCAAATGAAGGAACTTGGATGAGTCTTGCCTTGCTCCAAGTCTGAAGGCAAGGCCTGGTTGCTGACCAATTTGGGATCACCATAAATACCCTATGACAGACCAAGTTGGGCAACACACAGAGCTGTGTGGCATTGTAAAGGTTCTTGTGGTGGCTTGCCGCTTGTCTGAATCATCTGAATCTCTTTTAGCATAATCAATTACGGTGATATTGTGAGTATGGTTTGCCTGTGTGGCTCAAGCGCTCAAGGATGACCCAAAGTGACTCAAGTCACGGCAGAGTCTAAAGCTAGTCAGATATCAGATGGCACAATGCAAGCATATATGATGTCAGTGTCTGAGGCTGGGTCAAGTTATGTGGCGCAGCTGTGGAGACATAGTGCTGAACTGAATCCAGAGACTTCGGGGACATTGCAATCCTGCTGACAGGATACAGTTGAGGGCACATTGAATTCACCGAGCAAGTGAGCAACATTCAGCAGAGTACATGGAAATTGACATGATACATGAGTACTCTCCTGCTCACACGGTCCTCCTTCAATTGCCCTTGTAGTTCAAAGCTGTAGAACTTGGAGTGACATGTTGAAATAGACCCGTTGAGCAAGTCATCGGGCTGCAGTAAGATGTTGGCAGAACAATTGATGAATGTGCACTTCATTGCCGGATTTATTGGCCCACATAGAAAGCTCTAGCTGTTAAGGGCCAGTATAACTCAAGAAAGTCTAGGCTGGTAGTATCGAAGAGCAAAGCAAAACATGTTCTCCATAATGTAGGCCAGCAGACCAGCATTGTTCTGCAAGATTTGCTGGGGTGCATCAAATCCGGGTTCTGGATTTTCTCAGATACTATCCATGAGGAGGTGAGAATTGAACCTGCAGAGCTGCATGAACCAGCAAGCACCTCGAACACCAACAAACCTGAACGGCAGACATTGACGGCACTGTCCAAATTGGGAACTGATGGCGGGATTGGTGCACTGATGGAAATACGGTTGTGTGCACCAATGAATGGATCGGTGTGGTGAAAGAGATGCTGACATATCATATTCTGCTAGGTTCCACCAGCAAAGGAAGCCCAAGGGTGTCCAAAAGGAGCAGGCAACAAGCGAGGTGGCACTATCATTCATATTGGGAAAATGATCCGCACATCACTTCCACCTGCAATTGTTTCTCACCTGAAAATGAGCCTTAACAGGGGAGGAAACTGCAAAACCAACTGCTTTTAAGCTATTAGCAGCTCTAGCAGTAACAACGAAGGAAAGGGACCCAAAATTGACCCAAAACCAGCACCAGCGGAGGTTGCTGACACATCAGGAACACAATCAGGCAGCAGATCATGGCTGCAAAAAGCTGTCTTTGCAGCCAGAAAAGCCTGTATTCAGATTCAAGTCAACCAAATTATCCAAAATATCCATGGCATATTGGATCTCGCCATCTGAAGCAACCGCTACCCCAGGAGCGATGAAACGAGAGCCGCCCAACGGGGTCGGGTACTGACAAGTCACATGGCTCAATGATCTGCTGAAACAAGGCTCCGAACAGCATTGTCGAAAAACCGTGTCTAAACAGCCAAGCAAGGCATGGTCATTCTGAGCTGGCACATTTCAAGATGCTAAATAGGTGCCCTAGAATGCCACTTTTCTGAGCCAAAAACCCAAAATTTCTCCTCCAAACGATGTCCAACAGAGCTCCATCACCCAATCGAGAATTACGTGAGGGCTTTCGAAACGAGGTACAAGGCATTTTAGGCCTCTTAGGCCTGTCAGCAGCCTCCCAACCAGGCATTCAGGTGGTAATTCTTCTCTCGACATTGATATTTTATATTTTAAAATTTGAATTTGAATTCGAATATTTTTGGTGGCGGACTTTGAAATATTTTGAACCTTAAGAGAAGAATTACCTACCCTAATTCTGAGATTAAGGTTTGATGGAGTTTGAAATTTGAGATTCCATGTGCAAATAATTAAATTTCCGATTAAAAATAATAATTATGTATTTTTTCGAAGAATTCCAACCTGAACGCCTGGTTGGGAGGCTGGCCTGTCAGGCACATCCAATTACCCGACCTACCTGGTCCAATTATGATGTCATCTCATCTGCCTAAGGTGCACCTGGACGTTGCAGCAATTGAAATATCGCAGCCAAGGGTGATTCCAGCACAGAACCATGGATGCAAGTCCTCATTCAGCTGTCCAGTTTCCTCTGTCTGACCTTTTTCACCAGTGTCGGACACAATCTCATTCTTTCGCATGCATATGCTGTCAAGCTGTACCGAAACAAATACCAAGCCTCACAGAATGGGACTATCGGAATCATGCTCAATTGTGGATGGTATATGCCTTACAACGAGGAAGCACAGAGTAAGCTCAACCGTTGCCCCATATTTGACCAAACTGAAACCCTATAGATGTCGCTGCTACCCAACGGGTATTAGAGAGTCGTTTGGGTCAGTTTTCCTTTTTCTTTCAACAAAGCTCGCTGACGGTTTCTGCTTCATTTAGGTTGGTTCGCTGTGGGTCTCATGTTTTCCATGCTTCTCAGTAGTCTCAGTCCGCCTAGGGCCCTATCTATAAAGGCGCCTACCCAGCATCGCTCAAGGATATGCTCGGTGACTGGCTTCCCAATTTCACGGCAGAAGATATCGCAGTGGTTCATGGCTCATCAGACTTTTTTGGCATCAACACGTAACGGTATACAATGAATCTAGTCCATAAGCCAAATAGTTTTGGTGCTGTTTTGCTTGGCATACGTCAGCTACGCAAACCGCTGAGAGGAATAAAAGCTTACAAGCCACGTCCAAAAGCGCGCACGCTGAACTGAAAAAAGAAAACTTCCAGAATAGATTGCAACCGCCATATCGTTTCATGTCCACCGCGGAGAGCTGGCCTTCAGGCAGACCTTAATTGACAGATAGAGAAAAAGCACTGGTATTTCTGGGTAAACATGGAGATGGAGAATTGTCTGAATGCCGGCTCTGCTTGTCTCCAGCGGAAAAAGATGGAGACTAGCAGTGACTGTTAAACAGAGTGGTGCAGTGGCTCGGATGAACATGAGCACAAGCAAAGGTAAAAGTCGGATTTATTGATATGAGCTAAATGCAGGGGGGTACGAGATGAAGGAAGAGGACAAAAAGCTAATTTGTAACTAAAGATCGGACTAGTAGAAATAGTGACATACAAGAGATCGGAAACAGTCGAGGACTGGACCGTACCGTTCAACAGTGACACTGTCGAGCGCTAAGAAATCCAAGTCAATTTACGCCCTGCTTTGGCGCAAGCTAGCCATGGAAATGCAGCAGCTTGCAATTTGACTTGAGGGCGATGAAAAAAAAAGCCTGATCTCGTGTTTTGAGCTTTTGAACAGGCACGTGCTGACGTGGGATTATGCTCGGGGCCGCCAAAGCTGGAAAACAAAATAGTCGTACTGACTAGAAAATAGTGGAATTTTCACTGTTCACGCAGGGTACGGTGTAACGGTTATCTCCGTGCCCATTTCACTGCGCCACGGTATGCGAGATATCTATTTTCTGGCTTGGTCTTGCCGGAGCTCAGTTCCGTGACATGTTCAATCATTGATCTGATACATGTACCAGTAACGCCTCAGAATAGTTACATTACTTGAAGGGTAGTAATCAAATAAATGACTCCGGGATCCCTCGATCCACCAAATTGATCAGGACTCGATGAACCTGTCATCTTCGTCTCCCAGAGAGGTACCTGTTGAGCCCATGAGCCCGCAGGTAAACCACCATGTAGTGCTAGATAACCTGTACCTCAGTACTCACTATTTTAAAACCTGGGGTCTCCCTCCACACATTGTACGGTGTAGCGGTCACCTGTGCCGGCCAGATGTAGTAACCTTGTCGATATGTTTGATTGTCCTCTTTATGCCCTCAACTTTCGTCTGGTATTCCGGCTATACAGAGCGAATCAGTCTGAGTATTGTTTTGAGACAAATTCTGCACATACCCAGACAGCTGGGCCAAGGAAACGAGACTTCTCAAGGAAATCCCGCCACAAATATTGATCCCCAATTTCAATGGACAACAGCCAAGTACTTTCTAAATTCATGGTAATTTGAAATTAAACGAAACATCCCTTACAAGAGAGCAAGCTGTGGAAGATACAGATCGCATTGAATACTTTGGGGATATACTACCCAGGCCATGCTTGAGGCCATAACCATTGACCAGGTCGATATAAGGTCCTATTTCGCGTGGAGTAAGTAAAATCTCTCATGTTTTGGTGTCAGAGGCTCACCCATTTCTCACAAGGTCTTTTGGACAACTTTGAACGGGCTGACGCTTATAGTGTTCGATTTGGGGTGACATATGTGGATTATGAGACGCAGAAAAGGTACCTCAAAGCATCAACAAAGTTTTTGCGTCAGGTAAGCTCTCATTTACTGACAACAGAATTCAGCTCAAAGCTTTTGCAGTGGTACCAAGGTCATCGTTTTGACAGAGGTGCTTGATTGGACAACATTCAATTCATGTCTTTATGTGCTTCTAATGTCTTTCATTGTAATAAGTTGGATCTACAATCTTCGATAGGCCAGCTAACAGAAACAAAAGTGGTAACACTAAGCACCAGTGCTCTTTCTCTGACTTCCTCTCTTTGGTGGCACCACCTTCTTTTTGGGTGGCTTCAGAGCTGAATTTTACAGAAGATGACAGACAAATTTGTTTTTTGATTTAATAACCAACCAACCAAAAAGCAGACCCACAAGAAGCTACCATCTGGTGTGTCTCCTCAAGTGGTCTTTGATTTCCCAAAGGATTATGATCTGGAGGATCTCCGACAGCCTGTATCATCATTGGAGATTGATATGCTATGTGCATCCATCCCTGAGACAAGAGAAGGGGTCTGGGTCTCTGATGAGCTTGATACTATCGCACAGCAGGTCTATGCTCACCTGGGTTCTCCAGAGCCAAACTTAATGGGGATGGGATCTTGTGGCCACCACTTATCCAAAGCATCATAAACTAGATATACAATTAAACTGAAGTATGATATGTTTATTCTTTGTGGAACCCAAAAGCTAAAATAGCAGAGATGCAATGGGCTTTCTGGATAAATCCGGAGGACTTGCGGTCCTTGAATTGATAATTACTCACCAATGCCAGACTGATTTTTGGAGAGAAGGTGGGGTGAGAAGAGCATAAATGAGGACTGAACGCATGATGTGGATCACAACCGACCGAATTGCGCTGGTCACATATCTCTTTTTGGACCCATTCAGCAAGGCCTTGGCAGTCGCGTAAGATTTCAATGTCTCGGAGTCTTTAAACTTGAACTTGACATCAATAAAAATACAACATCAGCTTTGTGGCTAGATCTTTGAGAGTTCGATGTCTTGGTGCGATCCAATGATGACATTGATACCAGTGGTATTCTCGAGTTTCTCAGTCTTGTCTTCTGAATCAACCAAAGCTGTGATGTCAAACTGAGCATAATTTCTGCGCTCGAGAAGGAGACTGAGGACGGATCCACCGATGTATCCTAGCGAGATCAAAATTAACCATGTCCAGACTTGAAAGAAATTTGACTAGGCTCAGGACTGTGGCTGAGAACTCGCCTGTGGCACCAGTAAGGAAGATGGGATTTTTGACCATTCTGTGATATTCCAGACAATCCGCTGGTCTACTTGTCTGAATACCGACTCTCATGAGCACTGAAGGAAATGAAGACTTTGCGGTTATTTTTCCGCAATGATGCAACATAAATGACAAAAATCGGAGTAGTCATTGTGTAAGACTGCGGTAGATGCGCGAATAATGAATTCATTTCTCGGTGTTTATACATTACTCACCAGTGAAATGGAGTTCAACAAGCGGTAAGACTCGTAATATGCAGAATCATACTAGACACAATGTCAGGCCCAACAGGAAAGAATAAAAATAAACTTTTGGGTAACATGTTCCTTCCTTGCTCCCGAGCATGGCAAATATGGGCGGCGTTACATGCTCAAAACTTTATGTCTTGAGTCTTCAGTGATGTGGATCAGGATTGAGGAAGTTGAACGACTATAGTCTCACCAGATCTGGAAGGAAATAAAACTCAGGCATGCGCTAGGAAAAGATCAAACACTGGAACAAATGAAAGGAGAAGTCTAGCCCAGAGAATGAACTCATACTGGACGAAGATGAGTAAATAGCCGAATTAAAGGAGAAGTTCTCTAAAAACAGAGAGGGAAAATAAGATACGTAGAGCTAAAAAGAAGATATATAGTAGTAGTAGTATGAAGTGTAACAACTAACCCAAACGAGCTGAAAGAGCCGAAAAAATCTCTATACGATCAGAGGAAAAACGAAAACAGCCAAAGATCAATACTAGATACTCAGCGTAAACCTGCAGCCGCAAGTCGACGGTCCAGTTGCGTCCTCCAACTGACATATATGCCGTTGTATGGACTCGGCTGATATTGGCAGAGCTCGTACAAAACAAGCTGCTCTTGAAATCCGGCATTAGGCCAGATAGTATCTCGTACTGGGTAAAATATTCAGAAACAGAGACAAAACGAGAAAAAACACTGACCTGATCTCACAAAATCCAACGCCTGGGTCGTGTTCATCCTTCGAGCCCACATGACTACGTCGAAAGTGAATCTTTGGCCAGAGTTGATAAGAGATCACACACCATAGGCCGCAATAACAGCTGCACTTCGCGAGATCCCTTGGACACAATGTACTAGGACTACGCCGCCATTCTTAAGTGCCTGATCAATAAACTGGACTGCTGAAGGCAAATGGATCAAAAGATCAGCATAGTCGACATCTGGGATGTCAATTCGCATATGATGGATCCGAGAGTTAGGGCCCTGGGCAGGGATTTCATCAGCACAAACGGACAATATATGCGTGATTCCGTGTTCAGACAATGAACGAGGAGATCGCCCTGCTGTAATGCTATAAAATTGATCTCAGTGCTTAGTTGTAAAAATCAGTACAAGTACTCACTTGCCCAGGAAGAGTCTGTTGGGTATCACAGCACTAATGTTTGATCTCCAGCTGGTCATATTGACTTGAGAAGTTAAGATGTTGCCTAGAAGGGTTGAGAGAAGGTTAGGATGTTAATATTGGAGGTATCTTGGAGGATGCTGATACCCTTTCAGACCGAAGCTCTTGTACTTCTGCGTGGCTGTTTCAAGGCACTGGCGGATCACCGCCGTACATTAAATTCCTAAAGGTCAAAGCGACGAATGCTGACTAGCTATATGGTCGAAAACTCGAAATGCTGCACGAATTTGAAACAGTGCGCAAGCATAATAATTCTGAGCCGTCGTTCACAAGGACTCCCGACGTCCTTTTCAAAAAAAGACGCACGCCGCCGCCAGAATTTGTTTAGCGCTCAGTGACTGGAACGTACGATGAACCTCGGAAAGGCTATGCAGAGGGCGAACAAGGATCCTTCCGGTTTGAATGCAATTGGTTTGGGATTATATCCAAGAGAATCACCCCAATTGGTGAGTACTTGGTCATCGCATACCAGAGATAAAGAGAATTGAAAGTCAAGTTTGAACCAGCCTAGGCTAGCCTAGACTCAATTTGCTGTTGATGGAGCTGCCGCCATTTGAGGGGCTTCGACGGGATGTCGCTGATCGGGCTGATTGGAACGCCTAACTTCCAAGGTACATAGTTATGCTGACTACTAAAGTCGTAACCTCGGCGGCCCCAACTGCCTGAAGGTCAGTGAAACAAAACATCAGACATTTTTTCTCAAGACTGGGATAGAATACAAAACTTACATACCGTAAAGCCGCCCAACAAGCGCGTTGTTGTGTACAATGTACACCACTTGGCTCACAGTAGACCTTATCTTGAGCAATATAATACTTGGACGCAACTAGACTTACCAGTCTCACAACCACTCTCTCCATGAAGTAGGTTTTCATCAAAGAGCATCCACGGGTATCCATTGCCGATTAGATTTGATCGGACTATCATTTTTTGATTGCTGTGCGCAAGTCACCTCTATTCCAGAATGTCAGTCTTATAGACTTCCATCCCGGTTCCTGTACTCCTAGACAAGTTGGTCATCTAACCTATGCTACATGACCACTAATTATAATAAGGGCCGTTCAATTCTTGATCGCCACTCGATTTGTTTCATGTCAAGGCACATGTCGGGACCCAGCCTATCAACACGTGTGTTGGGTTCAAGCTTGGACCAAGCTGGCTCGGCTCGGCCCCAAAGCCGGGGCTTAGGCTCGGCTTGAGCGGCTTAAGCTTGTTCAAAGTCCAAGCGTAAGCCCTAGGCCAAACTAGAGGCGGCTTTTGTCGGCATCGACGGCTTCGGCTTCAAGCCGTGGCTTAGGCTCAAGCCGCGGCTTGGTGGCGCAAATCACAATAATTCTATTCTATATTGTCATCAAGTAGACTATCCCAGCTAAAAGTGTCTCCAGCAGTACCCCCAGGGTCCCCCTCGTCCTCTTCAAGGTTTTCTTCCTCCATTTCAGCTAATTCATCGTCTGTCATGACTTCATGGAAAATAAGGTTAGTGTGATATAAACATTTCAAAAACTGTAGGGCTTCGACGATATCTTCCTTCAATTGATTCCATCTTTTACTGATGGCGATTCCTGTGATTTTACAGTGGACAGAATCACCAAAATCAACTGTACAGCTGTACGGAAATGTCCGGATGTGACCGTCACAATGCCCTTACCGACGGCTTGAAGCCTCGGCCTACGGCTTGAAAATTCTCGTGCCCAAGCCTAAGCCCCTGGAAGCCGTAGAAACGGCTTGACTCGGCTCGGCTTGATCCGGCTTGAAAGGCTCGGGCAGCCGAGGCTTCGACGGCTCTGAGCCGAGCCGTTCCATCATTAAGCTTGGTCCTCAAGGGGTCAGTTGTTTCGCTCGGTTGAGTCTCTCAAGTCTTCTCACTTGTGCTGAGAGTTCCAGATACAAGCAAATATATTTTCAGAATAGAATTCCTTTATTACATTTTCTTGACATGCTGTATTGCTGCTTGCAGCCTTTTTATTCTAGAGGCATTACCATTACTGGCGATTTTCCGAGCGCAAGCACCATTGGTGAGGGGCTGAGACTTTATCTAGCTCTATGCAAAGGCTAAGGCATCCGGAATCCGAGAGATGTGGCACTTCAATAGATCTGTGTGTTCAGCGCCACAGGTCGGACCTTCTCACGATGAATCACCTCAAAAATGGTCTTGCATGGCAGGTCATGGGCGGGGTGACAAAGAACATACAATCCCATTCAGTCCATCACCTGTCGGCAGTGCTCGTGACTGATGTGCTTTCAGAAGATCCAGAAGTGTCGAGTTTGAGTCTCTGAGTGCCCAAAGAAGTGCAATTATTTCGCCTTGAGACTGCAAGAAGCAATAAATGATGAAAAAACTTAATAAAAAAGTTTGACTTGTTGTGTGCAGTGGTTGTGGTTGCACTTCAGGCCTCAGTTTCGAAATTTGGTTTGTTGGCAGACACAAATACCTGCCTAAACGGGAAGCGCTTCTTTTTGATTATTGGCTCGGCATGTCGTGTAGGCTGGTCCTGGCTAGTCCTGGATCTGGGCCTTCTTTACGCAATGTCATGTAGTTCATGTCACGTCCCAAAACACTCCACCAATACTTAGTCTCTCCCAGCCAGACCCAACGATCACCAATACTTACTAGAGGACTTGGAGACTACCAAAACACCTCTTGTTCTAAGTCCAATCCAAGTCTACAAAACTGTACAATATATTCACTGCGTTTCACGGCCACCTGATCCAACCCTGCCTAGTCCCACTTAGTCAGACTCGATCAAACCCGCTCAGGGTTGGATTAGGTGGCGGTGAAACGCAGTGTATAGTATTGTTTCTTCATTCATGCAAGATAAACTGACTAACGAATACTTACTGTAGACCAGGATTCCTTCTGTCATGGCTTTTCTCAGGAGATGACGCTCAGGTGTTTTCTAGTCCTCTAACACCAGGAACGGGAACGCTTGTTTGACTATTTTGGAGGATCATGACTGCGGCTGCATCACGATTAGGATCTGAGATGCGATATGCGACGACAGCGGAGCTGCCATGGTGGTCAGGATGATGGACGAGACGGTTGAGGATGAATTTTGTTGATTAAAAAGTTACCAGCCTTGGTGACTAAACGATTCATTACATGTTGCGAGAACCTTCGACTTTTCTCCCCACAAATCCGTTTGGGGAATTTCCCCATATAATAACTATTGCACCTTGTGTCCCGCGCGGTCGAAAAATATCTATTTTGTGACTTGTCCTTGTAACAATCAACAACTGTGACATTTAATGTTGTCACAATCGTTCAACAATGGTCTGGCGAGTCTCTTTGCTTTCTTATCTTCCCTCATCAATAATGTCTGCCCATACACTCTGAGTCCAGCCATCAATACACTTTTCAACACCAGCCAATGCAGTACTGTAGTCACAGCCTCCTTGGGCTTTCTCTTATCATCAGTAAGATGACAGAAAACTTTCGGGCTTTTGGTGCTTTTCTGCTTCTCACAAGTTTGAAAGCTACAAGTCCCAAAGCTGGTCCGGGAACACTCAAAATGAGGTATTTGGAAGCTGTTGGGGCCAAGCTTGCAGTATTCACTTTTCCAGCTTTTCCCAACTCTTTGCGCTTTTGCGCTTTTTCAGCGACTCAGCATACTCAGCTTTTGTGAATGAGGTACATACCTTTTTCCGCTTTCTTCTTTTGTGCGCTTTTCTTCGCTTTTTACGCTTGAGCAAGCGGAAAAAGTTTTACGTCAAGTTACTAATGTCAAAGGGCGAAAGTTCGAGAAGAGAACAAGGTCAGCACATCACCTCCCGAGTCCCAAGAAACAACGACATACCGCTTTCCAGAACTTTTTGCACTGTAGTCTTTTTTTCTTCTCTTCTTCTTCTATGCCTTGCACCAAATAGCACAGCGTCCCATCCAAAGAATTCCGGAGCGTCAGGTCGGACAAAGCACATTTAAGACCAACATAGCATGGAGAGATTGAGTAAAAGCAGTGGAAAAGCGGAAGGTACCCCGGCCTAAGCGCTGGTTTTATGTAATTGAACATCAAGTTTCAAATGCGGTGTACCAAAGTCCCACCCATGTGACCTGCCGACGGATGCCGAAGACCCTAAAATCAGTCTCGCATGGCCATTGAGCAGTTCAGTGGCCTTCAAGCAGCTTGGGTTAGGTACTGTTGATATAGATAATGTACATTTTACATCTGAGTTCCCTTTTATCCTTGATTCAAGTTGATTGTAAAATAGAATGATTTGGAATGTGATTCCACTTCAATTCTAGACATTCATGGGACAGCAACAGGCTCCGTTCACCGATAAGGGTGCTGCTAATGGAATCTGATAGCTGCAATGTTATATGCGACACTAATCGTTGTCAATCTCAACACAAGGTCCTCGAGAGCACTGCAACTTCACAGGAATCAAGATGTGGTGTATGGAAACACTCACCAGACCATCAAATCGATAATCCGAGGTCCAGGGCTTATGCTATTTTCTGCTGGATCACTCAAATTGGTCAGTAGTAAGTATTGCAGGAAAATTCATGATCAGACTCCATATTTTCACTCAGTGACCATGGTCAACAAACTGTTTAAAGGGATGGAAGTGTTTCCCGTGGTCAGAGGTGGGTAGCAAGAACGCAGGAAGTCAGCAAGAAGGTATCGGTGTGATAGGGGCAGATTATGTTATTCTGGGTGATGCCGGTGGTAGCTGGTATTCGGTACTTTCCGTTCCAGAATGCCCTTTTGGGTTCGGATCAAGCCTCTTCTACTGCCGGCGAGGTTTGAAAATACTTCCGTTTTGGGAAATAAATTCAAAGGTCAATATTGTTGTTTTAACCTTCAAAATGTTTATTGGCATGAATATTTGTCTGTTGAGCGAAGGGATCACAGCTAAGTAGAGTGGTGCGAATTAAGCCTCAACATCATGCTTATTTACTTAAGTTTGTCCCTCCGCACCGGTTCCACCGGCCCCCGGAGCACGCGAGCTGAACCTGGAATGAGCCCCTTTATAAAGATCGAACAGTTATAGGGGCACTTGTTCGAGTATTTAAAGGAGGGCCTGTTCTCCTTTCTTTCCTTCCTCCTTCCATCGCACCATCATCAAAACTTCAACGACTATGGCACGATACTCATACCGTTATAAATCCAACCTCTATAACACCAACCTGGATTTTTCTGGCTGCGCGCTGGCTGGCAGATATGAGCTGCTGAATGTCACCGCCACTGGCGGCTTTGGAAAAGTCTACAAAGCTGCCGACTTGTCCCTGCCAGGCTCTCCGTTCGTCGCTATCAAATGCATCGCAAGACCCGACCCTGATTCTCGTCGCAATAAACTACTGATCCGCGAGTTGAAGCTTCACCGAAAGGTCAGCTCGCATCCGAACATCTTGACTTTCCATGAGCACTTCGAGACTAGTTTTGCGATCTGGATGCTCCTGGATTTCTGCGATGGAGGAGATCTGCGAGCAGCGATCGTGGCAGGGCGCTTCTACAACAATGAAGAGCTAGTCAAGCAAACTATGGTCCAGCTCATCGACGCCCTACAATATTGCCACGATAATAATGTGCAACATAACGATTTAAAACCAGCCAATGTACTTCTGGGTCTCGACGACCATATCTACCTTGCCGACTTTGGTATTGCCAGCGAAACTCCTGTATCCGAGGACACTGGCTGTGGCACAGCCCCATATTTGAGCCCAGGTCCGTGATAGCTCGCTTCTAAATGACACAACCTGACTGAATTTTCTGCTTCAGAGGCGCTGGGTTTCGAGACCAAGTCATGTCCATTCTCCACAGTTCATTCCGACATCTGGGCTTTGGGAATCATTCTCATCAATATCCTCACGGGCCACAGCCCATGGCATATCGCAACGAGCACCGATGGTAAATTTGCCAGTTTTACCAAAGACCCCAAATTCCTATACAAGACACTTTCAATTTCAGAAGGAGTCTATGATATCTTACGTCCGGTGTTGGCGATGAACCCCTTGGCGCGAACGCCGCTTCCCGAACTTCGCAAACAAATTCTCTCTGTCGACGCCTTCTGGAAGACCGCCATGGCCCCTCGCACTATATTGCCTTATTCACCAGCTCCTGTTCGACTTTGTATCAACCTCGACTCAACAATTAGCACTGACAGAAGCGACTGTAGCTTTGGTCCTATTACCCCCGCCACCAAATGCGTTCGAACAGGAAATTCAAGTCACAGATCTCTTTGCACCGGCCCAAAACTTCCGCGAACCTTGTATCCATGGGGCTAGAATCTCACGCCGCGCTCGCTTTTTGAAACAGGCAGCCAAGAGCTTGACTTTCTTGCCGAGATTCTGAGTCATTTCCAACTGCTTTTGCTGCAGGCAGCCAATATCATTACTGTATCGACGTGAACCCGAATCCCTGTGTATCGATAGTTCCTTGTATAAGTAGTACTGTATTGTTAAGGTGTCCAGCCTCATTGAATAAATGTACATCATTCATCCAATTGACTTTCCATCGCGTCGCACCACGGTCCACGGAGGATGGCGGAAGTTCCGGGCCGGGTCAGGACTCAGGTGATGCACGTGACGTCACAAGCCCTCTTCGCTCGCCAACAAGACCCCGAGAACAATAGCTTTTCAGAATATAAAAGCGACGATGCCGCACAGTTCTCCCCAAAATACGTCTCTTTTCACACCATGAGATTCCCGCTACTTCCTTTTCATTCTGCAACCCTTTTGCTAGTGGCACTCGACACGAGCAGCGCTCACCCGACTAGTCGACAAACTACTAGCACATTAACGCCACAAAAAACAATCCCGTCTTTGAATTCTTTCACCCTGTCCTCTGCCGGCGGTTCGTTCATTTTGAACGACCAGGTCCAAATCTTTGTCGATCCTGCATTCAACGACACCCTCTGGGCTTATGCTCAGACATTCCGTGCAGACCTGGCTTCCGTCGCTGGATACACCAGCATCGCCGACGTAATAACAGACACTATCTCTGGCTCGCAGCCATCGATTTTCTTGATAGCCGGTGCCGAAAACCATGTGTATTTCAACGGAAAGCCGACTGGTGAAGGATATGACTATGATATTCAGAATCAGACCTACACGATCAGAGGAGGTGAGGCTGTTGGGACCTGGTGGGGTAGGAAATCCTCGCGTCTAAAAGGTTTTGAGCTTATCGTCGTTCAACTAGGCACCAGAACATTGTTGCAACAGGTCGTAATGGCAAAAGTTGCGACGCCGGATTCTATTTCGATACCGGCTGGGTCTGGTTCGGATACCCCAGGATGGGAAATTCGAGGTCTGATGTTGGATGTTGGGCGGCATTGGTACACGACCTCTTTTCTCGGTACGCCAACCTCGAGACCTTTTCTCTTATCGACTGACATCCCAGTAAAGCCGAACTCTGCATCTATGCATCGTTTTTCAAGCTGCAGTCCTTGCACCTTCACGCATCCGATAATGTTTGGGACATCAATCGCGTTTCAATTCATAGCGACTATAAGGACCTCTACTCTGCTTTTCGCTTCCAGCCCTCGGAAAACTCTCCCATCACCGGTCTTGTTCCTCTGCGGAATGAGAGCTGGACGTTCGACGAATTCACGGAGCTCCAGAATACATGTACTGTACATGGGGTGACGCTCATCCCGGAAATCGACACCCCCGCTCATTCTCTCGCTATCACGAAATGGAAACCACAGTTGATGCTGCAGCAGCCCGATGGTTTCGCTGATTGTCTCAATCTGAGCCACCCAGAGACATTGCCAACTGTCAAGTCGATATGGGACGAAGTCCTTCCATGGTTCACCTCGACAGAGGTACATATCGGCGCAGATGAGTACCCTGCTGATGTCGACGATTACACCGAATTCATAAACAACATGTCTTCGTACATTTCGTCCACGAGCCAAAAGTCCATTCGCGTCTGGGGCACCACTATCAATTCATCTCAGTCCCCGACTGCTATTTCGACGGATGTTACCGTTCAGCATTGGGATAGCTCGAGCGAGCATGGGACGAACCCGGTTGAGCTGGTGCAGAATGGGTATCGGGTTATCAATTCGGAGCAGAACTTCCTCTATCTGGATGAAAAGCTCTCAGATGGTGGGTCGCTTCCTTGGGAGTTGAGGAGCTCCCAGTTCTGGAAAACCTTGGATGATGGGAGTCAAACAGGCTGGGCACCCAATATCGTCAGCTCATCCGATGAGACGAAAAACCTTGGCTACGACGAACCACTTCTTCGCGGCTCTACCTTTGCTCTCTGGAGCGACTGGGGCAATAATGCGACAACGCCTCTCGAGGTCTACTACCAATTAGCCAAGAGCATCCCGATGTACGCCGAGAAAGCCTGGTCTGGCGCCAACTCCACAGCACGCGACAATCTGTTATCGGAGGATGATTTCAACCATATCTATCCCTTCCTGAATGCAGCAGCACCTGGTCAAAACCTTAATCGCGGAAACAGTCTTTTGCTGTCGGACGAGAAGGCCCTCTTCCAATATCCCTCTATCGACTCTGCGACAACGACGAACTTGACGTCTGTTGGCCCGCCTTACGTCTTGACTTTCACCATCAGGACCGAATTCAATGTGACCTCTGAGGAGGATGTTATATTCGAAGGCGGTGATTCAAGACTTCATGTATCGTCTCTGACCTTCGAGGATCCTGCGACGAACCAGTTTTACCCATTGACCGGATTCGATTCGCCGTCGACTCTAGAGGACATTACTGTCAAGATTCACGCAGAGAGGAATTTCACATATGCTGTGATCAACGGGACGACGTACTGGTGGCAGACGACAATAGGTGACTGGGGCTCAGATCTCCTTGCGGCGAACATGTCTTTTGCTGCTCCATCGCATGTGCTTCGAAAGTCGGACTCTGCAGGACATTTGACGGATGTATCGTTGGTTTTGGGTAGCTAAACGCCAGTTTCCATGTGTCCCCAATGCCCAATGCGCAAGCTTCCTGCGTCCACTTCTGTCAAGGTCTTCTGAATATCCTTGCTCTCGCCCCTTCCCAAGGAGATATGGACTCGTCTGCATACGAGCCATGATTACAGTTGCAACTGGACTTCCGAATATCAAGATATGCTGTCCAGGGCTTACTCAAGGTCATATTCCTCGAGGCGTCGTGACGTGACTGTGGGAATGAGGTCACATCGTGGGACAAACCGGGGTGCGGTGACTCAGGCCTGCTCCTAATTTACTTACGCTGATACGCCACAGAATGCCGAGAACGCCCAAGCAGCCCTCCGCTAGGTCGCCAGGCAAGTCTTCAGCGACTCCTGTCAGAAAAAAGGCAGATGATACACCGCCAGCGGAGGCGCACTGGCGCAAATCCCGGATTTCCTCGATTCGTAAAGCATGTCTTGCGCTCTTCTGAGATACCTGACCCTGACCCTTTCAAAGATCACTGCAGTTGAAATTTCAGACCAATACAGGCTGACTCCTCCAGAATATGTCCACATAAAGGTGCAGAAACAACGGTGAGCTTATTGTACTTCTGTGATCTCGACTGAAGCTTAACACATTAACAGCATCGTTGACCACATCGATGGAGAGGACAGGGTGGTTGAAAAAATCGTATACAAGGAACTAGAGATTGAGCGTACTGCTTGGCGTATCCATGGCGGTCCGGAGAAGTTTGAAGCCTTGTGGGTTCACGACTTGATAAACCAGGACATGCTCAACCCTTTTTCAGCCTTCAGCAGCAGTACGATAAACAGAACAGCTCGTCACTCCCCTTCCAACAACCTTTCAGCTACGATATTGGCCTCATATATCCAGGAATCTCGCGCGCACCCCCACCGGAATCTCGCTCGCAAGTACATCGTTGGAACCGGGAGCCAGAACTCTTGGACCTCAAACAAAGGTTTCCTGGTTACCTCTGGAAGGCCTTCAACAAAGCGATAGATGACGGAGATCCCAATGAAAGACTCACCGACTCTGTCAGAGCAAAGTTACTGAAGGAGGCCTTACAGACGCGAGTTTCCATGTATCCTGAACAGCCAATGCACCGGCTTCCAGCCTCACCTTCGGTCACGGCACTTCGGAAAGTCATAGCTCTCGCTCCCTTTGCGCAGGACGAAGAATCTCCATATCTTCACACCAACGGAGATGATGGAGGTTCCACCTGGACGAGCGAATATAACGATATGCTGTTTCAGGGTTTACTCGATGTTATTCGAGCACATGGAGTCGGTGAGCAAGGATGGCGGACCATCCGATGGGAGGTCTATGACAAGGTGATTGTTCAAACTCGTTTTCTCTTCGGCATTGATAAACAAATCTCCCAGTCAACAGAGTGTATGGGGAACATGTGGCGCTGCCAGAATTTTGACACTAGAAGCGAGGATTGGGACGATTTGTCCTTTGATTGGCTTGATACATCCTTCAAGACTAGCTTCAGGTTCTCCAATGACAGTCTCTCGGACCTCGAGCGCAGCTATAGGAATGTGCTGAAAGGATTATCGACCAAGTAATCGCATCTGTACACAGCTAGGCTACACAATAAACAGTTTTTCAGACTTGTGTTCCATGTTGAACTACAATTCCGAATTTGTGATCAATCGCTGACAGCACAGCCACCGTGACCTTTGGCTCCAGCCAACTTCATCCTGCTACTCCTTGTCTAACTTGCCGACGCCAGTAGCAGCTGAGATGCATTACCTCTCTCACAGATCCCACCCTTCGCTCCCAGTATAATTTGGTCACGTCGAATTGGGCCAGCTGACCAGCCAGTTGCCAGCCAGTCTCGACAACTATCATGCTCCCTAAAGACTTTTTCTTCGGTTTCGCCACCGCCAGCTACCAGATTGAAGGATCCACCACTGCAGGAGGTCGAGGACCATCTATATGGGACACCTTTACCCATTCCCCGGGCAAAATAGCAGACGGTGGAAATGGCGACACCGCGACGGATTCTTATAGGCTCTGGGAGGAAGACCTGGAGCTCCTAAAGGCTTATGGAGGCAATTCCTATCGATTCTCGATATCGTGGTCAAGGATAATTCCGAAAGGTGGCAAAGACGATCCAGTCAACGACGAAGGCATCAGGTTCTACCGCACATTTATGGAGGCTCTGTTGAAAAACGGCATTACACCGTTTGTGGTAAGTCGAATTCGTTGAAATTTCACTGGTTTCTAATCATTCAGTAGACTCTGTACCATTGGGACCTTCCGCAGGCTCTTCACGACCGATATGGGGGCTGGTTGAGCCGAGATGTCGTTGTCGATTTCGTCAACTATTCCAAGATATGTTTTGAAGCATTTGGAGACCTCGTGAAGCACTGGTGTGTGCCAATTTGATTCCACTGCTGCTCGACATTGACCTCTTGTCCTAGGATTACCTTGAACGAGCCTTGGGTTGTTGCTGTCAACGGATACGGATACGGCCGATTCGCACCTGGACGTTGCAGCAATCGAAATATCGCAGCCGAGGGTGATTCCAGCACGGAACCGTGGATGCAAGTCCTCATTCAGCTTGTCCAGTTTCCTCTGTCTGACCTTTTTCGCCAGTGTCGGACACAATCTCATTCTTTCGCATGCATATGCTGTCAAGCTGTACCGAAACAAATATCAAGCCTCACAGAATGGGACTATCGGAATCACGCTCGATTGTGGATGGTATATGCCTTACAACGAGGAACCACAGAGTACTAAGCTCAACCGTTGCCCCGAATTTGACCAAACTGAAACCCTATAGATGTCGCTGCTACCCAACGGGTATTAGAGAGTCGTTTGGGTCAGTTTTCCTTTTTCTTTCAACAAAGCTCGCTGACGGTTTCCGCTTCGTTTAGGTTGGTTCGCTGTGGGTCTCATGTTTTCCGTGCTTCTCAGTAGTCTCAGTCCGCCTAGGGCCCTATCTATAAAGGCGCCTACCCAGCATCGCTCAAGGATATGCTCGGTGACCGGCTTCCCGATTTCACGGCAGAAGATATCGCAGCGGTTCATGGCTCATCAGACTTTTTCGGCATCAACACGTATACGACGAATCTAGTCCGTAAGCCGATAGTTTTGGTGCTGTTTCGCTTGGCAGCTCTGACATGACTTCAGAGGAAGGAGGCAGTGACGAATTGAAAGGCAAGGTCAACACGACATTTGTCAGGCCAGACGGCACCCAGCTTGGAATCCAAGGTATGTTTCGACTGAGATGAAGGGTGCTCTTCTTAACCTTCTTCAGGTCACCCAGCATGGCTTCAATGCTGTAAGTCTTTGACTACGGTGTACAGAAACGACTGATATCCTCTCCAGATGCCCCAGGTTTTCGAGCCTTGTTGAACTACGTATGGAAGGTCTGTCCAACGTCCTTTATTCCCTTTCGAAGCTGACTTTACTATCTCAGACCTACGAGACCCCGATATAGTACGTCCCAACTTGTCGCGCCTCCGACTAGCTCAACATTCTCCAGTGTTACCGAAAACGGCTTTGCTGTGAAAAACGAATCATCGCTTACAAGAGAGCAAGCTGTGGAAGATGCAGATCGCGTTGAATACTTTCGGGGATACACCCAGGCCATGCTTGACGCCATAACCATTGACCAGGTCAATATCAGGTCCTATTTTGCATGGAGTAAGTGAAATCTTCCATGTTTCGGCGTCAGAGGCTCACTCGTCTTTCAAAAGGTCTTTTGGACAACTTTGAATGGGCCGACGCATACAGCGTTCGATTTGGGGTAACATATGTGGATTATGAGACGCAGAAAAGGTACCCGAAAGCGTCAGCAGAGTTTTTGCGTCAGGTAAGCTCTCATTTATCGACGATAGAGCTCGGCTCAGATCTTTTGCAGTGGTACCGAGATCATCGCTCTGACAGGGCTGCTTGATTCGATCATGAAGAAAGATTTACATCTTTTATGTGGTTATGATGTTTCTTTCATTGTCCAAGCTCGATCTACAATGTTCAGTGTACACGATTACAAATGCCGAAGTAGCCAAGAAGCCTGCAAGCTGAGGTCGGGATCTAGCATCCTGTCCTCGACCAGCCAGCCATCCATTGTCCTATGATCTTCGGTTCGCATACTGGTGTTATATTTGATATCGCCGGCAGCAAAACTTGTTGAAGACAGAATAAGAAATGGATACAATAATGTTACAAGCTACTTGGCTGAAAACCACGTAGCGATAGCCTTCAAAGTCTCTGTTCTTTGCGGCTCGAAACCCTCGAAGATGACATAACCGTGGATCGCATCGACGCTCTCGTAGTAAATGACCTGTCCGTCGTCGTCATTTATTCCATTACCTTCACCCAGCTCGGCCATCATCTTGTCTTTCAATACGCGAATCTAAAGAACCGGTCAATATGAATTCATTCAAGCCACAGAATAGCACGAACCTAATCCAATAGAACCTCCGCCTCTCCGGCAACAATGAAGGTCCTCGGGAATCCCTTGAAGCTGATGTTCATCTGCGGGTGCAAGGATGCCGGGGAAATGTATCGGTTGACTTGAGCCGCTCCCAGGCCATGAGGACCCGTAAACGCCCTCTTCGTATACTCTTCAGAGCCATCAGTGGTATCCCCAATATAATCAGACTTTCTATTCGCATTCGCAGACGCTATCGGTGAAGTCGGTGAATCTGACAAATCGGTCCAGGGGGAAAAGAGTATCAAAGCACTCGCTGGAGCGATTTTGAGACGGTCCTGGTTCTCTACGAGATACCTCATAAGAGCTAAAGCAAGGTTGCCACCAGCAGACACTCCTTCGATGATTATGTCGTCTGGGGAATATCCAACGACCTTGACAAGGTGGATATAGCCAGCCATCGCGTCAATGAGAGCTGCGGGGAAAGGATTTGTTGCTGGGTAAGGTGAACTGGCGCTGAGTCGGTATTCGAGGGAAAAGGTTCGGTGGATATTGGGAATGTGCTTCATAAGGCCATGAGCGATCTGGGACGTGATATCACTGGGACAACCAGAGAACCTGGAAAATGTTTTAGATAGACGACAGAAACAGTCTCACCGGACGTACAGCACGTAGCCACCACCATGGAGGTGGTAAAGGACCTTTTCACCAGGCTTGGGGGGGTTTCCTGCGTCGACCTTCTTATTGTCTCTAGCTATCCAGTATCCAGGTATCCTGACAGATTCGACTTGCGCGACGCTTGCGAAGAGCTCGAGGTCCCCAACGATAAATTCTGGGCTCAGAAGTTCGACCCAGCAGCCGTCGAACCCTTTGGCCAGAGCAAGGTGGTTCGGGAAAGCCGATAAAGGACCGGCTCTGCAAAGCCATTAAAACCGCATAGAAAAGATATTGAGGTACTTACCTAACAGAAACGCTGTTAAAATGACGAGCAAGAGCATTGAATACCGTTCGTTTCACGGTCCATGACTGTCGAGGTCGCAACAACCTGCCAAAAAAGTCAGAAAAGCCGACACAAAAATCGGAGGGATTAGACCTTGGAATCGCGAGAAGCGTCCATAATGGAAGACGGATGAAGGTAGTGGTAAGGATTTGATAGGTCAAGTACAGAATACGCCAGGGCTGGTGCCGATAATCATTGTACTGCATTGAGTTCAAGACCGAGGGCGACGCTCGCACCAATGTTTGACGTTGACATCAGTGCGTTGAACAAGAGCGGCCTATTTACCCACGGTGCATCCAACGCCAGATGACCTTCCTTCATGTATCAGTCTGCTCGAGAATTATTGGCAATGCCATAGTAAGTCTCCCTCCATTTTCCATTATTTTTCTAATAGCGGTTGTAGGAATTAGGACGCAGTTCGTGTCGGTGTACAGATATGGACAACCGGTACCCTGCAATGCGAAAATGGACGATTACATGTATTATTGCATGAGCCTCAAATTCATGGAGCCGGAAGAGAAATACGACGCCTGGATCCAGACTTCGGAAGAGCACTGTGGTGAGCAAAAAGACGGCTGGCGAAAAGTGAAGATGTTTGGGCAATGCGAGAGTACGTCTCTTGGCTATTGTCCCTGAATTTTCTGACCTCTTTCTAAAGGACATCTGAAGGAATACCCCAAACCAGTCGTTGAGCAGGCTCAGACTGAAAGAAGGCTTTACGAGGAATTCATCCCTATTGGACCCAGGACGCTCATTCTCCCTTGCCATTGCTCCTCACGAACCTTGTTGCGACATTGTATGTATCCTGATACATACCTGTATCTGAACTGATATTGTGTTGGCAGGGAATATAGAAAAGAGATCAGAGGAAACCTCAGTTTTACCAAGAGACGCCGCCTCCTCTGACCTCGACACCTCTCCACGTCTTTGCTCAAGCCTTCAAGTTAGAATTTATTCTACATGGCTGCAATATTGTCTTTATCCTCGTTAATTCCCTCTTCCTCTGCTTCCTTTTTTCGACGGCGTCGGTTTCTTTAGCCTCGGCGTCATATGGTCGTCGTCAATACCTTCGCCCACCTCATTCACCAGCGAACAAAATGAGCGACGACGAGAGGAAGTGAAGAGCGGATCAAAAAAGAGACAGAGCGAGTCCACAAGACCAAATGGCAAAGGGAGGAAGAGCAAAAGGAAGTGAACAGAAGGGCGAAACGAAGGGAAGGGGAAGAGGAAGAAGGGGAGACAAAAAAGAGATATCTCGACATAGCTTCTCTGTTCCACGTCGTCTGAGCGACGACGACAACCAAACGAGCACCACGAAGACTTGGTCGCTCTCGAAAGAGCTCCAGAGATAGTTCTTCAACTGCACCACGTCCAACGAAAAAAGCTCCTCGTCTCCTTCCTCTCGTCTCATCTCCCTCTCTTTTTTACCCTCTCAGCCAAAAGCCGATTCTCCCGAACCGAACGCCAACGCCCCTCAAAAAGCAATCCTGCTCTGCCCTTAGCAAAACCTCCGGCTCCAAAACTTTGTCGGCTAATGACAGAAACCGAGAAGGACAGCGAAAGTCTCTGATCGTAACGCCTCGCCTCCTTCTCCCGTGGCAAAATGAACGAAGAAAACTAACGACTTACATGATGCAGCTTCGTCAAATTCAACATCGCAGCATTCGATATACTTGGACGCCATCAGTGTAATCACCAGGCCGATAATACAAGCGACGACGGGGTTGGCGTGGCAGATGCTGGCGGGATCTACTATCTCAGGGCTACGCTACACCATTATAGTACGTCTCAACTTTTGGCGCCTCGACCAGCTCAACATTCTCCAGTGTTACCGAAAACGGCTTTGCTGTGGAAAATGAAACATCCCTTACAAGAGAGCAAGCTCTGGAAGATACAGATCGCGTTGGATTCGTTCGGAATACATCTAGGTCATGCTTGACGCCATAACCATCGCCTAGGTCGATATCACGTCCTATTTTGCATGGAATGGGTGCTATCTTCCATGTTTCGGCGTCAGAGGCTCACTCGTCTTTCAAAAAGTCCTTTAGACAACTTTGAATGGGCTGACGCGTACAGCGTTCGATTCGGGGTAACACGTGGATTATGAGACGCAGAAAAGGTACCCCAAAGCGTCATGAGCAGAGTTTTTGCGCCAGGTAAGCTCTCATTATCGACGATAGAACTCGGCTCAAACCTTTTGCAGTGGTGCCAAGATCATCACTCTGACAGAGCTGCTTGATTGGACAACATTCACGTCTTTTATGGGATTCTAATGTCTTTCATTGTAATAAGTTGGCTCTACAATCTTCAGTATACATACACAATTACAAATGCCAAGGTATCCAAGAGGTCTGCAAACTGAGGTCGGGATCTACAGCGTCCTGCGCTGGACCCGTCAACCAGTTCTCCATGCGCAAAAGATGGCCTCCATCATGTTTGATTCGTATCGTGGTGATATATTTGATACCTGGTGTCGGACCAATACGAACTCGGAATCTGGCAAGGCTGGTATGGTTACAAGTGAAAACTCGGAGACAAAGCTTCTCTAATGTCGCCTGTGTTGACGCCGATTCCAAAAGCTGACCGATGGCGTCGACCCAGTCAGATCGATTGTGGATGCAGAGATCGAGGGAGGTTAACAGCGGAAGAAGCGAGGGAATTCGTCGTATGACTGTCGTAGTGACAATGGGTTCACCAGAAGCATCTGAGATGGTCAAAGACGTCAGGTTTGGTGTCAATTGGAGAGTCTGAATGAGCGCTTCGTTGTTGACAGTGATGTCGTGGAGTGAAATGGATCTAAGCTTGTCAGAAAGCTCTGATCGTTGCATAAAAAGTGAAAATTCTTCTAATGGCCATGCTATTGATCCAGCTGCTGCATGTTGAACCTGCAAACTTTGTAATGCTGGAAGGTTGAGGGTCGAGAAAATGTGTTTCAGGTGGTCGTAGGTACAGCTGCACTGCTTTAAGTTTGTCGATTCGAGGGTACAGCTACACTGTGGATGAAACGGGGGTTGAACGATAGCTTCCGAGGACAGGTCGACTTCACCGACGGAAAGGTTGATATGAGTCAAATCCAGCGGGGCTATAGGTAGGTCGCGGGGGATCTGCTGCTGTGTTAGGAATAATGATGATGATTTGAGCTGGGGAAATGTCGACAGAATGAACGCTGCTCGCGAAACTTTGCTGTCCTGGATTGCAACAAATTCGACAGCTTCGGAGACCACATTTTCCAGAAAGTGATTATAGTCGATCCTCTCCAATTCGCTGGGGCTATCGCAACGCAGAACTAGTTGCCGAAGTTTGGTGGCTGAAGCGACCCATCGGAAGTCAACTTCACCGCTGCCATGTAAAGGTGTGTATGCATGGATGTCAAGAGCCGTTAGAGCGCTGAATTCGTCTTTGTTGCAGAATGGGTCATAGGGGCCGAATATGTGGAGGTGTTGGATTCTAGAGCACGCCGAATTCAAGCCGTAAAGCCATTCCGCTCGATCTCCACAATCAAGCCATACCTTCAGCGGCTGCTGAGCTGAACGTCGAAGGACTAACTCTAACACGTCGTCCGGAAAGATCAGGTCTGAGATTGAGTCTTGAACAGCCCACTCAGTCTCGACATCCGTCGTAGGCCAGCCCGCCTCATACGCATCATCATACTGCTCCTCTAACCTTTCCCAATACCAATTATCTCTAGACCATAGGTAGTAACCATCCACTAGCATCACTGTCGTCCAGAGCTGCGGTATGGATAATGCAAGGTCGCGCCAATAGCGACATACAGCGGAGATTGCGAATGGTTCCGTCGATACAACGCCTCTCAATTTGGAATCTATCTTCTCTTCAAAGTGCTTCACGTCCCAGAAGCCGACGTCACAGCAGAAGGAAAAGACGAGGGAAAGGATTTCTGCTGGAATCTGTCGAATTGGCGAGAGCATGGATCGGTGGAGAGCCACGGATTTTGTGATTTCTGATTTCTGACCTGTGATCCTCTTTATCAGGTTTTCGAGGCGACAGATTTCGTTGTAGCAGCGTAAGAGCTCATCCTGAGCGTCTTCAAGGAAGGTGTGAAGGATCTCTTTGTCTTGGGACGACAATGGAGCGCGATTCCGACACGCATCGAGTACTGAAAAGGGTTCTGGTAGAAGCGTGAACGTATAATTGCAATTGTTGCAGATGATGATTTCGGGTCGTGGTTCTTCTTTCGCTATGAAGAATGAGTTATGAATTTCAGGCCGGGAATTAGTAGACATACGGGGTACTCGAGAAGTGTCGCTTTTGGATCGGTGAAGAGACACGGATTTTGTCAGTTGGGTTTTCTGAGCTTGAATACCCATTATCAGCCCTCGTAGTCGAGAAATTTCGCTGTCGTAGGGCAAGAGCTCGTTCTGAACCTTGTCAAGGAAGGCGCGGATGCTCTCTGCGTCGTCGGTCGACAATGCAGCGTAATTCTGACGGGCATGTTGCAGTGAAAAAACAGGTTCTGGTAGACTGGAAGGGCTGAACGTGTGATTGCAGTTTTCACAGAGAATTATTCTAGCAGGTGGCCGTTTGTCCGATTTCGAGGCTATGAACGTTGAGTCAAGAATTTCGAGGCTAGAAACACATACATGGTCCTCCAGTGAAATAGTCTTTCCAGCAGCTTTCATGGCTTTCGCAACTACCAGCCATCGCGTCGTAAGGTAAGCTATCGCGTCAGACGGTTGTTGACGCATGTTTTCAAGCATCAAAAATTCGGGGTAAAAAATTACAAGTTCATTTCTAGCAGTAGTGACGGTATTACAGACAGCTAAAAGGCGAAGCAATAGATTTACGAAGTCAATTCCTTCGGGAAAGGATGCAGTAGCGTTACGGCGAGAACAGCCAAAAGCCTACAAACTGAGGTCGGGATCCACAGCATCTTGCGCTGGACCAGCCAGCCAGTCTTCCATGGTCATAATTTGTTGCATGATCTTCGGTTCGTATACTGGTGATGCATTCGATACCGGTTGGAGGACCAATGCGAGCTGTAATTTGGCGAGACTGGTTTCATCCTCTGTGAAAACTCGGAGGCAAATCTTCTCGAGTTTCGTCTGTGTTGACGCTGATTCGAAAAGCTGACCGACAGCGTCGACCCAGTCGGATCCGTCGCAGATACATATATCGAGGACGGTTAAAAGAGGAGGAAGCGACGGAATTCGTCAAGTATTGTCGTGGTGACAATTGGTTCACCCGAAGCATCTGAGATGGTCAAAGACGTCAGGTTTGGTGTCAATTGGAGAGTCTGAATGAGCGCTTCGTTGTTGACAGTGATGTCGTGGAGTAAAATGGATCCAAGCTTGTCGGGAAGCTCTGATCGTTGCATGAAAAGTGAAAATTGTGCTAATGGCCATGCTATTGAGCCAGTTGCTTCGTACTGGACCTGCAAGCTTCGCAAAGCTGGAAGCTTGAGAGTTGAAAAAAAGTGTTTCAGGTAGTCGTAGGGTGATATGGAGGATTATCAGAGTGCCGGCCCCAGTCAACCTTCCGTATGGAAAGGTTCATATGGGTTACACCCAGTGGCGCTAGAGGCAAGTTGCGAGGACTTGACTGCTCTTTTAGGAATAATGCCGACGATTTGAGCTGGGGAAACGTAGAGAGAATAGAGGCTGCCCGAGAAACTTTGCTGTCTTCGATCACAAGGAACTGGACAGCTTCTGCAACTATAGCCCCCAAGAAGAGACTCAAGTCAATCTTCTGCCGACGTCGATTGTCCTGGAAGCGCAGAACGAGCTGGCGAAGGTTGGTCGCAGAACGAACCCCCGGAAAATCAATTCGACGGCCATAATAAACGTCGGATGGAGAGATCATTTAAAGCACTGAAGGCTTTGAAGTCGTGTTCAGGAAATGGCGCACATGTACCGGATATATGGAGGTGCTGAATTCTGGATTGTGAGGATTTTAAAAGGCGGTAGAAAGGCCAAGTTGAGCCAAGCTCGCGATGAAGCCACACCTTCAGTGGCTGCTGAGATGAGCGACGTAGTACCAACTCTAGCATGTCGTCTGAAAAAATCATCTTTTTCATCGAGTTTAGAATCGCCCACTCGCTCTCTTCATCCACCTCATCATAGGCTTCTTCCATCATTGCCTCGAAGTAGTCTTCCCTAGACCTCGGCTGTCGTGATTCCATTTCTTCCCCGTCGTCTCCTTGTTTGTCTTCTCTCGTCACCAGCATCACTGTTGTCCACATCTGGGGTATGGACAGTGCAAGGTCGCGCCAATAGCGACAGACGCCTGCAATGGTGAATGGTTGCGTCGAGACAACACCTGTCAATTCGGAATCCAGCTTTTCTTCGAACTGTTCGACGTCCCAGCAGCCGACTTCGCAGCAGAAGGAAAAGATGAGGGAAAGAATTTCTGCTGGAAGCTGTCGAATTGGGGAGAACATGGATCGGTGGAGAGCCATGGACTTCGTGATGTGGTTTTTCTGAGCTGTGAGAGGCTTCGAAGTCGAGATATTTCGTTATCGCAACATGAGCTCATTCTGAGCATCGGACGACAATAGAGTGCGATCGAGCGCTGAAAATGGTTCCGGTATAATGATAAACCTGTGGTTATAATCGTTGCAGAGAATGATCTCAGTCTGCCGTTCGTCTTTCGCTATGAAATGTCAAGCCGAGGAATTCAGGCCTGGAACAGACGTACATGATTCTCTCGAGACGTCTTTCCAGCAGGCTTCGATTTGGGATTTCTGAGCTGTGATCCCCGTTACCAGGCCTTGGATTCGAGAAATTTCATCGTCGCAGCGTAAGAGCTCGCTACGAGCATCACCGAAGAAGGTGTGGATGCTCTCCGCATCTTGAGACGACGGAGGTGAGCAATTCTGACGCGCATGATAGAGTGAAAAGGGCTATGGTATAATGGTGAACGTGGTGCTGCAGCTATGGCAAAGAATTATTTCCGGCCGACGTTTCTCTTTCCCTAGTATAAAAGATGATTGAACCGAGGAATCCAATGCCTAAAAACAGACATACGTGGCCCTTAAGAAAAATAGTCTTTCCAGCAGATTTTATGTCTGTCACAGCTGCCGGCCATCGCGTCGTGGGGAGAAAAGCGGTTGTTTGTGCTTATTGTCTCATCAAAAATTTACAAGTTATTACAAGCAGACTGCAAAATATTACCAGTTGACTTTGACACTACGCAAATAGGTAACAATCTAATGTACGGATTCAACCTAACAAGAATGGAGTACTGTAAAAATATTAATAAGTCGCGAAACAGGTTTCAAGCAATGAGAACAGTGCATCGGAGAGCCCTAGGCGAACCAATGTGGTCAGAGAACATTTCAAAGCTCTCGTTGCTCTCAGAGTCGACTCGGAGACGAATTTCCTTCAAATTGGCGGCTCCTTCGGTGAGTATCGTCGGCGTCCTCTGCTGGATCAGTCTGGAGGCAGCCAAGGCCGAGCCAATGCCATCGTGAATGAAGATGTCGAGGGAGGTTAGAAGTGGAAGAAGCGAATGTGGTCGGGCGGACAATTGGTGGAGGACATCGGTCGTCACAATGGGTTTCCCATCAGTACAGGAAATGGTCAAAGAGGTCAGCTGTGGCGTCAATTCGAGAGTCTGAATAAGGTCGCGTGAAGAGATATTGATACCAGCAAGAGAAAGGGATGTGAGCTTGTCGGAGATGTTAGATCGACCCAGAAAGTCGGCGAAGGCTTGCAGAGGCCACTCGATTGAATACTTCCAAGCCCGAACCTTCAGATTTTCCAAATCATGAACGGTAAGGCTTGTCAAAAGACATTCCAGGTGGTCGTAAGGGCATCTACAGAGCGAGGGGGATTCGTAATAATGGCAGTCGCAGAAGGAGTGGTAACCACAAGGGCATCCAGTGGAACAGTGGCCATCCTCGGATTGGCACTGGGGATGATACCAACGTTCTGGAGAGCCATAGTACTTACTGGGAGGCAACGATTCGCTCTGAGTGCTCGGACTCCAAATCGACATCCATGATAAAAAGATCAAGATGCGTCAGACTGAAGGGCTCGTCAGATAGATCTGAAGGAGTTCTGTCCTGATCCAAAAGAAGCTGTATCGAGCTGATTTTGGGCAGTTCTGCTAAAATGCTTGATGCACTGGACACATCGCAGTCGTCGATGATTACGGCCTGGACGTTCCCGGCTGGAATAGCTTTCAAAAAGAGGCTGAAGTCGACCGTTGTGGACGATGTCGTATGGCGCAGAAAGAGTTGATGGAGTCGGGTCGCTGATGCAATCCAGGGAAAACGGATGTAGAAATATGGCGCTTCTCTATCGTCATAATGATATCTGCCACCAAAGTCCTCCCAGCGCAGCATTTCTGCGTCTCCGTGTATTTCGATTGCTGAAAGCGCTGAGAAGACGCTATTCTTGTTGAAACTGTCGACAAAGCCGGAGACATGCAGGTGCTGAATCCTGCGACAGACCGATGCTAGGTGATCGTAGTAAGGCCATGGCATTTCAGAGTCATTGTCGAACTTGTCATCTTCACGTTGCACCTCGTCGATCCACAGCTTCAAAGGTAGCTGACCGGAGCGTTGAAGGACTAACCCGAGAATGTCGTCTGAAAAGACAAAGTCGTCATCCTCTTCACCCGGCCAATTCACATCGACACCTCCTTCGTAGTAAGTATTCCTTCCTAGAATCCAGCCCATAACCAGCGACCAGCATCACTGTTGTCCAAAGCGAAGGGGTGGACAAGACGATATAGCGCCAATGACGACAGACACTTGCAAGGGTGAACGGTTCTATCGAAACGACACCTTCCATGGTTTCTCGTCGTTCCTCGAAGATCTCGGTGTCCCAGAAGCTATGTCGCAGTAGAAGGAGAAGATGATGCAAAGGATTTCTGGGGGAAGTCGTCGAATGGAAGCCTTCATAGATTCGTGAAAAGCAATGGACCGTGTTATTCTCTTCTTCTCATACGTGATTTTCTCCTTCAGCTCTTCAAGACGAGAAAGTTCCTCGTCGCACTGGACGAGCGATTCCTGAGCCTCGACAAGGTATGAACAAAGGACTTCATCATCGGCGACAGTATAGCTCCGGCGGGAATGCTGCAGCGATATGGGCTCCGGCAATCTCTTCAGTTGATAATTGCAACCGCAGTCGCAGAGAATGATTCCTGCTTTAGGTGTCACTTGGGCGTCGTCAGCATCCAGTTCCACACGGGAAGCAGAAACCTACATGAACCGAGAATAAAGTATTCTTTGAGACAACCAGGATGGCCTTCATCGCAGAAAATGTCCATCGCTGATGGCTCGAACCGGAAATGGGAAACAAAAGGCGGTTGTTTGTGCTTGTTGTCGCGTCCAGGAAAAAACCCCAGTTCGATCGTATTGCAAATCTGCATTCGATGAAACTGTCTCCATCCTATGTAAATCAAGTATATATCTCTACCCTCTAATCGTCTTCCTCAACATCGCCAAACTCGAAGATACCAGCTCTGTCCCGCTTGGCGAGATCCAGCGACTGTCTCAGCTTTTTGACAAGCTGCGGGTATGCTGCCATATACCTGCAATTCTTCTTGTCCAAAGTCGCGAGTCCTTCCTGAAGCAGATCCGCATTGATGCAAGAAAGTGGGTCTTCCGCTGAAGCAGGGTCTTGGGGATCCATCAGACGGAGATGCAAAAGAGTCCCTTCCTTGTGGTCGATATTGGCAACCAGCTTCCTGCCTTCGCATAAGGCCCTGAATCGATCGATAGCTTCGCCATGGTATTCACTTTCTTGACCAACAAGTTTGATGAAGCTGAAAGTGGGTCAGCCTCGATATCACCATTAAAGCTATAACATACCTGAGTCGTGCATCGTGAGCTTGGCCAGGAAGCGAGCGAAACTTGGGGTCAAGAGGACGGATACTAGTGAAAGGGACAGTATCCTGGTTGCCGTAGTCGATGAATGTCACTTCAGCTTCCCGCTTGACTGGAGATGCCCGTCGAATCTTTGCACGGTACCATGAACCATCAGAAAACTTGGCCGACACAAGGTCACCACCTCGAGGAACAAACCCGGGAGGTACAACAGCGGCGGTTTTATGGTGCAGGGAAAAGTCTCGCATCAGCTGTTCAAGAGATGCAATGCCTAATGAGAGATATTAGTACTTGAAATCAAGACAAAGACGAGGCTTACCTTCGGTGTTTAGAATCTGTACCGAGAAACCGAAACCATTCGTCGTCCGGATATCACTGATAATGACATCGAGATACTCAGATTTCAAAGGACCAGTCTCATTCTCGGCAGGTGTCTCCACCGCTGCTTCAGCTTCATCATCATAGTCCTTCCAGATCTAATGAACCTTGTCAATGAAATGTCCCAGGATACCGAACGTAGCTCACGTTACGTTTCGCAGCTTTAGCTTCAGCCTAAAAGACCAACAATTAGACCAGCACTGGCAAGAGACATCAGAGACCGACCTCTGCATCATAAAGTTGCTTGGACCAGGGAAGCGCATCGGCCGAAAACGAGTGGACAGTGGCCAAACCCTCTCTAACCAAAGAAACAGCGGCATTCTCCGTCTTGTTCAAATATAGCGCCCCAATGAAGCCTCCCGACTTGTCGATGGTATCTGCCTCGAATTCGATGTCGCGCTGCATGAACTTGCGTGTCGCGAACTCGAAAGATTCGGGACCATAAGGTTCGCTCTTTTCAGAGGCATTTCTCGCTGTACGAGGTGCACGGATACCTAACTCTAACGTCAGCTGGAATTCAGTGAGGAGCAATCAAGACCTACCGCCAAGGACTAGCGTCAAAGTCTGATTATCCTTGGGAAGAAGAATTCTGTCGACACGTTAATGACCTATTCAAGAAAGCAACCGAGACGAACTTGAAACGAGATCCCGCGGCAACATATTCAACGACAGCTGGTATGCGACCTATCCGCTTGAAACCATTAAGGAATTGAGTGGCACGGCTAGTCGACTCTGATATGTTTAGCGGTTGTTTCGGTGGCGGCACATCCTTTCCTGAATGGATACCACGCTTGTCATTGCTCGCTCTGTCCAAAAGTCAGCCCAGACCAAAAGCTTTGCGATTATGCATACACTTCTTCCGCCGCCATCAGCTTGTCATAGTCCGATGACCTGTCTTCGTCATCGCGCTTATGGCGAACAACACTGGCAAGACCCTTTTCGACGAGCTGCTCAGCAACATTGCTGTTTGATCCATCAGTTGGGTGCAAGGATTCAGTCGATAGAACGTACATGTTTTGGCCTCCATATCGTATCGTGGCACACTCTCGCTCCTCAAAGTCTCCATCCTTGGGGCGCACAAAGTCGATTGTAACCTTAACATGTTTACCGATAATCTTCTTGCGCAAGAATTCGCGAGCTTCCTGGGCATAGAATGTTTGCTTGAGGTCGGAGATTCTGGTCAACATCAGCAATGAACATCCAAAGAGGGACAATACATACTTTGGTGCTCGTGTTGAACTCAGCTGAAGCCGACGCTCTTTTCCTCCCTCTTTCTCAACCACAGAAACCTGATCGGCGCTCCAGATGCGAATGACAGTTGCATCGAAGACCCGAGCATGGCCATTCGATGCAGTGCCACTGGACTTTGCTGCAGAAGCAACAAGAGGGGTCGAAGCATAAAGGCAGGCGCGTTTTTCCTTTGCTGATTTCTCTGCAGCACGAAGTCTCTCCATTCCACCGCCACTTGCTAACATTCCAGCATGCCAATCCACGACACGAGCAAGACCAGCAGCTACCAAATGCTCAGCGACATTTCCTGCTGGATGCAGAACTGGAAAAAACTTGTCAGAGCAATCAAACGAGATGACGATGAGACTGACCGGTTCCAATGAAAATGCTGGCTGGAGTGGGTGGGCTATTGTTATTGGCAGTCGATTGGAAGGGAGTCGCTGTCGATGTCGTTGGAAGCGAGAGAATTTGTACTCGGACAGGACGCTGAAGAAGACGCGATTCGGTAAAGAATTTCGCCTATGGACGCGTAAGAAGCCATTGTGGATTAACAAAAGATAGAGCTCACCTCTTCTCCCCACGGTTCCGACGCTTCTCCTTGCTTCGACGAAGCCTTTGCGCTACGAACACCTGCGAGCGCAATATTGATTATCTGGTGTTCACCATCGGGCATGAAAAGCCGTGTTCGCAATGTTGTTCCGTCTCTGACTTGCTCGACAAGGGCTACAAGAAAATGTCAGATTAAGAAGCTGGTCAGGCGTGGTCGCGTACCATCGAGAGGCTTTCCCTTCCATTCGTTCACGAATGCCTGGGAATCTGCTGGCATGGTGTGGTGGACTTGACGAGCCTGTGAGCATTCAAATCAGCATTCCAGATGACGAGATAAGCTCATACCTGAGGACCATGTGGATTCCATAGACCTTTCCCAGCAGCTTTGGCCTCGTTTTCCAGCTCTCGCTTTTTCAAGTCGTCTTCCGTGGCCTCCCTTTTGAGGTCCTTCAGCTTTACCCAGCCATTCTTAAGCAGCTCATTGGTGAGGTCAACTCCGCCAATTTCAGCTGCACCCAGATCGCGAGGAATGTCGTCGTTGGATGGTAGCGAATGTGCCGACGTGAAGGAGACTTCTTTTCCGACAGCGAGAGATCGTATGAATTCACGAGATTCAAACGCCCAAGGCTACGCAAGGGATCAGAAAAAGGTTCAAGGCGAGAAGGGTGACAGGAATACCTCATCGTCGCGAGTAGATGTTCCCATTCGAGGAGCGGTAACATCTGCCAGGTGTAACACGCTGGATTGGAATTAGTGGGATATTGGCGAAGAAAATCATTTGTAGCGCACCGCTCTTTTGGAGGCTGACCCTGAGGCCCAGGGCGACCTCGGAGTACCAGCGAATCGCCAGAAATGACGGCTTAAAGCAGATCAGTGAATAAGGATTCACCTGGCAGAGATCACACGAGCGTTACATTTTACAATCTGCTCAAGATTTCAGCATAATGAGGAGCAAAATAAAGCAGACTGACAGCTTTCATCGACATTTTTGAGAAATTATCAGTGGCGAGTGAGGACGGAGGAATATGCTTTTATTTGGACACGACACGAAAAAGCGCAGCACGTGTTGGACCCGGCCCAACCTGGACCCTCAAATGAGGCGCCGACTCTGTTCGTCTTGGACTCGATGGAAGTTCGTGTTCTGTATTATATCTTCAGGATTTTACCTCGCATACGGTAATCTATTCCAAATCCGTCACAATATGGGCCAACATCGCGCAATTGGTAGTTTCCCACTCTTATCTATCCTCCACCGTCATGGTCGAAAAAATCCCACTTAACGATGGAAATTTCGTTTGTTACTTTCATTCTATTATCTTGAGCATATATTGAGTGTCTCCAGATCCCTGCAATTGCCTTTGGAACCGGGACGGCACTGTACCAGCGAGATGCAACCAAATCTGTTGTACAAGCAGTTGAGAGCGGATTTACGCATCTCGACACGGCTCAGATCTATCAGAATGAGGCCAGCGTCGGTGATGCTATTAAGCAAGTCTCTTTGGATCGCTCCCATCTGTATATTACCACAAAGTATCATCAAGGTAATCTCCTTCCGGCTGCTTGATATTATCCATTTCTCACATGCACCAAGGCGGAATCCCCCGTGCTATTAGAGAAAGCTTATCCAAGGTATGTTCTGCTGTCTCTAGGCCTTCACCGTGCCGATTCCTTCAGCTTGGCATCAAATATGTCGACTTATATCTCATCCATAACCCTTCTTACACCCCAGACATCCCGAAAGCATGGAGAGAGATGGAACAAATCAAAGCGGCAGGTCTAACGAAGAGCATCGGTGTCTCCAATTTCAACGTAGAACAGCTCAAACTTGCGGTAAACGGTGCCAGATTCAAGCCTGCTGTCAATCAAGTATCTCTTTTCCGTCTCAGGCAACCTCAATGCTGACTGTGCTTTAGATATCGTTTAACCCCTACAATTACGCCAAGAATAAGGCACTGCTAGAGTATTCCGCTTCACAAGGAATCGTCACAGAGGCGTACAGCAGCCTCGTGTTGGTCTTTTCACTATAGTTAAAAGATATGCTGACAGCTTTCTAGCCCAATTACACGAAACCCAGGCGGACCTGTTGATGCTCCGGTCGCTGCAACTGCAAAACGTCTCGGTGCGACCCCAGCTCAGGTTATAATACTATGGGTCAGAAGCAAAGGCGTAGTCGTCGTCACCACTTCCTCAAATCGCGGCCGGCTTGCGGAATACCTCGGAATCAGTCATCTTCGTAAGCCCTGCCAATCACCGACAGCATCCATATCTGATTTTGGACCAATAGCGGCTCTCACGAAGGATGAGGTCCGTGCCATTGACGAAGCTGGGGCCAAAGGGCCTTAGGTGTACGAGTGCTAGTATTCTCGCACCAGGCATCGTTGTATTGATATCGAGGCCAGGCATTCAACAATAGAAACGACAGAATATTATTTAGAAGACTGTCTAGCTCATCGGAATTCCACGTAGCTAGGACCCTTCGGATCTTTGACAACATAATCATGTCCGCTCTCGATGTCGTCTTGTTTCCGTCTACCAAATGCAAGCGAATCCATGGGGATTGTTGTCGTGTCGTCCATTGTATACTCGACATCCTGTCGGATTCTGACCACAGTGCCATTTGGGTTTGTCTCGACTCCAGGGACACCATTCTTATTAGGCATACCTTTGCTCGAGGAGCCTTGCGAGTCACTGTGTGCCCATGGCCGGCTGTTCAAGTTGGACAACATGCATCTTGGAGGGAACATTAGCTGACAGTTGAAAAGATCGCGACAAGACATACAAGCTATACACTCGACCGATGGTGATCTGAAGGCAAGTCAGTTAGGGTCTAGAAGCTTTAAAATTCAAGATACCTCTAACATCAAGGCCGCTAGAAAACGGTAAATATTTGAACAATAGAACAGAGCCAATCCGACTCACAGTTGGTGCCAGGTTGAATTTTGAACAATACGACAGTCACAATACTGTCAAAAGTCAGTGTTGAATTGAACTGATCTGAAATATGGAGCATACGTCATGGTCGTAGTTATAGAACCATTTCTGACCGCGGCAAGTGACAGACGACGAAGCAACCTGGATGGCTCGGTTATATGTGGTGACATGTAACTTTGTAAGAGGATCCCCTTACTCGCTAGTACCCGAGAAGGCGGTCTTGAGAGTCTGGAACTTGTAGACCAGGATGCCTGTGATGAATGTGTCTGCAGCAATGCATCCACTAAGCCAGACTGTTACCCATCTAGAATGAGAGTCAGCTATGAACGAAGGTACTAACATTTTGAGGACATACTTCACGAGTCCTCCTCTGGAAGATAATGCGGTATTCAAAATCAAGGTACCTGCTGTGGCGCCGGCACCAGCTAGCCCCACACAGATGAACAAGCCAAGGACCGGGAGCCAGAGCCATTGCTTGGTCCTAGCATGCCAGTTGAGCGACATCAAAATGACCTAGAGAGTACATACAAGTTGAACAGCATGCGCGTCAAGAAGATCTGGACTGCGGCGCCAGTAATTCCTGTTCCAATTACATATCCGGCGACGCCCCATGGTCTAGCAGTCCTGTTCAGCCCGATACTTTCGTAATTGGGAAAGACTCACTGAGCAAGCACGTATTCCTAAGACTTGATAATGAGCTTTGAATTTCTCAGCAAAATAAGTGAACTCATTCCATACCTGTTCACCCCAATGCTAGAGTGGTGCAACGTATAAGAATGGCATTGATTGTGGAACAACAGACTCACCGTCACCGTATACAGGTAAGTGGACGAAAGACAGGCGAAGACAGTCAAAATGTCGCCAGCCAGGGCAATAAGAACCATAATTTTGTTAAACGCAGGATCTAGCATGGAATTGTCAGAAAATTCATTGTATGGTCACTGTATCAGACGCACCGCGTCTATATCGACCGAAATACTTGAAAAGTCTGGGAGGAACGAATGAGCGCGTTGTAGCGAGCGAAGATTAGAAAACGAGAACTACTCTTTCAGCCTGCAAGAGCGCGCTTAGCTTCAATAGGACAAAATATGCAGGAAGACATACTCGAGTGTAAACAGGCTGCATCGAAGGTCAAATTAGCAGACCGCAAGAAGAAATACTGGACGAATGCATACACCATGTTGGCCCAAGACGAAAACAAAAGGCATCTGTGAGAAGGGAAAAAACTGAGAATGTGGTCTGGAGCAATTCCAGTGAGCTCACCCCAAGGTAAGATCATATTGGGTACCCATGATGAATTTGGAATTTGTCAGAGGAAAAGGGAGCGCCTTGAATTAAACATCGCCGAGGTTTTGAAGGATTTTGAAGCTCCAACTACGTTATTTCCGGCCAAGAAGCATTCGGGGTAAATGTACGAGACGCAGAACGCCGTGCAAAAATTAGGCGAGATCTTGACGACCAATTGACCAGGGGTTCCTCTGGGTTCCTTGAAGCGCCCTAATGTCCCGAACTTCGCAGCATCGGATCTTCATGAAGATCAATTTCGAAGTGGCCCTCGTGAGGCAACCAAAAGTTGGACAAGTGACAGGAAGAAGATATGCGGACGGCGAACTTCGGATCAGAGTAGGTTATTTGGCCATGCTTGGCAGACTTCTCACGCTTTCTTTGCCTTTGCCGCCTGTTGCCAACCTATACCGCCACCCACCACCTCAACGCATCATCAATTGTATCATCTCAAGCTCCACTCATGTCCGTGGTTTCAACTTTCTGTTTCTCTCTCAACCCTTCTTACCCTGCCGGACCCCGGCCCTCCTCAACTCTTCTGTGCCTGATACATATAAATCACCCTGGATTGTGGAGCATCGACAATAATACTGTATGGCTCGTAGACCATAACCATTGTAACTGTCATGGTATGTCCGTACCGAACTTACACTTGATTTCATGGAAGCTGAAAGACCAAAACGCGAAAGAACTGTTCGCTCACAATTGCATATGACTATGACGCGTTTCTCAATTTCAGGACACGCTAATATAAGCGCATCCCCGGAACTTCACGCCTCGTTACGGCTGGATTTACACACAAATTTTCAGGCGAAAGGTGGGTCAGCGGGTTACAATCGATAAGTAGAAGGCGATAGAGAGCAAGCGAGGTCTAGTTCTTTCAACTGTGGCTTCCACGTGTATACATACATTTAAAGGCAGCCTTCGAAGATCATCTCCCAAATCCCTCCATCGATCATGGACCAGTCCTCCTACAAAGACACAGTTACACCTCGCGGTATCAAGTACCATTACTTCTACAGCCCTGCCACTGCCGGAAAACCGACTGTTGTCTTCCTTCATGGATTTCCTTCCAGTGCTCACGAATGTTGGCGCCATCAGGTCGTCTTCTTCGTGAAGCAAGGTTACGGTGTCCTCGCTCCTGACCTGCTAGGCTATGGTGGCACAGACAAACCCACCGATGTCGCAGCTTATGCCAAGAGCCTGATGTCAGCCGATATCATTTCTATTATGGACAAGGAGAACATTAACACCAAGGTCTATGCCATTGGTCACGACTGGCAAGTCTTCTGTCTTTGCATCGTGTCATTCTTCTAAATAGCTTTTCCAGGGGATGCGCCTTAACATCTGGGTTGGCGACATTCTACCCATCGCGCTTCGCTGGATTCGCTTTCCTTGCCCTTGGATATCTCCAGCCCAACCCCGAGTTCGAGCCAGAGTCTTTCTATGCAGCCTTCAAAGCTCTCGCTGGCCACGACTGCTTTGGTTACTGGTAGTAAGTACAATGCATTCTATCTCAAGTCTCACATCTGATCGATCGGATAGCTTCTTCAAAGAGGACGGTGCCGACAAGATCATCGCCGACCATGTAAGTAAAAACCCCATGTCAATTGTCCTCAGATTTGACTATTTGCTTAGATAGATGCTTTCATGAGCATCTTGTATCCCCAAGAATCGAAGACCTGGCTTTCCGACATGGCTCCTCGCCACAAGCTCAAGGAATGGGTCCTCAGCGACAAAGTGACCCCTCCCCCTTCGTATCTCACAGAAGCCGCAAGTTTTCCATCCGAAGAGCCATTTTCGCTGTCTGACCGCCTATTCGCTAGGACTTTAACCGCCAAAAGGCTGAGCTCTTGGAAGGTGGATTGAGCGGCGCATTGTGCTGGTACAAGCAGTACGCCACAGGTGCTGTCGTCGAAGACGACAAGCGTAAGTCCATCCTGTTCTTAATGATCCCAAGTCGCTGAAAACATTGTCCCTAGTGGTCCCCAAAGAGAACTATGTCATCAAGGCGCCTGTCTTCTTCGCAGCCGCTCACGAAGACTACATTTGTGTCCCGAAAGTCGCTCTCATCACCATGAAAGATGCTTGCCCCAACCTGACCGTCAGAGACTACCAAACCGATCATGTACGTCCTTCTTTCAGTTTCCGCTTCTTCGCTCACCGATACCTTCCAGTGGGTACAGCTCGCTGCTCCGGACAAGGTCAACTCCGACCTCCTGGAATGGATCGAGAGCTTGCAATGAAGATAGAACCCTGTTAAACCTCAATAAATGTAAAGTTTACAATGAACAATAAAGAAGTACCCTGGATGCTTATGACCCTTCACTGTTCTATTCATCTGTCGCCATGTCTCGTAAAACAGTTTTTTAAAGGCATAGACCGCTACTAGTCGCAATTTGTCTCTATACGATACTGTATCAAAATGTCCTTGTTACAACAGTAGGGTCGAATGGATCATTATACAGATGCATGGATATAGTCAGTGATGTGAGGAAGAAAAGGTATCGCTAAGCCCCCAAAGGCTTCATGGTTTGCGTGAACATTCGGTCGAAGATCTGGAGAATCCATCGGTATGCATTTGGTCGGTAATAGTTCGCTGGACTCGTATCTGAAATCCACTGTGTTGGGTCGGCGAGACCATCTAGTACCCACGGATGTCTCTTGGGTGACCGTCAGCGAAAAGGTGAGACGGAAACATCGCAGCACTTACTTTAATTGCAGCCAGAGAAATCCTTTTTCTCGGATCCTTGTGCAAGATACGATCCAAGAGTCGAATGACGCTTTTTGGATCCGTCGGATGTCTTCCTCCTGAAGGCTGACGATCAGCTCCCATAGTTTCTGGGACAATCCAGTCTTTTGTGCATATCTCTGCATACAGAATGAATCGAGCGTGAGTAGGATGCTGATTTGGGATCCGTGAAACGTCGAAAGGAAGACGGCCGAACAGGAAACAGTAGAGAGTAACTCCAAGACTCCAGATGTCGATGGCCTTCGTTATAGGAGGTCGACTTGATGCTGGCGGCAGGGTGGTGGCAGGAGCTGGACCAGGCGTGGGAGGACGTTCGACCGAGGCGGCTCTAGAAGGACCGGGAACAGCAGAGAGCACAGAGGTGGTAGATTCATTGGTTACGACCGCAGATGAACCTGCAGAAGGCGCACTTTGTTGATCATCAGGGACCCACACGACTTCAGGTGCGATGAAGTAGTCGGTGCCTCGCAATTTGGAAACGTCGTTTGGCGGAAAGAGCAAAGGGTCTTGCAGCGGCGCAAGTTCCTTTCTCCAGCGTGCAAAGGGCACTTTTCTTCGGAGGGGACTGAAATGGGAAATGCCATAGTCGATAATTCTGATGTGAGACCGGTCCTCATTCCAGACGAGATTATCCGGTTTTATGTCTCGATGAATAATGCCCATATAATGAACTGTAAGAGGTCAGCTCAAGACGGGAATCAAGAAAGGGACTGACGGTATTCGAGTCCAACGACAACATCTCTGAATATCCGTCGAGCCTGCTCCACGGTCAACACCGGCTGTTTGTTCTGGTCCTGCCATTGTACAGCCCCACCACGAAGATATTCCAGCACTAAATCTCAGCTCATGAGCGACATCAACAAATTGGCGCTCACCGATGTACACCTTGTCTCTGGCAGGATCGTCAATGACCTCCAACAATTGGACGTGGTTGGCATGTCGGGAGGCCTTCAGTATAGCTATTTCTCGAAAGATGGACTGCTCGGTGCTGAGAAGAAGCTTCTTATTGCCTCCTTGGTTGCTTCGTCGAAGGAGCTGGAATTTGTCTCTCGTAGCATTCTTTCGCTTTACCGCTTTCACAACCTTGACACGGAGTCAGTTCAGTCATTGAGATATGCAGGAATATACCTACGACTTCTCTCTCATCGTCGTCGCACAGATATACCTGGGTTTGAGGCGTGGAGAATAGCAGGGAGCGACAAAAATACTGATTGATTCTGCTACTGTTGTGGTGACATAGCTTGGTCGTCGTGATGGGTGAGATCGGAGTCAATTCTAACGGTGAAAATGAAGCAGTTGGTCCCGGTGTTTCCGTGGACATCGAGACATGAAAAAGGGTCGCGAGAAAACGTGCATAAATTATCATAGAGGACCATCGCTTAGATAACAATGCTTTATCTTATCAGCTCCATCTTGAAATCGCCTGTTGAGCGCCTCTCCTCTCTAGGTCCCTACGTAGTTACTCATGGCTCTGAAAAAAAAAGAAGGCGTCCAGAGCATGGCCGAGTCTGGCTCGTCAGCAATGTCCGTTGGACAGCAAGCTGAAATGTGCGGGAAACAATGTACCACCATTTACTAGATTTTCATCTGGCAGATCTTTGTCAACCAACATAGCGAATCTTGATTGCGCCGGTGCGATGTCGCGCTTCGAAAGCTGTCATTGTAAGGTCAGATCGAGATATAAAACCATCATTCGGACCTCACCTTTCATTTCTTCAGCTTCAGAGTCACGCTGTTCGTAATCCAAGACAAGACGCTTCAGATGCTGCTGTTCGACCTTGTCTTGCAATTGCGCATCACGAGTGTGAACCGCCAACGCTGAGCTCGCAGGGACTGCCAATTGACGCGTCTGTAAATGATAAGTTGAATTTCTTGGACAGGTCCACCGAAACTTGCCTGCTGCTTGTTTCCTCGTTTGGTGACTACAGTAAAGTTCATAATCCCAGGTTGCGGCGTGCTGTTACCATCTTCGCCTTCTTCTGATCGCTTTTTGCGGACGGTTGGAGGTAAGATCGTCGAGTCCCACATTGCCAGCGCCGTCTTCTTGTCAACCTTGCGAGATTCGGCAGAGGTGTCCGTCACCATCTTGGCAAGCTCTTTCGCAAAGTCGGCTTCGGCTTCCTCAGAGGGTCCAAGGCTCTCTTGCATACTGTTGTTGCCAGACAGAACCACTTCTTGTTCCGGAGAAGGAGCTCGTTCGGTGGTCTAGAGTGATCGTCAGCAGCGGCAGAGAAGCAAATGACAGTACTGACAGGGCTGTTCGAAGCCAAGTCTTCGTCTTCGTCTTCTTCCTTCGCGTTCTCTTCTCTCCTTCCCTCGTCGTCTTCGCTTTCGTCACCGCTGTCATTGCCTTCAGTAGCTAGTGAGGCGTAAGCAGGGCCTTTTTACAGCATAATTCGACTTACTTGATTGGAAAGCGGCGTTCAGCATGTCGTCGACAGCAACAGCAGCTTCCTCAATTGTCTTGACCAGTTCAAACTTGGGCCTGACTGCCTATGACAGATGTCAATCTCTAGAATCGGTCTAGACAAACCATGACCCACCTCTAGCGAGTCCGTGAGCATGAAATCAACATCCATAGGCAAGGGATCTTTGCAGTGTACGTAGTACTGCAAAGAGGTCAGATCAATGTCTTGGTAGCTCCAAAAAACTCACTTGGAAATAGACCAAAAAATTGTCCAGTTTCTTTTTCTGCGTGCCACGGTCGAAACACATTCCGCAAGTATCCAACAGAACACAGATGAGCCGGATACGGAAAAAGTCGTCCGGCATGTCAAGAGGACAGGACTGATGGGGCAGTGGCCGTCCGTCCGCTATATTATTGGAACGTTAACAATGAATAGGAAGCACGATGTAAAGACATACCATGACCAAATGTTGTCATGGACCAAAGGGTGTCGAAGATGATCCCTGAGCTCACAAGGCGATATATGTAGAGCTCCCCAAGATACTTTATGGTGGCGACCCGACGCTGGTTCGTGCTGTATAGATTATGCTCCAAGCCCCGGCGAATGTCCTCGAGGACCTGGTCGACCACTGAGATGGCAAAATCGGGATGATACCTCTGCAGGTCATACGTCAACATCGCCAACAAGCTGACATTGCCATACTTGATCTTCCAAGGCTTCGTGAAGCATTTGTGGAGGATGCGACGGACGTCTGCATTGTCCCAGTCGAGCTTTCGAATGAGCTTGAGGACCTTGTCGATGGTCTTCTTGGCCAGAACATCGTAAATGAGATGTCGAATGAACAATTCCATTGAAGGTCGCTCTTTTTCTTGTCGTGGGGCACGATCTGGGGGGTTGCACTGTGGAAGCCCATGGTCAGGATGGGAGGAATCTCATGATACGAAATATGATTTACCTGGTAATAAGCATTCTCCAATAGCAACAGCTGTCGCTGATCAAAGTGCTGCATGCTTTGTTTGCGTCTCATGAGCTCTAGCTGAGGAAAATCAGGACCCGCCGAGAGATATCAGACTCGGGACTCACCATGGTTGAAAACCGATCTCTAGTCTCCTCGCTGCGCAGTAAGAAGCGACCACAACCCTCCAACAAAAGAGCAATGTTTTCGACATTGGTACCGGAAAAGTCGTCCAAGCAGACTTTGAACATGTGCAAAATCAAATGTGGAGGAACTACACGGAACTTTGTCAAGTTGGATAGGTAGGTGATATTCTGAAAAAGGGTCAGCGTGAAAAAGAGCTGTATGATACAATTACCTTCAATCGGACCTCAGCAAGCTCTATGACGACTTTCTTCTTCTTCTGAAGATAACGGAACTCTTCGTCAAGCTGAGGTATGTTAGAGACAGCCTGATAATGTGAGGTGTCTTTTACTGACAGTTGCCACAAGGTCTGCGCCGAGGTCAGGCATGTACTTGTTCAAGGTTGCGACCAGTCGAGAATAATGTGGTAAAAGATCTGTGCGGTTTTTCTGGACTTGAGCGAGAAACTTTGGGAAATTCATGAAAAGGATATCGAAGGGAGGAGGTATTACATACCTTTACAAGTCTTTTCCTGGCCGCTTTGGAGTTGAGGAAAGCAAAGTCAATAGCCGCCTGGTCAATCAGAGCACGATTAGTCGCTTCAGGAAGGCGGAGAAGAAGGGCTGTGAGAAGCTGAGACGGTCCCTGAGGGGCCAGCTGTGGAGACAATGGAGGACTTGGGGCACGAGGTGTCGTCGGTGTCGTCACGCTAGACGAGATGAGCCAACTTTCAATCTGAAACAGAGCAACTCACTCGTCGTCTGCGACATCCTCAACGACACTAGCATTCCCGTTGACACCAGAACCTGCATCGTCGTTCAATTTCTCAAGCTCTTCCTCCAACTTCCTGACTTCTTCTTTCTCCTCCTCCGCTTTGATACGCTGCTTCTCTTTGTCGTCCTCTGGTTTTTCCTCTTTTTCCTCAGTCTCTTCGATGCCCAGGACACTCTTCGGAACAAAATCTTTCAAGTCTTGTACCTCTTCATAGAACCGTCTCTCCTCCTCGTCTACCCACTTTCCGCCGGCATGGATTTCGTCTGAATCGTCATTCTTCGCAAAGTTGGACCCGCTGACACCGATGAGGATAGAATCAGCTTTCTGGGAAGAGGTCGGAAGATCTGGGAGCGGTTGATACAGAAGCTCAGACAAACTGTGAACAATATATCAGCAAAGATCAGGGTATCCAAGTATACGAACCTCTGGCAGCTGGCAAGCAGTTTCTCGTATCCCTTGGTCATCTTTTCGTACGCCTGCTGACGGTCTTCGAATATCTCCCCCGAACGGATGTAGGCTTCATGGTTTCGATGATCTTGGTCTTGAAGACGCTATCGAACAAGATTAGTATGGAAGCAATGATGTTGGAGAAGACTGACTCGATGCTCGATGACAAGTTTCTTGGAGACATTATCGAAATAGCCTTCACACATTCGTTTGAAGCGATCACGGATATCTTGCTCTACCAGCTCCTCGTCCTCTTTCGAAATTGGAGGGAATTCGCCAGTGGCCTCTTCGGCCTGCGCGCAAACGGTGCCGGGTTCTGAGGAAGCGACCTGCTTGGAAGAGGCTGAAGGAGGAAGCAAGCCGAGATATGGATACGAGTAAGATTTGAGGAATATCGTGAGTAAAGGCAGGGAGGATAGAGTTGGGTCGTTAGAAAGCTGTGTAGCATTAGATATGGTTTACTGACAGAACTAGGCTTACCAGTTCCTTGATGACCTTCATAATCCATTCTCCGCCACTCCTGGTAGGAGTATCCCTGATGATGCCGACCAAAGCGAGTTCAGAGCAGACTCGGAGCACAGGTCTCTGGCGCGATACCCGCGTTGAATCTTCGCGCTCTCTTTGCTCTGGGACGGTTGATAAAGTAGAGCGAGCAGGTGCACTGAGAGCTGTGCCCAGTAAAGGAACCAGCGTAGCCGAGAACTTTTGCGGAAATCTGCGGTGCAATGCAGATATAATCTGTATGTGGGTCAGACGACGCCATCGGGAAACTCAATGACACTCACCTCGACCGCACTCCAGACGTCCTTCTCGGTCTTGCATCTGCTAATTCCTTCCAACAAGGCTCCAGCAATCTCTTCCAGATATTTCTCCAAAGTTAGCGAGTCGATGTCCTTGAGAATCTGATCGCGGTTGTCGGAAGCGATGGAGAGCTTCATACGTTTAATTAGTGCAGTGTGCCTCCTCAGGGACGAGTCCAGCTTGGATGACTCTATGATAAATGAGCTCTTATGGCCTTGACGCCGGACAATGACTGACCAGGGACGACTGGCTGGGTGTTAAGCTTCTTGAGCGTTGCTCTTCGTACATGACGACCCTTCTCTTCATCTAATTTGCTCGTCGTCTGAGTTCCATTGGCCGCCGAATCCATAGGTTGTGCTGGGCGACGGGCGTCGGAAACAGGTTCAGGTCATAGCAGATCACATGACAAGTAAGGCTCCGAAGCCTCTTGCCTGACGCGTTCAATGGATGAGGACGACGACTTGTTCGACGACGATATCTGCTTTGACGATGAAACCCTCGCTGCGCTGGACAACGTCGAAAATTCGTTTTTCGAATCGGAGCGCGCCGCGAAGCGACAGAAAATCGACGAACAAAGTTTTATCGAAATTCCATCTCAGAAGCTCGAAACGCTCGAATTGCCGGAATTTTCATTGCCTGTGAACCAAATTCCACGCAATGTCCTTGGGCCGGCCAATGGACGCCAACAGCAGCAGCAGCCACGAACGCCGCCATCTCGCATTGTTCGCGAGCCATCAAGAAGACCACCAGCACCGGCTGCTCGTCCAGCACCAGCACCACAGCCCGTCAGGCCGACACCTATTCCCGCTCCAGCTCCCCAGAATGAAGCCTTGGAGGAACTGCGTCGCAGATTGGAACAAGTGGGTTCCATTTCAGATTCTTGTCGATAGCTGAATCATGGATTCTACAGGTGAGCAGGGAAAACGCCGAAATGCAAGCACGTCTCAAAGCGGCCGAGGATACAAAGCTAGCCAAGGAGGGAGAAGTGACCTTTTTGCGCAAGACAATGGAAAAGGTAGGTTTCCTTCTCCAACGACATCTCCTTGCTCACACTCGACAGAATAACAAAGAACATGCAGCCCAGGTCGCAAAGTTCAAATTGGAAAAAGAGGAATTGGATCTTAGCAAGGCCCAGCTGCAGAAGAATATGAAGGAAGAGGTTGAGCGACTAAAGACCCAGTTCATGTTCAAGGTAAGCTTTCTATTCAGCGCTCCTCCAGTGCTCAGTGGTCAAACCAGCAACATGAAGTAGAGTCGTCAGCTCGGAAAGCCCCAATGTCAGCACGGTCAAAAAGGACGACGACTTTTGCACCTCCTCCAACGCCATCACGACCCTGGAACATGCAGAATCTGGCTGATCCCAGCTTTTCGCAGCTCGAAACCCCACTTCGACCGCGAAAATCGCCTTCCAAAAACCATCGAATTCCAAAGGTCGAGTCGCCAGAAAAGCTCCGAAAGTCGGCCATCCTTCCTGGATTCCATAATGCATTTGCCGATCCAGGACCAGTGCGGTGGAAGGGCAAAGAGAAAGAGAAAGAGCAAGAGCAAGATCCTTTTGGATCCCAAAAACTCAACAATCCATCTCAACCGCAGGGTCTCTTTCCATCTCAGTTCGCCATTTTGCAGCCATGTCGCTCTCCTCCTTCCAGTCCTTCCAGACCGAGACTACCTCGGCGGAGACAGCCCAGCGAGGATATATTCATGCAGGATGACCTTGACGTCGGACTTCCATTTGTAGGATCCTCTTCGCCTGCTCTTCCTCCGAGAGATACCGATCCCGACGATGTATTCGACGAAGAAGACGAAGACATGGTTCAACCTGTCGATTGGCAACATGAAGTAACGTTTTCATTTCTTTCTTTTCGCCTATAGACTTATGGTCTCTTAGCTTTGTCGAATCCTATTGACACATTCACCCCAATCGTCATCGACCTCAACCCTTCAGACTCTGATTGGTACTACGTTAACCGATGCCTATTCTTCCGAGTTGGCTGGCATATTGCAGGCGATTGCAAGCCCTGAAGATTATGATGCAGTAGCTACACATATTTCTCGTCGACTTGTGACGCTATCTCGCATTCTCTATGAGACCAATACGGTATGTCTCTTGACTTTTGTTCTTCGACTTTTCTTAAATCGTGCAGATTACGACCCTCGGTGCGATGCTAGATCTATTGGTGGCACTAGGCAAGACATTACCTGGATTCACTTCCACTCTGCTCTCGCAGGGTCTCATGGATGTCTTGTGTGAGGTTGTCCAAACGAAACTCGATAAAGGACAAGAGGTTCTGCTCAAGGAGACCATTGAGGTTCTAGAGTCTGTGTGCTGGAATGTCTCGGATGAAGCTGTGGATAGGCAAGTCATTTCAGTGATTCTCGCTGTTGTTCTGACAAGGATTACAGACTTGCCCGACTTGCGAGCGATGGCAAAACCCTCACGATTCTCTTCGACGCGTCCCAACCATTGTGGTTTTTGATCCGAGCGACTCGTTTCTTAGCGCTGCTCGTCACACGTAAGTCCATAGCAAATAGTAGCTTGAATGCAACTAATTAGTCGAGTTCAGATGCGAAACTGGCCAAGTTTCTTCTATGCCTGCCGAACGTGGTCGAGGCTCAAGCTGAAGACCCAGCGATTACCCATATACCCAAGCTACCATATATCGAACGTATTTGCGCCCTTCTTATTGATACCCGACCTGAAGTTGAGGTATGTTGAAAGGAATAGCGATTCATGCTAATCGTCTTCACAGTCCATGGAGATGAAGACTTCCATCCTGACCTTTATTGCGACCTTGTCAATGTCTCACCCAGAGGCTATGGCCATCCTCACCGCTTCTCACGTCCTCATACCTTCTCTAGTGCTTTATCTCACTCATTTAACGACTCCCTTATGGGAAGACAACCCTGATCTCATGGAAAATCCAGAGCTTATTGTTTCGTACGCTTTTTCGTGTTCTGACTGCCGGGGATCTCATTTCTTTTTAGAACGATACGGACCATGGACCAAACCCTTTTCCTTCTTCACCATCTCGTGCTGAGATCCGAGCAAGTGGACCTTGTCTACAAACTTCACCATGCTCCTCATAGACCCTTCATTGGAATCACACATATGTTCACCGTGACGCTAGGCTGGCTCAGTTATGCTGATCCACCAGACTGGGTTGACGTCCAAGCCAGACGAAACATTGTCATGATGCGAGGTAAGAATCCCTCTTTTCTATTGACTAGACCTGACAGTATGATAGAAATGGCAAGAGATCTGCTAGATCTAGTGGTGGACGGACCTGAGGCTGACGGTGTCTGGGCCGCTTATCAAGATGATTCCCAATCTGAGAATAATCTGGATGATGATATGGAGGAGCAGCTTCTGGGTAATAGTTCGGACTAACCATGTTTGTGCTGAGAAAAAAACCTTGGCACACTGGCAACATGTGCAAACAATCGCTTTTTCTTCTTCCATTTTGAGCCACGGGCCATCGATGTTTTCTGCAATGCGATGAAGGTATCCAGCTTTCTTGAAGACATAAGTCAGTCTCCACAACTCTGTCACGAACACTATTCAAAAATTCCGTGCTCCCTAAGTGTTACGTATCGGCTCATCCTCATGTGCTGAGAATTTTGTTAAGAGGAGATCGCCTGATGAGCCACGGAGAGTACATAAAATCTCTCCGAGAACTTTACCCATCCCAAGACAACATTGTCGATGATATCGATCCCACCTGGCAGGAGCCCGAGGTCCCCTTTGACTTTGGAGGCCGTGGGACACTCCTCTGGGAAGTAGGCCGCCGAGATCCGCTCAAACCCGCAATTTTTTAACCCTAAAATGTCATTTTCCCACGTTGTTTCGGGTCCTTTTTTTTCTCTGAGGACTGCATAAATCTCTTAGTTTCAAGGTATTACACCTTCCCAATGAGTGGCTAAGCCATAGCTATAGTGGATCTCAACGGGCCTCTCAGACCCGCAATGTCACGGCTTACTCCCCACGGGAGTGTCTGGGAGTGTCCCAGGCAAGTCCCAGGCCTGACTGTGGTGATGAGGACGACCCCTACAATTCCGACGTGAACCACGCTACTGCGGCCTTTGGAAGATTGTCTTCATAAATGTACTGATTCACTATTAACCTTGTTCTTACCGTAAATATGTACTGCCAAGAGGCATGGACTTCAAGCAGATATATGTCGATGTCATCATCAATTTGTCAAACATCAGCCGCGTTCACGTGAGGGTTGAGAAGTTCGCTTCCCATTCTCCCGTCATCTCTCCAAATGCTGGCAATAACTGTAGGTCTTCAGCGTCCTGAGATCAACATTACTGAAATCCTCTTAGACCACAGAGGCTCTGGCTATCGCGGAACCAGCTGTGCTGAAACGGTGCCCCTCGACGCTCCCGTCTTGTTTGTCGCTCCTTACACCAGTAACAGCCAGCGACTGGTCTCCGGACAACTCCCTTCTCCTACTTGGATCTGGAAATTCAATCCAGAAATACGATTCAACCCTGAACAATATCCGCGACATTCATTCATATTCATCGTCCGTCTCCCACCTGCTTGTCAAAGACAAAGCCTCCCTGATATTCAGCTCAGAGGACAAGGTTCATGTTCTCGAGTACAATTCCACCGTCAAAGTCACCCAGACATTTTCGTCACATTCCAACCCAATAACATCATTGTCTCTTTCCAACGATTCCACCATTCTCGCGTCGACGTCCAGCAATGCCGCTCATGTCCACAATTTGACCCTGGGCTCTCATACAGTCCTGCGAGCTCTTCCCCTTGCAGGACAAACGATCACCACGAGCCTTTTCCATCCACATTCACGAACCCGGCTTTTGTTGGGCATTGGGAAACAGATCGTCGTCTACGATACCACTCGACCTTCGGGTCCAGTGAAGACTATTCCCATGAACGAAGCTTCGTCTGGAGATATCGCAGCCATAGCTTGTAGTCCCTTTAGCAAGACCCTGGTGGCATGCTGCACGACTGGAGGCAATGTCGGATTGATTGATTTGGACAAAGAGAAAGGGTGTGTCAGCATCCTCAGTATACCTTTTATATGCTGAATTTCTACTCCAGGTTGTTCCGGACAGTCAACGTGAAAGTGCCACTCACGTCTATCGCTTTTTCGGCTGAAGGCGCAATTGTGTATCTTGGGACGGAGAATGGGAAGCTGCTGGTATTGGAGCTTCGAGCGTTGGATAAACAACCAAAAGCCATTGTAATCAGTGACAATGGAAGTCGGATACAGACGATCAGCATTCAGGTGAGTCTTGTTGTACGAATTCTACACGCTTTTCCTAACTAGAACATGCAGAAGAAAGTCAAGGCAGGTGCAGAAACCACAAAACCTGTTTCCAAAGCCAGTGAGAGCACGACCTTGCCACCACGTCGACTACCCAGCAGCACGGCAATTTCGAAATCGCAGCCGACCAAGGCTACGCCTCCCAAACCCACCAAAACTGGGGGTTTGTCTACCCAGAAGAGATCTGCATCCCAGGCGACTTCACCCCGAACGATGGCGACCACAAACAGTAAAAAGATATTCTCGCCTGTTCGCGACCCTTTGGGAAACAGCGCTAGTGGAAACGATCTTTCTGGTAAGCCTCTTGCATTCTGTTCCATGAATCTTACTGACCTTTCTCCAGTTCAAATAGAAACCCTCAGCGCTATGCGAGGTGGCGGTCTCAAAAAAGAAACCAAACCAAGTCCTGTTGCGAAGCCTCGAACCCCGAAAACCGACCCTGTGATTCAAAGCATCTCTTCACGTTCAACTCGAACGAAATCATCAGTCGAGTCGCCGAAAGAAGTCTCTGCTCGACCAAGGACTATTCTGAGCAGCAGGTCACGGATGGGCTCGGAATCTGCTTCAGGTCGATTGACTGCGCCTAGTGCTCGTGTCAGGACTCTGTCTTCGGCTTCTCAAGCCGGTTCTGCATTGCGCTCAGAGACGAAGCAGATTAGTTCAGATTCTCGACCAAGTTCGTCTGCCTCGAGAGCTGCGGCTCCAGTTGAGGTCAATCGGGCGAGTCAAACCCCATCGCCAGAGGTCCCAGGATCCATTCATGAAGACGAGCCTATTACGCCGGTGCGAAATAAACGTCAGGATGTCAAGGGACTTGGGCTTGGAACTCCAGGGGTTGAACGATGGGTCGAAGCTGCGAGAGCGAAAGATAAGAAGAAGGGTGAAAAAGCCGAAGCGAAAGATAAGAAGGGAAAAGGAAAAAGTGTTGGATTCGAGGACCAGAGCGACGACGAAGAGAATAAAGAGGCAGACAACAGTATGGTGCTCCATGTCTCTCCCCATCGACCGACTGCATCATCGACATGGACCACATCTGCGTCACCGCTTCGACAAGCAATTCCGCCGTCGCCTGGTGGAACTTCTGCTCACGACCTGCTGAGGAATATCATTCGGGATGTCATGTTTGACTTTCAGCAGGAGACAAGAGCCGAGTTGACAGGGTTGCATCTGGATCTCCTTCGGACCGGACGTGGATGGAGGAAGGAGCTCAAGGAGGTTATGAATGAGTATGTCGGGGATCTCAAGGACCTCAGGGAGGAGAATAAGCAGCTAAGGGACGAGAATGAAAAGCTGAGAAGAGGATTTTGAATGATTTGATACATTTTTTGTTTTATATTTGTGCGATCTAGCCTGTTCTACTTTATCCTATCTTATTGCCTGAACACGGGACTAGGCTCGCCGCTAAGGATTGCAAGCCATCGTTATAAGCCAGTCCTGACAGGGCTGTCCGATGAATCAGGCCGGTCGGTCGGTCCGAGTCGTCCTGTGGCAAGTTGACAAGTGCACTGCACGTGCGCCCCGAAGCCATCTCCCTGGTCAACAAGCACTATGTACGACCGACTTGATTAATTGGACAACCCTGTCAGGGCTCGAATTCTTCGATGCCTGAAAATGCGTGTTTTCCTCCTTTCCATTGCCTTTCCACGACGCAATGGCTGGCAGTTGCGAAAGACATGACTCGTGCTGGAAAGACTATTTTACTAGAGGACCACGTACGTCCGTTTCAGGGCTTAAATTCTTCGGCTCACTGTTTTCAGCGAAAGAAAAATTACCGTACCCCGAGATAATTCTCTGCTACAATTGCAATCGGACGTTCACGGTTCTGCCAGAGCTCTTTTCGCTGCGACATGCACGCCAGAATCTCTCGCCTCTGTCGTCCCAAGATGCAGAGAGCATCTACACCTTCCTTGATGATGCTCAGAACGAGCTGTTGCGCTGCGACGAGGAGATTTCTCGAATCCGAGACCTGATAAAGGGAATCACGGCTCAGAAAGCTCAACTCGAAGCTTACTGGAAAAGATTCTCGACAGTATCATGTACGTCTGTTCCAGACTTGGATTTCTCGGCTTGATATTTCATAGTGAGAGACGAACGACAGCCTGAGATCATTCTCTGCAACGATTGCAATCACACGTTCACGTTTCTATCAGAATTCTCTTCAGCGCTGGCTCGGAGTCGCGCTCCATTGTCGTCCAATCTAGAGAGCATTCTCCCTGATCCTCAGAATGAGCTCTTACGCTACGACAACGAAATTTCTCGACTTCGAAGCCTCATAAAGAGGATCACAGCTCAGAAAAACCACATCACAAAATCCACGGCTCTCCACCGATCCATGCTCTCCCCAATTCGACAGCTTCCAGCAGAAATCCTTTCCCTCATCTTTTCCTTCTGCTGTGAAGTCGACTTCTGGGATGTTGAGCCATTTGAACAAAAGAAAAACGGAACCGAATTGAGCGGTGTCGTGTGGACGGAACCATTTGCAATTGCCGCAGTCTGTCGCTATTGGCGCGACCTTGCATTATCCCAGCCGCAGCTGTGGACAACAGTGATGCTCGTGACAAGAGGTGATGAAGAACGGGACATGATTGGGGAGGAATGTTACGAGTCAGAGTTGGAAGAGGCATCTTGTCTCCTCGATTCGAATGCAGACCCTGATTCGGATGCAGATTCTGATTCGGATGAAGTCGCTGCTCCGAATACAAAGAACCAGTGGGCCATTTCAAACTGGATGGAGAAGATGACTTTTTCAAGCGATATGCTGGAGTTGGTCTTACGTCGCTCGGCTCGGCAGCCACTGAAGGTTTGGGTTCATTGCGATCCTGAATCCGATTGGCCATTCTACAGCCATTTGCAATCATCAGACTCCAGAATTCAGCATCTCCACGTATCCGGTCCATGTGCACCATTCTACATAGATGACTTCAAATTCAGTGCTTTAACAGCTCTCGACATCCATGCAGACATATATAACAAAGATATGGATTACCATCAGCGTTCGATTTACTTTCCTTGGGTTGCTTCTGCGACCAACCTTCGTCAACTGCTTCTGCGCTGCCAGGGCTGGATTGATTACAGCTTCTTTCTGGCGGATGTGGTCTCCGAAGCTGTCCAATTCGTTTCAATCCAGGACACCCAAGTTTCTCGAGCAGCATCTATTCTGTCGACATTTCCTCAGCTCAAATCATCATCATTATTCCTAACACAGCAACAGGTCCTTTACGACTTACCTCTAGCCCCGCTGGCCCTGGTCCATCTTAACCTTTCTGTTGGCGAGGTCGACCGGGGATCCGAACAGCGTCTCTTTCGACCCCCATATCATCCGCACTGTAACTGCACCCTCCAATCCGTATATTTCGAAAAGATTCCCTGCAGTTGTCCTTGTGACCACCTGAAACACATTTTCTCGACTCTCAGCCTTCCAGTCTTGCAAAGTCTGCAGGTCCAACACGCAGCAGCTGGATCAATAGCATGGCCATTAGCAGAATTTTCACTTTTCATGCAACGATCAGAGTTTTCCGAAAATCTTACATCCTTTTCGCTTCACGACATCACTATCAGCGATGAAGGCCTCATTCAGACTCTTCAATTGACACCAAAGCTGACGTCGTTCACGATCTCGGATGCTTCTAGTGAGCCCATTGTCACCACCACAGTCCTGCAACAAATTCCTTCGCTGCTTCCACTCTTAACCTTCCTCGATATCTGTATCCGCGACGGACCCGACTGGATCGACGCTGTCGCTCAACTTTTCAGATCGGCGTCAACACAGGGGAAACTAGGAAAGATATTTGTCCGAGTTTTCACCAACGACGAAATAAGCCTCAGCAGATTCACAACTCGCATTGTTCCATCAGCAGGTATTGAATGTACCGCCAGCATACGATCTCAACGTCATGGAAGGAAGATCGAGGACTGGTTAGCTGGTCCTGCTGAAGGACTGTTGATCTGAAGCTCAGTTAGAACTTAGAGGCTGTGGCTTGGACATGCAGGCGGATGAATCCTTCTCGGAAAGAATCGACCTGGTTACCTGTCTGTAATGCTGCTGCTACCAAAATGTACTTGAAATTTTTGAACGATTTTGATTGTGGAAAAAAATATGCGTCAACAACCGTCGCTCTTCTTTCCACGACGCGATAGCTTACGACGCGATGGCCGGCAGCTGCGAAAGGCACGACATCTGCTGGAAAGACTATTTTTCTCAAGGCCCACGTACGTCTGTTTCAGGGCCTGAAATACCTCGGCTCAACGTTTATAGCGAAAACCAAGCGACTGCCTGCCAAAATAATGCTCTGCAAGAATTGCAATCAACCATCAGCCCCAGTCTACCAGAACCCGCCATTGCGCCATGCACGTCAGAATTATGCTCCACTGTCGTCACACGACGCGGAGAGCATTCACGCCTTTCTTGACAAGGCTCAGAATGAGCTCTCTCCTTTCCAGAACGAAATTTCTCGACTGCGGGGCCTGATAAAGAGTCTCAAAGCTCAGAAAGCCCAAATCACAAAACCCATATCTATCCACCGATCCAAATCCCATGTTTCTCAAGGACCAGGTACAGTATGTCTGCCTTAGGCTTGGAATTCCTTGCTCAAATGTTTCACAGCGAAAGAAGAACCACGGCCTGAAATCGTCCTCTGCAACGCAACTATTACACGTTCGCCAGTTGGAATTGTGCCGTATTGTCGTCCCAAGACGAAGAGATTCTTCACACCATCCTTGACGACGCTCAGGATGAGCTTTTGCGCTGTTACAGCGAGATTTTTCGACTCCAACGCCTGACAAAGAGGATTAAAGCTCATGCAACCGAGATCACAAAGTCCATGGCTCTCCACCAATCGATGCTCTCGCCAATTCGACAGCTCCCAGCAGAAATCCTCTCCCTCGTTTTCTCCTTCTGCTGTGACGTCGGCTTCTGGGACGTGAAGCACTTTGAAGAGAAAAGAGATTCGACCAAATTGAGAGGTGTCGTCTCTGCAGAACCATTCGCCATTGCAGGCGTCTGTCACTATTGGCGCGACCTTGCATTATCCCAGCCGCAGCTGTGGACGACAAACAACTGGAGATCAGGGAGAACTATTGCAAGGAAAAGATGGAAGAGGCGTCGGAGACATGCGAGAGCCCCTGGGATACGCCAAACATCGAGACCGAGTGGGAGATTCGAGACTCCATGGAAGACGTGATCTTCGAACAGGACCTGCTCGAGCTGGTCTTCCGGCGGTCAGCTCAGGAGCCACTGAAGGTATGGGTCCATTGCGAACCTGATGCGAATTGGCCTTTCGGCCCAGCTTGAGATCTGTACACCCTAGAATTCAGCACCTCCACATATCCAGTTCATATGCGCCATTCAGCAAGGTTAACTTCAAATTCAGTGCTTTAACAGCTCTCGACATCCACGCAGACATAAGCGCCTGCTTCAGTGACTACCACCGCCGCATTGATTTTCCATGGGTCGCTTCCGCCACCAACCTTCGTCAACTGGTTCTACGCTGCCAGAGTCGGATCGATTACAGCTTCTTTCTAGAAAATGTGGTCTCGGAAGCTGTTCAATTCGTTGCAATCCAGGATAGCAAAGTTTCCAGAGCAGAATCTATTCTTTCGACATTCCCCCAGCTCAAATCATCATCATTGTTCCTAACACAGCAGCAGATCCCTCGCGACCTACTATAGCCCCGTTGGGTCTGACTCGTATCAACCTTTCTGTCGGCGCGCTCGACCGGTCCTTGGGATCTGCTCTTCAACCCCCGTTTCATCCTCATTGTAGCTGCACCGTCGAATCATCGATCTTGAAGCAGATTCCCTGCAGTTGTCCTTACGACCACCTGAAACACATTTTCTCGATTCTCAGCCTTCCGGCATTACAAGGCTTGCAGGTCCAACGCGAAGTAACTGGATCAATAGCATGGCCATTAGCGGAGTTTTCACTTTTCATGCGACGATCAGAGCTTTCCAATAAGCTCACATCCCTTTTACTTCACGACATAATCATCGACGACGAAGAGCTCATTCAGACTCTTCATTTGACACCAAACCTCACGTCTTTGACCGTCTCAGACACTTCTGACGAACCCATCATCAGTACCAGAGTCCTACAACAAATTCCGTCCCTTCTTCCACTGTTAAACTTCCTCGATATCTGTATCCTCGACGGATCTGAATGGGTCGACGCTGTCGGTCGGCTTTTCGAATCAGCGCTGGCAGAGACGAAACTAGACCAGATTTGTCTCCGAGTAAGGAAAGCAGGGAATTACAGCAGTAATCCTCCGAGCTGATGCTGTTTTGCAGGCTGAGATTAGAATGAGGAGCTCCATAAGATTGTCGTTAACGTCGCTGCAGCCGGATTGAATTATGAAGACATCTTCGTCTCTGACTGATTCAGATATGCCTTGAAACGTTATATGAGCAGCTATTCAGTTGTACGATGGGCCAGCAAGACGTACGGGCATTAATCTCGCCATTAGAGAATTTTTCGACAGTACATGGAACGAGAGGGACGTTCAGACTAAGGCAAGGTTGAAGGCTGCGAGCCCGGCTTGCACCCATAACAGCTCACCGCTCAGCCACGGCATGGGCGAGCTCTGAATGGCTGTTGCCTGGAAATGTTTTTGTCAGAAGGTGGATCAGCGAATACTAAGAGACCCGCGAAAATCCTAATAGAGTTATCGTGGTGCATTAGACTAGGCAACGGCCGATTATGAAGAGCTCATGCGAATCGTTATGGTGGTTGATTTAAAAAGAAGAGTTGAAAATTGCTTGAGAGTGCCGAAACCGGCAGAAAAATCACAGATCATTGCTTAGTCAAACAAAGTTGAAGAACACGATACGACTACGATACGACTACGATACAGACTCAGAATATGCAATTAATAAAGTCCTCGCCCCTTGTGGAGTTTTCGCTTTTTTATACAAGTTCTCGCTTGAACATGGCGACAAGTCGGTCCATGAAGGATAGATCGTCGTCTTCAGCATTTGAATCGTCGTTCTCCGACTCTCTAGCATTTAAACCGTCGGGCAAGTCAGATGAGGTATTAGCGGCCTCCGTAGAATCAGGTGAAGTGTTGGTAGAGTCGGCTGAACTATCGACGCCGGTACTAGAATCAGTTGAGCTAGCGGTCTCGGTAGAGTCGCTTGAACTCTCGGCGTCGGTAGGGTCGGTTGAGGTTTCAGCGTCGATAGTAGAGTCGGACGAACTATCGGTTTCATCAAACAGGTCACTGCTTTCTTCGGTAGACGAATCGACATTGTCATCGGCGCTAGACGAGTCGACATTTTGGTCGCTGGACTGATCTTCGCTCGATGGAATATTGCCGGAGGTTAGGTTGTTGCTGGCGGCATCGTCCGCGGGAGTTGCTTCGGGAACACTTGATGTGACGACAGAATCGCCACCAGGTATTTCGATTTCACCATCTGGGCCGTCGACTTCACCGTCCCAATCGTCGATATCCGAATCATCATCCGAGTCAGAACAGTCCATCCCTTCGGGGCAACATCCTGGCATAGTATCCAACATGACACAAGTTAGGCCAGCATCACAGCATCCATTTCCTGTGCGAAACGTCAGAATTAGACATTTGAAAAAACCCAAGAAACTCACCATCTGAACATTGGACGCAAGTTTCATCTCGACGAAAGTGCCTCGATGACAGCGGAAAGTGAACTCTCTGCTGCATCTTTGCTCGAGGAAGTTGAACGACGGTATGCGCAGGTTCATGAGAAGCCAGAGATCCGTCGACGATCATCAAGGCGAGTGTGAAAGTGAATAGAGATGAAGAGATCATGGTGAGGATTGAAGTATTTCTGAGGATGGAGTTGAGTGGAAGTAAAAACAAGATGCTCTGGAAGAAAATGAGCTCAACTTGTCTGTCTTAAATAGGCCGTGAGACTCTAGGGGCTAAAGGAGGCGATGCCAGTCTCCTTGCATTCAGGGTCAAGTCTCCTCACATTTGAGTCGAGTCTCCTCGCAATTGAGTCATATCTCCTGGCGGGTCATTCTCCTGTGAAAGGCAATGGAATTAATCCCAGACAAGTCTCAGAACATCGCATCGGCGGAGATGCCTCGCCATATTCAGAGATCGTATTGGTCTGACACCAGGGATCAAATGTATCACGAAGATACGAACCAAACATCATGGAAGGAGGTTGAAGACTGGTTGGCTGCTCCTGCAAAAGGCATCCGGAGCTCAGTTAGAGGCTTCTCGAATACCTTGGCATTTGTATTTTTGGACGGTACCACAATGAAAGAAGCATCAGAACCACATAACCGGTGTGAAAATCTCCCTATTGTCGAATCGAGTCGAAACTATTCGGTCAGAATACTAAGGCCTTTATGCAATGAGCTCTATCGAGGACATGACATTTCACCAGACGAGAAAACTTCGCTGACACTTTTAGTCTCACAAGCCTGAAATGTTCCAGCCTTGCAAAAAGTAGGCCAAGGCGACTAGAAACTGAACTTTTAACTTTTGACAATCCTGAATCCCTTGCAGATTACAATTTGGAAGACCATATATTGATTGTCACATTCGTAGACTTTTCTGAATCTCAGACATACTTGACAGTGTTGACAGATGTCCCAACCTTCTCCAACCCGACTTCGACGACATCTTTGTCTACCAACCTACGAAGATGTTAGCAGGAGACGAGATAACAGCGGAAAATACCCACCAAATTCCTCCAGCGTCAGGGAGCTTCACAGGCCTTGACGCGTCACTTAGTACTGGAGCGTGGGCAAAATGTGTAAGAGACGCACGTTCCGCTGAAGATGATATCCCCAGGATACAATGTAGTGCCCATGGAGAAGAAAGTGACCAGGGTTTTGACATCAAAGATCATCTGTGGCGTGATCTTGTGAGCAAAGTATCAGGACGACGAAAGATGTCTCACCTGCGACGTGCTGGAATTCTGCCTGTATATGCCATTGACCTTGGTCCATAGGTTCAAGTTCTCCGGGTCAGGTATCAGACTGGTCGAGACAATTGCAGGACCCCAAGGCGCCCATCCATCTGGTCCCTTTCCCATTGAGTATTGCGGTTCTGGCTCTCCTCCTCGGGCCGTCTGCCATCCACGATGAGAAACGTCATTGCCGATGCTGTATCCCAAGACATGGTCCATTGCAGTATCGACTGAGATGTTGAAAGCCTTTTTCTTGATGATGATCTGAGATATTGTGAGAGAAGAGCTTTTCATACAACGAGCTTGCTTACTACGAGTTCGGTTTCGTAGTCGAGAGACGATATGAAATCGGGTTGGGCTTGATATCCAGCGCTGACGGGGATAGCATCATGGGGTCCGCTCAACGAGGTCCAAGGTTTATAGAACAGAATCTAGTCGCTCAAGTCAGCTTGTATATCAAAAGAGGATCTTTGAAATACCGGATAGAGAGGTTCGCCGGCATCGGGCTATATGCATGAATCAATAGTGTATATCTCGATGAACGGATTGACATACCCCGCTGACGTGGTTGTGATAGTTGTAAGCAAGACATCGGACAGTGCGAACTCGTTCATTGGGCAATGGAGACAAAAGTTGCACGATGGGCTGAATCCACTAAGTCGCTGCATGGTTCAGCAGAAAAGAGACATACCTTGACTACGTCGGTGACCGTATAATGAGCTAGGATATCACCCTTGATGATTCTAGCTGTCTTGCTGTGCAAAGGATCTGGGTTCGTGTCGAGCAGAATGGCATCGCCGTAGTATTCTCTTCCGTCGTCGGAGATGAATCGCACAAAACGCTCAGCTTGGGCGAGGAGTATGGGAAGGGACAAGAGCAGGAAGAGTTTGGTTGCCTTCATATTGAGTACGAAAGAGCCGGGAAAAGGCGTGTAGAGACATCAATTTATAGGTCACCAGCACTGAGGGGACGAAAAGAGGCCCAGGGTGTTATGTATGAATGTCAATCAAACTCAAGTTCTTCCTAGAAGCCTTGGAGCCATAAGGTTGCGAATGATGTCACAGCGTTCAGGAGGGGAGAGTGTGGTATTTTGACAGGCCGAATTTCTTGAAAATGTCGGAGATGTTGTCGTCGAACAAAGCGAGAGCGAGGAACGCTTCACTGACGCGAAGGCTCAGGAAAAGTGCAAGGTGCGCGTAGGCTCGTGACCAGCCGGTATTTTTAGTACACTTCACATGATCTGTCTTTGTTTGGTTTTTCCTTGGCATCGCCCGATTTGATCATTTCCAATTTCCAATTTCCAAACAAAGACGAGATCATGTGGAACGGACTGGTAGCGGGTCTAGTACGGTACTAGACTACGTGAAGCAATAGGTATCATTCGATCTCCGCTCAGATGTGCTGAGGACTTTTTCCTTGAGCCGTAGGCTCGTGACCAGCCATTTCAGACTCCATAAGGTTTCATGAGCTACTTGATAGCATAAAGGTCATCTTTGTCTGGTACAAATAAAGCTGACCGGAATGAGATGACGATAAGTAACGAGTCTACTTGAGCCGACTTCGGGTTTACGGCCCGAGAAATCACAAGCCGGGCCGCCCTCAAAACCATTAATGAAGCTGAGGATGTTACACATCAAGTACAGGATATTCAAAGTTTTTTCCGCTTGCTGATTCTCCAGATCACTCTAGTTCGGCATATAGTTGGGAAGAGTAACCAAAACGTCCATTCAAGTCTACTCAAGTAGAGTGGTCCCTGTTGATTCCGTCGCTCTCAACTTTCTTACCCTCTCGTCCTTGTTTCTCCAGCCTGAACTGTCGAGGTAGCAAGGCCAGGCCGATAAAGTACAGGGCCCAAAAGACCTGATATCTCAGTTAGTTGAAAGTTCACGATATGAACATGAGGCTCGTACCACAACGACAGCCAACCAGGCATGTAAACAAGCGGGGGCCACCGGATGTAATCCTCCGAGCAACAGCCATTCCGTTTGCAGGCCGTAATGTACCTGATTCTTAAGTTAGCAATGATCATCTTTGCCGGAAAGATGAACCCACCTGAGACGCAGCAAGCGCCAGAATAGCCAAACCTAATACAGCATGAAAGTAGTTTTGCATCGGCCGTCTCCCAGCACCAAGGGTATGGATTTTGACAAAGTGGATGAACAGACCAACGAGAATCTGCACAACATACATGATCAGGAGAACGAGCCCCATCTTTTGGTGAGGGTCGGTGAAATGAGGAGTTTCGAGCTTATTAGCTTCGTTGTAGCCCATTGACCAGCCAACGAAGATAACTGGTCCCGAAATGACAAGCTGAATGGCGGCGTGAGCCCAAAACCATCTAAAAGATGCTCAGCGGGTATCTCGAGGTCGAAGAATGCTTACTGTCGCGTGAAGGTTCGAGTGTATCGTGCTACAAGAGTTCCGATGGGCAGGAGAATGAGGAATCCGACGGTGCATAGCCAAGCATGGGTTCGAGCATAGCTCTCTATGGGCGAAAGAGGGACACTGAAGCCAATACCTGTCGCGTCTGCCGCGTCTGGTCCAAGATCCTGTCCTCCGTGCTTCAAAATGGCGAAAAGGCTAGACATAGCAGTGGTCGTCAGTGGAGAAAGGAGAAGAAGCTCGAACCACTATTTATTATCGACTCGTGGGTACCTGGCGTGGACGGAAACATTCTAATTAGGTCGTTTCCCGGAATAGAAATAGAAATCCCTGAGATAAGGGTGACCGGGGAAGACAGGTGCCTGTCACCGGAGGAAATTCCCAGCCTACGCAGCAGTCTCTCTCTATTTGGGCTCGGCAAGATGCCGCAGTTTGAGCATTTGACATGCAGAGAGGCAGTAGGTACATCATTTTGGTGGAGCGACAACTGTACGCGACAAAGATGAATCAATGACTGAAGCTGGGATGGGAATCTTGTACTCACAAGAAAAGGCGCTATCCCGAATCCGGGCTGAATTACACGCCACTTTCTATCTCAGGAGAAGGCAAGATATGCCGCCCTGGCGAGAATAGAATCCATCCTCATTTCCTCTCACAAAGCGTGGTATGTAGATTGATGTCGTATTGATAGATGTCAGGAGCAAACGACATACTAATAGGCTGTGCTTATTCATCAGCATCTTAACCACAACACTGGAGGTCCATAGGTGACACCAGAGGAATCAACCAGTAGAAATCAGCACAGAAGTTCAGCAAGATATCAAAGGACCCACCGACCAGAGGCTCTCGAGGTTTCTTCACAGATTTTGGCATAGCAAAGACATGGGCCAACGGTGCAACACTATTCTTCTTCGGAAACAATACGACATTGCCTACAAGACCTGGCGGATAGATATTTGCCCCGAAGCCTTGACCGTCCAGGTTCCGACCAGTATAAATAAATGTTTTTGTGACTGATAAACATTTGGAAAGACGAACTCATATCACCTTGCATACCTGGCGCCGGGTGTTACAGGATAGAATATGGTGCCAGGAATCTGAGATTGGCGCGCCAGGGGCGGCCGAGCGGTACTGGAGCAAAAGCTTAGCAATGGAATGAAGCAAAGGCAAGATCTTGCCTGTAGCAGTGACGAGGTTCAGCTCGACATCAGCTCGGAGGTCGGCAATTTCGCTAGCACCGGAGGTTCAGGTCAACGAAAATCGACGAGATAACGACTGGCAGGAGCCTGGAGGTACATTTTGCAAAGTTTAATGCTGCGGCAAGAAGGAGCGTGGGAATCTGAATCCACCACGACAGCCAAAAATCTTCGGATTCGCATGTACTCCGGTTCCTCGATGCTGCTTCGATGACCTCCCTTTATCAGCAAATCCGTGGCTCGAATCAGCCTCCCATTCTCCCTTTAAAGTCGACAAATTCCATTCCTCATGTCTCCATTCCGAAACGATATTCACGAGCTCTCGGAGGCATTTTGCTGGTTGCTGTCATAACAGCTGTATTTCTGTATTGGCCTAGCATCACTGGTGACTCATCATTGCCACCCTTGTTCCAAAAATACCATGCTGCAGAACGAAAATATCCCCAGCACGACGAGTCCCTGCCATTCCCTGAAGGAAAGCACGCCAAATTTATACATTTCCAGAATCACCAGAAAGGTATCAGGCTACTTCTCTCAACGACAACGAGGTTGACCATATTCGCAGGCGTTGGTTGGGGAAATGTGCTCCAGGAGATGATTTTCGATGCACATCTGGCATTTGAGCTGAGGCGCAGGTCCGTCAGCTGCTTGTCCACTCGAGCTCAGAATCGCTAAACAATATTACAGCTTCATATTCGACAATTATACATGGGACCGCTACGGAGATTACACCAAAGATTTGAATGGAAAAATTATTCCATCCCGGTGGCCTCTCTCCATATTGATTGATGGTCCGTCGAAGCCACCTTCCTCGAGCCTTGTCTGAACTATATATCCAGGACCCTTAATGGGCAAGTCATTTGGTCCAGAATATCCCGACATGCCGCGAGCTATCTCGGAGGAATGGTTCCGCAAAGTCTGCCCCAATCCAACGATTCTTCGCAATGACATGGACGAATCAATCAACGTCCAGCAAGGACCGAAACTGCTACCAGCATGGTTCGAGAAGCTAAAGGTCATGGAGGACCGCTGCTTGCAGCTCGAGGAGTACACGCGTCCGATATTTGACTTTATGTTCGTCTCCATTCTCCTTCTCCATCTACGACTAACCTCTCCTGTAGGGTCTTTGGTGCACGCAATATTGTCGAAATGTGGCCGATATTCTCTCAATCCCCCATATTAACCAAATTTGCCTGGCCCCCTTTCGTCACCAATATGTACGCCATCAACCAGAAATTGTTCGAACCGAAATCTTGGTCATCGCGGAAGAAATTACCTGATGCTTCCGCTACACCTATGGTCGACGGCTTAATGGCCGTCCACATACGTCGTGGCGATTTTGAGAAGCATTGTGACGGTTTAGCTGGATGGCAATCATCATTCAATGGCTACACATTCTTCGATTCTCTTCCCGACAAATGGGAAGCCCCATCCCAGGATAATCCCGAGTACAACCAGATATACAAAAACCGCTGCTTCCCCGAAATCGATACCCTTGTCCTTCGTATTCTCGAGGTCCGGAAACTGCGGAGCTCGCTGGGGCTACCTTTGACCAGGCTCTATATCATGACGAATGGAAAGCCAGATTGGATCGCACAATTGAAGGAGGCGATTCAGGAAGCTGGGCCTGGTCAATTTGATTCCATTACCAGCAGCAGGGACCTGAAACTAGATCGGGAGCAAAAGTATGCGGCACAAGCGCTCGATATGTATGTCGCAGTGCGAGCACAGACTTTTATTGGCAATGGCGTACGTCTCTTTCCATAATTTCACGACATTGGCTTATTCCAATGCTAGTTTTCGAGTCTGACATCCAATATCGTGATGTTTAGGATGCTCAAGAAAAGGGATCCGCTTGATACGCGATTCTGGTAGAGGCTAGGTATCGAGATATCATAGGGACAATCATTAATGGATTGCTAGCTGGGCCAGTCTCGCGAGGCGACAGAAGTCCAGCTTGTAAAAAGTGGCCCAGAGGCTGGAAGCGAGCACAGGCTAGGACTTGGAATGGTATACATATATTCTTGATCTATATAGGATGAAGAAGGTGTCTATGCGAATGCAGAGCGTTGAACTGGATGAGGACCGTCACAACAAGGGTAAACAACCGCTTTTTGTTTCCGTCCATGGCGCGTCGCTGTGAAAGTCATACCAAATGCGTCAAGGATTATTTCATCCCTCTTCCATGTAAGTCATCTTTCAGTCGCGAATCCCTGGCTCAATGGATATACAGCCAAAGACAGACGACGAGCCATCATTACCTGCGACAATTGCAATGACGAATTCGAACTCTTACTGAAACCTATCGTGACATTGCAGAATGTACGACAGAACTATGCTCCCTTGTCTTCGTTCGATATCATGACCGTCCAATCCTTCCTCGAAACCGATGCTCCGGACGAGCTTTTGCGCTGCGACGACGAGATTTTCCGTCTTGAAGGACTGATAAGGGCAGTAGAGAAGCGGCAAGAGGAAATCGGAGAATCCATGGCCCTTCACCGAGCCGCGTTATCTCCCATTCGAAGACTGCCAGCAGAAATTCTTCGCATCATCTTTACCTTTTACTGCGACATCGGATTTTGGGAGACGGAGATATTTGAAGAGAGAAGACGATTTTGCGAAGGGGTGGCTTCGTTTGAGCCTTTCACCCTTGCTTCTACGTGTGCTTATTGGCGCCAAATTGTTCTCGACATGCCGTCTCTCTGGACGACTCTGATGTTGGTATATGAAGACGAAGGGCGATTGGAAGAAGAAGCGATGGAATACTGGAGCGATGGAGATTTTTCAGAGACGGGTTCAGCCCATTCTGACGAGGAAGCATACCAATGGTCGAAGGCGTACTCGTTGATCCCCAAACCGAGACGCCAAAGGCCTTTGTTTGCACACGAGGTCCTCCGGCTTATCCTTCAACGCTCGGGGCAAAAACCATTGAAAGTCTGGATCGATTTTGGATACTCAGAATCCAGGAACCATTTTTGGTCGTTTTATGACACGCTGGCACCGTCCTTTCCAGAATTCAGGAGCTGCATCTCATCGGGGAGACTCTGGAGGATCCATTCGACGAATCTGCCATCTTCGAGTCATTAACTGCTATCGACATACGCGTCATCATCCCCGACGGTAGCTGTAGCTGCTGCAGATTCCGCATCCGAGTTCATTATCCTTGGATCTCATCTGCAGATTTGAGGTAAGCTGAAGAGTCTGGATCAGCTCTTCGTCGCTGATGGCTATATCACGCAACGTGAGCGATGTGAGCTGGTCGGACAACTCTGAACGGCTCATGAATTGGGTGAATTCAGCCATTGGCCATGGAATCAATCCCAAAAGGTCGTGTTGAATTTGTAGGCTTTTCAACGCGGGAAGGGTGAGGAGAAAAAAGAGATGCTGCAATGCATCAAAAGGACAATTGCACGTATCTATGCTCTTCTGAGGGCACCGACAATGAGGGTGATAAGGAGGTTTCCATCTAGAATCCCCGATCTTGGCAATGGAGATATTGAGATGCTGGAGAATGAACGACTGCAGTGGAGAGTCTGGAGGAATGATGTATCGTTGCCGCAGAAACAGCCCGCATTCTATCTCCGGTCTGGGTAGGCCGGATAGAACTTTGGATGCCCTTTCTACATCGCATTCCTGGATCACCACCGACTGGAGGGATTCCCTAGGAAGACAATCCAAAAACTGCGAATAGTCCATGTTTTCGGGCACGAATTCCATGCAGTGAAGTATGACTTGTCGAAGTTTGCTGGACTTCATTGACAGTCCTGGACGCCGACGATATTCCTATAATGACAGCCCCAGTTCTCGAACAAATCGGCACTGATCCACTTCTTCTTCCATTTCTGACGTCGCTCGATATCTGCATCCAAGATGGATTTGACTATGTCAATTCTGTGGCGCACGTCATCAGACAGAGGTCGCCTTTGGTAGACAGTCCTTCGACCAATTTGGGAAATGTTTGTCTCAGAGTCTTTACTCCGAATGCCAAGACTCTCTCCAGCAGAGTTATCCAGCGAATTGGGCCTACGACTGGTGTTTTATGCACCGCTGTCATACGACGTCCTGTGGATGCAACATTTGTCCAGTCGATGGAAAGTTGGATCGCAGCGGGGAATCTTTCGGCTTTAGACCGACCATGAACTATTCTGTTACTTGCTGGGATATGGTTTCAGCTTCTTATTCTTCGGTTGTCGAGACTCATTCCTACTATAGAGAAGAAATATTAGTATTGTAATCGCACTTGACGTCTGTATCAGAACAATTGTAGCTTTTTCTTGGTATCCAGTCTGTTCCCTGCAAGACGCAAAGCTTCAAGTCTGAAATTGGGATTTACGATTTTGGCAGAAGTGAAGCACGTGCATAACGCGTGACCTTGACGCGATCTGATTCTCACGCATTGCTCGCGCGTTAAAGCAGAGAGCCATATCTGCGGCTAATCGATAAGCATTTAGAAGTAGACATAGACGATTATACAGCCTCTAGTATAGCAATTATCTGTCTTGCGTCTTTATTCAAAAAGGTTGTGGCGGCGGTGACACATTTATGCCACCGGCACGATGTCCCGACCAACCTGTTAAATGAGGTCGACTAGAAGCAGGTCTTAGATGGGTGCCTCTGATGGCAAAGGTCTCAGATGGGGGCCGCTACGGCAGGACACAGATGGGTGGCGAAAAGGAGGCTCGGAGTCGGAAAAGCAACGATATCACCTTGCTTAAGAAAGTGTAGCAGGTCTCCTCACTAGGGCTGCACATCGTTGCCGTCTATAGACGGTTAGACGGACCCGTCGTACGAGACCCGTACCCCGTCCCGTCGAGAATTTTTCGAATTTCTCAACGGTACGGGTCACGGTATGGGTACACCCGTTTTCACCCGTCGAAAAACGACCGTGACAGCCGTCTAGATGGTACTTGTCCTAGTATGGTTGATCTACCTCCATTTACTGCATTCTCAGTGATCCTACAGGTCAGAGATTGACCAAGAGAGGTTGAATTCACAGATTTGCCAAGTCCGGTCAGCTAAGAAGTTGTTTGATGGCCTACCCGAGCAACAGTTCCGCCACATTTCCTGATAGCTTCTGTGACGGTTTCAGGGTCATCTTGGTTATTTCTATCAACCAGTGAGTCTTTGTTTGCATATTCGAGATGAAATCCGACCTTGATTCGACAGGTAACATAAATATTTGTCACGCTAGTGCAACAAATCCTAAAGAAAAGTCAGTTTTCATCTTGTGACATCCGTCTCCCTTCAAACGGCCGTTTTCGACGGGTCCCGTTCCGTTTGAGATTTTTGGAAGCCCGTCGACGGATGGGTCTTGATGTCCCGTACCCGTTTTTACCCGTCGAGTGTACGGCCGTATCCCGTCGACGGGATGGTGCGCAGCCCTACTCCTCACTAAGCTGTGGCTGCTTCGGCAGGGACGGAGTTCCAACCTTTCGCGGCCAGTCCTGAGGCTAACATGTACAAACCTAGTTCGCGAGCAGCTTTTTGGGTTCCCTTTGAAGGCCGAGATCGCTGCTGGGCCTAACAAGACCAAACCCAGTTCGCCAGCGTTGTCCGGGTGTTGAGATCGACCAAGATGGCTGTATCCTCCTGAGAAATGAAAGTTTTCCTGCCACTTTAGAAGGGATTTTGAGAGAAAAGGACTCGCAAAAGATGAAAAGACCTCGAAAACCATTCCCTCGCTGACAAGTAACTTCAGACCTGTCCATTTCGGGTTTTGACTTCCACAAGGGCATTCTCTAGGGAAAGGGTCTCGCTAGGCTATCAATATTCTTCATGTAATCTATCCTCGCCAATGCCGGCATCCTCTTTGCTCTTTGGAACATATTATAGAATATTCAGAGTTCTACTTTCAAGCTGAAAATGGTAAGGGACATACTCCTCCCCTCATCAAGTTTGTTCGAGGAAACTTTCCAGCCTTTTTCAACCACAATCCTAAGCCAATCTCGACAGTTGACCAATCCAGGGGTCATGTTGCACTCTCATTTTTCATACACTCCTTGACATTGTCAGGTACATGGCATGGCCAACACCGCTGTGACGAGTCGTGTCGACGAGGAATATACTGTATGCCACGGAAGTGCTTGGGTCAATGAATATGCCCAAAAAGCTGCCGAAAGTCTGGACAGCACAGAGGCTCCATCAGTGAAACAAATCTGGCAGGGAACCTGGCACAAGGATATTACAAGAAGCATACACTTCTTGCTGTGGATGGTAATACACGATGGATACAAAGTTGGTCGCTACTGGAGCAAGATTGCCGGGTTTGAAGAAAGGGGAATCTGTGGCGTACTTATGCGGCCGAAGAGAATCACTCAAACACATCCTTACACAATGTAAAGCACCCGGACAACATCTGATATGGAACCTGGTAGAAGACGTATGGATGAGGAAAACAGGACACGGCATAAGACCCACTATGGGAGAAATCATGGCTTGTGGACTATAAAAGAAATAAGAGGCACAAAATCTAGAACAAGATGGCTTTTCTGAATTATAGTCTCTGAGTCAGCCCACCTAATCTGGCGACTACGAAATGAGCGAGTCATCCAAGAGAAAGACCTAGCGGCAAATAGAGAGATCGGAAACTGTTGGATCCGTGCAATGTCAAATAGATTGGCTATTGACTGCCTAATGACAAACAAAAAGAAATATAGCTCCAAGGCGATCTCCAAATTGCTGGTACTTCAAACATGGCAAAAAGTCCTCTATGAAGAAAACAGACTCCCTGAAGACTGAACAGGGGAGACCGGGGTTTTAGTGGGTGTTGGGTGAGTGTTTGATGATAGGATAGGCCTGTGCTATGCTGGAGTCACTTACCTGAAGTCCCACACGAGTACTACAGGTGCAAGTGTGTTAACACATTTTCTCAGGGTGTCATGTCAGTGAGGTTCCAATTCCTTGCTTCTTTTCAGCGGGCGGAGAGTACCAACGAGGTTGGCCTAATGGTCTGGCCTGCGCAGTGATGAGAAATGAATTAAATCAGGATGTCAGAAAGAATGACGATACAGCAAGATGACAAATAGCTTTCAAACACGCAAAACGCACAGAAAAACATGCCGGAATACGTCAAATACGTAAAAAGTTAAACACGCAACTTTTTATGTCTGAAATCTGACAAGCGGAACACTGCACATAAGTAGTGTGAAAAGCCAGACTATCAGCCAGAATGTTGCTGACAACTTTCCAAATGATTTCTTAGTACAAGCTAGTTTTCAGTGCATTTCATGGTACAGGTCTGCTCGTTGCCACGGCTTGAGGAGATGACATCTGTGAGAGTATGACAATGGCGATGGTGACCAGGACCCTTTTCGGCATCCCACAGTCACCGCAGCCCTCGCAAGATATATTTACAGTATTTGATGGCTCAGTTGTACACCCAAAACCAATTTTGCCTGCCATTCAGAGCCCTTGATAGTTATGAAAGATCCTGGTATCTGAGAAGCTTCTATACTGTACTATTTCATTCAATTCGGCAGGCACTGTGACCTGTGACCTTGTCGAAAATTGAAAATATCACCCAGAGGGCTTAGGTCTGTGCAGAGATGGATTCAGCACACTTGAAAGAGCTTGAATCCATGCTGACCTTGGAAAAGGGGTAGAATTCCAGCCCGCTAGAACTGAATCTTTGTCAGCAAAGTGCTAAAAAAGGGTGACTTTCAGACGGCTGTGACCTGTGACTGCCGAATTGAATGAAATGGTACAGTATATTGTTTTTCATATTGGTACCAATTTTTATGGCAATCACATGTTTTGAGGAAACTATAGCCTGATTACATGTGATATCTCAATTTGGAATATTTTATCCTGTTTTGACATGCTCATATCTCAATTGTTTCTGGTTGGATTCCCTTCAATCCTGGATGGAAAGTCTTGTATCAGGGTCTACTAATTTATGCTGATTTTACCCCAGAGGCTCCCTTGAGTGGCAGCTGTCAAACAGGTGTACAACTGAGCCATCAAATACTGTAAGTGTCAACTTGGATTCGGTGTCTTTTTCTGAGCCGGCCCTCCAGTCTCGCACTTGCCACAAGCGCAAATATGGAAACGATCGTCATCAGACCAATTGGACTCCATATGGCAGATGGACAGGTGACTGGGTTTCGAATTGATTTCGGCCGTCTCAGACGGTATGGACCCCGAAGGGTCTGGTATCGGTCGCCTGGTATGGTATTGATCGGCGCGGCAGGCCCGAAAATTGGAACCCAGGGCAGGCAAGTGTGCGGGGGAGAAGGTAGTGATGATGCACAGTTCCCCGTGTTCATATTTTTATCTCCATCGGCGGTATACTGTATTTGTACTTTGCCATAACTTATCTTCATCACAAATCAATGACAAGCTTGTAGGAACAAAAAGGAGCCTCACGCAACAGTGCAAGCTTCACACAGTGAGCCTTAGCAGCGAGTGTAGCACTACGCAGTGGGCCTCGTGGCGAGCGTAAAGGGGGTCTCCCCTGCGTAACACAATCCCTTTTTCTTGATAAAATATCAAATCTTGAGGTGTTTCACCTTTGACAACAGCAAGATACCAAGAGGTAGCTTTTGTAGTAATATTAAATAAAGACAATACTTACATTTGAAAGGATACTATACTTCTCGGCAGAGTTGGGGTTTTTCGGCATGCACCGAGGAATGCCGACACATATATCTCACGGGCGGATTTGTTGGGTGCGGAGATGTTGAGTGTGGGAATCTCAACATCTCCGCGCGCCGTCGCCATTCCATCGTACGGTATGATACTATCAAATCAGTATTGTATCAAGTCAATTGATACAAGATCCAGCACCACAGACGACAACTGTCGGGATGAAACACGTCTGAGCCATTGCTGGTAATTCAGGCTAGACAGTCATTGGAGGTCATTGGTTGAGCTTATAGAGGCTTCAAAGGGTATGAAAGGTAGGCATACCGCACAGTCGAACAGTATCTTCCCCAGTTCCTCAGCAGCAGTATATCTAGGGCAATGGCAGGCTTCATTACACATTTCCGCCCTGATTAACCTCAGTTGCGTGTCCTAGACATTTGATCGGAGCATTACGAAACTTTGTTTGACGACATCATTTGGTACATCAATCTCGGAGAGTCTGTCTAGAAGACCCTAGAGTCAGTGCCTCTCAACAACCCTCGGACTCAGTCTCTAGATTATCAGGTGATATCAAATCGATAGGTCACTGCAAAAACTGCCCTTGTTCGGCGGAGTTTGAACCTAACCGGCTCCACAGCTCCATGACTACCTCCGATATCTACGAGCAGAAACCTTTGCAGAAAAGCCGTGAACGGTGGCTGTCGGAGCTTACGTAAATTTGAGCTCCGACTAAGAGCTGCAGTTTTTGATATAGCCTATCGATTTGATATCGCCTGTAGAGGCTTACCTAGTCCCACAACATCCTGCTCCTTTCAACCAAAATAGGATTTTATGAGGTCTGAATTCATGTGAGACTGTATGTTAAGCAAGTCTGAAGCAACGAAGGCGGTACTTTCATATTCAACGTGACTACAGGAATGATGGCGGTAGCTATTTGTACAAGTTAGGAATGTGCCAAATGCGGAGTCCGATGTCACCAATTCTAACTTGTAACACACCCGGCAGGTCGGTGCCTGTCGGGTGCTAGTCATCTACTCTATGTAGCCTTGCTGTTTCGGGTGCTTCCTCGGGCCCGTTGCTTCTCCCGAGGTAGATCCATCTACTCTAGCCCCATCCTGGGCCTCTTTTATAGTCTCCTCGGTCTGTGAAATTTTCCCTGCTCTTTCGTATTCAACATGAGGACAACCAGACTTTGGCTGCTCTTTTCCCTTCCGATACTCCTCGCCCAAGCTGAGCGTTTTGTGCGGTTCATCTCCAATGACGGAAAAGAATACTACGGTGATGCTGTTCTGCTCGACAAGGCGAACCCAGATCCTTTGCACAGCAAGACGGCTAGAATCATCAAGGGTGATATCCTGGGTGATTATAAGGTCACCGACGCAGTCAAGGTATGTCTTTTTTCTGAACTATGCAGCGCCTTACACTCGATTCAGCCCATCGTGAAACTTTTGTCTCCATTGCCCAACGACCGAGTTCGCACTGTCCGATGTCTTGCCAACAACTATCGCGGGGTATGTCAATTTGCTCATCGAGATATACACTATTGATTCATCCATATAGCCCAATGCTACCATACCTCTCTGGCCGGTATAGTAAAGATCCTCTTTTGATATGCAAGTTGACTTGAGTGACTAGATTCTGTTCTATAAACCTTGGACCTCTTTGAGCGGACCCCATGATCCCATCCCCGTCAGCGCTGGATATCAAGCTCAGCCCGATTTCATAGCCTCCCTCGTTTACGAAACCGAACTCGTGGTAAGTAGGCCCGTTGTATGAAAAGCTCTTCTCTCACAATATCTCAGATCATCATCAAGAAAGAGGCTTTCAACATCTCAGCCGATACTGCAATGGACCATGTCTTGGGATACAGCGTCGGCAATGACTTTTCTCATCGTGGATGGCAGAGGGACCGAGGAGGGGAGCCAGAACCGCAATACTCGATGGGAAAAGGAGCAGACGGATGGGCACCTTGGGGTCCCGCAATCGTTTCTGCCGATCTCATACCTAACCCGGAGAACTTGAACCTATGGACCAAGGTCAATGGCGTATACGCCCAGAATTCCAGCACCTCGCAGGTGAGACATCTTTCGTCGTCCTGATACTTTGCTCACAAGATCATGTCACAGCTGATCTTTGATGTCAAATCTACGGTTTCTTTCCTCTCCATGGGCACTACATTGTACCCGGGGGATGTTATCTTCACCGGAACGTACGTCTCTTACACATTTTACTCAAGCTCCAGTACTAAGCGACGCGTCAAGGCCCGGGACGCTCCCCAATGCTCAAGGAGTTTGGTGGGTATTTTCCGCTTTTATCTCGTCTCCTGCTGACATCTTCGTAGGTTGGTAGACAAAGATGTCGTCGAAGTCGGGGTGGAGCAAATTGGGACATCGGTTAACACTGTCAAGTTTGTCTGAGATTCACAAAAGTTTACGGATGAAACAATCGATAGACTAATTATTATTATTGTACAACTCGGTGATAGTCCATTGGATTATCATTTGAAATATTTTGTCCCATTTTGCAAAACTCGTATCTCAGTCATTTCTTTCCTTCAAATATAGGTGAAAAATGTTGCGTTTGGTTCTATTATTTATTGTGTTGTTGCCCATCAGCCTTCCCTCCTGAGGTATCTGCTACAGAGGTGTACAACACAACCAGAGTGTACAGCTCAGTGGTCAAATACTGTATACTGTATGGTCTCAAAAGTTCAGTTTCCAGTCGCCTTTAGGGCTGCGCAACCGTCGCCGTCTATCGCTTAGACGGGCCCGTCGTATGAGACCCGTACCCCGTCCCGTCGAGAAGTTTTCGAATTTTTCTACGGTACGGGTACACCCATTTTGAACCGTCAAAAAATGGCCGTGACAGCCGTCTAGACCGTACTTGTCCTGGTATGGTTGATCTAGCTCCATTTCCAGCATTCGCAGCGATCCTACGAGTCAGAGATTGATCAAGGGAAGTATAATTTACAGGTTTTCCGAGTGAAGGAGTTCTTTGATGGCCTAAGCGAGCAAATATGACTGAACAAGGCAATTGCGCCACATTTCCTGATAGCTTCCGTAACGGTTTTGAGGTCACCCTGGTTATTTATATTGACCAGTGAGTCTTCCTTTGCATTCCCGAGATGAAATCCGACCTTAATTGGACAGCTAACACAGATATTGTCACGGTATTGTGATACCAAGCCCACCAAATCTGATCCAAGTAGGTAAGTAGCACTTTCTAATATCACTAGATCACCTTCTCACCTTTAGGAGCTTCATAATCGTTTTATCTTGAGACACGTCTCCCGTCAAACGGCCGTTTTCGACGGGTCCCGTCCCGTTCGAGATTTTTGGACGGGTCTTCAAGCTTCAAGACCCGTACCTGTTTTTACCCGTCGATTGTATGGCCGTATCCCGTCGACGGGACAGTGTGCAGCCTTAGTCGCCTCGGCCTACTTTTTATAAAGCTAGAAAATATCAGGCTTGTGAGACTAAAAGTGTTAGTGAAGGTTTCTCGTCTGGTGAGATGTCTCGATAGAGCTCAGCGCACAAAGTCCTCAGTATTCTGACCGAATCGCCTCGAGTCGATTTGACGATAGGCTCGGAGACTTTCACACAGTTATGTGGTCTAATGCCAAGGTATTCGAGAAGCCTCTAACTGAGCTCTGGATCAACAGTGCCTTTCGCAGGAGCAGCCAACCAGTCTTCAACCTCCTTCCATGATGTTTGGTTCGTATTGTCGTGATACATTTGATCCCTAATGTCAGACCAATACGACGAAATAGCACCGAAACCATCTACTACCGTATGGGATGCCAAATGAGATGGAAGAGCTTCTTACCACTACAGTATTTGACTATTGAGCTGTACACTATGGGTCAACTGTACAGTAGTGTAACGGATAGTTACTTCTTCAGCTGTGTCGCAAAAAGTGGGAAAGTCTGATCAGCGCTGACGAAGTCTGACGGCCTGATCAGGCCTGATCAGGTCTGCTGAGTTCGCCGCGGAGTGTGATCAGACTGTATCAGACCTCGTCAGAGCTGGTCAGTTCATCATTGATTCATCACCGAATACAGGCTCTAATGGCTGGTAGAAATATGTTGTAGTCAGTCCTTTGTCGTTCCAATTGGTATTGCAGCAAAGGAGGTCTCGAGCCAGAGACCATTGTCATCTAGGGATACATATCTGACCTGGAACAAGTTGAAGGGGTGCTCCTCTGAGTCCTCGATTCTTTCACATGTACCATAAAGAAGAAAGACTCTAAGAGCAAGATGTCAGACTTTCGCAAAAGGCTGACTAGTCAGACTGGATCAGGTCTGATCAGAAGATGGGTATATATACAGGAAAGTAACATATGTTCTAGTTGACTCTATAGTAGTCAAACGTGTCTGCATAAGATTTCTTGTTTTAATGTCGCACAAGTTTGACTCTGTCCTTTCACAATGTTTAAATGTAAGTCCATACAGGTCCATACTCGTAAGTTGTAGTAACCAAGTAAAATACTGACCAGTACAACTCACTCTCGGGTGGCAGTACTGTGGAGACCTTTTAAAGCCTTTTGCACCTTTCATTGAACAGCCCTTTTCACCACTTATCAGGCCGGTCAGCCTGATCAGCGGCGTCAGAGACGATCAGGCCTGTTCAGGCCTGTTCAGACCTGCTCACACCCTTCTCAGCCTGATCAGGCTCAAATACTCCGACGGCCTGACCAGCACTGACCAGTTCTTTTCAGCTCTGGTCATCTAATTTGAGATTTTGCGACAATGCATAGCTTTACTTAAGCATTGATTCGCCTATATAAGACTCGATGCATCTACTTTTTTACTTTATCTTCTTTACTACTGTAGTTTTCCGACCGGAAGTTCATTCCCACGCTCGTCACATGACATGTCACGCTATTTTTTCAGTTCAGACCTCCGGATTGAGCGTGACAGTCCAGTTCAAGAAAATGTCCGATACTTTTTGGATTGTCCATTGAGCAGTTGGATTTGCAAGGGAATGTTTTTATTGTTTTGGCACACAAAAAGAGGCTGAAAAACAGTGATTCTAGCTGCTTTTAAGGCTTTTTTGAGCCGTTGCGGCGAGAAATTCCCTTTTTGGGCCCGTGGGAATGTCACACCTCCCAGTTCAGAGCTCAAAATCTAGCGTGATGTCACGCTATTTTCAGTTCAGTTCAGCGCCCAGTGTGACGCGTGACGAACTTCCGGTCGGAAAACTACAGTACTCACCATCAGCACTGTGAACCCCAATATACTTGGTCTTGTTCATCGGTGCACGTGTAAGAGAAGGTCACAAGGCAATCCAGCCTTTACACCTTTACAAGTAGCCATTCATGCCTTAGATACATGCTAAATATATCATTTTTCTAAAACATAGAATGGACTGAAACTCCACTAGGAGAAGTGCTAATAAGCACAATACCAGAGCCATTTCCCATAGTCCAGTATCGGTCACATCAGCAAGATGACAAATAACTTTTTTGACTTGTACAAGTAGCTACAAGTAGCACAACACGCTAAAACACGCAAAAATATGCAAAAAGTGCAAAAAGCGCAAAAGTGCCAATGGACATGTCCATTTTCCAAAAAAGCGCAGATTTTACTCGTTCATGACAAGTGCAAAAAGTGCAGAAAAGTTGTAAAAAGCGCAAAAAGCGGGAAAAGTGGTGGGGACATACCAGCACCAAACACCTATATTTTGAGAATGAACAAGTTCTTTTCATTTCCTCATTGCACATCAGCAGTATTTGGTACTCACTTATCCACTAGGTACATAGTACTAGAGTCCGCTTTTTCCGCTTACCGCTTTTCCGCTTGTAACAAGTGGAAATACGGAAAAAGCGGAGAAGTGAATTACAATTTTGCTGATGCAATCAGCAAAAGCTACAAATAATAATGTTGGTATTGTGCCCTCTATTGGATATGTATATCAATATTTGAGGTCTGGAGCAGACTGGAGGTACACTCACCTGAACTCTATGCAAAAATCTTGAGGTATTTCGCAACAAATCCCTCGCAGTAGAGCAGAAACAGATTTGATGCCCAGTATGTCACATATGTGACATGATTTGAACCTTCAGCCGTGGAACAGTCAGCCATCCTCTACAGCAAGAACGATGCAAGCCAACTATGTCATGAATGGTATCATGAACACTGCTGGATCACATTCGGACATCATCTACCCAGTTCTTGTTGATGATCTCGGCCAAAATACAAAGCATGCAGCTCAGCCATTTGTCATGCCCCAAGGCATGGCTGCAAGGATTGGCCTGTATCTTGGTCAGATATTGACCATTGGCCTTGAAATTTGGATCAGAGACACTTGGTATATCTCACTCAAGGCTCATACACTTCAGCTGTATTTGCTACACTTGGATTCTGAATGCTAGTGTCATCTTCATTTGAGTGTACAGGCCAATGGTCAAATACTGTATTTTTTTGTTTGGACAGGTCAGGACAGGTCTTGCGAGTATTTTTCGACAATCTTTTGGGAGCCTAGACGTCGAAATGATATCAATAGTGATATTGCAGTGATTACTAATCTTTCATCCGTGGATATATAATCACGCGATACATCCTTCATGCGCCAACGTAGCACAATGGTAGTGCACTGCTTTCCTACGATGGGACTTGAACCCACGGGGCACGGGGTTCCTCAGTGAGGCAGAGGCTGTGGGTTCGAGTCCCATCGTTGGTTCTCAATCTTATTTTAGTCCTTTTTGCTCCGCCGCTAGGCTGCCTTTTTTTTTTTTTTTTTTTAAGTCCACTTTAGCCGGTTAACTTTGGGCACTCCAGAAGCTCATTCATCTCCCAACGACCAGTACAATACCGGCTTCAAGTTCTGGGAGGTATAAGTGGAGTCCGGCATGACAAGAGCAAGACTCGGAGGTCCGTTACTTCCTTGCCCCCTGTCTTCGTGCAGAATTCGCCAGAAACGGAAAAGACCACCTGTGCCCGGTCAACCTTGAGCACTCCTTGAGAGACCTCCGGGAGCCATTTCTCTCCGAAATGGCACAGAATATTGGCTTCAAGTCCTGGTAGGTCAAGGAGAGTCCAGCCTGACAAGAGGTTCACTGTAAGTTGCTTGCTTTTTTGCACAAAAATTGAAGACGAGACTGATGGGGTATAGATTCGGATGGATTCAAGACCGCCAATTAGCGGACCATCGATGGGTGAACACTGAACTCGACCAGGATGTGAACGTGTGGACAATGACAGGGTCGGGACCCAGGCTGTGGGTTCGAGTCCCATCGCTGATTGGACAATTGAGCGATAGACTCCTTTCCCCGTCGCAAGCTGCATTTTTTTTTAGTCCTCTCCCTCCGAGCTGCTCCACTTTCTCTCGAGTGAGTGATGAAAAGCGCGCCTCAGAATGAATGGGACCAACAAGACTTGTACATTACGACGAACTGGCTCCTCATGACGGGTATCAAAACTTGACTGATAACATACATACAACATCCACCTACAAGAAGCTCAAGAAGAGAACCCATTGAGCAAGTTTACCGCCTGCATCCCGCTACCAATATTGACATAGTCGAGCATAACAAAGTTGGGTGCTACACCACCGGCAAGGCTTGTACAACCATTCGCATTCGCCAGAATGGAAGGGACACCATTGGTCGTACCGGCTTGCTCGGGATCACTGAGCAGAATCCCGAAAATCTGTACAGAGTCAAAAAATGTCGAGCTGGAAGAACCGAGATACGTACGTCGATGTTGAGATTATGGTTCAACATGCTAAGATGATCAGCAGGGCTCAAAGGTCCTGAGATCCGGTCGACGCTGCAAGGGAATGTGGCGTCGGTGACAGAGAATGGTGGTTCCCAGAGCTAGTATAAGAGATCAGCGAAGGAAACCTCGACGAGACTTTATATACCATGTCGAATTCAGACAGAATGTACGGGACCGAGTTATCTACACCCGAATCGATAAAGACTACAACACGTTTGCCAGAGTCAATCATGGAGCCAAGGGTCGGCCATTCGGAGCGCTGGAGAACCTCAGAAAGAGAAGCAAAGGAGACCAAGCAAGCTGACCTTCATCGGGATATGCGGGGGAACAAAGGCCAGGTCGCTGATACCAGAAGTCTGGAAAGCAGGAGCCCAGACATCTGACATCGATAGTCCTTCCGGGTTCGTAAATAGTAATGTGATAACTTCATTAGGGTTGGCATCCAAGAATGTCTTGACTTTGGTCAGGTAATCGACGACGAGACCCCCATCGAAAAGAGTGCAGGCTGTTTCCTTGATCAGCAGGATAAGCGAGATCTGTGGATAGACGCACTGGTATGACAGAAATGTATTTGGTTGTTGTTTCTGCATGATGGGTTGAGCGCTGCATAGCGAACAGAGATAGAGATGACGCACAAATGAGCCTGAGCCTGCAAGAATCTCACACCGAGACCCAGCTGGGTCGGAATATCCACCTCTTGATCTCGAGCGACTGTAAACCATGAGCCCATTGAATTCAGAGAACTGGATCAGACGGACGGGCAAAAGGATCGCTGCTGAAAGCGAATGAATCATGCGAGCCAAAGAAAGTCGTGTTTCCGTATGGTCGAGCACAGAGCTCAGCGCGACCGTTGCAAACAGTGGCTCTGAGAATGGATTAGAACGAAAACCGCCGATATTTCTCATTAAACGAACCGTTTCTCGGGCAAAGAGACCCCGACGACACCGCGAATCGAGAGAAGGGATAGAATGAGGGGTGAGAACAGCATGGTGGCCAGTCACCAGCGATGGCCTGCACGATGCTTATAAAAAGAAATGAAAGGTGCTGGGAAAGGAATTCGAAGGACGATGTACAGCCCCAAAATATCAGAAGAGATCATACAAGGATTGCGACCGCGTGCTACCAAAGCAACGTGCTATGGTCACAAGCCACAGCGCTGGCAGAGCAAGAATTGGATGGGACCATCGCTAATAAGATCATGTTGGGAAACCAAGAGCTTGGTGGTTGCCTTGTGGAGCCTCGAATAGGCCAATAAAGGCGCCGACACGGATCAGCCCGGATCATTTGTTTAGCCCCCGCTGCACCAGCAGCGAGATGGAATGATTCGAACATGTTTCTGTGCAATGGAATGTGACATTCAATGCTGGAATACGAATGATTAACGATACAGAACCCGAGAAGAACGAAAGCTGAACGGAAAGCTTGACAGCATGTAGCAAACAAAACCTCGAACAAATGCAATCTACTTAGTACCAGTCATCAAAGTTGGAGTAACCAGAAATCGGCTCTGAAATGACATGACGAGTACCTGGAAAGCCCTTCAATCCGACCTCGATTCGCTTCGCCAAATCATGAAGCTCCTTTGTCTCCATGCGAATCACAATCTTTTCCAGATGTCCTCTCGGGATAGATCTGGCTTCAACCAAGCGAACCAGTGCATCGACAACTTCAGTCGTGGCGTCGAGCCGCACATCGAAGATTTTGAGACGAGGGACCAAAGCAAGAGTGGAATTGCCAGCGAGCCGAGCTAACATTGTTGTGCCAATGATAGGCTTATTTTCGAATGCCGAGATGATCAAACGTGTCAGGGATGGCATGCATTGGAGCACTTTAGTGAGTTTTTTATTGTTCAAGTCACATATTCCGTGAACAGAGAAGGAGGTCAAGGTCTTGGCGATGACTGATCGATCCATGAATGCAACAAAGTGCTTTTGTGACCAGGGGATATGATCAGGATCATGACAGACAATCTGCAGGCCTTTCAGACCAGGCAGCGTCAGACTCGTCAGAAGATTGCCGATGCATTTGCATCGCTCGAAACTGGCATTAGGGTCACAGCGTAAACCTGGTACTCCACAGCATCGCCCGCGGAAGCAAGTCATATCGACGCTGAGATAGTGAAGAGGCCGCGGTGATTGACAGACCAAGGGATGAGCGTAATCACTGTACCGGCACTTCAAGACCGAGGACACGACGTTGGTGAATTTGGAGAGTGAGGTGGAAATCTTTCTCGTCACAGTAAATGCATCGGCTTCGATGAGGAGGAATTGAGTGCTCTTCACTGGCAGGCTAGTCCAGAACCCTGTCTCTGCATCGTCGACATTCTGGATGACTAGAACTCGAATATTGGTCGCGGTTGGCAGCCACGGAAGTCGGACCATGCCGTCTGACTCGGTAGGGCCTATTTTGACCGCAGAGAGTTGATCAAATACTGGGTTTGCAGCATCAAATGGATCTGAATCGCCGCTAATGTTCATTTGTTGGATGCGAGAAGAAACCTGGCATAACTTGGTTGTAAAAATGGAAGGCCAAGGGCGGTTGTTGAAGCACTGTAGCCAGAGCTTCAGTGGATGTTGAGCTGAGCGCTGGAGGGCAACTTCCAGGATGTCCTCAGGGAAGGTTTGTGAATCGTTGAATCCGCAGTCATCGTCCTCTTCATAGCAGTACTGAGTGTATTCCTCCCTCGACAACTCTATATCGTGATCGCCGAGTATAATCGTTGCCCAGAGTGATGGCGTCGAGACTGCAATGCTGCGCCAGTGGCTGCATACTGTTGCAATAATGAAAGGCTCCCTAAACAAAGAACCGCTGATGCAATCGCTCATTCTTTCGAAAGGGTCATCCCAGAAATCGATGGTGCAGAAAAAGGAGAAGATCAGAGCTAAAAGCTCGGGTGGAAGACGATGGATGGGGGCAATAAAGGATTGGTGAATGAATATTTCATGGTTGAGCCTGGCCTGGTGCTTCTCGACGAGCTCTATGACGCCACGAAGGCGCAAAATCTCGTCGCTGCAACGTGTCACCTCTCCTTCAGCAGCTCCGGAACTGAGTAACTGAATGGCTTCAGTGTCATTCTGAGACATGTATTTGGACATTGAAAAGTTGGGCAATGGTAGACTGAATTCATAGGTGCAGTTGCTGCAGGAAACCGCGATTCGACTACCTGTTGACCAAGACCGTGAGCTAAAAAGACAGTGAAGGGGATTGACCTGACCTGATATATTCTCTCTCCCATCGGCAACGACGATTTCGTTCTGAGGGTGGATCGAGGAAATGGTCGATTGGTGACCCTGGTCGAGAATGACCTGGTGATTCTCGATTTTCTCTATAATCTCTCGTAGACGAGAAAACTCATCGCTGCAACGCGTCACCTCTGCTTCAGCGCCGGCAATGAATGACTGAATTGCTTCAGTTTCAGATGGAATGAGATTCTGACGCGTGGAACTGGAATTTACGAGGCTGGGTGATGATTTGAAGGCGAATTCGTAGGTGCAGCTGCTGCAGGGAACCACAATTCGACTGGCTATGGTCTACTGTGAGCGAAGAAAGAAAAAAGAGATGAACTGACCAGCTGCATTATCCTCCAGACACATTTTTTCCCTTTACCCAAAGGAGACCGTTGAAGAGCGGCCCCAGGTGATGGTCGACCAGGTCCGGAACAAGTTCCGCAACAAGGCCAAGAATAATCTTTCGTGGGTATGTATTTGGGGCTCTCATCGTACTCTCAGCACCCAGCGATGCACGTAATGCAGAAACCGCTAGCTTCAAGGCCCGAATCGCTGTACTCAGCAGATGAGATAGAATGATTTCGAACATGTTTCTGTACAATGCAATGTATCAGTACTGGACTACAAATGATTGATATACAGAACCTGAGAGCAACGAAAGCTGAATGAAAAGCTTGACAGCATGTAATAAGAACCGAAACCTCGGAAAAATCTAATAATCTAGTCAAAATCTAGTTCATCCAGTCACCGAACACGAGGCGAGCCGAACCTGGAGACGACATTATGGTGTGACGAGTACCTGGAAAGCTCTCCAATCTAACCTCGAGTTCCTTCTGAATCACAAAGTCAGGAAGCTCTTGCCCCTCAGGTATCCGGACCACAATCTCTTCCAGATTTCCTCTCGGCGAAGACCTGGCTTCAACCAAGCGAACAACTGCAATCATAGCATCCAAGGTGCCACATATATGCAAGTCAAAGATCTTCAGTCGAGGGACTAAAGGAGAGGTTGAATCGCCAGTGAGCTGTGCCAGCATTCTAGTGCTGATAATCGGATTCTTTTCGAAGTTGAGACGATTAACCGCGTCAGAAATGGCATGCATCGCAGCGCTTTGGCAAGTTTTCTGTCGTTCAAGCCATCTATTCCGTGAAGAGAGAATGTTGTAAGTCTCTCGCTGATGCCTGAGCGATCTATGAATGCAGAGAAGGGATCATGGGACCAACGGACACCCCAATTATCAGCCGACGAGCCAATGATCTGGAGGCCTTTGAGACCAGGGAGAGTTAGAGTCGTCAGAAGATTCCGAAGGCATTGGCACAAAGGGTCGAAATCTGAGAATTCATCGTCAGAGTCCAGATCGGCGCAGGACCTCTCGTAGCAGGTCATGTCAACGCTGAAGTTATGAAGAGACTGTGGGGTCGATTGGCAGTCCAAATGTAAAATCGAAGTGTTCGCACATCAGGACCGATGACGCGAGATTGGGGAATTTAGAGAATGCAGAAACTGCTTCTGGGATATTGCAAGCATCGGTATGAATGAAGAGGAATCGGGTACTGTGGAAGGGAAGCTGATCCCAAAAGCCTGCGTCTGCTTCCCCCAGATTCTCGAGCAGAAGGAATTGGACTTCGGCTGCAGTTGACAACCATGGTAGGCCCATGATACCTCTCGGCTGGTTGTAAGGCTCGTTAGGGATGATTGAAACGGCAGAGAGTTGATTAAGGACAAGGTGTGGTGAATTTGGTACATGAAATGGATCTAGGTCGCCGCCGACGTATAGATGCTGGATTCGAGAGCAGACCTGACGCAACTGACTTGTGAAGCTTAATGGCCAGCACAAGTCATTGTAGCGGTCTGCCCAGAGCCTCAGTGGATGCTGAGCTGACCGTTGGAGGGCGACCTCGAGGACCTCATCGGGGAAAATTCGTGATTCATCCAAATCTCCTTCCAAATCTTCATCTGCCTCGTATTCCTCTCTCGTTATTCCCATGTCATCTGACCCCTTGAGCATGATAGTTGACCACAGCGACGGCGTAGATACAGCAATGCTACGCCACTGGCTGCATACCGTTGCGACAATGAAAGGTTCTCTGAATACGGAACCAACGAGATGTTCCTTCGACTGGTATGGTGTCCAGTCCTGAAAATCAACGATACAGAAAAAGGAAAAGATGAGAGCTAGAAGCTCGGGAGGAAGGCGATGAATCGGGGAAATGAATGATTGGTGAATAGATATTTCATGGCTGAGCTTGCTCTGGTGCTTCTTGACGAGCTCTATAACGCCACGAAGGCGCAAAATCTCGTCGCTGCAACGCGTCACCTCTCCTTCAGTAGCTTCGGAAATGAATGATTGAATGGCCTCAGTGTCGTTCTGAGGCGTGGATTTGGACATTAAGAGGTCGGGCAATGGCAGAATGAATTCATAGGTGCAGTTGCTGCAGGAAACCGCGATTCGACTATCTGTTGACCAAGACCGTGAGCTAAAAAGACAGTGAAGGGGATTGACCTGACCTGATATATTCTCTTTTGCAGCGACGATCCCGTTCTGAGGGTGAATCCAGGACATCGTCGATTGGTGACCCTGGTCGAGATGACCTGGTGCTTCTCGATTTTCTCTATAATCTCCCGTAGACGAGAAACCTCATCGCTGCAGCGCGTCACCTCCGCTTCAGCGTCGGCAATGAATGACTGAATTGCTTCAGTGTCGGATGGAATGAGATTCTGACGCGTGGAACTGGAATTTACGAGGCTGGGTAATGGTTTTTTGAAAGAGAATTTGTAGGTGCAGCTGCTGCAGGAAACCACGATTCGAGTGTCTATAGAATACTATGAACGAAGAACCAGAGGAAATAATTAGACTGACCAGCTGCAGTATCCTCCAGACACATTTTTTCCCTCTACCCCGAGACCGTCGAGGAAGAGCGGCCACCGGTGATGGCCCGGAATAAGTCGCAAAAAGGCAGCTCCAATTCTTCGTGGGATATTTGGCGCTCTCGTCTTACTCTCATCCAGCCATGGCACGAAATACAGAAACCGCTAGCTTCAAGGTCCGAATCTACATTATCATCGTGGATCACCTCGCTGACCTTGCAGCAGTTCAACCACACGATGATCCGTGTCAAGGATCCCGTCGTATCCCTCAAATTTTACACCGAGGTATGGGCCATCTCGAGTCAGGTTGCAGCAGCTCAATGTACAATAGGTACTGGGAATGGATCTGCTGTCTGGTAGGCTGAAATCGCCTCCATCCGTCGCATGCAGAAACCAATATGTCTGGGACAGAACAGAAATTCGACGATTTCACGCTCTATTTCTTGGCTTTCGACGAGCACAACGGAACCTTGACCGCCGAGGAGAAGAAAAAATCTAGGTTCTCTCGTGAAGGCAAGCCTTGTCTATCTCTTCCTTGAGAGCCCTTCTCAGCTAGCGCTCCAGGCGTCCTTGAATTAACCCATAACCATGGCACGGAATCTGATCCCAATTTCGCTGGCTACTCCAGCGGAAACAGCGAGCCCGGTAAAGGATTTGGCCATATCGCGATTACGGTGCACGACGTCGACCAGGCCTGCGACCGATTCGAGAAGCTCGGTGTCACGTTCAAGAAACGGCCTTCCGATGGGAAGATGCGCAATATCGCGTTCATCTTGGATCCAGATGGGTAAGTCTTCGCTGTTATTTCGTGATTCAGACCTGATGTTCATCTGCCAGCTACTGGATTGAAATCATCCCCGGAGTCCTTGATTTCAAGAAGTAAAGGAAAAAGATGTGTATCCATTTGTTTGTACTAAGCTCCTTGTCAATGAAAAAGTTCGGTTCATACCCTAAGGAATCGATAGCAGAAGATAAAAGGCATACAAGATCAGAGCAGCAATGATAAGTCGGTTCTCTAGAGGGAATCGGGTTCGGGTTCGGGTTCGCTATGAGCTCCTCTGTCCTTGACACGATACTCTGGTCGCGCGCAACCGATGATTATCAGTGTCGTTACTGACCGGCGCCTATTCATTTCGGTCATTTCAACGATCCAAGTGACTAGGGAAAATGTTGAATTCTTCAGCAGAGACCTTGCTTGAGAGGAAAATCATTACCAAGTTCTTCAATGATTCATGCTGAGGCATCCCCCTACTCTTCGAAACAGACATTCGTCCAAAACAACTTGAATAGAATGCCACCAGCCGAGGTCGAAACCAGGACATATATGGCTTCCGGAGACAGTCTTCCGGTCCTCGTTGCCATGGCCAATTGACCCGCCTTTTCAGCATGACAATTGACTTATACACCGAATTGACCGGTCAGTAACAACACTACAGTAATAATAGATTAGTCGCGGAAATGTTGCGCCCCCATTTCATCGTCCCAGACGTCAAGTCGCCGTAAGGATATCTTGGATGCTGAGCAATGAGTGGCTGAGAATACTGTATGATGATGAGCTCTGGTCGAGGTCCTGGTCCACTTCCGGATACCAATATGCTTCTCTCTTTCAGCCGTCTCGACCGTCACATTGCAGTTCGTGCATTTCCATGGTGCTGCTGCCGCTCGATGTTCACCGCTATCCAGATGACCCCAGGCATTTCCCTGCAGCATCGAGATGTCACAGGTGAAACAATGCCATAGCGGAGAATTGTAGCGATGGACGATGCTGTAAAAATGCTTTCGTTTGTTCTTTGTTCGCATTGAAACGTTGCAAGCAGGACAGGTCCAGCGCCGGCTTCAATTTAAAGCAGCCGCGGCCTGGGGTTCGTTCGGCGCCATAGTAGCTGGATTGCCAGTCAGATATCATCATCGACAAGAGAAACAGCGAACGCACCTGTCTGTTCAGTGCTAGCCGGGCTGGCGGCTTGACTGAGGTTGCTCTCGAGGTCGGAACCTTTTAAAGATATCTTGAGCCGGTCCTTCGTGTCTTATTGGAGACATTTCGTCAAAGAGCGCCTTTCAGGTATTGGACCATCCTTTCTTGAAGCCAGATGTCAATACAGAAAGGAATCAAAGAGAATAGACGAACCTGGGTGCCGTTCATTCAGTGGGATATCCTTGCTCCCCTCTTCCTTCGTGTTCCCATTTCTACAAGCTGCTCTGAAGCTGCAAGCAGGCTGCAGACATAGTCGAGCAGCCCCGACGACTGCTGGAGAGTTCGTTGAATGGAAGCTAATTTAAACGACGAAGATGGGAGGGAAAAGGTTTTCAACCACAGCGACCTGAAAGTTGATATGAAAATAATGCTGCAGCATCAAGGAGCCAGCGGTTGAGGCTCTTTCCGTTGTGCCACCATGGTCCTCTTTGATTGGGAAACGGGGTGTACCAGAGGCCCAGCCAGAAATCGCATCGGGACGCCGTCGTTTCATAGGCCAGAGTCGCCAGACGGGATCGGCGATTATGTCGTGATGAATCGTTGTCGCTTTTAGGATGAGCTTCTTCAGTGAATAATCTGACGTGTAGCTGTGAGATGGACGACTGTGGAGAGTCATTTAGTCATGCTATCTTGCTGAAAAAGCTCGAGCTTGCCTGTCTGTATTGCCGTTTCCGTGCTAAGCCACCTATTTGTACATTGAGAAGCAAGCTCCCAGAACGAATGGTGAGCGCCATGGAACCCAAAGAGCATCTTGTCCACGAGGTTATCTCGATTTCAAGGCCATGGTCTTCGAGAACAGAACAAGATCATTTTTCGTTTCTTTTTCACGTGCAAAATTGGTTCTTGCCAGATGGGAGTTTTCCGCCCGTCCACGTGCCGCCCGATTTGGAAATAAGTCATGTGCTGACCAAACCAGTTCGTCTTCGGCTCGGGTCCACTAAATCAACGATAAAAAGTCATTTTTCAAAAATATTCTGCTAGTTGTCTAGAGTTGTCTCTGTTCTTTTTGAAATGAATAAATAATTATATACAGAACTTCTGTTAAACTCAGGTCTCTCCAAGGTTGCCGGAAGAGTACCCGCCACTCGCTCCCCTCCCCTCCCTCGCAAGCTCGGGGGGTCCCCCGAGCCGGGGAGTCTCAGGCGGGCACGCTAAAGACTCGTTCCGGCTTTTGACATATATGGAGAGGGACCATCGTCAAGCCCTTCAAAAAGAAGGAATCAGCCAGCCTCGAACACCCAACAAACATGAGAGTCATCAACAATTACAGCACGCTAAACCACTGAACATGGAGGCTTTAGGAACAAGCTGTGTATTCATAATAGGTAAGGGCCCAGGTCACACAATCTCTCACGTCATCGAACTGGTTTGTTGATTTTGAGGTCACCTGATTTCTTCCCTGATCGGGAAGCACGTGGACGGGCGGAAAATCAAAAACTGTTCTGGCCTCTTTGAGCCACGTGGCCCACCTCGCAAATGGAAACCTTTCCGGACATTCCAGACGACATTGTCCGTCTCATTCTCGAGGCGATGGTCGAAAATGACCATCTCGCTGCTAAGAATCTTGTCTTCGTCGCTCGAAATGTCCAAAAGTGGTGAGACGCATACTTAGTACCGTTTCCTCCAGACGGTCAAGCTGAGCGTGCCATTTCTAGGATTCAACCATTGCGGTTCAAAGCAATCTTTATTGGCAATGAATATCGTGCCAAAACCTTCCTCCAAGAGATTACCTCGAACCCGGACAGACTTGGAATTCATGTCGAGACCATCACCCTCATGGATAATGGTGCTGTGATGAAACACGCAAAAGCCATCGTTTCTTCACTACCGAACCTGATTACACTGGGAATCTGGTTATCAGCAGAGGATATTCCCCGATTTTTTCCTTTCAATTCGTTGTCTTTGAGACGATTGTCACTTTCTCTCATCAGTCTTCCCGAAATGAAAAAGGCAATACCGCTGCTCCCGACTTCAATCACCCATCTCGAACTATTTGGCAGATATTCTCCTCTTGAGCCCCAGGCCAGTCTCATACATCTAACTCGACTCACGCATCTCCTTGTTTCCGCCTGGAACCAGGACGTCCGTGCACTTGTCGACAGCCTCCCTCTCTCCATCCCGAAATCAGTGCGGCAGATCCTCATTTTCGTCGGGCCACACGGGGACTTTCGCAATCTGTCTCCACGGTTCACCAGCGAGCGCCGTGACCCTCGAATCATGTTTGCCGCGCTTGAGCGGCACTTGTGTCGTCTCTCTGGCAAATGGACTGTCTTCGATGTCAGACCTACCCATTGGTATTTACCAGGCCGTCCGGATATATGAGAGAAGGCGGCAGAGCTGCAACGGAAGCTTGCTGCGAAGTCCTTGATCACCCAATCCGAGACTGTCATTTGACAGCAAACAAGGAATTGCAAGTCTTGGGTCTCATGCTAGAAGTTGGTCATACTCTCTCAGACCTGGAAACCCTATTGATTCCTTCTCGCAGAATCTTTTGATGCAATGAAATCGAGGGTATGGGTGAAGAGCTCAAATTGGGACGCTGTTGAAGGTCAAATTTGGTCAAAATGGTCAACTTGATCGGAAAACACTAGAATTGGGGGCAGAATATGGACCGTCGATCGCATCAAATGGTCAGGCCGAACCTACTTTTACCATACCCTTAAACCTTTCAGGTTTTAACCACTCTACGAAGCATATTTACGAATTTCGATACCAAAGAGAATTACATACGACATCCGAATGAAAAGCACAAGATTGTATCAAGTAGACCAATGGTCAAACCCTCTGAATCTCATCTACCCATTCAATGAACGACGGATACCGTATGCGAGCCTTGGCGGTGCTGTAACGTGTACCCGCAAAGTTCAGCTTCATTCCTTCCTCGAGCCTCTCCCTCGTTTCAGGAAGTTCCTCCAGGCGCACCACGATCTCTTCCAACCTTGCTGGTCCAGATCTCAGCCTGACCAAATTGACGATTGCATCGACGGCGTCTTCTGTATCATCGATCTCGACATCAAAGAATTCGAGACAAGGAAGCAACGAAGCGGTACCAAGTTGTTCCAATATTGGGATACGAATGATGGGTCGATCGTCGAATGCTGAGACGGTTAAGCGCGTCAAGAATGGGACTGAAAGAAACAGGTTCTGGAGTTCGTCGTCATCCAGACCATCTAGGTTGTGAAGATAAAGAGAGGTCAGACTTTGTTTGATCGCTGAGCGCTCGAGGAATCCAGAGAAATGTGCTTGCGACCAACAGGCTCCAGGGTAATCCCAGTCGGCTTTAAGCTGCAAGCTTTTCAAACCAGGGGTGGTGATACTCGATAGAAGATTCTCAAAGCAATGACAAGCCTCAAAGTCGTCGGGATTGCTGCTGGTTTGGACGCATTGCCGCTGGTAGCAGCTCAGTGTGACCTCGAGATGATGAAGAGTCTGTGCGGCTTTCCATGCAAAGGGGAGAACAACGTAATCGTTGAATCCGCAGCTAAAGCCCGAGGATGTGGTGTTTGTGAATTTGGTCAAGATCTCTATTGCCTCGCGCATAAGAAGAAACGTCCGGAATAGCAGGAATTGGGTGCTCCGGACTGGGAGATCTGTGCAGGATTCTAGGTCTTCGCCGCTGGAATCATGAAGGACAAATGTTCGAACATTGGGTGCCATGGGCAACCATAGGAGTCGACCCCTGCTTCCTTGGGGGTGTAGAGACACCTGGACGGCAGAGAGTCGATCAAACACAAGGTTTAGGGAATTTGGGATGTGAAATGGATCGGTGTTGCCGCCGAGATAGAGATGTTCCACTCGGGAACAGACTTGGCGCAACTTGGTCGTAAGAATCGATGGCCAATAGAATCCCTCAAAGCACTCTATCCAAAGTTTCAGTGGATGCTGACCAGAGCGCTCGAGCGCTACTCCGAAGACGTTCTCTGAGAAGGCCAGGCCGGCTGCTTCACAATCCTCCCTCCACTTCTCTTTTGATCTACCCCCTAGCATAATCGTCGACCAAAGCGAAGGCGTCGAGAGGGCGATGCTACGCCAATAGCTGCACACCGTCGCAATGATGAAAAGCTCTCTGAATAGAGAACCGGCCATGCTATTGCTCTTTGATTCGAAAGGCTCGCAGTCCCAGAAATCGACGGTGCAGAAAAAGGAAAAGATGAGAACTAGAAGCTCGAGTGGAAGACGACGAATCGGGGGCATGGATGATTTGTGAATGGAGATTTCATGGTTGATTTCGGACTGGCGGTTCTCGACTTCATCTATGACGGCTCGCAGATGTGAAACCTCGTCGCTACAGCGCGTCACCTCTTCTTCAGCATCAGCAATGAAGGACTGGATGACTTGGGTGTCGCAAAGAATGATGTTCTGACGTGTGGAATGGGAATCTATGACGCTGGGCATCGGCTTCAAAATGAATTCGTAGATGCAGCTGCTGCAGGTAGCCGCGATTCGACTGCCTATAAATGACTGAGCGAAAACCAGCGGAAAAAATTGAACTGACCAGAAATGTCCTCTTTTCCTTTGGCAGAGGTCATCTCAGCCTGAGGATGATTCAGGCCAAGGAATGACTGGTGAATGGATATTGCATCGGTGAGCTGTGCCTGGTGCTTCTCGACCTTTTCTATAATCTCCTTCAGCCGCAAAATCTCGTCATTGCAACGCATCACCTCCTTTTCAGCGTCGGAAATGAATAACTGGATGGATTCAGTGTCGGATGGAATGTTCTGGCGTGTGGAATGGGAATGCAAGAGACTGGGTAATGATTTGAAAACGAATTCGTAGGTGCAGCTATTGCACGAAACCGTGATTCGACTGCCTACAGATGATGCCTGTGAGCTAAGAAACCAAGGAGAGGTAAACTGACCAGCTGAATTGTCTGCAGGACAGATTCCAACGTCGGAGGTCATCGCGACGGTCGAAGGCAAGATACTTATGACAATTTGCAAAAAAGGAAGAAGTCTATCACAGCATGATCCACGTACTAAACGTACTGAACGCCCGGGCTATTTCTTAATTTTGGTTTTCGAGACTACGCCAGAGCTGGACTAGAGAATAGCTACAGATCAGCCGATTATTTCCGCTTCCAGTTCCTCGTGATAATACTTGTAAACAAACGCTAAAGCCCTAATCTCCCAAGCCAGACTCTAGTATACTGTAGTAAGATAAAGTCGTTGAGAATTTAACATCCTCGACAGTCTTGTCCCTCTGGTCTCGGGCCTCTTGCTTCATGCGCTCTTGGTACTGACGGTATTTTGCCGCCAATATTCGTCTCTTGTGTGCAGGTACCGAGGTTTGGAGACGTGCCCTGATGAGCTCGCTGACAATCCAGCAGTCGCGATATCTGCCTACTCGAGAAAACTTCGCCTGGGTCTGCAGCTCCCATAAGCGAACATTATTGAAGAAAATAGCGAGGACTCACGAGTAGCTTGATTTCTTCAATCCTCTCAACCGGTTGCTTAGTAAAGGGAAGCGAGGTATCCAGTTTGCTGTCGACTAGCTCGTGTACATGTCTCTGGTAAAGAATGAGCAAGGAAGATGAAGACAAACTGGAAAATAGAACCATACCTTCGTTCTGTTATATCTTCTGTCACTCCATTCAGCGACTGAGTCGCGCAAAACGTATCCGCCCTGCCTAGGCTTGCCAGCGCTACCAACAAGTCTGGGGATCAGACCGTCGTCGGAATCGTCGTCAGAATCGTCCAGAAGTTGGACATCGCTATGACATGGACGACGAAAGCCCGCCTGAATGTTCGGGTATGGCGATGGTCGACGGGACCTGGTAGCGGTAGTACGAGTTGGAGGCATTCGCGAGAAGGAGATGGAGAAGTGAAGGTGTCAGGAGGAATATTTATTCCTGCCTTGTTTCAGAGCGAGCTCAAGCCTCGTGTTTCTTCAGGCATCTTATCACAGGATCCGCGGTACTTATTCACACGGTTTCTCGTACATAAAGCCGTAGTTACGAGTGTCGTACCTTACCCTTTTGCCCTATGGCAATATTATCTTAACCGTTCTCTCTTCACCGGGATGCTTGTCGCGAGGGACAAGGATGATTCCTGACACAAAAGGGTCCTCTAGCTGGTTGTGAACCTAGCCGGGTGGTCATCGATATCGACTCGCTCTTCACGGGCGCCATCCCCTTCCTTTCGGCGGCCATTTCCAGGTGGTGCCGTTTCTCGTCTGTTAACCTTAACCGGCAGACATCCGTCCTGTGGCGACCATTTTCAGGTGGTGTCATTTTCCGTCTCTTAACCGGGACAGGTCCATTCGCAACCTCATGCGTTTTCTGTGGCGATGTGACCGTATTGTCCTCGCAGGTCCATTCGCAACCTTATGCGTCTTCTAGCGGTCTATTTGCACAGTGTGCATTTTCAAGCGGCATCATTCCAGTGTCTGGAATTCACTATCCTCTTCAGTGAGGTCCTTCATTCCGAATCCCTTTTTTCCCTTCCAGAGTCTTCGTCCAACGGCTCTTATTCCCGTTGTCTATCATTCACTGCAGACGGTTCATTCTGCATTATCAACCGACAAATTTCCGAGCAGCTTGCTTCACCCAGTTGCTTTCCATCCCTGGTGGCCGATATTGCAGACAGTTCATTCTGCCTTGCCCGTCACTACTTCAGTTAGACATCGATTCCAGCATCTGTCTTGACTGAAACTCTCCTTGTGCCAATGACTATCTAGTCCATTCGGCACGCTCATCATTTCTTTTCGTGACAGCTGTATTTTCGTCAGGCAGCATTTCACGGAATCCAGGACGACATCTTTCTTTTCATTTTGCAGATGTCATTTCCTCACTCGGAATCATTCCTGCTCTCGGAGCCCGATTCTCGGTTACTCAGCCAGACATTGATTTCAACATCTGTCTTGAGCCGAGATTTCACTTTCTCCCAATGTCCAGTGTTTGTCAATTGCACTCGGACATTTCAACATTCCTTTCTTCGATGTCGACACTTTGTTCCACCTTGTCGACATCATCCATTTTTCATTCCGGTGAATCTGTCACTTTGGTCGGCAATTACGTGCACCCCGAGCATTATGACCGGTTCACATTTCACCATCTCCGCGGTGATATTATTGTGGCGCATTCATGGGGCCTTAGTTTGAAGGAGGGTTAGATCTTTTCTGGTTGAACTCTGGAGCCAGGTTTGGGTTATCTAGATGCTTTCGCTCGAAGGAGGGTGTCAGGAGGAATATTTATTCCTGCCTTGTTTCAGAGCGAGCTCAAGCCTCGTGTTTCTTCAGGCATCTTATCACAGGATCCGCGGTACTTATTCACACGGTTTCTCGTACATAAAGCCGTAGTTACGAGTGTCGTACCTTACCCTTTTGCCCTATGGCAATATTATCTTAACCGTTCTCTCTTCACCGGGATGCTTGTCGCGAGGGACAAGGATGATTCCTGACAGAAGGTCCTGAGCTCACGCTTTTATAGGGAATCGGACTATGAAACCATGAAAGAGATACCGCTCATCGGATTCGGACAGCGGCGGGACAGGTGATGGATAAGAACAAAGGAGAACCAGGCTTTTCAAAGCATGCAGCGGAAAGGGGGGCGTGAGAGGTGGAACGGGTCCATTGAACGCTCTGGGAAGCCGTCAGAAGTCGTAGACAAGAACAAAGAGAGCCAAGAATACCTTAAAGCTCCTCCATGATTTCCCAGCCGTCAGAAGAGTAAAATCTGCAAGGCTAGCCCGACAGGCTCGACGAGAACGGGCAAGCCATTATCTGACGCAGTTCCTTATGGTCCATTTTATGTTTCGTACGATGAAATCACCAGGAGAGATATCCACAAAAGCAAGACGTATATTGATATTGTGGTTCCGGATGATGAGGCGGCTACTTCCAAATTGGGTTTTGCCTTCCACCATGAGTCTGACCATCACGACATTTCTCACATTCGTCTACAGGCCGGCATGAAAATGCAGCGGAGTCAAGCTCATTTCTGCATCTCCTTAATCTCGCCTCAAAAAAATTCCTGCATGGCACATTTTGCTTGTTCTTGATGTTTTCCATCACAATCGACGGAAAAAGACGCGGCTTTCGCACAACAGCCTTGAATGCTATGGGAGAAAGGGCTGAGAGAATCAACTTGGTCTCAGTCTGAGGAAATAAGGCCGGAAATGGTGCACGACCTGTAGATGTAACAATGAGCTTACGACCACCCCATAGAATAGATATCCCCCCCTGTATCGGTGGAATGACGCTCTGAGCATTGTGTCTGCGTTGTCTTTGAAGCATTGCTCTCGGTATGGTTAGTCTTTTTCTCGACCATACAACGCTGACATCATGCAGACTTTTCCGTTCATGGCCTGGAAACTCCTTGGAAGCTCCTGCAAGAAATTAGAATTCTACGGACAGTCTGCCCATCCAGATGTTGCAGCAATGTCAATCAAATCACAGTCTCAGCTTCTCGAGAAGAATGTCTCACCTAACGAAAGTCGAACGAAATCTTCGGTGAGTTGAATAGCTTTTAAGTTTTATGATAGCTTCACTAGTGGCCAGCATTTTGCTTGGTGCTGGTTCCTCGCTGAGCCTTTTTACTCCAAAACCAGCACTCCATACTTAGTTTATAATTCTACAATAGTACAAAGAGTGATTTCGTTACCAAAGAGAAGCAAGTATTACATACGACATCCGAATGAAAAGCACAAGGTTGTATCAAGTAAACCAATGGTCAACCCTTTGAATCTCATCTACCCATTCGCTGAACGACGAAAAATACGGGGAGCGAGCCCTGGCGATGGTGTAACGTGCACCCGCAAAGTTCAGCTTCATTCCTTCCTCGAGCCTCTCCCTCGTTTCAGCAAGTTCCTTCAGGCGCACCACAATCTCTTCTAACCCTGCTGGTCCAGATCTCAGCCTGACCAAATTCACGACTGCATCGACGGCGTCCTCTGTATCATCGATCTGGACATTGAAAAACTTGAGACGAGGAAGCAATGAAGCGGTACCAAGTTGTTCCAATATTGGGGTGCGAATGATGGGCTCATTGTTGAATGCTGAGACGGTTAAGCGTGTCAAGAATGGGACTGAATGAAACAAGCTCTCGAGTTCGCCGTCGTCCAGACCATCTAGGTTGTGAAGACAAAGAGAGGTCAGACTTTGTTTGATGGCTGAGCGCTCGAGGAATCCAGAGAAATGTGCTCGCGACCAACAGGCTCCAGGGTAATCCCAGTCGGCTTTAAGCTGCAAGCTTTTCAAACCAGGGGTGGTGATACTCGATAGAAGATTCTCAAAGCAATGACAAGCCTCAAAGTCGTCGGGATTGCTGCTGGTTTGGACGCGTTGTCGATTGTAGCAGCTCAGTGTAACGCTGAGATGATGAAGACTCTGTGCCGCTTTCCATACAGGGGGGAGAACATCATAATCGGAGAATTCGTAGCTGAAGCCCGAGGATGTAATATTGGGGAATTTGGTCAAGATCTCCATGGCGCTGTGTGGCATGGCCGTTTGGAATAGCAGAAATTGAGTGCTCTGGACTCGGAGATCTGCGTAGGAAACCGAAGGATGAAGGTTTCCGCCGTTTCGCGGGTCGGGTCACAAGCGGTCACATAGAGTCAGGTGACCTGGTTGATCTCTCCCTGGTGCCACGTAGCCAGATTGTTGTTTCGCCTCTCTAGCTCTCAAATCTCTAGCTACCTCTTTCCTTTTTCGTCCATAAGCTAGTCGGAATTTCCTCTCCACGCGTACCAATTTGCGCCCGCGAAATCCGAAGATCAATAATCGTCTTTGTCGTCGTCAACGACAACCGGGAGCAGAATAGCCGTCATTTTCCCCGGATCTTTCCGTCTCCTTCCTTTTTGTCCCGTTCACAGCGTTTACCTCCGTCATGCCTGCGGCCGCCGGTCACAAAGGGAAGTCGAAAGATGACGAGCCTGTTGGTGGTTCTCTCCCAACAGACCACAATGTCGAAGAGCTGGAGAATCTGGTCCCTGCGGTTGGTCCTCTCCGTCGGTCTGCTCGTCAGCCGGGCGCTCAACCTTTGGCGTCCTTCAATCCGGCCGAATACACCGAATTCTCACCGGGTGGTCGTCGTCATGTCGGCACCCTGTATAAACTCCTGCCAGGGCAGGTGGTTCAGCCTTCTTCTGAACCATTGGCGTCGGGTCCTCTTGTTTATTCGAAGAACGACATCCCTTCGATTCCAGGACCTCAATCTCGTCCTTCTGAATCCTCGTCTCCTTCACCACCTCGCCCTCCTCCGCGTCGCGGGAAAGGAAAAGAGGTTGACGTCGGTCTGAGCAAGCCCAAGCGTAAATTGACCTTCGCTCTTCCGAATGTACCCGATTTTTCTTCGAATGCTGCCACTTTTGCAGTTCCGCCGTCTTCAGTTGCCATTCTTGCAGCACCCTCGACAACCTTGCCTTCATCAATCCCTCCTTCAGCGCCAAAACCGGCTGCGAAGGTGGCTGCTTCCAAGAAGACTGGCGCAGCCGCACCATCATCGTCCAAAGCTGTCCCTCTTGCAGCTGCGGCTTCTTCTTCTAAAGTGGCGGCGGCTTCTAAAGCTAAGCCAGCTGCTAATCCTTCTTCCTCATCGACTGCCAAAGCGAAACCGGCAAAGTCAACGAGGCCCGCGAAACCAGCGAATCCACTCTTACCGCCAGCGACGGTCCCAGCTAGACCCAAGCTCAATTCTGTGGTACCACCAGCCCAGAATCCAACTTCCGTAGCTCCTGCGAAACCCAACCATGCATCGAATTCTGATGATTCATTCGACGACGACGAGTTTGAGCTCGGGGTCAAGGACCTACAGGACCTTAGCGGTGGCTCTGCGGGCGATGGCACGAAGGAAGATTTGGACCAGGACCTGGGTCCGCAGGATGAAACCGGGGCAGTCAGCGATGAGGATCAATCTGAGGGGAATTCCTCTCGGAGCGACCTCAAATCGTACATTGCTCGCAAACGGTCTCGTTCTACGGCTCGCTCCTCTCCCGAGTCAGGCAAAGTGTCTAAGCGCAGCAAGAGGGTTCCTGCTCCTGCTGCTCCCGATGTCTCAGTGGATGTCGAGGCCATATTTCGCGACATCTTCGGTCACGCTCCAGTCCCGAACCACTCGATTCCCTTGAAATCCGCAATGAAGCCTAGCGCTCAGCTGAACCTCTCGGGCGCTGTCAAGTCGACGATTCTCTTCCTGCCTAAGGGTGGGACAGTCGCAGCGGATGCTCAACAAGACTGGGATACCAGGATCAAGGTCACGGCTTCCGATGGTAGAACCTTGGCCATTGACAAGGACACATACGAAGCCCTTCGTCTCCTTATCGCCTCTGCCGCAGAAGGTTTGGCTCCAAGTGAGTTTTGTCCTTAATCTGAGAACTTTTGCTTGGTCTCCCACTCTTGGGGTCAGCGACTTCTCTTATGGTCCCTTCCTTTCGGGGATTTATCGATCATTCGCCTGCTTGAACAAGAGCCTAATTTGCATCTTTTTAGGTCCGGAGAACCAGGACGAGCCTGAACCCGACCAGTCGATGGAGGAGCCGCAACCGGAACAGCCGGTCCCTCCTTCTCCTTGCAGTCGCCGGGACAAGCATTCTCCACATGGCCGTCAGTGGCACTCCTTGTCTCTTTGAACCTTGTTCTGAACCTTTTCTTCTTCTTCATTAGCCCGCAGACGTTTACATCGTTCGAGAAGCGCGTCTCATTCTCCTGGTCGCCGGGACGGATCCTCACGTGCTCATGGAATTCAGGCGCCAGGTTGGTTTTGGCCTGTTTCTTTCTCTTCGCATCTAACCGAATCTTGTTCGCTAGACCGAAAGCAGTCCTCTGAGCGGAATAATGGCTCTCAGCATCAGTCTCGACACCAGAGAAACAGGGACCATGATTCGTCAACAAGGCGCTCCCGTTCTAGATCAAGATCCCCAGGCAGAAGACATGAGCCCAGAGGTCGGGCATCTCCTGGTCGACGCGACCGTGAGGTTCGCCGTCGAGGTTCAGATTATCGCCATTCCAGGTCTCGCTCACACTCTCGATCCCCTTCTCCGACAGGAAATCGTCGTCGAGAAAGGAATTATCGCTCCCGCTCCAGCCATTCCCCTCGTCGAAGCCGCTCCAGATCACCAAGGAGTCGCCGAGTGGACGAGAGGTCTCATTATAGGCGGTCTACCTCAAGGGACAGACATCGTCGCCGGAGTTCTAGGTCGCCTTCTCGCAGACGCCGCTCTCGCTCTCGTTCGAGAAATCGACAACATTCCCGATCGAGATCTCATTCAAGGGATCGTCGTCGCCGACGGTCCCCGTCTCGAAGAGATTTCTCAGTCCTTTCGGTTCCCGATGCAGTCCAAGGAGTCTTAGGTGCTGGGTGGCTGTCCCCCATTGGCCTGGGAGCTCTTACCACCAAGGCTGTCAGAGCAGCGAAGGAAAAGGCCTTCTCGAAGCCAGGAGGATTCCAGCTCGACAAGGAAACAGGACAGGTTATCCAGAGTGTCAGGACAGTGGACAACAGCGGGGATAAGGACCTAACGGTCCTGGATTTTCTGGAAGCCGCCTCACTGTTTGTTAGAGCTATCCGCTCTTACTTCGTCCCTCAGGGTCGCAGGCGAACGGGTTCGTCAGAGGCCTTAGCTGTCGCAGAGCAGTATGAGACGATATTTGAAATCGTCAAGTCTAAGGAGGACCTCAGGGAACAATGGCCGGCTTATGCCGAATATCTGAGCCAGGCATTTATTGAGGATGTCTACAATCGTCGAGACGATCGTCAGTCGAGTATCCACAAGTTTGACAAGGAGCGATTCCAAGCCATTTCATACGAACACCTGCGGCGCAAGACCGAATCCTACTCCCAGTCTTCCTCCTCCAAAGCGCTTTCCTCTAAACCTTCGACTTCCTCTTCATCTTCTCGGCCAAAGACTACATCCTCTTCAGGCTCAGGAGCTTCGTCAAAGTCGACGTCCAGCCAGTCCTTTCGGAACAAGTGCTGGATTTGCGGTTCACCAAACCACGGAGGAAATCGTCATACAGGCGACACCAAGTGGGTCGTCAAGAAGGGCGACAAAGATTACGTTGCCCCGACAGGCGAGCGTATCTGCATCTACTTCAATCTCGGCAGTGGATGTTCGAACAAAGCCGCCGACTGTGACTGGAAACACTGGTGCTCTATCTGTGGGGATAATACCGGAAAGCATGGGGCGCAGAAATGCCCCCAGCTCTGATCCCTTACATCCCATCGTCACCAAGCTAAAGCCCGAGGCTTGGACAGACCTCCTGGCGCAAGCAGGAGTTCTGGAGGAATTTAAGGACATTCCAGACGGTCTTCGGCACGGCTTTCTCGTTGGACTTCAGGACTTCACTCTATCCCGCACCTTCATTGCTGAGAATCATTTAGCGACACCCGAAGATATCGAATTCGTTCGCACCAAATACTCCGAAGAAATGGCGTTAGGCCGTATTTCCCGTGGATACACCCCCGAAGAGCTTGAGTCTCTCATCGGCTTCTTTCGGACCGCACCTCTCTCAGTTGTCGAATCTAAACCCGGAAAGTTTCGTATCATAGTCAATCATTCTAATCCTCACGATTGTCCGCCCCTGGACCGAGACGCTCTTCCACGAAATTCGGAAGGGCTCCTTATGGTAGACCCTTCGGTTCATTCACCAAATTCACTCGTCGACAGCGACGACTTTCTCTGCGGTTGGGGAACCTTTGCTGAATGTTATATGAGGGTCGCAGATGCTCCACCTGGCACCCAGGCTTCGACTTGGGATGTTGACTCAGCCTTTCGAAATCTTCCCATCTTTCCGTCAGCCAGGCGCTTTCTCGCCCTGGCCTGGGACGGTCTTGTCCATCTGGACTTCTGCCTCAACTTTGGGGCGACTCCTTCTCCTGGCGTTTTTGGTCATGTCGCAGACGCTATTGTCATCATTTTCATTTTCAAGGGAGTTGAGGCGATCCTAAAGTGGGTCGACGACTTCATCCTCTTCAGATACCCAAAGTCCAGGGACGAAGAAGGACACTACGAGTATTCTTACGATGAATCTCTAGTTTGGGACATCGCAGAGCAGTTAGGTTGGCCTTGGGCACTGGACAAGTTTGTCCCGTTCGCCACCTTCTTTTTGTATATCGGCTTTCTCTGGGATCTGGAGAACAAGGTCGTGTCGCTGCCCAAGCACAAGAAGGAGAAGTACCATGGAAAGGTTTCCAAGTGGTCGCCTTCGTCGAAGAAGACCTTAGAAGAGGCAGAGTCCCTCATTGGTCGGTTTTCCTCATTCATTCATTGTATCCCTCTTGTTAACAGCCTTTCAGGCACCTTGAATCATGTCACCATGGTCGTTCCAGAAGGTCGGGCAAGGATGGTCAACCTTTACAAATTCAGGGCGACCTTCAACAAAGCAAACTCTCGCTTTGCTCGTAGAACCGTCCAAGGCTTTCTAGTCGATGACCTCAACTGGTGGCTGGAGAAACTTGAACAGGACTTCCTGGGTATGAAAATCATTCGTCCTCCTCCTGCGACAGATATTCAGCTTTTCGTCGATGCCTCCACCAGCTGGGGCATCGGCCTTACGTTTGGTGATGCCTGGCTCGCTTGGGAGTACCGTCAAGGCTGGAAATCAGACGGGAGAGAAATTGGTTGGGCAGAGATGGTCGCAGTCAATCTAGCGGCTTGCACCTTGCTCTCGTCTGGTTACTCCAACTGTCACATTATCATTTACTCGGACAACAAAGGAGTCGTTGGAGCGCTTAAGGCAGGCGTTTCCAGAGGTCATCAGCAAAACCTGATCCTGAGAGAGATTGTTCGCATCATTCAGGACAAGGGCATTTGGCTAACGACGACGTGGGTCTCAACTCACGACAATCCCTCCGACGGACCTTCTCGAGGCGTATTTCCACCCAAGAAGAAGCTTCACCCCCATCCCCCAGCATTACCTTGGTATTTAAAACCGTACCTACATAATAGCGTCACCCCACAGGACTGTCGTCTTACTTAGAAATCCTTTTCATTCTCATGGGAAACCTTTTACTCTATAATTTTCATCTGTACCTTATCCGCAAAGTAATCTATCACATTAGTGAGAACTTGACCAAGTTTTCGTGCTGAATGTCAGGTGACAGAGCCCAGTCTTGTCTTCAAATTCATCCAGCGACACCCTTGCGGCTCGCCTTTATCTGTCCTCCCTTTCTCCCATTGCTTCGGGTCGCCATGGCCAGAACAGTCCACTTCAAACAATCAAGGGGTCGACCGTCCGCTAAGGCTAAGCAGGCAGTCAGGGACGAACAGACACGCGAAACCCACCAGCAGGCACCAGATCCTTCAGCTCCCGGCTTTCGTCTTGACGCAGCTTCTGCAGCAAGAGTAAAGGCGGCCTTGAATACAGCCGTTCCAGTCAAGGCAGGAGCTCGGATTCGCAGTTACGCAACCGAATTCTTTATCTGGTGCAAAGCCAATGGATATTCCCACCGCGACGTCCTTCCTGCTCACGAGGATCTCCTTTGCGCATATGCCTCCACCTTCATGGGTGTCTGGGGAGTTCCTACAGTAAAGGCGAAGATGAGGGCCTTGAAGAAGGTTCACCTGTGGAAGGGTTTAGTTTGGCAAGGGGGAGCGAAGCTGGATGCCATTCTCAACGCTGTCGACAGAACTGCACCAGAGTCATCTCGGAAAGAGAAACGTCCACCAGTTACCCTTTCGATGCTCGAGCTTCTAGCTGCTGGGCTCTGTCTTTTCACCAACGCTCTAGATGCATGCGTCTTCATGGTCGCCTGTGTCTCTTTTTATTGCCAACTCCGCCTGGGCGAAATTCTACATTCAGCTCGTGGCATCGATTCATATAACGCCAAACTCAATCCCCTGTATCGTCACCTAAAGCCCCCGTCTACAGCTCGGGGCACTCGAATTCTTCACATTCCCTATTCTAAGACCATGCTCGAGAGAGGTGACGACGTAGCCGTAGCTCGACAGCAAGGCGTCACCGATCCCATCGCCGCCACAGAGAACCATGCAAATATAAATCGCATGGTTCCTGATGCACCACTGGCCAGCTATGTCGAATATCCTGACGGACTGGACCATCCACCGATTCGCTATTGTCTCACCAAAGACAAATTTCTCAAACGCTGCAACGAAGTCTGGAAGCGACAAGATATCCAACGTTTCACTGGTCATTCCTTCCGAATTGGCGGCACGACTCACTTTCTTATCTGCGGCGTGAATCCAGAGGCGGTGAAGAGTTTTGGCCGCTGGAAGTCGGATGCCTTCCACAAATACTGGCGAACTCTTGACGCCTTGGCTGTTCGTCACATCGAGGACGTGGCAGCGCTCAAAGGGTTTGTGATTCCCAGGTCCTAGAGCTCCGACTTGGTCGTGTGGGGTGGTCTCATCATTCGGTTTGCGACGCGCTCTGGCCCTTTTCAGCTGGGTTCTCGCTTTACCTCTCTCTCAGACCTACCCCTCGGTTCTTCTCCCCGTTTCTTTTCATACCACCTTCTCTCATATCGGTTCACGAAGAAACGCGTAGAATCTCCGCGCCCAAGTTTAGGACGTTGTCTGCATTCCAATGACTTCTTTACATTCTTCTATTCTTCCTTCAGTCATCGAATACATTAGCTTCAGGTTTTATTAGCATACAATAAAACCTTCTCCTTCAAATCTCTGAGTCATCCTGGACTCGTAAGTGTACGCGGCGGGACCCGAGCCCTCGAAAGCGTAGGAAACCGAAGGATGAAGGTTTCCGCCGTTTCGCGGGTCGGGTCACAAGCGGTCACATAGAGTCAGGTGACCTGGTTGATCTCTCCCTGGTGCCACGTAGCCAGATTGTTGTTTCGCCTCTCTAGCTCTCAAATCTCTAGCTACCTCTTTCCTTTTTCGCCCACCCACCCATCCGCTGGTAGAAGGCACAGTTTCATCGAGATCAAACGGTTTAGGCGCTCTGGCATTTTAGGTCACGATTAGCAGCGCACTAGCACTCTCCCGTATCCAGTTTTCGCACAAAGACACCCTGTTACTCGAACAGGCCAGTTAAAGAGAGACTCGGGGGCTGATTTCCCTTCCAATAAATTCCCTCTTCATTCTTCACGAGATCTTCGTAGAGATGGATCCCGAATCGGCGAACTCCGTCTCTGACCTGAGTTTACGCTATAGCGATGATGCGGTGATTCTAGGTCCCCAACCTCATCATCTTTCCTCACCCAACGAGACGCAGCGTATCGTAGTACTGCTGGTCTTCTTTTTCCACCTGGTAATTAGACCGACCCTTTTAGGGATCTTTCTTTTCAGTTCTGATTTATTTGTTAGGAAGCCATTGGGATGCTTGCAGCATTCTTGGTCTGAGTAGAGCGGTTGGGTTCTCGCTTTACCTCTCTCTCAGACCTACCCCTCGGTTCTTCTCCCCGTTTCTTTTCATACCACCTTCTCTCATATCGGTTCACGAAGAAACGCGTAGAATCTCCGCGCCCAAGTTTAGGACGTTGTCTGCATTCCAATGACTTCTTTACATTCTTCTATTCTTCCTTCAGTCATCGAATACATTAGCTTCAGGTTTTATTAGCATACAATAAAACCTTCTCCTTCAAATCTCTGAGTCATCCTGGACTCGTAAGTGTACGCGGCGGGACCCGAGCCCTCGAAAGTCCAGAATTCTGTCTCTGCTTCCTCGAGATTCTGAAGGACAAGTGTTTGAACACTGGGTGCCATGGACAACCATGGCAGTCGATCCATGCTTTGTATATCTGCGTGAGGACAGACTCTGACCGCAGAGAGTTCATCAAAAGTAAGGTTTGGGGAATTTGGAATCTGAAATGGATCTGCAGCGCCAGCGACATATATCTGTTCGATTCGAGAACAGACCTGGCGCAGCTTTGTCGTGAAAATTGACGGCCAATATTCCGAGTCCCTGAAGCACTCTATCCACAATTTCAGTGGGTGCTGTGCTGAACGATCAAGCGCGACCTCGAGGATGTCTTCGGGAAACGTGTCGTCAAGGTCTGGCTCTGAGTCGGGATTCTCTCCTAGATAATCCTCTCTCGACAGGTCTATATCATAACCGCCCAGCATAATCGTCGACCAGAGCGACGACGTCGAGAGGGCAATGCTACGCCAATGGCTGCACACCGTCGCAATGATGAAAGGCTCTCTGAATAGAGAACCGCTCATGCGAATGCACTTTAACTCGAAAGGCCTGCAGTCCCAGAAATCGACGGTGCAGAACAAGGAAAAGATGAGAGTCAAAAGCTCGGGGGGAAGGCGACGAATCGGGGCCATGAATGATTGGTGAATGGATATTTCATGGTTGAATTGGGACTGGCGGTTCTCAACTTCATCTATGACGGCTCGCAGATGTGAAACCTCGTCGCTGCAGCGCGTCACCTCTTCTTCAGCATCAACAATGAAGGACTGGATGACTTGGGTGTCGCAAAGAATGATGTTCTGACGTGTGGAATGGGAATCTATTACGCTGGGCATCGACTTCAAAATGAATTCGTAGATGCAGCTGCTGCAGGTAGCCGTGATTCGACTGCCTATAAATGACTGAGCGAAGAACCCGCGGAAAAAATTGAACTGACCAGAAATATCCTCTTTTCCTTTGGCAGAGATCATCTCAACCTGAGGATGATTCGGTGTAATGAATGATTTGTGAATGCATATTTCATGATTGAGGTTAGCCTGGTGTATCTTGACCTTCTCTATAATCTCCTTCAGCCGCGAAATCTCGTCGCCGCAACGCGTCGCCTCTCCTTCAGCGTCGGAAATGAATAACTGAATGGCTTCAGTGTCGGATGGAATGATATTCTGGAGCGTGGAATGGGAATGCAAGAGGCTGGGTAACGGTTTGAAAATGAAATCGTAGGTACAGTTGCTGCAGGTAGCCGTGATTCGACTGTCTATAGATGATGCCTGTGAGCTAAGAAAACCAAGGAGAACTGGACTGACCAGCTGAATTTTCCGGAGGATAGATTCCAGTGTCCTGCTGGCAGGAAGTCATCGCGGTCGAAGACAAGGTGTGACAATTTACAAAAAGGAAATCATCCGAATATTTCCCGCTCTTCCAATTACCCGAAATAATACTTGTAGCCAAACGCTAAATGCCCTATCTAAGAATATTCTGATTTAACATCCTCGACAGTCTCGTCCCTCTGGTCGACCTCTTGCTTCATACGCTCTTGGTACTCCAGGTTGCTCTTCTCCTGTGTACGGGTACCGTGGCTCAGAGACGCGCCCTGATGAGCTCGCTAACAATCCAGCAGTCGCGATATCTGGCTGCCCGAGAAAACCTCGCCTGGGTCTGCAGATTGTCTGCAGATCCCAGATAAGCGAACAATGCCGAGGAATAGCAGGGACTGGCTCACGAGCACCTTGATTTCTTCAGTCCTCTCAGTCGGTTGCTTAGAGAAGGAAAGTGAAGTAGGCCTTTACATAATGGGAAATGTGACGTAGAGGGTGGTAGGGTCAAACCTGGAGTCAAAATGTCTAGCAACCCCCGGTAAGATTTTTTATCTCCAGTAGGCCCGCTATCTATATCTTCTGTCATTCGATTCAGCAACTGAATCGCGCAAAATATATTCGCCATACTTAGGCTTGCCAGCGGTACCAACAGGTCTGGGGATCAGACCGTCGTCGGAATCGTCGAGAAGCTGGACATTGCTATGAGGTGGACGACAAGAGCCCGACTGAATGTTCGGGTATGGCGATGGTCGACGGGACCTGGTAGCGGTGGTACGAGTTGGACCCATCCGAAGGAGAAGGAGATGGAAAGTGGAGGTCCTGAGACAAAGCTTTTATAGGGAAATCGGAGTATAAACCATGAAAGAGATAGCAGCGGGATCAACGAGAACAAAGGAAACCAGGGAACCACCGGACACGCAGCGAAAAACGGGAGCGTGATAACCAGAGCGGGTCATTCAAGGATCTGGAAAGCCGTCAAAAGTCGTAGACAAGAACAAAGAGAGCCAGGCTGACCTATGAAGCAGACCAATGGTTAGTCAAACCCTTTGAATCTCATCCAACCATTCATTGAACGATGGATAGTCGGGATATGAGCGAGCCTGGTTGATAGTGTAACGTGTACCCTTGAAGTTCAGCTCCATTCCTTCCTTGAACCTTTTCACTCTCTCTGAATCTGTAGCAAGTTTCTCCATGCGCACGACGATTTCCTCCAATTTCCCTGGTCCAGATCTCAGTCTAACCAAATTGACGACTGCATCTAGGGTGTCCACTGTATCATCAATCTGGACATCGAGGAATTTGAGCCAAGTAATGTGCCAAACTGCTCCAAAATCGAGGTACTGATGATGGGCTTATCGTCGAATGACGAAACGGTCAAGCTCGTCAGGAATCGAAGGGACTGGAAGACTTTTACGAACTTGGCGTCGTCCAATCCGTCTATGTTATGAAGCGAGATGCAGGTTACGCTCTCTTTGATAGAGGAGCGGTCGAGAAAGTCAAGAAAGTGGGATTGCGACCAATATATGTCCTGGTGGTGGGAGTCGCCTTCTAGCCGAAGGCTTTTCAGACCAGGAATGGTGAGGTTTGATAGAAGATTTTCAAGGCAGTAGCATGCCTTGATTTCATCAGAATGAGGGCGTTCGTTGCATTCCCGCTCGTAGCACTGTATGGTTACATTCAAATGGTGAAGAGTTTTTGGTGATATCCAGGCGCGGAGGGGTCTCTCGATATCGCAAAATTCGCACATCAACCCCGAGGAGACAATATCGGGGAATCTGGACAATGTTGAAATGGCGTCTGTAATCATGGTGTTTTCGAAGAACAGCAATTGGGTACTCTGGACTGGGAGATCGGTCCAGAATTCTGCTTCTGCTTCCTCTAGATTCTGAAGGACCAGGACTTGAACATTGGCCGCTGTTGATAACCATGGGAGCTGCGCCATGCTTCTTCCGCTGTCTGGAGACACCTGGACAGCAGAAAGTCGATCAAACGCAAGGCTTCGACTCGAACCTGCAAGTGGGTGATAAAATGGATCTAAACTGCCACCGAGATATATATGCCGGACTCGGGAACAGACTTGGCGCAACTGGGTCGTAAGAATCGACGGCCAATAGTATTCCTCAAAGCATTCTATCCAAAGTTTCAGTGGATGCTGACCAGAGCGCTCGAGGGCAACTTCGAGGACGTCCTCTGGGAAGGTACGCGAATCATCAAGCTCTGCATCAGGATCGTCGTAATGATCCTTCCTCGACAGCTCCATTGTTCCACCTCCTAGCATAATCGTCGACCAGAGTGACGGCGTCGAGAGGGCAATGCTACGCCAATGGTTGCACACCGTCGCAATGATGAAAGGTTCTCTGAATAGAGAACCGGTCATGCGATTGCTCTTTGATACGAAAGGCTTGCAATCCCAGAAATCGACGGTGCAGAAGAAGGAAAAGATGAGAGCCAAAAGCTCGGGGGGAAGGCGACGAATCGGGGCCATGAATGTTTGGTGAATGGATATTTCATGGGTGAGCTTGGCCTGATGCTTCTCCACCTTCTCTATAATCTCCCTCAACCGCGAAATCTCATCGCTGCAACGCGTCACCTCTCCTTCAGCCTCTGTAACGAATCCCTGAATTGTTTGAGTGTCAGATAGAATAATGTTCTGACGCGTGGAATTAGAATCTACGACGCTGGGCAATGGCTTGAATAGGAATTCGTAGGTGCAGCTGCTGCACGAAACCGCGATCCGACTATCTATAAATGACGCCTGTGAGCTAAAAAAAAAAAAACCAAAGAGAATTGGACTGACCAGCTGGAGGGTCTGGAGGACAGATTTCAGTGTCCTGTGGGCTGGAGGTCATAACGGTCGGAGACAAGGTGTGACAGTTTACAGAAAAGGGAACCATCCGAATATTTCCCGCTCAATTCGCTGGCAATAAAACGTTGATATGAACGATAAAGGTTGCAAGATGACTACTGGCTAGATAAGAATTCGAAAGAAAGGCTTGGTTTCATTAATCCTGGTTGCGATAGCCTCATTAACAGGCCCAGGTCTGCGGTAGCAAGTCCTGGAGGGTGAATAAACCAGCGGCGAGTGCATCCTGGAACATGCGGTACTCTGCATCCTTTTCTGCCGCCAATCTCTCTTTTTCATTCTTCTTGTGCGCAGCTACTGTTTGATGGAGACGAATCCTGATGAGCTCGGTGACAAAGCCATCGAGGCCTCTGGCTACCACCGGAAACCGGCATTTGGTCTACAGCGAATAAGCAAACAGTCTTGAAAGTCAATGAGGCTCACGAGATCTTTGATTCCCTCAATATCAGAAATCGATTGTTGCGTGAGGCAAACCGTAGTGTTCAGCTTTGTGTCGACTAGGTTGCAGACAAATTCCTGGAGAAGAGGATTCGAGAGGCAATAAGCGTGACGTACCCCGATCATAATACATCAACGGCAGCAGCAAATAACTGGCGAAAATTGGGTCTGCCAGCGGACTTCGGGATGAGACCATTGTCGGCGAGATGGTGCACTCTGAAAGCAACCACCATACGACGAGCATCAACCATTATGATTGGAATATAGGTCCTAGGACGGTGGAATAGTCGGACCGCATCCGGGAATGAAGAGGTACGGGGACGACGGTCAATGCTGAGCAGCAGGAATATTCCTTCTTGGAGGCATTGTCAAAGAATCGAAATGATGACGAGGTTGACGCTCTGAGCCCAGTCTTTTATAAGGAAATCGGACCCTGAAATCATGGAAGAAATGTCGCTCACCGGACAGCGGCGGGACATGTAAATTGTAATGAATAAGAACAAAGGAGAACCGGTCCTTGGCCGCTTTTCAAAGCGGTACCACCTGACATGCAGCGGAAACGAGGGCGTGAGATGTGGAACGAGTCCATTAAACGCTCTGAAGCCGTCAGAAGTCGTAGACAAGAACAAAGAGAGTCAGGATTACCTTGGAGCTCCTCCATGATTTCCCAGTCGTCAGAAGAGTAAAAATCTGCAAGGCTAGCCCGACAGCCTCGACGAGAACGGGCAAGCCATTATCTGACGCAGTTAATTATGGTCCATTTTATGTTTCGTACGATAAAATCACCAGGAGAGATATCCACAAAAGCAAGGCGTATATTGATGTCGTGGTTCGGGATGATGGAGGGACCAAATTGGGTTTTGCCTTCAAGCACCATGACCACCGCGACATTTCTCAAATTCGTCTACAGGCCAGCATGAAAATACAGCGGAGTCAGCTCGTTTCTGCCTCTAATTTCACCTCAAAAAAATTCCTGCATAGGGCATTTTGCCTTGTTCTTGACGTTTTCCATCACAATTGACGGACAAAGACGCTGCCTTTGCCCAGCCTTAGATCGTATAGGAGAAAGGGCTGCGAGAATAAGCTTCGTTGCGGTCTGAGGAAAGAATGCTGGGAGAATGGTGCGCGACCTTTTTCCGTGAATGCAAAAGATAGCTCACGACCGTCCTATAGGATTCCGTTTTTCCTGAATATGAATCCTTGTATCGGTGGAATTATTCTCTGAGGATTGATTCTGCGTCGTATTTGAAGCATTGCTCTCACAATCACCTCGAGGCGCACGTTATCCAGCCCTTTGTTCTTTGTCTTTCACTCTTCCATGAAAATGGCCGTGTTGGATTCAATGAAAACCCAAAATCCGCCACCCGAACCGCAAGCCCTATGTCAAGCAATCCCTCAGAGACATGTTTCAGTTTCCTATCAGCATATCACAACTCTACAGGGCCCCAAAGATATTATACTGTCTTTGACAGTCTCGCATGACGCCAAATTGGTCGCAGCTGTCGGTAGGTCCAATCTCTTTGTCTCGACGATACATCGCTCAATCTTATACAGGTTATGACAGCGTCTCGGTCTGGGACTTGTCCACGAATTCCCTCGTTGCGACACCGGCGATCCCAAAACATGCTTTTAACGTTGCACAGTGGCTCCACTTCGGAATCACCAACTGCTCGGTTCTCTTGCTTGCTTCTAGAAGCGGTGATTTGCTTGCATGGGCCTGGGACGCTGACCGCAAGGTACCTTGAATCCATGAACCGATGTTTCCTTTGTCTGATCTTCCACCAGACCTTTGACCGACTCTTCCAGGTCCATAGCAGTACTCGCGACGAAATCCTTTGCATGGACGTCCACCGAAAGGTCATTTCTACTGGGCAGGATGGCACTGTCGCTATCGGTGCCGCTGATAGATCTATCCGTGTTTTCACATTCTCAGCAGCGGGAGCTTGGAATCATGTCTTCTCTGTTCTTCTTCAAGGCCAACCCTGCCCTTCCAGACTGAGATTTTGCAAGCTCACAAAGGATGTTTTTGTATTCACCAAGCCTGGGAAGGAAATGTAAGTCTCAGATTTGTTCGTCTTTTGGACTGGGACTGATGCTGGCAGCACAGCATCCAGCTCCATCATCTCACCGGTGCGGTGCTCTCGCGCAATGAACAGAGCCTCCAGGCAACGTGAGCTCACCAATGTAGACGTGATACGAAGCTAAAAGGTTCTAGATCTTGGGCTTATATTGAAGAATCGAGCGAGGACTTCGTCGCCTTCAGTACTGGAGGGTCATCCCAGCCGGTTTTAGTCAGTGTTTCTCCGTCTCTTGGGTCCATCTGAGCTGAAACCTCGCTAGACCCGAGGTTCGGATGGTCGTCAGTTCATCCTCGCTGCGTCTCCGGGGATGTCTCAGTCCCAAGTTCTTGTATTCCGAAAGAGCTCTGTCACATCCAAGTTCAACATCGTCTCTGCTGTCTTGACCAGAGTCGCGCTTCTTCGTCTCTGGGCTTCGCTTCGGACGTGGATTTCAGGCATCTCGGTCAGGGAGCTTTTCATATGGACCCACGATATCATCATAGTCATCGGGATATACAGCCTCCTGTGTTGGGCTACTCGAGATATGAGTGTACACTGGTATCCGACTTGAATGACCTATCTCCAACCAGATACATACAGGTCTTTATACAACAATATTGGGCATTTACATCATATGTACTTGAAAAGACCACGTAGTTTTCAGTCAACGTCCTCTCGAAAATGCCGCAAGGTTTCTAAGACAATATTCAATGACCATCGGAAGATAAAGTGCAGAAAGAGGCTTACTCGTCTGGCATAATATCGTCTGCCGCCGCGTTGACCAGGCTTGCAAGCGCCGCTGACCTGGGCTTTATCGAGCACTCAAACGGTAATGCTTCACTATAGCAGACCCGGATTCAGTCATGATCCACGCTCCAATGTAACAAACTTACACTGAAACACCATTGGACCACTGAAATAACGGTTCAATCACATTGCCGTTCGCGTCTATTGCTTTGGTGATATCGAAGACGACGAGGATACAAGCGACGTTGATCCAAAGTGAAGTTTGCGTCACCATTCGTTCCGAGCAGAAACGGCGACCGATTCCTAGAAAGATCAGTTTGAATGCAATCTTTCGTTGTGGCACGACTCTTACCGAATACCACATCGATAGGATCTTTGACTTCCGGTTTCAACTTGCCGTCTTTGATGAATCTATCGGGGTTGAAGGCGAATGGATCTGGGTAGACGTTCTGTGAAGCTTTCAATATTGAGGTTCATGTTGAAGATTGACGATTTCTACTTCATTGTGCAATATAGCCCTGTCAAAGAGGGTCGGTACGTCCTCTTCGAATGATAGTAGTATCTGGCATAACCAAAGGTTGGAGACCACGATAGAGTTTTTGGGCATCCTGTAACCTCGATAGACATCTTCCTCCTTGAGGAGATGCGGTACAGAAATGGGAGAAGCTGTATTCCAACGTAGCGACTCCAGAAGGTGCCATGTCTGCAGATGGCTCTATGCCGCGGAATCAATCGTACGGACCTTGAGAATCGCCGAAACATATTGCTGCAAGGAAGATGTCAAAACATGCAACACATTCAACCAAGGTGACACGAACCAATGAAACTTTATCCCGGAAATCTGGAAGGCGTCCCAGCTCAAGAAGGTCATCCAACTCGGCTTGAGCTTTCCGATGGTCCATCTTGAAGGATTCGATAAGTTTCAGTTTTCGTCGGATTTCCTTGCAAGGAAAGCTCACTGGGTTGATCAGGATACCAAGTATGAATCCGACTATCGTTGACGCCGTCTGCGACAACTTTATCAACAGTGAAAAAAGCGTAGCATGGGACCCACTGTTCCAATTCCAGCTGAATGAGTGAGTTTCGTCAATCATGAGCATGATTCTGAAGATTCACCTCCATACATCGACGTCAATGCCAATTGAATACAGTGCTCCTGTTCGGCTATATCCTTATTCCGATCTATATGTTCCAAGTTGCTTGACGTGAAGGACAGTTTCAAAATACCACTTTCCTTTGAGAAAAACTTGAATGTCAATACACATGTTGGCAGGGATATGACATACAATTTGGTTTTTGACGAGACAAAAAGGCTTTTCCATCATCTCAACCCGCTTTTGACTCCATCCACGAGCTAGACGTTTGAATTTAGCAAACGGAAACCACGATGGGACGTATTTAAGGATAGGGAGATGGTCCTAGACAATAAAGAAAGTCAATGGCGATTGGAAAGTGTTCGAGAAAGCGGAGGAAGGATTCAGGAATCAAAGCTAGCACAACGGCGGCAACATTCTCTTCACCCAGTTCAATCCAGGGGTCGTTTTCAGGAAGTATCTTGATCCCATACGCCGCGAGCATGATGTTCCTTCCTACAACACTGCCAAGAAGCTCAACAAAGTCGCTTGGACAGTCATGATGGAGCACTTGCTGATGCACATGCTTGCGAAACTCCTTGGGTCGGTCCAAGAGGAGCTTGAGAAATATCCTTGAGGATTGGATTTCTTGGGGATAGAACCGTCTGACAGCGACTACCTTGAATTCTTCATGGAATAATCGACGTTGCGTCCGCCTGTGAACCAATCATCGACTTATAGCACCATCTCGAGCGGCAGGACTGACCATCGTTCACCTGAACAGAATATCTTAGCAATCGAAAGGAGGAAGAGCAGGTCTACTTGCCGTACGGTATAACAGGCAATATCTCTCTCCATCCGATGAGCTCGCCCATCATTGTCGCAACTGGTCTAGTTCGCAAATCAGCATCAAAGAAGATATGTAGTAGACACGATCAAGAAATCTTACCGACTGGAATAGATGGATGCACGTTTCTCAAACAAGTCTCTGACAGCTTCATCAGAATTCAGCACGATAATATCAGTCGCAGCGGCGTTGAGGTAGATGATCTCGGAGTCTATTGATTCCAGTTAATGTCGATGAACTTGCAGGGGAACGGAAGATCGATATACTAAATTCCTTTCCCATCTTTTGGTAAGCTTTCCAAACATCCGACTTTGGGACCTGAGAAAGGTTTCCAAGCAGCGGGATGCCTTTGGGCCCAGGTGGAAGAGGCAGAGCACGGTGTTTCTTGAGATAGAGATAGATGATGGCAAAGAGCAGCGCGCAGAAGCCCGTCACAGTTCTATCCATGACTGGCAAGACCATCATCTTGGGTGAAAGGGGCAGAGCAAAAGGGAGGGAAGTGAGATAATCCATGACAGAGACGCCTTCTGTTCATCCGATGTCTTTATCTGGATCCCGTTTACCGTACATCCCACGAGGGATCAAAGTTCACATGGACCTACAGCCAGGTGGCGCAAACTGATGCTTCGCGTAGATCTGACATTCGTGGGTCATAAGGTACAGTTCTATATTTGATCATCCAATGAATCGCAAAAAAGTTGACAGGGAACAAAGAAACATACTGTCTCAGAAGGGAAACGTGTTTCTACCCTTAACTTCTCCAACTAGAGCCTGCTCTCGCTCCAAATAGTCGACCAAGACATCGCCATACAAGGGCTTCCCTTTGTAATCCTGGACGTCTTTAGGCCAAGATTTGACCGCACTGGCCAGTCTTCCTGGTGTGCCCATGTCGCGCTCATTAGCGATACTCTGTACTGGAAACAAATACGTTCTGATTCCGAATATAACAGCTCCAGAGAGCGGTAATCGGCGGAGCGTCTGCCGTTCACTCCGTAGCCGCAGAGTTTCTGCCGAAACTTGTGGTGGTTGTGATGGATTTGGATGACGTCCTGGTCGATACAGAGACTCTGGTCCAAGGATCGTTTGCGCCCATGCTATCTCCTCTGGGTCAACCGAATTATCGGAATCACCAGCTCTGAGGTCCGATTCCAAAGGTCGCTTTGGCGGGATGATCTGGAAAAAGTAGTTGTTTCTGATAACAGGCTTATCGGCTGGGATCCGTCTGAAGAAACGCTCCAAACTCGTGTGCAGCTTTTCGCGATCTGACTTGGGTTAGTGCAAAGTTTGGACTCGATCGTGAAGACATACATTGAGGGACATTACCGCTGTCGTGGATCTCGTCTAGTGGCATACCAATCTTGTCCTTCATTCGCCAGAAGCCGGGTAAGCAGACCGCTCCACCTTGAAGGTAGTATCGTCCGTCGGAGCCTGCGGAATCAGAATCAGGAATCAACGAGCAGAAAAGATCGCTTACCTTCTACCATGATGGCAATGTCCTCTTGAACCCTGCAATCTCGTCAGAGCGAAAAGACATGGATGCAATGGCACTCACAGTAAAGCAGCGACTTTCATCGCTTGCTCTGCTTCCTCCAGAGAAACAGTCCGTAGCTTTCCATGTTCGTCAAGAAGGGAGAGAGGCAACTGGTAAGTTACTTCGAGAGGGGTAATCGATATCGACTCTATCATCCCGTTGAACCGCGAAACAGAAAAAGTCGCGGGATAGCGCTGATGAAGGTATTCAGCGATTTCGTGGACCAGCTCGATAGCTGTTAAAAAAGTCAGTGTTGGTTGATTGCGTGACGAACATTCAACTCGCCAGCCAATCTAGCCGATTTGACCTCTACATTTCCCTCTGAACGACCATCGAGGATGCGAATAGCATCCTGTCCCCGAGTCTGTATGCGGTGCTCCTTGATTCGGTGATACATTGGGAGCTGATTGTCGAGCTATAACCGATTGTTAACCTTTCTCGACCATTGAAAAGAGCAAGGCTTACTTCGATCCATTCATCCCAGGGCATGCTTCGTATTCCCATCGTGACGCTGCGACCATTATCAGCTCAAGGGTCTGCACGAGCTCTGGCACTAACTGATAATCTCCCCAGCGAAATGGTCGATAAGGTATCGGCAGAGTGTCCGATAAGGCCTGTGTTGGATGCGGTTTGACCTTTGGATAGCGAAATTTGGCATCGGGAAGCCATTCTGACATTCCATGGACCATGAGCGACGAACAATACACAAGTAAGAAGTGCTTACCGCCCCATTCTCGCTCATTCTTGCTTTCCACGTATATTGGGGTAACGACTGGGGAATGCTTGGTATTCTGGCTCTGTCGTCGACAATATAGCGTCCGAACCGTGAAGATGACGATCACGAAAGGAATGAGGTTCTGATACCAAGGCTCAAAGCACTGGACAAGATTGACTAGGACCTGGAGGTTTGACATGGGGACTATGGGAAGGGGATCACCCAGTCAATGATGATGATGGTTTGCTGGTAAGCTCGAAGGCCGGATGCGATCCCACGTGAACGATCTTCTTGCCAGTTTCAATTTGGTGCAGGTTTCCCAGCCTGGGAGAGGCGACACGCTTCGTCTGAGATGTAGAAAGGACTGACCCATGGCTCCTTGCCACTAGAGAACTGCCTCTTTCAGCTGAGACCACCACGGTTCTGGGAAGGTCGAACATCATCATCGTTGCCGACATCTTACGAGGCCACTGTAATTCTGACGTTTAGACATATTGATAAGTCAACCCGAACATGAACCAGGCCCAAACCAGGCCCAGGAATCTAGAGAATTTGGGTCTAGAGATGATAAGAATCAGATATTCATTTACATATAAGCTAGCGGAGATTCCTACTCGCCTGATTCGAGGTGCCGAATATCCTCAGTTGTATCCGAAAAAGTAGCGGAGATGTGGTTTAGAGTAGTCTCGAGCAAGCCCAGCGATCCAAGAGCAGTCTTTCTTTCACGTGCGCAAATATGTTTCTTCCTCGACTTTCATGGTCGAGAACCTGGTGTGCCAGGTCTATGAATGAAGTCTGGTATCCTCCTCATCCTGCGACAAGGCTCGTTGAACCGAAATGACTATTTCTATCTATAAGGCCGAGTCGACATTCCGTACGCGCCGTCCTGGTACTGCTCTAGGCCGCTTCATGGAAGCTACCGTCTCCAAGGTCGTTTTCGGGACACTGGAAGGAACTGAGCTGAGCTTGGAGACGAGGAAGGATAGGTAATGGACCGTGACGGATGGAAAAAAAGTCGGTGAATAGAGGAAAAGCCGAAGGAAGGCAAAAGTCGAGAGAATGTGGAGAGAATGTAGACCAAACAGCGGGATAACGTCAACTGTTACTGTCTCCTCATTCACAGGACAGCTCCTGGGTCAGTCAATTCCCAGCGAGTAAACCATAATTCATTCACCCCTCCGTTCATTTATCCAGCTGTCGTGGTTCTATCATAATTGGACTTGCCGGCCAATTCTTCCTTTTCCCAGCCCTTTCCCCGAACCTCTGTCATCGTCGGGGCGCCCCTTGAAGGCCATTAATCTATCACAAGACTGTCAGCAACCGACCTCATCAGGGTACATTAAACCCAGGATCACTGTCACCGAGACTTTAAATAGTGGCAGTTGACGGTCAACGCCTTCATGGCTTCTCCCCAACATCACCACCCTCTTCAGATGCAGGACAGCCATTCTGCCAGAGCTGCACTCGAAGTCGTCAACAGCGAATTAGAGCATGCTGTCGCCCATGTCGCCCGACTGGAACAGTCTCGCGACCAGCTTGTCAAGTCCATCAAAGGCTTTGAGGATACCCAAGCCAAGATATCCTCAGATTGGGTCGACATTGCTGCGGACCGCTCAGCTGGGACGGAGAGCAAGCAGGTTCTGGTCGAGGAACGTCTCGGTGACCACCAGACCTTGCAGCACGGAGCATGGCAGACCTGCATAAGGTCTGAATTGGTATGTTTCCTTTTCACAGTCGTTTCGTGCATTCATGAGATTCTTCCAGAATGCAACCGAGTCCACTCTCGTCAACGAAGGTCCACAGTGGCTTCCTCCAGAGAACTGGTGTATATGCAGAGATGCAGAAGACTCTTATTCAAGCTCTGACGATGAGACCGAGCCGACTAGTCGTTGTACGTCGACAAGCGATGCGAATCAAACACCTGGTCCAGCGGTGCGTCGACTACTCTCATTTCCTTCTTTCGTTTTCTGATAATGTCCAGGAGGAGGACATTAAACTCGATAGCTACACCGATATCGACCTCGGTTGGCACAACCTTCGCGCCATCCCTCGGTCGTTGCACATTCACACCAACGAGATCATTTCCCTTTCGCTCTCCCGAAACCCAAGGCTCGAAATCCCGCTCGACTTCATCCAGTCATGTACAGCGTTGCAAGAGCTTCGCCTTTCGCACATGGCAATGAAGGAGGTCCCTCATTCTGTCAAATTCGGTCTCAGCCTGCTCTATCTCGACCTTTCTTGCAATCGCATTGCAAACGTCGACAGAGCATATTTTGACCAGATTCCAGGTCTGCAGGAGCTCCAATTGCACCATAATCGTATGGAGAAACTTGCGTGGTATTTCCCTCGGATGCGCTCTCTCACAACCTTGAACATCTCTCACAACAAGTTCTGTACTATTCCTCCTGTTGTTTGTGCTCTCGAGAGCCTTCGCGACCTCGACGTCTCTTTCAACCTTGTCCAAGAGATTCCAGAGGAGATTGGGCAGTTGAACAAGATGGAGCGATTCATCATATTGGGAAATCAGATTTCGAGGTTACCGGATGAGATGGGGAAGCTGGTGTCTCTGAGACACCTGGACTGCAGAGGGAATTTGATTTGGGATTTGGGAGCGGTGTCCAAACTGGCGAACCTGGAGACATTGTGTGATGATCACAATGTGAATCCTCAACCCGCCAGACCGAACACGAACCTTCTCGACAGAGTCATTACTTGTTTTCCGTCGGAAGTTTCTCCACCGACCGGTCATATCGCCATCGTCTTTACGGATATCAGAAACTCGACACATCTATGGCAGTCCAATCCTGGGATGCCTACAGCTGTTCGGATCCACAACAGTCTTCTTCGGCGACAGTTGCGATTCTGCGGTGGATACGAAGTCAAAACCGAAGGCGACTCTTTCATGTGTTCATTCCCGACGAGCGTTTCTGCTCTTCGTTGGTGTCTCGCGGTACAGCAGCAGCTCCTGGAAGAAGAATGGCCTTTGGAGATTCTAGAATGTCCGGATGGTCAGCCCATATTCGACAAAGAGAATCGTTTCATCGCTCGAGGGCTTTCTGTACGAATGGGAATCCATTGTGGGACACCAATCTGCGAACCAGATCCCATCAACGGTCGCATGGATTACTTTGGTCCGATGGTCAATCGTGCTGCTCGAATCATGGGCTGTGGTAATGGCGGTCAGATATTGTGCAGTGCAGATGTGATGAAGGAGGTGAAGAATCTCGAGTCGCATTCCGAGGCGGAAGGAAGAAAAGAATCAGTCAAGGCTTTTGAAGTGGTCAAGGCGCTCGATATGGTGGTAGTTCCAGTGGGGAAAGTCTCGCTGAGAGGCTTGGATGACCCCGAGATGCTTTCTCTTGTCTATCCTTCAAGCTTGGAGGGTCGCAAACAAATATCCAATTCTTCGCTGCGGTTCGATGCTGCAGAGCTGGAAGAGTTGGGAGAACTCTGTCGTCGTCTCGAAGGTTTTGCAGGTCTTGCTTCGGTGTCAGGAATCTTAGACGAGTGGACCAGGATACGCCTGACTTGATACACAAATCCACTGGCAATAGGACGAACCGGTAATATATCACAGTTGTAGACATGCCAGACGAGAATGTAATTTTATGTATACTATCACCTATCTATTCCAATGTTCAGATTATCGGAGGGACAGATGCTTGAAAAACTGGCCAGAGGTGAATTCGGTCCGAAACTGGGGGGAGACAACGTGCTTTTTCTCTGCTTCTGGGTCCAGTCAAGGAGCCGTTGGCGCTTGGATCGCCATGTCTGAGGTGACACATCACGATTCACAAATGACTGTCAGCCTGCACGTGCTCTTGTTATCTTTCGCGTCCTGTCACAGCTGTCACCGTTTGTACTGTACCCGCTCCTTCCCATGAGGTCAACGGCGATGGAGCTGAATCCACGGCCAGCCAAGCGTCAACGCGTCGATTCAGACTCCTCGGACGACTCTGAGATGCTTTTTGTGCCGCATATCCCTTTACCGACGCCTTCAGCGCCCTCGTCGTCGTTGACAATGCTACCGACGCCAGTTCTCCTTATTTCCCTTCCCGGTCTCCTTATTCACCCACCAACGCATCCACAGCATGCTCATTCTCTTTCTGTCTCTCTTCTTGCGGTCAGGAGATGTCTAAAAGTCCCGAATATATCGCCCGATATCGAATGCAGAGGCTGGACAGCCGTGGCTGAGCTCGGGATGAGCGTCATAGGAGGTGGCTTTCATGACAGCGAGGATCATCCATGGGCCAAAGGAATGCCCTCAGAGGTGCGTTTTCTTCTCGACCCGAATTTCGAATATTTGCTTATTGAGCTTCAGGTCGAAACGGCCATAAGCAAAGGGGTAAGTGGCTTCAATTTTCTTTTGTTCCATGTCTCATTATCCCAATAGCTTCACATTGCACAACGAGTACGTTTCTTGCCCTTGTTCTGTGATTCATTCCCATGACTCATGATTGTTCCAGCATCCTTCATTGCGCGCTTTTCGTCCTCATCTCACCTTCTTGAGCGCCCAGCTTTCGCAATGGCAGCAAAACAACAGATTTGCAATCAACCAGCTCAAACGACTTCTTACCACATTTATTCCAGCCGACCCGCCCCATATCGTCTATTCAGCGCATCTGACCCTGATATCACATCTTATGAGTCCGCACAAAAAGACAAATCCTCCATCACATTCACCTTCAGCAAACCCTGATTCAGGGGTCCGTATCGCCTTGGGTGCGATTCAGAAGTTTGAAGAGCTTTCGGTGAAGAATGGACATGCAAAGGTGACGCTGCTTGCCAATGTTCTACGGCTTCGTCTTTTGGTGTCGGCTGGACTGTGGCAGGAGGTCCCGCCGGCTCTCGATAATGTGGAACAGCTCTTGCAGCTAGATTATACATCGCCCGTCAAGGAGAATCCGGCGTTGAAAAATGCTGATGTCAACCTGGCGCCGTCGTCTTCCAAGCGCACCAAATCTCAGACGATACAGCCTGTTTCGTACAAGACCTTTGAAGACCCGTTCGACATTGCCATGGTTCTTCATGTCCTCATCATCAGCGTCGTCTATCATACTTTTATGGGCAACGACAAGGACACAGCACCTCGATTGACCCATTTGCATTTTTTGCTTGATGCTGCGGTGCTCAAAAATGTGAAAGATGGGAGCGTCCAGGTTTGTTTTCTCGTCCAATGTTTGTTTCTTTGGCTGACATGGTTTCTTTAGATTACATTCCCGGATACATTACCGCTTCACATTCAAACGACCAATTCTCGGATATTGTATGTCCTGGCCTTTCTTGTTAGCAGTGTCGCAAAACGAGATCCGGCAGGGAGGAAGCCTAGACGAAAGGTTTTTGCTACTGAAGGGTTGGCGGTTTGGGAAAGAGAGATGCTCGATGAATTGACCGGTATGTTTTCTTTCCACCTTTGGAATCCTTTTGCTCATTCTCGACCTGCAGTCCCTCCCTCAGCTGGTCTGGCCGATGTCCAGGATATCGACACCAAGATGGAGAAAATGAAGGCGGATCTGTATTGCGAGCTCATTGGGGTGTCTATATTGCGCAGCGAGTTTGAGGCGGCAGAACAGGTATGTCATGATCTTCTCGCTTTCTATCGTTTGCTGATAGACATCCTGCAGAACCTTGCCCTCCTTATCGCTCATGTCAGAACCTACGAGCTCTTTTCGACCTTTTCTCCTCGAATTACCTTGCATCATGCCCATTTGGCGCATGGAAAAGGCAATACTACGAGGGCGCTGGAATGCTACCGGGTTGCTCGTGAGCTTGCTGAGCAAGCCAAAGATGATTATGTTCGCATTAGCGCGATGGCAGGCGAAGTCGCGCTTCGCATTGGACTGGCTCGAGCCAAGGGTAGCATGGACCCGGATGACGAGGATGAACTCTCCTTGACTCCCAGTGCTTCTATGGACGTCGATAGACCTTCTCTCGGAGCCAGCGATGAAGAGGAGTGGGAACAAATTCGAAGCCTTGGCGAACAAGTCATACAAGCTGCACCAGTGCTGGGTGGAACCCTCAGGAGCGTCGGAAAAGTCATCGAGGCATGTTTGACTGACGAGATTCTGAAATCAAAGTATGTCATCTTTTCGTTTACTCGTTTCGTGGTGACTGACTTTTCTCTCCAGAACATCTTTGAAAGCTGCAATGAACTTGGCGACGTTGTCGGGCGATAATCATCTTCGAGCTCTCACTCTCGCTTTTCTTGGCTCCCATTTCATACATACAGCACCCGACCATGCTCTGAGCATGCTGTCGACCTGCGAGCAGCTTGCAACCGGATTGGGAGCGGGACCTACTTCTACATCTGGGGGAAAAGATAAGAGGAAACGGGATGATAGCCTTGGGAATGGGCCCTTGAGATTATGGGTTGGAGAGCGATTCTTGGGTTGGTCTTTTCACCATTTCAACCTTTTTAATTCTGAATCTACATTCACAGAAATCTTCAAACGGACTGCTGCCTCAGATGATCTGAGCGCAGAAGCGGCGGCGAAGAATCACAGCAGGATCGAGGACCGGAAACGGATGAATAAGGCGTTGAGGGCGAGTATGACTCTAGCGCTCCAGGCTCAGGTTTGACTTTTTATGCATTTTCGGTTGATTGGACAGATAAATATCATCGCTATCATTGCTACTTCATCATTATTGTACTGTACATATTCCATCCCAATCATTGCTTTGCAGTTTGTCTACCTGTTGACCGTCGAGGTCACGTTTCCCACGAAATATTTTTGCGACAACCATCACGGCCCGCTTTCTCGACTGTAGGCGAAGAGAAACATGTCTCTGGAAGAAAACCCAGCTGGTCAGTCTATTTCTTTTTACTTTCCTGGCTGACGATCATTACAGACAGTCGCATCGCGGTTTCTTGCAGCAGTTGCACCTACGAATTCTGCTTCAAACCTTTACCTAGTGTTGTAGATTCCAATTCCAAGCGCCAATCCGACGCAGCAGCTATCCAGTCATTCATTACAGAAGCTGAAAAAGAGGTGACGCGGTGCCAGGATGAGATTTCGCGGTTGAGCGCTATCATAGTGAAAGTCGAGAAATACCAGGTCATTCTCAACCAGGATCACCGATCGAACATTTCCTCGTTTCATCCTCAGACTGAGATCGCTGCTGCCGAAGGAAAAGAGAATGTACCAGGTCAGTACAATTCTCTTCGCTGTTTCTTAGCTCACGGTTTTGTCAACAGATTATCGAATCTTGGTTTCCTGCAGCAGCTGCACATATGAATTCATTCTACAATCGCTCAACCTCTTAAATTCCGATTGTTTGCATCAAAACGGCACTGAAACCATTCATTCATTCTCTTCTGAAGCTCAGGCTGAAGGAGAGGTGATGCGTTGCAGCAATGAGGCTTCTCGCCTTCGGGGAATCATAGATCTCGTCGAGAAGCACCAGAACAAGCTCAGCTACGAAATATCTATTCACCAATCATTTATTTCTCCGATTCGTCGTCTTCCATCCGAGCTTTTAGGACTCATCTTTTCCTTCTTCTGCACCGTCGATTTTTGGGACTGCGACCCTTTCCAGTCAAAGAGCAAGCGGATGACCGGTTCTCTATTCAGAGAGCCTTTCATCATTGCGACGGTGTGCAGCCATTGGCGTAGCATTGCCCTCTCGATGCCTTCGCTCTGGTCGACGATTATGCTAGGAGGTGAAACAGTAGAGAAGTCGAGGGAGGATCCTGAAGCAGACAATCCTGACGTCCTGGCCTTCCCAGAGGATGTCTTTGAAGTAGCGCTCGAGCGCTCTGGTCGGCATCCACTGAAACTTTGGACAGAGCGCTTTGAGAGATTCTATTGGCCATCGATGAGTCTCACGACCAAGTTGCGCCAAGTCTGTTCCCGAGTGGAACATCTCTATCTCGGCGGCGACACTGATCCATTTCACATCCCAAATTCCCCAAACCTTGTGTTTGATCGACTTTCTGCCGTCCAGATGTTTGCAGACCGAAACATGGGTCGACTCCCATGGTTATCAACTGCAGCCAATGTTCGAACATTTGTCCTTCAGGATTCCGAGGACGCAAAAGCAGAGTTCTGGGCAGATCTCCCTGTCCGGAGCACCCAATTCTTGCTATTCCGAACCATCCTTTCTATAAACGAAGCAATGGAGATCTTAACCAAATTCCCAAATATTACATCCTCGGGCTTTAGCTGCGGATTCAACGATTATGTTGTTCTCCCCTTTGCATGGAAAGCGGCACAGACTCTTCATCATCTCGACGTCACACTGAGCTGCTACGACCGGAAATGCGTCCAAACCAACAGCAATCCCGGCGACCTTAAGGCATGTCACTGCTTTGAGAATCTTCTATCGAGTATCACCACCCCTGGTTTGAAAAGCTTGCGGCTTGATGTCGACTCGAAATACTGGGGAGCCTGTTGGTCGCGAGCACATTTCTCTGGATTCCTTGAACGCTCGGCCATCAAGCAAAGTCTGACCTCTCTTTGTCTTCACAACATAGATGGTCTGGACGACGACGAACTCGAGAACTTGTTTCATTCAGTCCCATTCTTGACGCGCTTAACCATCTCAGCATTCGACAATGAGCCCATCATTCGCACTCCTATACTGGAACAACTTGTTACCGCTTCATTGCTTCCTTGTCTCAAATTCTTCGATATTCAGATCACAGAGGACGCCATTGATGCAGTCGTGAATTTGGTCAGGCTGAGATCTGGATCAGCAGGGTTGGAAGAGATTGTGGTGCGCCTGGAGGGATTTTCTGAAACGATGGCGAGGCTCGAGGAAGGAATGAAGCTGAACTTTACGGGTGCACGTTACACCATAGCTCGCAGGGCTCGCTCATATCCCCGGTCTTTGTTGTTCAATGCATGGGTGGATGAGATCCAAAGAGTTTGACATCGGTCTACGTGGCAGCTTTGTACTATTGTAGAATTACGAACTACTGGGTTTCGAATGTCCAGCGTCTCGTGGCGATCAATGACACCAACCAAGATGCAATATGCTGGTCAGCAACTGGTCAGGCTTTTAGGCCTAGGGTTTGGTTACCAGGGTTAATTTTGAGTACCTAGAAGAGTAGAAACATAGATGGGGTCCTTGTTTACAAATTGTCACACCTTGCCTTCAACCATCATGGCTTCCAGCCGAAAGGACACTGGGTTGTGTCTGGAGGATAATACTGCTGGTAATTCCCATCAATTCCTCTGTTTATTCGCTACACTCATTGTCTACAGACAATCGAATCGCGGTTTCCTGCAGCAGCTGCGCCTACGAATTTATTCTCAAACCATTACCGAGCCTCTTGCATTCCCATTCCACGCGTCACAACGTCATTCCACACGACACCCAAGCCATTCAGTTATTCATTGCCGACGCTGAAGGAGAGGTGACGCGTTGCAACGAAGAGATTTTGCGGCTGAGGGAGATTATAGAGAAGGTCGAGAAGCACCAGGCCCAGCTCACCAATGAAATAACCATTCACCAATCATTCATTGCCCCGAATCATCCTTCTGCCAAAGGAAAAGAGAATATTTCTGGTTAGTTTCATTTCCTCCGCTGGTTCTTCGCTCATAGCCATTTATAGGCAGTCGAATCACGGCTACCTGCAGCAGCTGCGCCTACGAATTCATTTCCAAACCATTGTCCAGTGTCGTGGATTCTCTTTCCACACGTCAGAACATCATTCTTTCCGACGCTGAAGCCATCCAGTCCTTCATTATCGATGTTGAAGAAGAGGTGACGCGCTGCAGCCAGGAGGTTTCGCATCTGCGGGCCGTCATAGATGAAGTCGAAAACCGCCAGTCCGAAATCAACCATGAAATATCCATTCACCGATCATTCATGGCCCCAATTCGTCGGCTTCCGCCCGAGCTTTTAGCTCTCGTCTTTTCCTTTTTCTGTACCGTCGATTTCTGGGACTGCGAGCCTTTCAAGTCAAAGAGGAATCGCATGACCGGTTCTCTATTCAGAGAACCTTTCATCATTGCAACGGTGTGCAGCCATTGGCGTAGCATTGCCCTCTCGACGCCTTCGCTTTGGTCGACGATTATGCTAGGGGGTATATTCGCAGAGAGGTGGAGGAAGGATTGTGAAGCAAACGCCCTGGACGTTTTCGGAGCAGCGCTCGAGCGTTCAGCTCAGCATCCACTGAAACTTTGGACAGCGCGCGTTGGGAAAAACCATTGGTCATCGATTTTTACGACCAGGTTGCGCCAAATCTGTTCCCGAGTCGAACAGATATATCTCGGCGGCGACACCGATCCATTTCATCTCCCAGATTCCCCAAGCCCTATGTTTGATCGCCTTTCTGCCGTCCAGGTGTCTCCAAACCCCCGAAGCAGCATGGGTCGACTCCCATGGTTATCTACTGCGTCCAATCTTCGAGTCCTGATCCTTCAGAACGTAGACCGAGTAGAAGCAGAATTCTGGACAGATCTCCCAGTCCAGAGCACCCAATTCCTGCTATTCCAAACGCGTATTCCTATGCTCGAAGCAATGGAGATCCTGACCAAATTCCCAAATATTACATCCTCGGGCTTCAGCTGCGAATTCTCCGATTATGTTGATCTCCCCTTTGCATGGAAAGCACCGCAGGCTCTTCATCATCTCGACGTCACACTGAGCTGCTACGACCGGCTATGCAACCCCGACGACCCTAAGGCATGTCACTGCCTTGGGAATCTTCTATCGAGTATCAACACCCCTGGTTTGAAAAGCTTGCGGCTTCAAGCCGACTGGACACATTTTGGAGCCTGTTGGTCGCGAGCACATTTCTCTAGATTCCTCAAGCGCTCAGCCATCAAACAAAGTCTGACCTCTCTTTGTCTTCAGAACATAGATGGTCTGGACGACAACAAACTCGCGAACTTATTTCATTCAGTCCCATTCTTGACGCGTTTAACCGTCTCAACATTCCGCAATGAGCCCATCATTCGCATCCCAATGCTGTGCCAACTTGGTACCACTTCGCTGCTTCCTCGTCTCAAATTCTTCGATGTCAAGATCGATGATACAGCAGACACCGTCGATGCGGTCGTGAATTTGGTCAAGCTGAGATCTGGACCAGCAGGGCTGGAAGAGATTGTGGTGCGCCTGGAGGGATTTTCTGAAACGATGGGGAGGCTCGAGGAAGGAATGAAGCTGAACTTTACGGGTGCACGTTACACCATCGCCGAGGCTCGCTTATATGCCGACTTGCCAAATGAATGGGTGGATGAGATTCAGAGGGTTTGACCATTGGTCTACTTGATACAATCTTGCCCTTTTCATTCGGATGTCGTATGTGATTCTCTTTGGTATAGATATTCATAAATATGCTTCGTAGAATGGTCAAAACTTTCGAGGGTATGGTAAAAGTAGGTTCAGTCTGATCACTGGAAGACGCCGTATTGAGGAGAGAACTGATTGGTGAATGGCCAAATACTTTCGGATTCTGGTTTGGCGATTCTGGAGGAGGAGGATGAGCCCTTGTAACCGGGATTTCATCGTCCCAGCGCAGCAGATCCGCTTTGCTGCCATTGACAAAGGACTGAATGCTTTCCATCTCAGCAAATGATGCAGGAATAGAATTTCGTCGTAGGCGCTCGACGAAGATGACAGACGGGCAACGCTTCAAAGAAATGTCATAGTTGCAGCGAGAGCAAATGATAGGACCCTCAGAGTCCGAGTCAATTGCTACAGAACTGGTCAGATCGCAGTCTATAGCGAGCTTGGTCGTTACCGATGCTTACAGCGCTCCATATGATCTTTTAAGTGACCGATGTGGGCCTCACAGGACTTGGTTGAGGACATGCAGCTTGTGGAAGGTGCAAGAGCGCGATTACTCACGTTGATGATGCAAAGCGATTACTTATTGCCGGCCCGAGGATTTGCCGATCCCGAAATCTTGAGCCCAAAGCAAAACAAGGAATATATACCACCAGACATAAGTATCACTATATTATATCAATAAATCAGATAGGCGAACATTGACCACATCACTTTCGCTTCGCTGGCAATCGCAGTGAGCACCTCATTATACTACATATATTGAGAGACTCACCGCGTTTGGGAGCCTTCCGCTTAACACGCTGTGTCAGAGCCTCATCTGCTTTTCCTTGGAGCTTATACTCTTGCAAAATCTGGATCGCAAGATGATCAGCGTACTTTTGAAACTCCTGGCTGCAAGACCAACTTTCTGAAATTCGTTAAGCTGATGATCTGGCTTATTTTCGGATTTGTTCTGTCGGGCCTGAGCAAAATTGCAGTCAGAATAGGATGGGAGATTGGGAAACACCGTTCAAACCTTCACGAGAATCTCGCTGAACCTGGCGTAGACTCCCTCTTCATGCAGCTTGTCGCGATAGAAGGGAAGTCCCTCGATAAGTTTGTTGAGTGCACGTTCTGACTTGAAGGGTAGCAGAGATAGACAGAATGCGATATCGCGCCATTGTCGTGGTTCATCTGATAATTGAAAGCGCTGGCAGAGCTTCTCGACAGTGTTCTCTGCTTGTCTTTCCTACGGGACATCAGTCATGAATGTCAGAGAGGGTGTTATACCGACCTTTTCTATAAAAGAGAAGATATACTTGATGGTTGTTTGGAAGGTCGCTTCGTCGACCGCTCGATCCCCGGACGACAGGTGACTGATTACTGCGTAACGGAGTGAGACGTAACCTAGTTTAAACGAGAAAAGGGTGCGTACTGTCCGGCAAGTTGTTGTAGATCGCATTGTCCTTCGCAGACAACTCTTTGAAGAAGAGTTTCGCCAAATCGCCGATCCGGGCGTCGCTGTCCTCGAGACATTTCGCCATCTCTCCAAGCTGGCCCTTGACCTTGACCATACCATTCAAGATAAGATGTGTCAACACCATGAGAGTGTTTTTCTTGACCGTCACATCGGGGTCTGAGAGCCGCTTGTACAGCTCACTGTTATTCTCGTCAAAGATCGTGCTGAATGAGACCGCAATGTCACCAAGGGCAATAGCGATATTACTCCTGATACTGGCGTTTTTCGAAGTCTCCAGGATCTTGAATAGCAGGTGACAGTTCTCCTCGCAGAATTGGGAGCTGATACAGAGGAATTTGCTAAATGAAAGCGTCGCCACAGCACGTAGAGTTTCGCTCTGGAGCTTTTATGTTAGTATAGTACCAGAGATTTCACGATACCTACCTTGTACATCTGGGGACTGCCACATATTTTAACGAGCATAGGCCCAAAGTTAGCCAGCAGTGAACTCGAGCCATACAGCAGCTCTGTTTCCCGGACTTCGGCGATGCGATCGCCAATCTCATCCTCGACGTTGCCTGTAACTTTGTCGAGTTCATCTGCTTGTTTCCTCCCGGCTGGATTCCGTTTCCCTGGAACAAGATAAGATTGCGAAAGTTCAAAATGGAACCATGTACCTTTCTGTTCGTGCTCTTTCTGCCTCTTCCACTCACGCTCTACCACGTCGAGATGAACATTCTGCTTGAATCCGACATGACCGACAATGAAGAGGAGCTGACTCATCACGAAGACGTCGCAAACGTCGCGTCTTGAACCATTGTTCGAGTCTTCGTCCACTTCCATCGCGTCTGGGTCGTTGGCTTGTCTCGGTTTCGAAGCAAAAACCCGTAGAGTGAAAGTTTTGATGAGAGCACTGCAAAAGATATCTGGTTTGTCCCCAAGAGCATAAACCGTGTTTATCGCTTGCTCTGATAGGGCGAACCACTCCCTGGATCGACAAGGACGCTCCAGGGTATCCTGGAGCTTCTTGAATATAGAATGTTCCATACTGATCCGCAGAGTCCGGTCCTCTAATGAGCCTTGTTGAACGTGAGTTACAAAGTTCATGCTCGAGAAGGATCTGACCTTTGACAGTTTTAACGCTTCCGTTCAGCCTCTGCAGAGCAACACATGTATACCGGGCTAGTTTGAGATCTTCCTATAGAGCATCGTAAAACTCAATTTGGAAGGAGAAGTAATCTGGACTCACTCTGGCAAATCCACCCAGTCCATGTTGTAGCATAAGGGGGACTCGAGTCGGTCCGACGACGCTGCTGTCTCCTGAGGCCAGCATGCCTAGGACTAGAATAGCACCGTGACGTTGTGGTTTAGGCAAAGCCTTTCGGCTGCCTATGTACACGGTCAGAGTGGTGATAATGATCCTGAATGAAAGAAGATCATACTGAAAACGTCCCAAAGCTTGTCGATGACAGCGGATTCAACGTCTCCCTCGATCATGAGGATCCGGAGCATTTCTTCGAGACTGGTAAGGTATGCCAAGCTAGCTTCATGTGTCAATCTAAAGAGAAGGTCAGAGCAGTTTCATCTTGAACAGAATGCACCTACTCCATCATAGCTCTGGCGACTCGGCTTACCTCTGTACGCGGATTAGAATCGGGCATCGGGTCAAAGAATAGCGCTTTGTAGCAGGTCAAAACCCGAGAGCAGATTCCAGTGACTCCTTCTGTCTCTTCGGTTGATGCGCTGTCGTCTTTGGTCCATATGAGGTGAATCATATTCGTCACCCCCAGCTGCGAAACGTCGGAAGGGAAAAGGCGGGAGACGGGTCACTCACTTCAGCAGCATCGACCTTGTATCCACTCGCGACTTTGAAAAACTCGATTGCTTCAAGGACCTCTGTCTTGTTAGAGGAGCCAAGGAGCAGGCAAACAGTGGAACTGGCGCTTTCTATCACTTGGATGAACGTGATAGCTTCGAGGAGGTACCGCTGGCGATACCCGAGCCAAAGAAGATCACGGTTATCGGCATATGTACGAGCAGCTTCTAGAGGTACATCGGGCATTGGACTGAGAGATCTGCGCCTCGGCTCGGCACTCGAAACATCCTGATCCATGTCGAATTCGGTGCTACTCGTCATCAGCCAAGTATTTATCTTAAGAGGACAATAAACTTGCCTAGTCCTCTGGTCCGTTTCAGCTGCGCCCTTCAGCGCGACAATCTGGTCTGAGACGTCCTGATAGTCCCTCTGGAAAGGTTCCAGCTTCAACTCCCCGCCCGGGATGAGAGCCTCATACGGATGCTTGACAATCAGTTTCACCAAAGTCATGATGGCGCCCTTTCTGACCAAAAGACTCTTATCGTGTAAAGCAGTCACACATTTCTGTGCGATTTGGACACGAGGATAGTGTCCATTGGTGGTTTCGCATAGGTTTCGCAAAATGGACAAGACTTTGGTGCGAACCGGAGCAGATAAATCCCGCATACGTTCAAGAAGGGTCTGGTACCAGCCGCGGATCTGTGGGGCAGATTCTTGTGAATCGCTTTCGATGTCTGCATTGACGAATTCGGCGATCAATAAAGCAATGATCTCCACTATTGCATTGCGGATTAGATAGGCCTGATGAGATATTAGCGTTGATACAGAAACGCGGTGAAGTATACAAGCCTCGCTATCAATTTGACGGTTGATCAGGTTCATATGCTTCGACATCGACTGTGGTGCCAGTTGCCCCAAACGAAGCAGAAACTTTGCCATGGCCCGAGTGCTCTTGGCTTCTAGCGAAGGATTGAAAGTCATCTTCGTAATCTCTCGAAGAATTCCATCACCAAGCGGCGGATAATGATGGTCATTTGCAAGAGATGCGAGACATTCAGCGATTGAGTCGGAAAGGTGTTCGTAGGATTGGAGCTGTTGAAGAAGGATGGTGGAAGCTGTCAGCTCGTGGTTGTGATCTCTGACCGCGAGGCAAATGATGTTGTTGACGTATAAAAGTCTCTCGAGAAGCGACTGAATTCCATATTTCCTCCGTAGGAATCTCAAAAACCTGCTTGACGATCGCCAAAGCTGCCGATATCTCGCTACTCGCCATCCAACCCTCATTCTTCTTCTTCTTCTTCGTCGCTTTGGGTCGTCCATTCATGCTCAAAGATTCCGGCTGGGAGGTTTCCGGAGCATCGGGGCCAGGGCCTTTCTCTTCCTTGGCCGGGGCCTTGACCACGACCAAGGCAAAAAAGTAGAGCAAAAAGGCATAAATCTCTAGAGAAGTTTTATGGACCATGTACAGATGTCGAACTTTAGTGCCCACGTCTTCCTTCGTAGCCTCGATTTCTGCCTCGAGACCAGAAGTAATGGAATAGAGTAATTTGGTGAGCACAGGAGTAGCGACCGACTTGGCATGCTTCAGCAGACTAGCAAAGACGTAGAAAACGTCAGGTTGTGCAATTGCATCGCTGGATTCTGCGAGACGTTCGACAACAGCTGACGACGCGTTCAGAAAATAATCAAGATGTCTCGAAAAATTTAAAACTCACATTCCAACAATACCATGGTATCTGGGTCAGTGGGATCATGCTCATTATCGATGGAGAACGTTTCTACATCGTCATCCAGTGCCAGAAGTTGGTCTTGTAGATCAAACGAGGAGACCATTGGCTTGCGCCGCAGACGGAGTGCACGTGGTGATCGATGATGTACTTTTATTTATTTGGCTGTGACATCCGTGACAGCGACACAGGTCTTGACTTTTACATCGCACCTTCTGCCGCCATGTCTTCGACCGACGGCTGTGAGACCCATCTCGGTGACTTAAAAGATTATTTAGGCATCTATTGTAAGCATCCGAAACGATCAACTTTACTACAGACTGCGATCTGACGTGTTCTGCAGCAATTGATGAACTTCCTATCTTTACTTGCTCTCGCTGCAAACACGAGATTCCTTCGAAGCGTTGTCTGTCTGCTATCTCGGTCGAGCAGCTACAGCACAACTCTATTCCTGCATCATTTGCCGAGACGGACAGCATCCGGTCCTTCATCGACGACTGCGAAGCGGACCTGCTGCGCTGTGACGAGGAAATTTCACGTTTACAAGGACTTATCAGCCTCCTCGAGAAACGCCAGGCTAGAATCCGAAGGTCTCTGTCCGTTCACCAGTCAATTCTTTCGCCGATACGTCGTCTTCCAGCAGAGGTATTGGGCCTCATCTTTTCTTTGCATTGCAACCCTGGATTTTGGGAAACCGAATCTTTCGACGCAAAGAGAGAAAGGGGCTCACGCGGTCTGGTCTCTACAGAGCCTTTCGCCATTGCCACGACATGTCATTATTGGCGAAAGATCATGCTCTCAACACCATCGTTATGGTCTACGATCATGCTAGTTGGGTCACCATATCTGTCCGCATCCTGGTCTCAAATCCTTGCGGAAGATATCGAGCTAGTTCTCCAGCGGTCTGGTCAGCAGCCGCTCAAGTTGTGGACCAAGACTTTTAGTGCCAAGGGATGGCCTTATTCAGATATTCTACGTCGGGTCGCTCATCGTGTTCAGGAGATGCATCTTCTAGCAGAAAGTGCAGATCCATTTGGAACATGGTGGAACCCAGATGGTCTGAGCAGTACCGAGCTCACTGGACTGACAGCTCTGGAAATCTGCGGGGGAAGGTCACCCGAGTTTTTCTGGCTGCCGACGGCAAAGAATCTTCAGCAGCTCCACCTCCGAAACGTTGAGCCCATCTCCAGTACCGCTTTAGTATGGGCTGTGATACCGACAGGTTCCCTTACATCTATCGCTCAATTCGGGAATGGGGACGCATTGACCCGTCTATCACCTCGATTGTCTCATATTAAAACTCTATTACTCCAACCAACCGCCATTCATAAGGATCAGCCCTATCATAGGCTGGTCCCTAGTCAGACGAATGCAGAGCATCTCCGCCTTGTCCTCGAAAAACCCAAAATATTCGAATTTGGTACTGATCATCATTGCGAAAATCCTATTCCGAGGTGCTGGTGCCGCACCAGGACGCTCTGGGCGAGCCTCAGCTCCATCACCCTTCCCTGTTTGCAGAGCCTTCATATCCAATGTCGCCGAGACCTCGATATCATCTCGTGGTTGGAAATCAACTTTACGAGTTTTATCCAAAGGTCGAATCTATCCGGGAAACTGACTTCTCTAGTCCTCGACGGTATAACCATCTCCGACCCGGACCTCATTAGAACATTCCAGCAGCTCCCTAGTCTCACTCAGCTGACCCTGTCTGAAAGTCAAGGCATACCCATCATTACCACCAATGTCATATCAGCCCTGATATCTTTGCCTTTGATTCCTCATCTCAGAGTCTTCAAAATCCATATTCACGATGGATTTGACATGGTCGATTCGTTGGCCGAGCTAGTCTTGACGAGATCACAGGGAGAATCGGTGGCTCCCTTGTCGGAAGTGCATATCCGAGTCATGGCAGAAGCTCGGTCACCCAAGCTCGATTGGCTACAAACGACTCTCACCAACATACCGAGTTTTGGCTTCACCATTGAGCTGGTTACCGAAGATACTCACTTTCGTCTTTGGAATGAGTGGATCAAGATAGTGCAATGAAGGTCGCAACCAGTATAACAACGGATATTCCATTTTGTCATTAGTTGATGATTCTCCAGACCTCATCGTCATGTCTATGTTACATACAATAATGAATGCCATGTAAATAAGTGTTACGTCGGAGAATATAAACGGTCCTTGGTATCTACCCTTGGCGAGAAAGAGAGGAAATAGCGAAATAAGTAATACTAGAATCGAGCGCTGCTTTGCGGCACTAGCCGAATACCACCAACGCCTCCCTCTGGTGGGCTCTCTCCTCCAGATCTTTGCCACAAGCTAGCGCTCTCTTCTCGGTCATCATCATCATCAGCACCTTTGGGATACTTCTTCGTCGTCCTCCCTCTTTCCTTTGTTGTACTCTCTGCCATCGAATCACCATCCCAAGCTGAATCTGTCACGCTCGGAAAGCTCAACAAAGTCGCCCCAGAAGGCGAATCGGTGAAAAGATTTCTAGCATCCATTCTTCCCGGTTTCGCAAATCTCGGATTCATCGTCGGTGGAGCGCTCTGCACCTCGTGCTCTCTCATAAAAGAAGAAGGCATCGAGACAGTCTGTTGTAGCGGAAATCCTGGTCGAACAGTATCTTCAGGCGATATCGGACTCTCCTTGCTGAAGCCCAAAAGATCTGACGTCGTTGGTCGATCCGGTGTTGATTGCGCTGTAGTTCGGGGTGCCGGCGGAAAAGGAGGGTATCCCTGTGAGCTCCCACCGCCATGCATGACAAGCCCAGGTTGCCCTAAAGCCAACCTATGTTCATGAATCGCGCCCTTGTCATCTCTTTCTCCCTTCGCGACTCCAGTAGGATGATACGAGTGAACAACATCTTCGTTGGTGAATTTAATCGTCGGTCGTTTCGACATTGCGTTAGAATGGAGTGATGAAGCATCATCGCCTTGAGTCGCGCCGGCTAGGGAAGCTCCGTCGGGCAGAGCGGTCGTCGAATCCATCGGCATCGGTGCGTCATAGAGCTGATGCCGCTGGACCCCGTTGAGCTGAGCTAAAGCGCTCGGTGCATCGCCTTTGGGACTGGCAGTCTGAGGCCATGGATATCCGTCTGAAGAAAGACCATGCATTCCTCTGGGCGCCCGAAGACTGCCGGCCTGAGAAGATCGCATGCTCATTCGGCGAGCAGTTCGAGCTCGAATGATACTGCCAACAGCACCAAAAGATCCTCTGAGGGTGTCCATCCCCGGATCTTCAACAGCCGAAATGTCGCCCTTTTCTTCGTTCTCGGTTTGAACCCGAGAAGCTTGGAGAAGCATCGTTGAACGACGGTCGAGCTTGTTGAGCACCGTCGGATCGACCTTGGACATTTGCAGAATCGTGATCCCTACACAAATGACCAGGAAAGCCATGACGATGGTCAAGATCTGGGTTACTGTCGATTCTAGACCTTGGAACAGGACCTAGAAAGGTTCGAGCCGATATTTCGCATGCTAAACGGGGACTTACCACTGTCGTAACCATAGTGAAGAATGTGACTAAATAAACCAGGTAAGAAAATGAAGGATGAACCGTACGAGGAGCCACTTACATATCACATAATATGTTGGCGTCACTGTAGAATATAATTAGAACGCGAAAAAGGATTAGACAATGGATGATTTACCCATAGCTGAAAAAGAATATTAGCATCAAAATATCGAGTTGTGGCTGAAACATACCGGTATTGAAGAGCGCCAGCGCGACATTCAGATAATAGACCTCGGTGACTGCATGGCCAATTTAACGAAACAGGGGCGGGAATGGCGCTGATAACTTACTGAGGGTAATGGCCACGAAGACGAGAAGGAAGTACATAAAAGGGAATTTGAACTGAATTCGACATTAGACGCAAGATTTCGCTGAACAAAGATCACATACCTGGTTTTCGCCTTGTGCCGTGGTGACTATCGCGGCTCCCAGTCCAGTCGTGACACTGACGCTGATCCCACCTATCATGCTACAAACAAAGATATACCACAGCATGCTCTTCTTGCCATATCTGTAGTCGCATGAGATTAAATGAATGAAAGAGCCAAGTAAAACTTGCTTAGGAGCGAAGAAGAATACAATGACCAGGGAGGCCGCTATGAGCGTCCCAGCATATGCCAGGAAACCAGGAGCCAAGAATAGTTTTTGGAAATCTTTGATGTGTCCAACGGTGGCTTCCTTAGGACCTAAAGAAAGCGGTGCGTCAAAGATGAGGGTAGACGAGGTGAGAAGATGGATGGTACCATTGAGGGCAATGATGGTTGATCCAAACTGATGGTCTCTCGGTTAGCTGTTAGAAGATAGAATTGTGATAGCAGGACGCACGATGGAGAGTGCGCAACCCAGCCAGCCAAAGAAGGATAGTTTTTCGTTGAGGAATAATGAGGAAAGAATGGCGCAGACCACCACAGATAAGGCTCCAAGGGGTGTCTGTAAACCAAGGTTGGAAAATAAGACCGGAACAGGATATGGCACGGACCACGACGATAGCCTCAACGAAAGCATATGCTAGAATTCACGATAAGCCACCGACCGCGATGCAAAAGCGTATGACGACATACCAGCAAAATTACAGAGCTCTCCCATTATCATCACTGCAACCTCGTTAGAAAAAGAACCCGTGTATTCCGTTCAGCCTACTTGTCATGCCGCCCCACCATAATGGCTGCAAAAAGCAAAGAACTGAGAAATGAAACGCGGAAAGAGCGAACAGGGACGCACTGATTTAAGATATGCAACACCTTCTCCAGCTGTAGCACCCGCCTGCGAGCGCAGTAGACCCTTCTTCTTCAATACAAAGCTGGAACCAATAAGGAGACCACTGAATACGGCCAGAAGAATTCCGACAATCTATGGGGGCGGATTAACGAGTTGTCCAGGAACCACATGATAGGGAGAGAAACGAACCTTGAGATTGGCGTTGGTTCCGAGCGACCCAGAGGCTGAAGACGTTGCCGACGCAGCAGAGCTCGTCGTTGAAGACATGGTCGTGGTGAGAGAATAATCTCAGTCTGCCTTCACCCGTGACCTTGGCTCCCGCTTTCGGTCATACAGTAAAATCCATAATTAGCACAGCCACACGTTCCAGATTTTCGATGCACCCGCTGCTGCTGCGCAACAACACTGCTTATTATTTATTACTTATTATCTGCCTTTTTAATTTTTATTACCGACGACCTGGAGACACCCCCTAGAAAAAGCCCTGGCGATTTATTGAATATTAATATTCGAGGCTCTCAATCGTATGGACTCTTTCTCAGCAAATACTCTGGTTGTCTTGGCAGTAGTATATGTGGACGCTGCGACCAGGACAATAGCGACCAAGAATTCTTCTCATGGACATTACAATTTTCAAGGAGGTTGGGGTTGAGCGCTGTCTTTCCCGCCGCTTGTCATCGATGGAGGCCCAGGCGCCGTATCTGACGTGACAGCGTGATGATCCGCTGGAAGGACGGACGGAATTACAAATGCTGAATGACATTTCAGCCAAGAGGTACTTTCCATCCTCCGAGCCGCTGAACGTACTTATCGTTACGGAAAGCTGTCCCGAGCCGGATGGGTCTAAGACCAAGACTGCGGTCGGTTTATTGAGCCCTACGAATTCGCTATATTCAGCTCTAGCCGACGTGGCAGCGTCCCCTCCTTTGGGAACCCGTCATGAGCGATTTGACCGACCATGTCGTCGTCAAGTTTCCACGCCAACTTTGGAACTCTTGGTGAAAAAGAAGCTCACGACAGCAGAGGAATCGTTGAAAGAGGTCTGGTCAACGTCTTGTCAGGTTGTCAAGTCCCAGGGTGAGTCGCTCAATCGGTGTTCACGGTGCCTTTTTTTTTTGACGCAATTAGCAGGAGCGAATCTCGTACCTTCATTTCTTTCAGTGGTCAACTTGTCGCTTCAGGTGCAATCAATGAAAGGAGGTTATGGTTCTTCGCTCGTTTCGCGGGTTTTGGTTGCTCAGCCGGGAGCGGTGGAGGATCATAGTGTCTTTTTCGCTTTCCCTGAATGCTGGAGATGAGACCTTCGACAATGTCAGGTCCTGAAATGCTAGCGGTGATGGTTTCAAACAAAGTTGTGTTCAAGGTTGCGACTGGAGACCCGCTCATTCGTTGGGCGACTCGGACTGAGATTTCCGAGATTTCAGGGATCGAAGGAAAATGCCACGATGCGAAGAAGGGAGAATTGACCTCGGGTACTCAGCCCGTTGGGAAGCGCTCGAAAGGCATCGACAAGACGCTGTTTCGTCGTTGGATCCTAATCGAAAAAGTGAGCTACATACGACATTGAGGAAGCAGAAGGGTACTCACTGCATTGGGGAACAGATTCTGTGGCCTTATACAATCATCTGCCTCGTTAAGGTCGGCGGTCGTAAGAGTAACATTCGTTTCTTCCTCGTCCTCGCTCCCAGATTCTGATGAATCGTCAAATTGTTTCTCGTCTAGAGCGTTTCCAGCAGGTCCCAGGATGATCCATAGGAGTTTATCTTGGGTTCTGACAGCGAAAATGAGTTCTGCATTGCATTCAGGAGGGCAAATGTAAAACGCTGCTGGATGGTCCTGCTTTAACCAAGCTGTAACATCGTCGCAAGATTGAGCAGAGTAGCCCAAAGCTGGCGATTGAGGAATCAGGTCTGAAGCTCGGACGGCCTCATCATGAACATTGCCTTGAGCGTTGCGCTAAAGGATAACCAAATCAGCTAGGACCGTCGCACAAGGTGGTGAAGCTAGAGCTGCAGGAAGCTCAGACGTCGCGGGCGAAATTGGGAATGTGAAGAGCGAAGAGAGAGTTCGAGGGTTTTGGAAAGCGTGAGCCATGTAACTGGCTAGAGCGTAATATCGTGTTGGTCGCGCTTGACGAAAATAAGTCACGAACTCCCTATGGTCGGTAATAGATCGTTGCGGCAGCGTCACAGACTCTGGTGGCTCCGTGAACCACATCGCAGCAGCTACAAGGACCGTTGGTTGGTCGATAGCAATGAGACTCATGTCTTTGTCGATGAACCGTCCGAATCCAGCGGTTACCAAAGACACTTGCTCGTAATTGAAATGAACCGGATGTTCAGCAGTGACCAGACAATGGAAGATGAGTTCGTGAAGGGTCGAGCGAATAAACAGATCTGGGCAGAAATCAGTTTGTGAACCTTTGTCATCGACAATGCTCACCATCTTCCAGCCATTCCATTTCAATACCCTCAATTCCCAACTTTATGTCAGCTGGTCTCTCCTTCATGACGAAGTCGTCGGCATCCGTAGGCGTATAATGAGTGAATGTTTGAACAAAGCGGTTAAGGATTCCGTGAGGATGCCGGAAAGCATCCCTGAGGAGAAAAGCGACGACCGCCGTCAAACGATGTCTAAAAGCAAACGTCAAATGTTTTTCCAACGAGTATCGAGCCAAAAGTTACCTTGGTCGACACCAGTCCCAAATGCGCTTCACAAGAAGCTCTCCGCTCGGCGAAGCAGCGAACTCTGGTGGAAGGAATCGCGTCACGTATTGTCGTTGTATTTCTGGCACGTCGAATGCCCTAGTGTTTGAAGTCTAGTGCTAGGAGCTCCATTCTTCCATAGGCTAGACGAAGAATTCCTTCGGTATTGCGGTTCCGGCCACGATGAAAGTTGGCGCGACCTTGAAGATCTGTTTTCTCCATGCTGAGATGATCTCTTTAAAACCGGATGGAAGCCTCCTTCGTCATGAAAGCGTCTATCATCGTATTGACCGCCTGATTAGCTTCATCCAAAGTCACGAAGAAATCGGTCGTCGCACCTATGGGCGGAGGTAATCCGTTACAAATCAACTGGCCTAATAGATGATTCTACTGGCGTACCACTCTACCATTCCCGTTTTAGGCTGGGCTGAGTGGACGTCGGCTGAGCGGACCTCCGAGTGCCAGCACGTTGATTCATGATGTAACGTGTCAATGAGCGATAGTTTTCCCTCGAGCCACTGGCAGGATGGCGCTAGATTTCTACCTGTATGAGCTATAAAGAAAAGAGACTTCACGCATACATATTGTTCAGCCAGATGATGCTCTGCTTCCCTCTCAATGGAGCAAATACTTGATGGTGAGCGGACATCGGCAAGGCGTCAAGGTTTGTTGAATAGAGGATTCGAGATGGGATTGCTCACATTGAATACAGGAGACAATTTCAGTAGACGGATTCTGCAGTTCATTGGCCATTTTTGTGGTACCAGAACAATGATAGCCTTGAACGGCTATTATGAGCGGCGACTAAGAGTGGCCGGTAATACTAGGGAATCATTGCACTTGCCAGGATGGACGACGGGAATCTTGAGTGATAATCTCATACGTCCCTTCGCGAGCAAATCGCAAGAGACGCTGGACAGCGGGGGCATTCAACGGGGAACACCGTCCATGAATAATAGTGTCCGGCTGTTGTGCCACAGATAGCGTCACCTGTGATCGCAGTGAGAGATATGACATGAAATGACATTGAACCGAGCTTCTGTACCGAGTTTAAACGGATGGTGGTAGATGGATGACCGAAGCGACCTCCAACGGACATGCAGCGGAGACGTGGTTCCGAGATGCACCAACAAGAAACAAATTTACCATGGAATGAATCAATCATTGGCCTTTCGACAACAGCGCTGTCGATGCATGCAGCTCCGCTGCTTGTGGCGGAATACCGATGAATGCACTTTGGCAGGTGGGATTGATGAACCTGGTGCAAATCAAGAGCTATTTGAATAATGGAGTCGTTTCTGAGGGCTCAGAATATGTTTTGGGCGTCGGGAAGAGGTCCAATGAGGGCTCGATGAAGGGAGAAGGAAAGATCAGATTCCCCGGTCGTTGCCGGATCTCACTGATCGTATCGAATCGTCGTCGAACGAACATTGCAGAGCATTTTCCGCTTCAACTAGAGGCCAGTTTGCTTAGTTTATTGGAAAACCACCTCGAATATGCTTGCATTCCTTGACCCTTCAAATCTAGACCCATTGGGTCAGAAATGAAAAAGTCCTAAAATTCCTGCAACTTGCACCATCAAGTTCACTGTTCCATCGCAGCCTGGCCTGTATCTGGTGACTCTCTTAATCTGGAGGCAGGTATTCTTGTTATAAGTCAAACTATACTTTGATAATTAGTGTTTCCGACCATTTCTGGCTACCTGGCGTTGTACGTCAGTATGTGGGAGCGGTCGAAAGCGAGTCAGTGTCCATTGAATAGCAGGTGCAAACCTGTGCATATGGCGCGATTACGAGCGAATTGAGCCTCTATCATAAGAGACCTATCTGAATGAAGCTTTTTACGGTGCACCGAGCATCACAGCTTTCCTTAAAGTGCATATTCGGTGATTGCGCCACGTTGCACCTGTAGGAAGATGTTTATGGACGGCTATCATATTTAGATATTATTTTTTTGGCATCAAGAAATCTGGTAATTACTTTGGAGCATGAGTCTGTCAATTTACATGAATGTCGCAGCTAGCCAGAGGACAAATCGGTGGTTTGCGCCACAATCAAAATAGCGAAATGATTGTTCCTATGGGTTGGATTTTGAGAACAGATATTTTACTACCTCTTTCTCCGAATGACCTCAGGAATATCCGGTCTGGTGTGCTTATCGCCGCCCAGGAAAGCAAGAAATGCGGCGTAACTGAAATCCAGCAGACGTCCATTGTCTATTTTTGATATGAGCTATATCTAGAATGATAGGATTTTGGATACTGTTGAATACAAATCAGCACTGTCCTAGATTTCTGGAATCTGCCATGCCTCTGTCGACGTGCGGCCGCCGTGCATATACCAGTGAAACCAGTGGAGTACTGTATTGCTGCTGGTGGTCGCTGTATGTCAATATTCTAAGCGAAACACAGATACATTTCATGAAAATTGTGCTTAAATTTCGCCCAAATTATCGCCGCTGAAGCTAGCTCGGAGCGGCGCGCTCTTTTTCATAGCGCGACGACGTCATGTGCTGAGAATTCGGTACCTTGCCGTTGCCGCTTGCAAACAGTTATCCGGTTCAAGGTTACAACCAGCTATCCGAAATAAGTGGTGCAATATATTTTGAGCTAAAGTTGCCCTATGGTCTTGTTGTTGACCCTGTGAAACACCTGCAGAGATGGTATCAGGTACCAGCGGACGCGGCGGACGATCTGCAGATCCGACTAAATCCGATTCGGACTAATGCCTACGTACTTCAACGAACTTGCCCGTCAGACAGGTTGTTTCGGTACAAAAAACCTGTCTATGAGGTCTATTTCCGCCGGATCAGCTGCGGCCAGCTCTGGGTCGTCGACGAGGGGAGATAAGGTTTCTGAAATGTTTTTGTCGAGATGTGAATCGTTTTCATATCGTATGGCCTGCTCGAGTGTCGTAAATAGGTCCTGCTGAACCAGCGAAGGACGTAACTGCAGGATCAGCCAAAGATATTTGTGCATCTCTGAGATTCCTCCGTCGGTTTCTTTGGCTAGTTGCAGGAATTGGCAAAAGACAAAGAGTCGCGATTCATAGTGTTGTATCGGGCAGGGCAGGGCAGGGCATTTACCGGGCAGGGCAGGGCACCACAGGGTAGGGCATCATTCAAATCACTGCCCCTGCCCTCTGCCCTCACAGCGGGCAGGGCAGGGCGGGCAAGGGCAGCTGCCCCGGGCAGTGATATCTTATCTTATCAGCTGATTATGGCTGATTAGATTTCGGATCAGGCTCAGAGCGATGCATTATCTTACCGTGTTTGAGTTCCACATCAGCCAGTTGACACCAGAGCACCATTTTGGTGAGACAAACATTTCTTGAGCCTGCTAAGCACTCATTATTTTTCAGATTCACCAGATTTCTGATACTTTTGGCTCACCAAATCAAGTCATTCACAGTCAGTCAAATGCCCTGGGCAGTGCCCGAGGCATCGGGCATCTTGAGATCGCTGCCCTTGCCCTCTGCCCTCTCCTGCCCGACTACAAGGGCAGGGCATTTGAGGGCATTTGAGGGCATTTGAGGGCAAGGGCGGGCATCAGGGCAGATGCCCTGCCCGATACAACACTAGTCGCGAAAGCAGCACTGCGGAAAATCGGCGATGCGCGACCCGATGATTTGAGGCAAAGATAGGTTCGAAAGCCATGGAATTCACAGGTGGTAAATCGACCGCTACCAAACCCCCACCACCGTCCAACCCAATGGCCATAGTTCTTTCGATGTCATTGGCACCAAGACCACTGGTATCGACGACCATTGTGAAATAGAAGCCCCAGTGCTGGCAGAGGCCTTCATATAGCAGTCGCGTTTTTCCTGTTGCTGTCCCGTTCACCAAAAAGCTGGCCAGATAGCGTCAGTTCAGGGAAAATATATCAATGACAATGTACGCAACGTGTTTTTCCCGGGCGAAATATGGCCCGCTGACCACTTGTGTGTAACTGTGTTCGATAATCGATTTCGATATTGACTAAGCAAACATGTGACACCCTCGAGAAGCCGAACGAGCCGAGATAGCTCCACTCGCCATTCCTCAACTTCTCGGACACAGGGGCTGCAACAGATTGCAGTAAAGTAGGTGTATATGATCGTAAGTTTAGATATCATACGGACCAGCATTGAAAAGGTCTTGAAGGGGAAATTGCCAGTTTGACGGCTGATATTCAAGTACTATCACTAAAGTGACCATTCTTTGCATTTATCCCGATAAGAATTGAGTGCTTCAAGATTTACCCAAGTCACTTTCTGCAAGCTTCCGACATGAGCCGAATCACTTTTCGAGCTCTCGGGTGTATGCCCGGCGCCGGGCATTGCGCCGGCATACTTTGCCTACGGCTCGAGTCGGCGGCGCTGGACTCGCAGACTCCCTAAAAATGACTACAAGTCTTCTGGGCTTTTTGGAGCTGAAGCCTTTTTTTGGTTATAAGAGCCGGGAGCTGATCCCGACCTTCTTCCAGTCTCAGTTCAAGTACGCCGCGGGCGAGGAAAATTTTGTTGAAATTCCCTGCTTAGAGGTTTGTAACTCCGGCCAAATCTAAGCTCAGGAGGTCCACGCTTGCTGTCTGTGCCGGCCAAAGGAAACAATATATGTATGTAGGTCGGTCTTTTACCTTTTCCTATTTTATTTTTATTTTATTTTATTATTAATCAGGCACACAAATCGCTATCGAGCCTTTGATCTACAGACCCATTTCTGGCCCTGACAACTACATAAATACTTAACTGCAGAATCCGGGGCCGCGCGGCCTGATCTGTTCTCAGAGCTGAGAGACGGCCTGCGAGAGTCGCGAAATGTGGTTGTCAATGAAGAATAACGACGTAGAAATATTTCCTATCAATCCTCAAGCATTCCACCAACAGATCCCACGGTTTTTCTAGAATGATCTTGTCAGATTGACGCGCTGGTGATTCTTCAAGATACCTTATGCAACAGTTCCGATTCGGAGGATGCGACCCGGAACAAAAACTTGTCAAGAACTAGTCCTATTTTTACCATCTGGTGCGCTTGTCCGCTCCACACTGTGCATCGATGCTTCAGGACGTGGATCATACCGAATCTGCTTCCTTCCTTCCTTCCTTCCTTCCTTCCTATCTAAATATGACATGGATCATCCGGTGCTATTTCTGTTACGGCACATAGTCTTGTCTTAGCGCTCAAGATAACGGTTCCAATGTCGAGCTGAACTCGTCCGAGTTCCTAAAAGTACGCATGTCCCTTTTTCATCATGGCCGAGTTCACATTTAAAATGCAGTGTTCGTGCGACATCCTACCGAGCACTTTCGAAACAAGATGTTCTCTAAGCTCCTCCTGACAGTCTTCACATTGGCCGTGGTGGTCGTGAACTCTGCTCCCATTTCAAACCCTTACGTGCATCCTGTTGAACCAGGTTAGTCTCCTCAGTCCCATTATTGCAATCGCTCAAGTTTCTGCCAGTGACTGAAGTTGGCTGCCTATTCCAAAGAGACACTGACGCTATCGCTTTATGTTTCTAAACTGGTACGCAGGATCCGAGTCCGCGATTTCTGAAAGCATCACTGATATCGCTTACAGACCAATTCCGGCAGCTTAGACGGAAAAACTTGGGAAGAGCGGTACAACTCATGACGTTTATCAGTGAACTTAGTAGATCATATGTCAATACTCAACGAAATCTGTTCTGCCTGTTCGATGACTTGGAGACTCATGCCAAGAATCCACCCTGGTATCCTGCCCAAGCTCGTCGTGTACTCTGCTCTGGCGACCTCTGTTCTTCTCTTCTACGTCCTTCGACAGAGCTCTTTCAAGTTCTCTGCAGTGCCTGTGAGCGATCCTCGACCACGTTACAGTAGGTTTTCCATGGTGAAGTTTGAAAGTTCCTTGAAATATGATTTATAGCATACCTGGGCAACGATTGGCCTGGTCAATGGGAAATTCCCCCATTGGATTCGGTACACATGAACGTCGAGAATACTATGCACTACAGTCTCGAGAAATCTGCTGAATGGGATACCATGCTTCCCACAGGCAACGGTACCCTTCATTTGGGGGATCAAGGACAACAATTTACCATTTCTCTTTTCCACCAGCTCCGATGTATCAACCTCATACGAGAGGGATTGGTCTCGTTTCGGAGGCAGCAGGAGAAGCCTAGCCGACTCGTACGCCATTGCATGAACTATCTCCGAATGATGGTCTTGTGTCGCTCAAATACGAAACTCCAGTCGGTCCGTAATCATGTTGGACCTCGGATTTCAGTCAGCGATGGGACCTATGAGTGCAGAGATTGGACCGCTGCATTTGAAGCCGCAGAAGCGAACTATCGACAGTACAATTCATAGACAGAAGTAATCTTGCTCAGACACCCTCTGTACTATTCCATCTCTTGAAATTATCCTCTACGACATCATAGACTGCGCTCCAATCCTTGCAAACATGGGTCGCTCCAACTCGATGCGTGTCAAAATCTCGAGACTCCCATGATGCCTTCTCGAGGGTTAAATCAGGCAGACACAGGGCCATTTGTCGAAGATACATCAAGCAATGGTGAATGTGAGCGTCGCTGACGATGTTGGACGAGTCGAAGGCCAGATTAAGTAGTCGCATACAATGAAGTTCGTGGAACATTGTGACCACAAAGACGCGATCATTCGGTCCCAGCCTGACATAGCCAATGGATTCTGTGGCGATGGCAAGCCAATCTGGATCCGATGCCCATCCCTGCAGGTCGAAATGCTGACTCTCCTCTACGGTTAAGAGGACGTCTTGAAGAGGTCCGTTTGGTAACGGTAGATTTGAGGGAAAGTCGTGCCCGCGATATTCTGAATGGATTCAGGGGTTCGTTGATAAGATTTAATGCGGTACTCACTATATTCGGAGGCTTGGAACCTGCGCCACGCTCGACTCCAAATAAAGGTCATGTTGAACAAGGCAATTAGGAGCAAGACGAGCGAGATTTTAGTATGCATGGAACTCAAGTCGCTGGGGATCAAAGGACTCCGAGTCTTTCCGGTCTTTCCAGACCTTGAGCGCACTGTATGCGTTAGAATCATTGATCACAGGGCCAGATATCTCTAGAGCTTTTCGGAAAACGAACCAACGCTTGAGGCTATGCAGATACCGTTGAACATATTTTAGTCAAGTTTGAAAACTGATAAAGGATTTTTGCGCGACAGCCGCATAAGAGTAGATCAGTGTTCCATTTTCAACTGGGATTATCTCGGAGAAGCTCCGAACCTTAAGTTCTCAACGTAAACTGCTCCTTCCTATCCTGGTCCATCATATCAGTTTCCATGGACGGCGGGCCTTTGCTTCAAGCGAGCGCATCGATTCTGCATGATTCTCGGGCTTTCTAGAAAATTTGTTAGTCCGAATGAATATAACATTGGCCTGATCACTGCCTTGAGCAAAGACGGTTTGGCCGTGACCAATCGATGATCAGATCTGTCGTTCACGATCATTGCTGAATAAGCCATCAAATGAATCAACTGCTACCGGTTCCAGCTGAAATGCAGAATCAGAGTGTTCTACATACTGCATAAGAAGCGCCGGTGGCCACCTGTACAAGGTGCCTGAATGAAAATTTCAAGGTGACAGTGACTATCAAGAATGAATATATCGTTATCCGAATAACAGTTCGACTCGGTTGGCTTGACTCTTTCAGACCTCGACTCTGCAAGATGCGGTAAAGCTTCCGATGGATCAGAAATATGGATGTATCATTGGGAGATACGTACACCCGACCCCATGGCTATGACATGAAATCTGAGATTTACGAAAGAATAAAATGTCTCGAGAAGATTCGGAGTCTTTCATTCTAGACATGAACTTCAGGCTCGCTGCTTTTCTTCTCCTGTCCGCCAGCGTTCATGGTGTTCTTGGTACATTTATTAACACCATCAAGGTGGAACTGAGCTCTAGACTTTTACAACACAGCTAATGATATTTCAGCATGGTCGAGCTTGTGGAGAAGGAATCGAGGGTGTATGTGCTACTGGGACCGTTTGCGCCCCTGGAGGTTTGCAGTTCCCTCCAAACATTGACAAGCCTAACTTCATTTCAGTTCCCAGCTACTGCGTCTCTTCGACTCCAGTTGACAACAGCACTACTACATTCAATGTAGTTCAAGGATTCGGACGACCGATGGGCCAAATCGTACCCGAAGGCACCGCCGATGATCCAATCCCTGTGTTCATAATCTGCACCGACGCCAATTTCTCAGGAAATTGTATTGAATGGCTCCTCGCTTGTGACTTCTGTGTTCCCTTCGGTGCTGGTTGGAACAACGATATTTCTAGTATCGAGATGCTCGATACTCGCGTTGGATGTAACTTCTGGGTGTGAGTCCCGCAGTTTTTCTACCATTGATTCATCTCTAACTTGGTAATAGGAGCTCAAACTGCGTCGGGGATGGAATCAACATCGATTCTGGAGCTATTTACGATCTGAGTGCCACAAACTATAACGATCGTGTCAATTCTTTCAATTGCTATTTGACCGGTCGATAAATATTGTAGATCTACTTCGTTCTTCATCATATGCATTCCATTGGAGTCAAATGTTATATTTGATCAAAGAACGTGTCGTTCAAGGAGCCCAACCTCTGGAATCGTGTTGGATCATGTAAACTCCGGCTGCTCAAATGCCTCAGCTAAGTGTACCCCATATTGAATAGAGATGCGTACCATTGGCATGCTCGCTCTCCCTCTGCCAGAATTCCACATGACAATTCGATACAGTGCTCGAGCACGTGAACTCGAACGTCGTGAACGAGTTCGAAGGACATCGGAATTCGATGGACTTGTAGTTGTGCGCCGCTGAAAAGTCGATTTTCGCAAAATGGGATCGACGAGGTGGTGAAGACCTGGTGGCTTTTGAAATCTCCTGGGAACTATCCAGCATCCAGACGTCGATTTCGCTTAGCAGATCAATATCGATGCTGGACTGAAACGATGTAGAGTTTGCGTCTGGCACAGTTGGGTTCAAGTGGCACTTTTCCATGCCATAGTCCAAGTTGCGAAATTGCATAACAGTTGAAATCTAGCCAGTATTGTCAATCATCTAATAACAGAAGTTCGTTCAGGATACGAACCTGCTCAGAAACGAGAAAATGCCGGTCATCAGGATATATCTCGCCCACGTCACTGGGATACCAACGAGAATCCTCCTTCAAGGCTCTGAGAGGATCGGAATTCTGGAATTGGAGAACAACGTGGGCAAAGCTGAATATCGAAGGCAAGGGGGCACTGCTCGAGTTGATCGGGACGCGATTCAGATTGATATAAGGACTGGGACGGCGAAGTGGCAGATTATTCGACTCAGTTCCCCAGCTTGAGGGCACTCTGAGGGATGCAGAATAATCGTATGAAAAGACGATTATGGACAGAATCGAGGAAGTGATTGTGCCGATGCAGGCACAGATGAAAACCTTGGAGGTTAGGACCGAGGACACTGTTTTCTTGTCAAACTCCATCATGAACATTATTCGAGTAAATATGACCTTGGCTGTCTCGGTATTTAGCTGGACCCATTCTTGCGGACTCTGAGGAAGTCAATCGACTGTAGGACATGGGATGACAGGCTCGGAAATTTGGTGGCGAAACAAGGATCTGGAGGCGCAGCGGCCTTGAAAAATCATATTGAACATCACCGCACGCAATAAGCTACCAATGATTCAGGTACCTGGTACTTGAACTCTCGGAGAAATATTATGAATGAAGATCCAGGCTCCTGTTCGGAGCCGAGAGGACATCTGGTCTCGCGGCGATATTTTTTTTTTTAGCTCGAAGAGTCCATCAAAAATGATAACTAACTTGGTTAGCTTCAGTCCCGCGGCGATAGTGCCCATTACAGACCAAGTAGCGGTTGTTTTATCTGATAGAAGACTAGAGCACCTTATGGGTGCTTAAGTCGATACCGGCCCCAGATCCGAGATTCGGATCACTTGATCGCAAACCAGTCTGTACCTCATCACAAACCATCTTGAGCCTACAGCAGTTGTGGCGTATGACAGATTGCAGACAAAAGTTCCTGACCATAAGAAGGACGCCTAGCAGTAACATTGATCATCTTACAACATGATTCATTTCCCAGTCAGCGCATGAAATGCTTGCGAACCAATGGCACAATTTCTCGTCCGGGTCCTTTGCGCTTCCTGAAAGTAAGATCACCTTGAGGGTGATCTTTATTTTTAGCCACTGTTGTATCAATTTTCCACCCATGCACGCAGTGATTCGAGACAAGTATCTTTCACACAGCGGATTATGTGTATAACGCGAGCGAGTGGTATCAAGTACGCCGCCCTTGAGTGTTTGATAGGTAAAGCAAAACTTCCAGATTTCAAGTTTCGGGACCATTCTTCAACGCTAACCACATCAGCTTGAAACAAGTTTTTCAAGGCTGGGCTGATGCTGATGTGAACGTCAACAAGAGTTCTAGATCTGTTTTGATGTTGTTTTTCTTCTTGATGAACAGAATGCTCACAGAATTGGTGAGAGGTGTTAAACCGAGAAAATTCCAATCCCAATCAGATAAGCACATTCAAACACGATAAAGCGCCGTTCCACTTGGCTAGCTTTGCTCAGACCCCCCGCTGAGGATGTCGGATAACTCTACCTCCAGTGTCCCTACCGATGGGAATCCATATGCTCCACAAGAGCCGGTCCAGCTCATTATAACCGAAAAGTACGACTTTATCGGCATGCACCTCGCCGATATGCTGTACGGTAAGTTCATCTGGAATGTTCTCTTTCGACTCAATTGAGCATTTCAAATAGGCGTTACTGTGATACTCTTCTTCAGGTGTATGATTGGCATACTGCTGCCCCGGCACGGCCGAGCCCGAAAGCCTTGGATGGCCGTGTATACACTCGTGCTCTTCGGTCTTGCCACAATTTTCACAGGCATGAATCTACAAGTGTCCAGACTGGGTTTTATCGATGACCGCAATTTCCCGGGAGGTCCCGAGGCTTACCAGTTGTTTCTGTTCTCGACACCACTCGCTCTGACTCCAAATATCGTTTTCATATTGGCCAATTGGTTGGCCGATGCTCTTTTGGTGGGTTATTTTTACGGATCGGTTACATTCAGCATCTAACAGATACAGATGTTCCGATGCAAGGTCATCTGGGACAAATGGTGGATTCTCGTTGTCCCTGGGATCCTGTTTCTTGGTTCATTGTGTGAGTTGGATCACCATAAAACCATAATGATTAAATGTAAACTAAATCATTGCTCATACAGCGATGGGAATTATCACCATTTATCAATCGTGTCAACCAAACGCGAACTTGTGGACCAAAGTTACTTTCAACTTTGCCTTAGCGTACTTCTCTACGGCCACGACACTCAACATCCTTCTAACAATCCTCATATGTGCACGACTGGTTCTTCATCAACGCAATGTCAAAGGCACCAGGGGGTTTAGATCAAAACTGCCGTATAGCTCGGTCATCACAATGCTTGTCGAGAGCTCAGCAATCTATGCTGTCTCGTCGGCAATCTTCATCGGGACATATGCAGCTCAGAACCCTGCATCCACACTCTTTCTTTCCATCTTGTCGCAGACTCAGGTATTTTTGGGCGTGTCAAGGTCGTACGTTTAACTGAACTCAGCACAGGTCATCGGTCCTTTGTTGATCATTGCAAGGGTTGTGAATCAAAAGGCCTGGGTTTCGACGAATTCGAAGGGAAATTCAAACTCAGCACCATTTTCTGGCTTCCAGGAGAGCACCGTTGATGTGATTCCAATGCAAAGTCAATTGAGCTCACCAAACAAGACGGTATTTGTGGCGCATGAGAAAGAGGGAAGCTTTGGTAGCGCAGCCTAAGAGAAATAGTAGAATGCATGTTATTTATCTATGTTGGAGATGGTGTTTGCGGGCATCTCCCTATGTTCATATTTCTACTGTGTCTCTGTCTGTGATATATTTGCACCGCATTTCCTTGTACGTACTGCCATAAATCCACCTTTATCACAAATCAATGACAGGCTTGTATCAGCAAAAAGAAGCCTCACGCAGTGCTAGCTTCATGCAGTGAGCCTCAGCGGCGAGCGCAGCACCACGCAATGGGCCTCGCGGCGAGCGTAAGAGGGTCTCCTCGCATAACATAACCCCTTTTTCTTGCTAAAACATTGAATCTTGAGGTGTTTCACCTTTGACAACAGCAAAATACCAAGAGGTAGCTTCATACAGTTCAATCTTTGTAGTACTATTGAATAAAGACAATAATTACTTTGCTTTCCGATCAATGAGCATGTTTCTCATGTTGGAAGGGTACTATACTTCTCGGCAGAGTTGGGGTTTTTCGGCATGCGACACATATCCGCGTAGATGCATCATGCTGGAGGCGGACATGTTGAGGGCGGAGATGTTGGGCGCAGAGATGCTGAGTGTGGGAATCTCAACGTCTTCGCTCTTTCTGTGGGCTTGAAGAACATACAAGTTCTCTTGGCTTCAAAATGTCAAAGGCTGACACACACATCAGTCACAACATTACGCGTGATTTCTTATTCCTTGGTAGGCCAAACGGTGCGTGATTTTCTGCTACACCTGCTCTGTCTGAAATATAGTGCCAGCGTAGACGGACGATGAAGCCATGCAAGACGACACAATGAAACAGAAAGCACCCTGTCTGCTCGCTGAGAACTTGGTCCATCAGCCTAAATTCTGACACCTCCATCGTCGGAAATCCATCCACGAGATGTGAAATGGTCACAGTGTGGGTTGGAGCAACGACAGAGGACCGAGGTCGGACAAAAGAGCGGCACCGCCAGGATGGATCCGAATTGTGTTCCAGATTGAAAGCTCTGGTAGCCGTCAAACCCTTCGAATCTCTGCTGGCAAATGGCTCCTTTAACGGTTCATGTCGTCTTGCTATCAAACTCCCTTGTCTCGCCCGCTCGGTAGCTGTTACTATGTAGCGAAGGCAAAATAGATGCTTCAAGGATTAAAGGTCAATTGGACGCGGAATAACAAGCTGATTCGACGACGGTCAGGTTAGCAGAGAAGAGGCCAAGGTCGGGAGAAGGCAAGGAGAAGGACCAGTATTGGGATTCCAACGCGGTACGTCGTCTCTGTCTCATCGTTGTAACCGCTCCTGAACAGTTTCCTCTGGGCAGTCCTTCCTTCCCCGCTGTCCACCAGCTGAAAACCCCCTGAAATTCCATCTCTTCAATGTTCCACCATAGCCTCTCGAACGCAGGAATGCGACTGGCCATGCGCTTTTCCGACACCCCAGCATAGAACAGCTCCTCCATAGCAAGCTTGAATCATCACAGAAACTAGACTGAAAATATATACTAAAACCTAGCTAGATAATCTCTACCAACCAACAAATGGCTCACCTAGGTTTGCGGAGAATATATGGTCATAAGTAGAATGTGTCCCGAGAATATATAGCTATATATTCTGTGTCAGACCAATACCAGCACATATATTGCTGGCCATGCCATACAGGAAATGCCGTGCCCTGAGGTAGAATAACAAGGCAGGTGCTGAATATCAAGTTATAAATTGCAACTGAGGGTTCTTGCCAGAAAACAGATCAAAATAGCAAACAAATAACAACACTGACCACTCTTCAATTTGGCAACAGCGGGTCTCGAACTCGAGAGCAGGGCTGCAGCAGGCTTACAGTGGTGCTCTAGACCACTGAACCATAGCACCGAATAAAGGGCATCCTACCTTGTCCCTTATATACCATAATCCCGTACCTCAGATTGCATTCCGCAAGTGTGCCGCTGCAGTTTGCGGGTTTGATACACATCTAGTTTTATGCTATAGAGTGTTCTCCTCCCAAATCCTCAACAAAAATTCCTTTCCAGGCTTGGGATTCACATATATATGAATTCCAGCCTGATATTCAGACTGCCAGGCTGACATTGTATTGTATTCCCCACCTAGCTATGTTGGCCTGTTATTCTGAATGTCATGCTGATATTCTCAAATATATTGTCTGAAATACTCAACCAGGCCCTGGTCAGTGTGATAAGCAGGGCCAGGTCATACCTTTCTTGTCCACTTTTTGTGATGTGCAGGGTCTCCAGTTCGACAGTGACACCGCCCGCGGTAACGGTATTAATGCCACTAAAGTTCAAGCGGGGGTTCGTCAAGTTTGGAAATTTACGGAGCACCGTCAAGGATGTTGAGACATCGAGGTGACCGTTGAGACTACAGTATTAGACAGGTCCTTTGAACACCCAAATTGTAATCATAGTCCCACTTGAGTTCAGAGTACTGTATTGCCCTTTTGAGATATGGAAAATGTAGTATATCATCTGAAACATGTCTGGTCCAAATTTGGTACCAAAAGGAGCTGAAACTACTGAGATATAGCATGATCATTATGGTGATGCCAAAAAGCGTGACACTGCCTCCTTTGAACACTCTATATTTGTAGCGGTTTCACCTCATCTAAATGCAATTTTTTGATGTCAGAGACTCTTCAACAACTTCAAAACTCTGTCAGAGCAATTTCAAGGTCCATACAACACTGTGGATCTCAGATCTGGGAGTTCTCAGATGTGTGATGTCTGTGACATAATATAGCAAACTGGTCTTTTCGGACTGCTGGCATTGGCAGAACAGCCAATCACACAAAGTTTCGATGCAGAGCCATAGAATATATTATCCTATGATTGTTTCTAACTTGAACAGGGCTCTCAGGATGCAGGATGGAGTTTTATTAGTTGATTATTATTTACAGATAATAGATGGTTGGCACCAACTTGCGGACCATACAACCACACATCATTTTTTCATCTATCCAACACCTGGGAAGGATGGAGGGATACCCAGATGATAGTTCTGGGTCACAAGAAATTGAGCCTGGTGTCCGCATGTTGAACAAAAGGCCGGTGTTCAAAGGACCCATAGTGTTCAAAGGACCGGTCAAATACTGTACGATATTGTCGACAAGTAATAAGTTCCAAAACCTCTGTGGAACCTGAAGTGGCGAGCGATTTGTGATCACTTCAAGCGCTCTGAGCTCCGAGAAGCCACCCATGGATATGCCACCCCTTTCTCCCTTGTCGAGTGAAAGGAATGAAGTAGAAGAGCGAGGAGGTTCGGGAGGTTGGATTGGAATACTTGGAATGGATCCCGAAGATGTGCAAATCCGAAATCCTGTCCTGGTGGACCAGCAATTCCCGGATAACAAGGTGCGGGTTATGGCCATTCTGGAGAAGGAAAAGACTGAGATGATGGTCGGAGGATCGCTCGAGCATGCATCGACTGTAGAATGTGAGGCGTTGTCCAGCGTTAGCCCAATGGTCGACCAGTGAGCCTTGGTGGACATCATGATGTCCCTCCACAAGCAGGAAACTGCTGCAAGCTTGAATGGTTGTTGGTTAATACTACCGCTAGCGGGAGGCAAGTAGAATTCGTCTGCATCATTACATGTCGGATCAAATGGATTCCATGAAGATGAGACCGATGATTTCGACTGAGAGCTGACAAACTGGAGAAGAGGATGATTTCTGTTCTGCGATAGATTTTTTGAGCTGCGCTTCTGCGACTGATGGAACAGAGATTCCAGATGCAAATGTTCTGATTGGCAGCGAGCTAGCTGGTGCAGGTCACCATCGCTGGAGCGGAAATTCCACGAATTATGGGTGAAGACCTGCCACTGAAGGAAAGGACCCAGAGATCAACTTGGTCTGTTTTTGAGGCGACCAGAAGAACAGGGCCTCGGACACTCTGAAGATGCAGATTAGGACATGTAAATCTGCGCGAAAATGGACCGGACCGGTTGTAGAGGATTGACGTCGATTGACGTTTACATATTGAGGAAAATGGCCGCGATTTGTGAAAATCTGGGTGAAGGATTCAGGCACGTCAAAAATTGGGCCATAATTGCTGAAAGACGCAGGCAACAGTCTCCGGGTCCACCAACGAGCGATCTGAATCACGTGCCTGGTCCGTGCGCACTAACAGCGTATAAAAGTCGGAGTTGTACTTTGTTGATCCTCAGATACATACTCATCAGGCACGTGGCTTTTACCAATTCGTCTGTTTTTGTTACTGACCCTTTTACAGGATCTTTTTATAGAAACTGACCGAGTCTCGCATTTTTACAAATGCCGTTTTCTTCAATCCAGTCGATGATAGTCGCATTCACTCGTTCAACTGAGAACATGGCTTCCTTGTGAAGTCTCGATGACGTTTGGCTCGTTTTTGGTTGGCTCGCAAGGGTCTTCTAACAACTTGCCAGCGAGTAGAATGTTCGTCTGATGGATCCTCTTTATATAGTTTGTGGTATAGTAGGGTTTAGTTTAATGCAATTTCTTATGAAAACAACATTCTGCGCCGCCCTAATTCACCCAAAAACAGCCAATGGTAAGCTATAAGTACTAAAAATATGACCATATCACTCATTGTTATGCGCTACGAGCCTACGGCTGAACTTGGGTGGATCACGGTTTGAAGTTCTTTTGGCTTGTGCCGCGTAGCCGGCCGCTCCGGAAATTACAGTCATAGTACTTACTTGGAGTTCAATGACTTCATTGCGCCACAGTCTAGCGCGTGTTGTCGCATTATCACGCGTCGTTATGCGAAGAGTTTCCGGGTTCTTCCTGTTCAAGATTCCTGAAGGCGATTCTCCGTCGTCGCGTGCACATCCGGGCCGTCGATAGCTACGTCCGCTGATTTTCCAGTTCTTCCGATGCCAGGCTTCTCGCTATATCAGAGCCTCTAAAAGGCTCTTAGTACCACGCGACGCGGAAGAAATACCCATCATGTGGCTTGCCAGGATCATAGAAATATGTTGAGAACACAATAGCCTAAGAAATCCCTTCCACGATGCTCTTCGCAGGTTGGTCAATCTTGGTTTCAATCTTTGCCCTCGCTGTGGCTGCAAATCCGCTCGAGAAACGTCAATCTGTGGGTTCAATCGCGGCTGTGTCAGATTCGGTCTGATCAAGCTCTCAGAGTAAAGATGCATATGGATTTGTTTATTTCACTGGTGAAGGGACCGCTACCGGTAAGAACTTTTTGTTCTGCTTTCAAGTAGAGACTCAATGATCATAGGCGAGCAAATCTACTTTGGTAAGTTCATGAAAAATATCGTCGTCCGTATCTGACTTGAAGTTCAGCTGTCAGCAAAACAAACTCCCCAGTTTCATGGAACCTTGTGAATGGCGGGAAACCAGTCCTCACTAGTACCTTGGGAACGAAAGGCGTGCGCGACCCATTCATTATTCGTGATCCTACATCCAGCAAGTTTTATATCATTGCTACGGACCTCAGAATCTTTGCATCGAAAGACTGGACGGCAGCGTCGCACCAGGGTAGCTTGAGTCTCGCAGTCTGGGAAACAACCGACTTGAAGACTTTCTCTGCTCAACGACTTGTCAAAGTTTCTCCGGCTACTGTATGTTCTCGCAACACTCTCATACCACGACTGATGTTTGATTGTAGGCCGGTATGACTTGGGCACCAGAGGCGACTTGGGATGCTGCCCTCGGGAAATTCGTCGTGTATTGGGCGAGCAACTTGTTTGCCGCATCAGACACTGCCCATACCGGATCGACCTACGCACGAATTATGTTCGCTACAACATCGGACTTCAAGACCTTCTCTGCTGCGCAGGTCTGGATCGATCCAGGCGTTGACATTATCGACACTACAATGACATTTGATTCAGTCAGCGGCTTCTATTACCGCTTCAGCAAAACCGGGGGCCAAGTCATACAGGAAAGATCTACTGCGATATTCGGAACTTGGTCGACGGTGACAAGGGGAATTGGGCAAGCCATGTTTGGTGATGTAGAAGGACCATTGGTCTTCGAGTCGAATGCGTTTCCTGGAGTCTGGCATGTTTTTGTCGATGATATCAGTCCTCAAGGGTATGAACCATTCGAAACATGTGAGTTTACTCCCTAGAATCAACTTCACTTGAAGTATTTAACCTTTTCAGCCAATATCACCAGCGGTGTCTGGACATTCAGCACGGGCTACACGCTTCCGGCCAGCCCCAGACATGGAACTGTATTCCCGATTTCTGCTGCGTAAGTCCCTCGAAGTTTACTCAGTGTCTCAAGGTACTTACTCAGAATCTTTCAGCGAGGCCGCCAATCTAGCGTCTGTCGTAGTCTAAGGTTCAATGTATACTGTACAATTTATTGTTGCGGCTTCTTCTATCTTGCTTGATTCAACGGATCGATAAGTAAGAGCTCGTAAAAAAGGAACAATAGAGGGAACTACGAGTCCAATATCGGAAATTCGGCTCCTTCAAACAAACTAATCGTCCTCAGAGCTATCCAAGTCAGCATCATCAGATTCGTCGTCTTCTTCAATCTCGACGTGAACTCTGACACCTCCTCTTTTCCCGTCTTCCCACAGCTTGTCCGCAGCGACCTGAATGTTATCGGTCGGGATCAATGTCAAATGAACTTCTTGTAGAGGTTCAACGATGCTTTGATGGATATTTCGTGCGTCAATCAGTCGAGCCAAGGCACCGATAAATGTCTGGTTGCTAAAATAGTCTGCAAATGCAAGACGAAGCTTTGTCAAGACCGGAATGATAGGCTGAACCGATGTAGGAACCAAGCTCAATAGAGTCTTCTGGGTGACAATCGTAGAATACTGGTAGTTGTCGGCAAGGGAAAGGAAGGAGATCAGTGGAAGCAGACAGAGGATTTCGAGGAGCTCGTCGCAAGTGATTCCTACTCCCTCCAGGGTAAGATGAGTGAGCTTTGAACCCGTTTGCGACTTGCATATGAAATCCGACAATGCAGCGTGACAGCCTGGAACAGGCTTATCGTACGAGTTCTCGCTCATAATGACCAATTTGTGAAGTGCTGGGAGGGTCAGGTTCTGGAAGAAACCTTCCAGGCTGCATTTCTGAGCCTCGCCTAGGTCTCTCGCCTCCGAGTGGACCGTGACCGTGAGCTCCTGAAGCCTGTTCATCTCGACAGCTTCCCTGCGGCGAGAAGAATTGAGATTCGCGTCAAAACCGAGACAAGCGATGGTCGTGTTGGGACAACGCGAAAGGAAGAGCAGCGTGTTGGAGAACTTGCCTCCTGTATTATGGAAGGTGGTCATATTTTCAGTTGGTAACATATGCCAAAAGTGGGTTGAAAGTCGACCATTGTTGACCATCTCCAACAGTGCCAGCTTGGGCGCAGAAGCTATCCAAGGCAATGTTAACTTGTGTGATGCTGACTCGCCCTTGACCAAAGTAAGATCAAGGGCTACAAGATTCTGGAAATTGGGCTCGAAACCCACAAACGGGTCAACGCTTGCGTATATCTGCATGTGAGCGATTCTGGCATCGTTGACTGCCAATTCCACCATGATTGCATCGGAACCGACGTCGTGATTCTGGACAAGGAAGAGACTAAGGTGGTGGTCGGAGGATCGCTCGAGCATTACCCGCAGAATCTCCACAGTAGACTCTTCCGTGTCGTCCAAGCTCAGCAGAATTGTCGACCACAAAGACGAGATAGAAAGCATAACAGCTCTCCAGAAGCGGCAAACTGTCGCGAGTTTGAACGAATGCCGACTGATACCACCATGAAGATACGGCTGGAAGTCTACAGTGATCAGACCGTTCTTTACAGTGCAGCTGTCGACGGTATCTCGGAATCGAAGAGATTCTGTGAAAATGAGAGCGAGGATCTCAACCGGAAGTCGGCGTACTGGAGCGAATGGAGATAGGAGATTCTGAATGGAATGGTCGAGCTGTGCTTCTCTGTCTCGGGAATCCTGCAAAAGACGCTCCAGTCGCAAAGTTTCTGCTTTGCACCTGTCCAGCTCGTTTCTGAGCCCAGCAACCATAGAACGGATACCGTCAGTCTCTGACAGCGACAGGCTGACATTTTGTCGCATTTTTGCGAGGATATTTGGTGACAGGTTGGTCTTGCCACCAGGAGCCTTGCCATCGCTGAGTTTACAAGCCATGCTCGCACTGGGCTGGACTGGGTGAACATTAGTTAAAAATAAAAAGGCTCAGAATGATAATCGAACCTTGCTGGAAGGAGCGCAAAGCGAACGAACAGTCTGGTTGACCGTTGAAGTGGTCCAAGTCTTTGTAACGGTAGCGTGACTGTCACGCCCGTCACCACTCCGACTCGGACCTCGATGGTCTCTCGTTTGTCTCGCCCTCGGGCCGCCCTCATTTAGCTCCACATATTTCCGACTCAGCCTCTTGGCCCTTACTTATATTGTCTGTGGTTCCCCTTTCTTGATATCTATATAAGACTCAGCACTTTCTTGTAGTTCCTTAGTACCACCGAAATCGACTCTTATATCTGTTCCTTTCGATCGCCTCAAGCCACTTGGGCTCTTCCAGTCACGCCGACGTCACAGTCTTAGACTAGGGTTTAACAATTCACGTGCAGCAAGGCGCGTCAGGTTCGCACGCTTTTATCTTTCGCAAGAGCTGTTTACCAAATTTTGACCTCGTTTTGAATACAAAATTGTGTTTCAATCCACATTTAGACTAGTCTGTGACTAGATTGACATAAAATACCCATTAGTCTGAAACTTTCATCTCGCTCCACAATCATTGAGTCAGCTTCCTGTCTCTCCGTGACAAGGAAAAGACACGAGCTCGAGGCGACGACCAAGCTCGCCCAGTTCTCTTGCATTCTTCACGAGAGAATAGAAACTTGGTGCTCTTCCGGCTAAACATTCCATGAGAGGAGGATTGAAGAGATGAACTTCTTGACGCACCGTTGGCTTGTACACAAACTTGAAGAGGGACAAAAGGACATCTGCTTCAGGCATACCGTCAGCAGTATCATATCCTGCTGCTTCTAGCTTCAGTCGCACGATGTCGGTAGGTCTCTCTGTAGGCGCAAGTACCCGTTCTAAACGAACAATCAGCCAAATCACAGCAGACGAAATTCTAATAATACCTTCTCCATTCTCGGTAAAATAAAGTCGGTATGACTCTGCTGGCTTGCCCATCAACAGCCGACCTTTCAGCTTTGGTGTTAGTTTGGCGACAGTAACCTGCAATCCAATCGAGACGACATGATAGGTCCCGTTAGCACGATATATCCGTATCGTGTACTTGCGGTCTTTTTGCTTTACCGGAAGATCGGGTTGTGATGGACCGAAACAAGTCATACGTCGGTGAGCTCCAGGCTTCGAAATCAACTTTAGCTTCCGGGGCCGGCCATTGCTGCTCGCGCTTGAGCTTGCACGAGATTCTCCTTCGTCTCCAGCGTCATGCGAGCTCTCTGGAGGGACACAGGGATCAACCCAGTTGAGCTTGAGTTCGGTAATAGTCTGAGATGTGGACATGAATAGACGAAACGGCCAAGCAAAGGAAGCATACTGATTCCTGAACCTGTTCTGTATGGGTCTCCGAAATCTCCTGGATGCTATCATCAGGAAGCAAACTCTGGACTATTGCAGGTTTGTCCTCGACCTTGGGCTCAGTAGCAGTCTGAACGGTCACCGTAAGCGAACAGAACATATCAGAGAAAGGAAACATACTAGGTCGAATACGCTGCTCGTCTCTTGTGCATCCTTCAAAGTCTGGTCGTCATCAACGCTCTCCTCAATCTGCTTGCTCTTCTTCGCATCGGATTCAATGTCGACCCAATCCGAAGAGATATTGTCGGTGTCCTTGAAGCCCTTGATGAGGTCGAGAAGTCGGTCGCGAGACCGTTCGAGTCGTCTGACATGAGCGACAGCCTGCTGTAATTCGACGGTGACGAATTCTAGTGCGGATATCGCACAATGGATATCCTGCATCGGAAGATGAATGAAGTGGGTCAGGACAAACAGCCTCCGTCCAGCTATTTGAAGTCCCAGGGTTAATGTAACCCGATCGAGATTGGTACTGTCATTTTTTTGACAGATTACTGAACTCGTCTCAGGTGGCAACGACGTCCAGGGAAGGATGGAAATCCGGAGATTGATGGCCCAACACCGACCTGTGACCAAATGAAGGATTCCGATTTTTGGGCAAGCCGCTTAGCCGCTTAGCCGCAACGTCGGGGACGTCACTGTCGATCAGCTAGCCGTCAAATGGACAAGAAGCTCCACTGGCTGCTTTCCCAAGAATTCGCTCTTGTTCGTCGCTCTTTCCCTGTCTCCAGTGTCTTTTTCTCCGCTCCATTCTCTTTTTTTCCTGATGCTCCAGACTCGCAGGGACCCCGCTTTCCGGCCAGGCGAGCTCGAGAACTGCAAGCAGAGTTCGGTTTGTTTACATGACAATGAATGGACAAGCCTAGAGGAGTCGCCACTGGGGCAGCCACCGACAAGGTCATCGGATTGACGACTGAGCTGCCAGACGACCCTTTCTTTTCCCTTTGATAAACGAGCAGGTTGGTGAAAGGCGGCTGTCAAGGCCATAATACCGTACAGCAAGGACCATATAAAGAGAGTGAGTATTGATTAGCAAACAGCTGAAAATTCATGAAAAAATCGTCGAGCAGGAGAGCCAGTGCTCACCGTTTCAAGGCGGCACCATGATTTTTGGTAACAATATTCGCGTCCTGACGCTGCTGTCAAGTTAGCCCTTGAAACCAGTGGTTACAAGCGAAACAAGGTCCGCGGCAGAAGACAGAATATATTCGGCAAATTGGATCACGTTACGCCGGGCTCCACCTAGGTCGGACCTAAGGTCGACCCAGGCCACTGTGACTGACAACTTTTCCATGGCCTTTTCCGAAGCAGAGGATCCAGATACTGGTCAGTACAATAACATTCCCCTGATTATCAGCTCACGAGTTCGCCAACAGACAATCGAATCGCAGCCACCTGCAGCAGCTGCACCTATGAATTCATCCTCAAACCATTGCCGAACCTCTTGAACTCCAATTCCACGCGTCAAAACATCATTTCATCTGACACCGAGTTCATTCAGTCATTCATTGCTGATGCTGAAGAAGAAGTGACGCGCTGCAGCGACGAGGTTTGGCGCCTGCGGGCCATCATAGAAAGAGTCGAGAAACGCCAGTCCAAGCTCAGCCACGATATATCCATTCACCAATCATTCATCGCTCCCATTCGTCGCCTTCTTTTAGCTCTCATCTTTTCCTTTTTTTGCACCGTCGATTTTTGGGACTGCAAGCCTTTCAGATCCAAGAAAGGAAAAGGTTCTGTATTCAGAGAACCTTTTATTCTCGCCACAGTATGTAGCTACTGGCGTAGCATTGCTGTTACGACACCCTCGCTCTGGTCAACCATAATGGTAGCAGCCTCGGATGATATGGGATTGTCGAGAGAGAAATACGAGGCAGATGATGATTCTGCAGAAGAATTCGACGAAGAATCAAAAACCTTCCCCGAAGACGTCCTCAACGTCGCTCTCGAACGGTCAGCTCAGCATCCTCTACAGCTCTGGATAGAGCGCTTCGATGATTTATACTGGCCGTCGATTTTTCGGACAAAGTTGCGCCAAGTCTGTTCTCGAATCGAACACATGGTGTATCTCGGCGGGACACCGATCCATTTTACCTCCCAAATTCCCCAAAACTTGTGTTTGATCGCCTCGCTGCGGTACAGGTGTCCTCGAACGACGACGGAGGAAGCATGGTCCCTCTACAATGGTTGGCGACAGCACCCAATGTTCGGACCCTTATCCTTCATGATCTCGAGGAAGCAGGCGCGCGATTTTGGGATCATCTTCCCTTCCAGAGTACTCGCTTCCTATTCATTCAACAATCTCCTTTCGCAGATGCAATTACAACATTGTCGAGATTTCCCAATCTTGCATCGTCCGGCTTGATGTGCGAATTTTCCAATGCTGAAGGGAAATTCTCCTGGACATCAGCGCAGACTCTTCATCACCTCGATGCCAACATACAGTGCCTCGAACGGCGATGCAGGTCTGCTTCCGATGAAGCCAAGGAATGCTACTGCTTCGACAATGTTCTGTCGAATCTCACCCTGCCTGGTTTAAAAAGTCTTCGGCTCCAAGGAGACTCGCATCACGAAGACATATTTTGGTCGCAAACCCACTTCATCGACTTCATCGACCGCTCAGCTATCAAAGAGACTCTATCGTCGCTCTCTCTTCATAACATAGGTCGATTAGACAATGTCCAGCTCAGAGATGTCTTCCAGTCTCTTCCATTCCTCACGAGCTTAACCGTCTCGGCCTTCGACGCCCGGGTCATCATCAGCGTCTCAATACTACAGCAGCTTTCTACCGCTTCTCTCCTCCCCCGTCTCAAATTCTTGGAGATAGAGATTCGTGATACCGTGGAAGCTATAGAGGCAGTAGCGAGTCTGGTTCAGGCCAGAACTCCACCGAGAGGACGTCTGGAAGAGATCGTCATGCGCATGGTAGAAATTTCTGCCGAAACAGCGAAGAAACTGGAAAATGCGATAGGAAGCTTCACAGAGACTCGACACAGCATCCTCAGGGCTCATTTATGTACGTGTGACTCATCGTTCGATGACTGGATGAACGAGATTCGAAGGGTTTAAATCTCGGCGTTTCTTCAGGTGATCGTCTCTCGTCAAACATCTTTGTACAGTATTTTCGTCGCAGTTCAATCTCTGAATCTCTACCTATAATCGCGCAAGAACAAGGGTCGGCGAGCGAATGCAACGGTACCTGCCTGCGACCTATCCCGATTAATCAGGACCATCCGTATTCGGTAGTTTTACTTTCTGTACTTGCCCAAGTAAAAAAAGTACGAAAAAATATGAAAAGTCAAAAAGCCATTTATGAAAGTGACCCTTGTGTAACGTTGAACCCTTATTCTAATCCAGGGGCCATTTCTCGTACTTTTTGCCACTTTTATTGTTATTTTTCCTTGTGACAAGTCAGTAGAAAAGTAAAGCTATTTTTTTAATGATGACGACTCCACCTATTTTCCGTCTTTTCACTCTTGTACGTCGCTCAACGGTCCCGACTGCGCGATTGAGTAGTTCTATTGACTAGGTATTCACGTGTCTTTCACTCACCTTTTTAGGTATAGATTAAAGCTGCCGTTGAATGTGGACCGTGGTATATAAAGCTAGCTAGATATGTACTGTATTCTTTAATCCACCGAAATCTACTATTATATCTCCGCTCTGAGCACCTAGTTGATCTCTATACCTATTGTGCACGGCGATGCGACGTTCCGTCACGCCACCGTCAGTGCGTCACAGCGATCGATGAAACAGAATCTCTCGATTCGTATCGCCACAAAGCCCAACGATCTTGCATCGAATATTAGAAGTACATGTTGAATACAATGAATAAAATATATAGCCAACAAAAACCTGTTTTCTAGACCTTGAGTTGCACCGCAAAAGCTCGAATATCGCTACACAGGCTTTTCTCAGCCACTGGCGTTTTGCAAAAGCCTTTTCTATGCTTTCAGTCCAACGACAGCCGGGAGCGGAGGCTGGTGGTTATGTGAAAGCACCGACGATGATAAGGATGGTCCAGACGTCGAAGGAGAAGGTCTAGATGTCGATGACAAGGGCGCCGCTGAAGTTTCAGACGTCAAAGATGAAGGCGTCGTTGAAGGCAAAGGCCCAGACGAAGAAGGTGACCCTGAAAGCCCCAAAGGCCCAGGCTTCAAGGCTGACAATGAAGGTGCCGACGCCGACATCTCTGGATACGAACTTTCCCCCTCCATCTCCAATTTCTGCGGTATCGATATGCGCGATGATGAGGCGACCGAGCTAGCACGTTTGGATCCATTGGCGACACTGGCGCTCCGGCTTCTCGCAGCGACGCTCCTGATTATCCTTCCATTCGGAACCATGTCGATACCAGACCGGACGACGATTCCGCCTTGACTGATGAGCGACGCGACGCTCGCATTTCCATTGGACATCGTGAGCTCTGGTTTCAGCGTCTCGTCTGAATTCAGGGCATTGGCGACCCGGACACCATATGTCGTCGAATATGGATGAGACGAAACCGGCTCTGGGGTGCTGATAATGACTCGCTCGTAATACAGCATGAAAGCCCCAGAGCCTTCTTTCAGCACCGTCTCGATTCCGCATTCCGATACCGCGTCGTCAGAAATTCGGAGCCAGGACGAAGTTGGATCTTCCCAGACATAATCCACTAGGGTTTCATCAAGGTCATTTTGGGGTTGGTAAGAAGCTTTTTCGGCTTTTGCAGGGTCAAAGATAAGTCGAGGAGGTTTCCAAGGTCCTCTTGGTTTCCGTCTGTAGCAGATGTAATGACCAAATGAGTGAGCGCCGTAATGACAGACGACAGATGAAAGCCTGTACAGTGTCCTTGCGTGAATATTGCCATCCGAGGCAGGCGTCGGTGTAGTCGACCTCGGTGGTTCAGTCGACGGCGATGACATGGAAGACGTCGGGACAGTCGACAAATTGCCAGATGTCGTAAAAGGAGTCAGGTCGAGAATTTCAGGGAAGAATACACGGATGGTGTTTTTGGATGCATAATGGGAGAAATGAACTGAACGATTGAGATGGAGAGCCAGGACGGGCGGAGGCTGTTCAATTGTAAGCAAGGAAACAAGGCGGAAGAGCCAGCTGACGTACCCGAGCAATCATAGCTTGTTTAGTGGATACGCCACTAATGACCTTTTCCATCCTGATGTCCTTCAGCTCTTCTTCAATTCTGCCCTCATCAAGCGCCGCCTTTACCCTCATTTCCATCTTCCTCACGTCCTTCAACCGTCGTTTCTTCGATGCAGATGGTTTGCTGCTAGCTCGAAGTGCTTCTTCCAAGGTCTCGGCTTCCTGCAGCAACCGTCGGTGGGTCGCATTGACAGAGCACCGTCGACAAATGCAATCCTTGAGCACCTCGAGCCTCGTATATTCCTCTAGACATTCTTCCAGAAAACAGCTCGACTGGGAGACCATCAGCTCTGAACCAGAGAAAAGAAAAAAAAGAGAGCTCACCGCCATGGTCGGCACCGCAAGCTGCCAATTATCGAAAGCGAAATGCATCACGGCTTCTGTATATCCACATACGACGCAGCTCCTTCTATTCGCGGTCAACCCATCGAAAACGCTCTTCCCAAATTCCTTGTTTGCCTCCGACGTCTTCGACAAGCCTCCCAAACCACGATCCCGAGCGGCTTCCTTGTCCACATTCGCTGTTTCATTCTTTATGCATTCCGAGAGGAGCTGGAAGAGCTCCTGGGCATCCTGGTGTTCACGGGAATTGAAGAGGGAATTAGAGCGGCCATCCGGCTGTGATGAGAGCACCGAAATCATGTCGATAGGTCGTATCGTAGTATATGACGAATGAGGCGTATTCAACCCTGATGGCCGTTAATGGCAATAACTAAAACATAAGGGAGACTGACGATGGAATAAGCTCTGCAGAGCGTCGATAACTGGCGTCGGGACATCCATCTCGTCTGCCTTTTTGTGTATAGCATCTATTTGGGGCTGGAGGTACGAAAGAGACGACAAAGCCTGTTTAGAATTAGCATTAGAAATCACCAGTGGCTGGACCGACGTACCTGAATCGTCGAGTTCATAAAGCAATATGTCCCCGAGACATTGACCAGTCCTGGATAATACCCATCCTCCGGTTCCGCTGCTGGGCGAATGAGAAATGACAGGGAGCATCAGAAAGGGAAGGTTTTACCGGTGACGCTTCCTAGAGCAATGCTTTCAGCTTTCGGCGCACGTCCTTTTTTTATTTTCGTTCGTTTGCGGTCCGGGGCTGCTGATGACGAAGACCAGAGCCATGATAGAGGGAAGCCGAGGCTTTCGAGCATGTTCACGGTCCCGTAGACGACACCGGTGACGAGCCGCGATGGCTGGAGCCTGACGATAGAGAGGACGAGGAGCGGGATGAAGAGGACGACGAAGAGCGGAAATAGCTGTGGGAAAAGTGGATTTGAGGTTATTTTTTGCAGCAAGGTCGTGGTGGTCCAGTCTGCGGCGGGCTTGATCATCGTGTCCTGTAAGGTCAGATTTTAGGCCTAGTGGACGCAGTCCATGAGCACCGTGACGGAGCTGAAGAGAGAATATATTTGGAAACCACGTCACGGCGCTTGACTTCTTCATCATCTCGGTGCCTGGCAATATCCTCATGGCCTTTACCGAAACAGAGGATGATTCATCTGGTCAGGCGAATAATGATTCTCTTTGGAGCCTGAGCTCATTCAACGACAGATAACCATATAGCGGTTTCCTACAGCGGCTGCACCTACGAATTCAACTTCAAACCATTGTCCAGCGTCGCGAATGCTAATTCCACGCGTCAGAACATCATTTCATCTGACACCGAAGTCATCCACTCCTTCATTACCGAAGCTGAGGAAGAGGTGGCGCGCTGCAGTGACGAGGTTTCACGCTTGCGAGCGATTATAGAGAAAGTCGAGAGACATCAGAACAAGGTCCAGAATGAACTATCTATCCACAAATCATTCATTGCTCCCATTCGTCGCCTTCCACCCGAGCTTTTAGCTCTCGTCTTTTCCTTTTTCTGCAGCATTGATTTCTGGGACAAGCCACTCGACAAGAAGAAAAGTCGTGCCAGCGGTTCTATCTTCAGAGAACCCTTCATTCTCGCCACAGTATGCAGCCATTGGCGTAGCATCGTGGTCTCGACACCCTCAATCTGGTCAACGATCGTGCTAGCAGGGTCGAACGATATAGACTTCTCGAGAGAGGATTACCAGACCAATTACTCTGAAGAGATCGACAAATCACAAACTTTTCCCGAGGACGTCCTCGAGGTCGCGCTTGATCGCTCAGCTCGGTATCCGCTGAAACTCTGGATAGAGTGCTTTGACGATTCCTATTTCCCGTCGATTTTCAAGACGAAGTTGCGTCAAGTCTGTTCTCGAGTGGAACATCTCTATCTCGGCGGCGACAGCGATCCATTTCACATCCCAAATTCCCCAAACCTTGTGTTTGACAGACTCTCCACCGTCCGTATTTCGCCCCATGTGAGTGCGGAAACCATGGACCGACTGCCATGGTTGTCAACTGCACCCAATGTTCGAAACCTCTTCCTTGACCATCTTGATAGTGCAGAAGCGGAATTCTGGACTGCCCTCCCGGTCCAAAGCACCAAATTCCTCTTCATCGAGAAATGCCCTTTCGCAGACGCAATTTCAACATTGTCCAGGTTTCCCAATATTGCATCTTCTGGGTTGAGGTGCGAATTTTCCGACGTGGAGGGGCAGGGTCTTGCTTGGAAATCTCCACAGACGTTTCACCATCTCGCTGCTTCGATACAGTGCCAATCACGACATTGTACCGGACGTCCCCATTCCGACGAAGTCAAGAAATGCTACTGCATTGATCAGGTTTTATCAAGTCTCACCCTGCCTGGTTTGAAAAGCCTTCGGCTCCAGGGCGACGAACACCAGAAAAGAATTCATTGGTCGCAGTCCCACTTTATCGAGTTTCTCGACCGCTCAGCAATCAAGGAGAACTTGACATCTCTTTCTCTTCACAATATATACGGATTGAATGACGAAAAGCTCCTGAATATCTTTCAAGCTCTTCCTTTCCTGGCACATTTGAATGTCTCGACATCCAACGACCAGCCTATCATCAGCACTTCGATGTTGAAGCAGCTTGCGACCTCTGCTTTACTTCCTCGTCTCAAATTCCTGGAAATCCAGATTGATGATACTGTGGAAGCTGTCGATGCTGTGACGGATTTTGTTCGGGCTAGAACTCCACCAACAGGTTGTCTCCGAGACATTGTGGTGCGCAAGGAAGACTTTTCTGCGAAGAGCATAAAGGAAGTCAAAAATGGGTTAGGAAGCTTTACTAGGACTCGACACAACATTCTCATATCTCATTCATGCACCTGCGGCCTCTCTTTCGACGACTGGATGGAAGAGATTCGAAGGGTTTAAACGTCGAAATTTTAGAAGTAACCTTCTCCTTGTTGCGTTTTGTACATTACTATTTGGTACCTTCTGTTCGTCGTAGTTCAATTTCTGAATCTCTGCCAGCTCAGCAGACCTCGATGGTCATTGATGAGTCCAAGCCTTGGAATATGATTAGGCTCATCGTGGTGAATGGAAACAGGACCCATATTGTCTTTCTCCGATATTCCCTCGTTACTGTACATGGCCTATGTAACGAAACATCAATGAGAGGTACGAAGCTAAAAGAAGGATAACATTACCAGACACCGTGAATAGACAGAGGTCATGTTCTGGAAAAGCGTAGCCTCGAGGTAAAGACCTACAACGGCGGTCAGAATCATCGAATTCGTATTGTCAGAATGCTTACTTTATGGTCATTCATTCGCGACACGGGATGCAGAGCAAAGCAGCTGGAAATTGAGCAAGTCTGCTGAAAAGATTTCGAGGTTGTTGTAGATACATGTCGGATCTTGAAATGTGGGCATTGGGTCTGACGATAGTGAAGATGATGTCGAGACCAGTAGTCAAGTCGTTGATGGTGGCGAGCCCTGCTACCAATGGAGGCAAGAGGGAGGTGCTGCTGTGACGAATTAAGGATTTTCATCGGGGGCTTCAGCTGAAAACGAGAGGTCCAAGCAAGGCAGAGACCTTGAAGAATTGACATCGATGAAGAGGTGGGTCACTGAAAGAATCGGTGGAAGAAGGAAGGAAGAAACCGAGACGAGGGTTAATCGTTCGGGTTGCATAGGTCCGGCGGAGTAAGGAAGAAGATGGAGAATTCCGAATTTTGGCTGGAGAGGTGAAAAAGAGGTGACTAGCATTGAGCTATCCGGTGCAATGAAGAAGGTCAAGTCGTTGCTTTCCCAAACTGCTCTCTCCCGTGAACCATGCTCTCGAAAATGTGGTCCAGTCCCCTTTTGTCTGCTTTTTCTCCACTCAGGGACCTGCTCTATTTCTCGCCTCAAGCTCGACTTCTCTTCTCTATCAATCCCGAACCTTTGGTGGAGCTGCGATTCCTTGAGGGCTTGAAGATCTCCAATGAGGACTCAATCGTTTCTTCCGACAAGTCTCGTCTAGTCAAAGCGTTGACGAAATGCCTTCTCGGTCTTGTTTGCGTTCTTTTCACGGGCTGTTGCAGAAAACAGGCCAACGTTGCTGTGCACCTTGAATCGCTGACAGTCAGTTCGGTAACAGGGATTTCTGCGGCCGAACGATTTCGAATACTGTATCGATTGTCCTCCCTGTCAAATAGTCATTATTCGACTGGAGATGGAAGACAAATTCTACATACTGCACAATTTTGACGAGAAATTCGATACCAGTGACCACGTAGATTTGTTTCATAGCATTCATGGAGAGGCGACGAAGCGCTGATTTTGGCGTTCGAAGAAGCTGGACAATTACAGAAAAGATATGAGACGCCATGCTACGGATCCTGAATAAACGAGGTTGGTCGATGCTACGGCAAGATAAAAAAAAACGCACTAGTTTTTGCAAATTTGAATCTAGCAAATGCATCTTCTCCGAAATCTCTTTCATGGAAGGCTGAACCGTTATCAGGTGGAAAGTGCATGAAAAAAAGCATCTCACGTAAGCAAGTGCATCAAATCCGGATCGGGATTCGGGAATGGCTAACCTGGGTCTCCTCTCCTATCTTTTTTCCTGCATGCACAGACAATCGGCGAAACCTATTCCAACATCTCGCTCTGCCCGATTCGTCGTGGTCTCTTGTTTCCAGTGCATGTAACGAGCGGAAAATCTGTCGGCTGTGGTTTGAGCCGACTTTTACATCAGGATTCAACCATTCGAAATTCGGGACTTGAAGAGAAGATGCTGGAAAAGCTCAAGGAACACTGGATAGTTGTGGACAATTGAGAACAGGGCAAGTATGTGGCGCTGACTGTCCTTCGCCTATTTCTCTAATCACCCCAAGCAGTTTGAATTCCATTAAGAATTGTATGGTAAATAAAGCATTTCTCCTCTTGTTTCTCCTAGTCTCCTAGTAGCTAGGATGAGCAAGTTGTTCCTATGTGTTCAGGACGTGAACCATGTCAAATAAGTATACTCCCTTCCTAGTTATTCCTCAAATTTCTCCAATGTTACTTTCACTCCCCAGGCAAGCTATATAATGTTCCTTCCAAACAGAAAATGGAGAGTCCAAGGTCCGGTTCCGATCCATCTACTTGGAGAAGAAGGCGGAGGAGAAAAGAAAGGAGAAAAGAAGGAGAAAGAAGAGAAGAAAGAGTTTAGAAGCAAAGGAAGAAGAAAGATCCATAAATTGAGAAAAAAAGATATTCCTGGAACAAAAGGAGACCCATCCACTTTGCTGATGCCGGATTTTCATGCGAGACTGACGGTGTGCCAGGAAGTCCGAAATCTCTTTCATGGATGGCCGCTCCTTAGGCTCGCTCCAACAGGCATTTAACATCTCCCAAACGTCATCTGCGATTGTTGGTCGTCGGACCAACGGTTCACAACGCGACAAAGCCACAACCAAGTCGAAATCGGACTCTAGTTTCTCATACGGGCGAGTCTCGGTGAGGATCTGATGCAAACGATAAACCGGTTTACTCGAAGAATACGGATCACCTCACTTCGTAGCACACATTGCCAAATGAATACACATCGCTGGCTTTGTTCGCATAGCTGTACGATCCACTTAACAATTCTGGAGCACTGTAGCGCCAATCACGCCGATAGGCAGCATCGCGTTCAAATGTCTCGTGTCGTCTTTCCATCTCGGCCACAGGGCTGTAAGCAATCACTGCTTCACCGCTTTCGCTAATGAGGATGTTTTCCTAGTGATATTGGTCAGAAACAACTACAACTCTTGGTGGATCTTACAGGTTTCAGGTCACCGTGAACAATGTCGTGAGAGTGAAGGTACGATAAACCTCCTGCAATATCGTGCATCTAATTCAAGGATTGATCTTCCTCCAGTTCCAGCATAACAAGACTTACCAGATCAATTGCAGGTCTATTCAAGGGTCTATTATCCAGTCTCAAACTGAGATAGCGGCTCAAACTGCGATAATTCCTTGGCGAGGCTGGTGCCCTGTGAGAATTCTCTGGTGGGGCTGGTGGTAGGAGGTTAGGATGTTCCAGGTATGGTGACCACTGCCCAACAGACAACCAATCGGTGTGCGCATCCGGGGCTGCAAAGTCGAAGATATCGTAGCACCCCTCAATCTTCAATGACGGGACGAGCCCGATTGCAAAAGGGGAGGAATTGCCATGGGAGGGTCCCTCGGCGGGTTCCTCGTCCATGCTCGTACAAAGGAAGGAAGAGCTGTGCAATATTCTCACGACCGGCTGTCGAAGTCTGCCAACATGATATCGTAAGTCTAATCATAGATCCTAGTTTCCTCCGTGGCTGATGGTTTCTCAACTTGTCAGTGAATATAGGTAAAAGAATACCCAGTACTTCCCGTTCAATTTTGTGTGCGCCAACGAGATGCATAATTTTCTGGTCGGTAAAGAAATGCGAGAGAGATACGAGGAACTACTTGTAATGATGCCTCTGATGCGATATTATTGCGGCCAACCATGGTCATATTAAACTGGATACTAGGATAGGATAGATTCATCCGATGCAGACGGCGTTCTCAGTTTTTCTCAGGCTGGAAGCAGAGGACTCGGAGCAAGATCGGCCGGGCTCTGTCTTCATCTCCTTCCACATGTCGCTCACCGACGACAGTAAGTGGACCTGTCGGTCGCTGGAGCTGGCATTTATGAAATTTCTAGGTGACCTCTCGACCAGTGGGTCAACGATTCCGCCTCATACCCTCATCCAGGAAACCTTGAAAGATGTTCGTTGCCAATCCATGTCTAGATGCAACTGATATTTATCCTGGACAAGAGTTTATCCAGGTTGGCTCGAAACTTCGTCTTGAACACACTCTACAGCCGCGATGAAGCATTGGTGAGGATGAAATTCAGGGTCGGCAGGACACTCAAACTCATACTTCTACCTAGGCGCTGCCATCTCTCTCGTTACTGAACGCCACGGTTTTGGATGCGACGGCTCTATCGACAATCTATCGAGGCACCATGGCTAGGGAAACAGTGGTTGCCAAAGTGCTCAGAGCCCGTCGAGGCGAGGAGGGGTCAGCGAGTCGACAGGTCCTGGTCAGTGACTATCTGCACCTTCTAGGGTCGGAGGAACTCATTGCTCAGTGATGCCTCCAGGCTGAATTCATCAAGGAAGCATCGATTTGGAATGCAGCTAAGCACGCGCGCGTTCTTACCCTCTCCGGAATCGCAAATCTATCTCAGGATCATGATGTTTCACAAATGGCCATGATTTCACCATTCATGGAAGAAGGCACAATTTCGGAATACTTGAAGATTCACCCCACTGCAAACAAACTGATGCTGGTAAGCTACTTTTTCTTCCACCGATCTTGGAGACCCAGCTTACGTGTTACATAGCTCTGTGATGTCGCAAATGCGCTAGAGTTTATTCATGGTCTAGATCCTCCAATTCTCCACGGGGATGTCAAGGGTGTAAGTCCTGGCTGCTCAGCTCATCTACGGTATCTGACCCGGACCCATCTAGTCTAATATCTTGATAGACAAAAATGGGAGGGCCTTACTCTCTGACTTTGGCGTTGCTGAGATTTTGAAGTCAGAGACGGTCGTGAAATCTGGTTCGCGCCTTGGGACTCTTAGATGGATGGCTCCGGAAGCCATCACACCGGATGAGGTTATCACACTGAAGGCCGATGTATACTCCTTCGGTTGTTTCTGCATTGAGGTGCGCATATCTACATGGATTTATGATTGAAATATGAATTCAAAAATTACAGGTTTTCACACAGAAACGACCTTTCGATGACATTGTTCACGAGGGGGGTATCATTCTTCAAGTTGCCATCAACAGACTTCAGCCTTCACGTCCAACCACATTGTCCAGCGGTTCACCTCACGAAGACTTCATATGGGCCATGATGCAGACATGCTTTCGTTATAAAGCTTCTGCTAGGCCAACTATGAGTCAAATTCACCGTGATTTACTCCTTGTGGTGTAGGAGCCCCAGTCTGGTGACCGACTCTCTATGAGTGGCAAGCCTCTCGATAGAGAGTCCGGTGTCACGGCAACTGCCGTGTGATTGAGCTTGGATCACTGTCTTAGTCTGTGAGTCATCGCTTGCAAATGGGAATCTCGTCATGACATGATTTATATGACGACATCTGGTTGATTATCTTCATTCGCTGGAATACGGCTTGTAGATCGCAATTCCGACCAAGAATATGAAATCCTTAACGGCGCAAGCGCCAATCCTCCTCACTCTCCGTGATTAAGAGATTAAATAACAATGTCGATAATTATCCACAGATTGGAATCGGACAAGGACGTCATGGCTAAGATTTGAGAGTCGAGCCTGCAAGATAGGACATGTCCAAGCGAAATCCAGAAAGGATCAGAAGAGCACACAAAGCTGAAAATTTGAGCCAGTGTAGACATCTTTTGAGAGAAAACAAGCAAAAGACAGTTCACTGAATCATAACCATGACTTGGTCATCGGGACCGGAATTTCCACGGGTACAAAAATAGTAATATCTAGTGATGGTATCAGTGGTGCATCCGAGGTTGCTCCGTTGCCTACATATCACCCTCTCTTCTCCTTCGGAGAGTTTGGAGAATGATACCGAGACGAGATCAATCCCAAGAGGCATAAGGATTCTGCACCAAATTGAGGTAAAAACAGCCGCATTGTTGACAGGCGTCATTCAACAGTATGTCAATAATCACAGTTGCCTAGTCTCTGAATGGAATTCGGAGGCTTTCTGGCAATGGTCTTCAGGTTCTTTTCTATCATGTGGGTACGGGCTGGTCGGATCACGGCAGCTGACTAATAGCACAGCCACCAGATTTCGTGGCAAACGGCTTAAGACTTGCATTCATATGTTCCAGTGATCTCAGCTGACCAGCTTAAGGTACAAGACACAATATGGATACAAATTGCATTCATAGAATATGTTGAGATCTTATTTAATCCCTCAGAGTGTTCTATAATCACAGCTCTTGTTAATTATGCTGTCTGAAATGATCTTCCTTCTCTGTTTTTCAATGATAAATAGACTTCACCAGCCAAATATCACTGAAAAGGAGATAGAACAGCTGCCCAGACACATCCAAATTGTCCCGACACAATGTGTTACTTCGATGTCACAGGCGTCACATCACCCGGGAGAGGATTTTTTGTCCGGGTTTTATTTGGTGTGGGCTCAAAATTTCTCACAAGTTCATAGAGCAAAAATGTAATGTCTAGGTTTCCTCGGAAGGATTTGTGAATATCTATACTGCTGGGTAAAATGACCAAGTAAACCCTGGCTTAATGTCTGAAATTTGCGAAAAGCCTCTGAGCAAACCCCATTTGTGATGCCGTTCCGCACCGAAACAGGGCCAAATACGGGCGGGCTCGGGCAGAAAATCCAGGGCCGGATTTTTTGTATTATATAAGGATGTATAGATAAATACACCGGGTCGGCTCCAGTGACTATTGCCCGTACCCAATAGATTCTATGAGCTGAAATGCTTGTCCATGTCATGAGCTCGACGTCATCTCGAAATTCCCATGCCTTTGCGATGACTCATTGCTATCACGCCGAGCTCCATCACCCGCGGCATTAGCTGTGATCCCAGCCTCTCTGACGAGAGGTTCGCTTCTTGCCGCGTCAGAGGCTGGTTACGAGCCTACAGGAGCCCATCGCTTAATTCTCATCGCGGGCTCAGCTATACCCACATTCGTTCATTCATCGCATCAACATCACACATTGTTCTCCAGTAAATTCGATAGGTCAGGTCGCTGTGTATTCCTCGGACTCTGCTTGGACATTTTTTCGTTGATCGACTTTTCAAGTAGATTTGTATCATCGTCAGGACTTTCTTCATTGTAACAAGTTGAAGGATAGCCACTCCTTCGGATGGCAGATACGAGTCCTCAAGGGAGTTGGGACATGGGGACAAGAATTTTTTAAAGTACCGATCATTGGGTACCAACTAATATAGCTTTTGGTAGAATAAAGGAAGGCTCAGTAAATCATCATAGCCAAACCCAGTAGTTGGGTTGCGCAAAAGTGTTGAATCTTCAACACCAATGCGGCTTCAAGAATAAGTCGAACAATCACTGGCGTGAATAGATGGCCAAAGCTGCGGGGCCTTCACTACAGCTTGATAGTTGTGCTGGACTGAAGTCGGCAAGTTTACCTTCACATATAGACTTTGCATTGTTGACCATACCATCATTGTACCAAACTTCATTATTCTTTGTGATAACCCGGCAGGAAAAGTGATTTCGATGTACAAAGTAAACTACACCACGAAGGGCAAGTGTCGCATTATCATTACTTGCATGAATGACTTTGATAGTTTTGCTTGGAACATAGTTTTGACATTGTTCAGAAGCCAGTTCCATTGAAATAATCTTGGGAGGCAAATCATATCTCTCAGTCACACTTGAGTCCAGGTTACATCTTGGACACCGTTTACGGCTCTCAGTTTGGATGGCTTTAAGAGCTTGTGCGGTCCCACCACCCCGATTCAACATAATCTCATGATGATACATCAAGTTCCCTTGTTGAACCTGATCTCCACAGTGAGTACAATGTATGATTCGTGTAGAAATGCGATCTGGGCTGGACAAGAGTTCTTTCCCCAACCTATCTACATAGCTCCCGGCTCTGTTCTGGTGGAAAATGATTGGATCCTTTTGGAACAACATGACCCGCACGTTATTGCGTGCTACTTCCATTGTGATTGTGCGATTTGTGACTCGAGCAAGATCATGCGCAAAGGTCTGCAGATAATCACTTAATAAAACGAAGTTATCAGTCCATCGCTGTGGATTGTGAGACCACAAATCAGCAAATATAGTGAACAATGCATCATATGGACAGCTATGATGCTCAGAATCCCAGATAAAACCCACTGGACCAACTTGGTCATTCACAAAATTCAGAACCCTTGTGCGTTTGGCAAGAGACTGACTTTCACCCCCATTGTCATTGATGTGTCTTAGACGTTTTGATCCAGCAGCTGGAACAAATGTAGGAGGAGGATCAAGAATCTTGTTCTGTACTGTGACCTCTGTTGAATCTGAATTTCGTACAATTCTCCATGGCACAGAATCTGAAATTGGCTCCATCTGAATGTTGTCGCTCATTGACCATACCAGTTTATCAGGAACACTGTCTGGCACAAAATTCCTCCCTTTATATTGCATAAAGTTATAAATCAATTCATTTCGACTAACACCATCAATCTCTACTGGCAACAGTTTCTCATATTTGAGATGGGTGATATGATCAAGAAGCTCTAGCTCACGAAGTTCTTGTCGAAGGTCACCTTTTATTCCTTGAGTTATCTTTTTAATTGCACCAGAGTCCAAAGCTTGCATGAGAACTGTGCCATCACTGGATGAGCTTCGAGACAGAGCAACATACATTGCTTGATGGTTCCGAGATGAACTTAGGTTAACAATATTCTTTGGACGTGTACGACCCTGAGAGTTGTAATCTGTCATACCAAAGTTCAGAATGACTTGAACTTGACTTCTTGATATTCTACGCACAGTTCCATTGGGAAATTCAACAGGTACAGGCATTGTTGAACGTGTAATGGGAACAACATTCATAGGAAGACCAGCCAAGGTAACATCTTTAGCTGGTTGGCTCAGTTTTACAAATAGTGTATCTAGATATTTACGGTCTTTAGCATCTGTTGTGTAAGTCCATCCAACAACATTCGCTTCTTGTCCATTAGTAATTCCAAGCTCTGTTGCCTCATTATGTTTGAGCATCACAGGCATTCCAATGCATAATGGCAGTACTCCTGGAATGTGACCAGTATTCTTTGGTGTAATTGACCATATGAGCTCTTGTGTTTGATCAGAAATTGTAAGATCAACATATTTCTTTTTGTTTGTCTTTTGCTTTCTAGTATTTTTGATAGCAGGATCATCATCAGAAGCCCACAAATCATGTGAATGGAAGTAATGAAGCTCCTGTTTTGCTTCTCTTGCAAAGCGTATATGCCCCATATTATTCAGTTGGTCACGCTGTGCATTACGTCCAGTAATGACAGACACATATCGTAACTCTTCTGAAGACAGATGTGGTTGACTGTTTCCATGGCCAGCAACACGGCTTTTGAGGTATTCTAAATCATCAGGTGTGCAGGCAGCATATCGCATGTTTTCTAACACTGTACGTAGTTGAGAATCTTTGGCAGTCTGCGTACACTGTCTCATATTCTTTCGCAAAATTACAACTGTGGTAACCTGATGCCACATGGCTTTTCCAATCACCTGTTTTTGATTATAAGCAGTCATTCGTGCACGTATCTGGCGGCCTATCTCTTTCTTATACAATGCACCAGGTCCAACAGGTGGTAGCTGAGCAAAATCTCCCGCATAGATCACATTGAATCCGCCCCAAGGATCTGTTTGGACCCCAGTACATTGTGAAAGACGTTCACATATACGATACATATCATAGCATGATATCATGGAGATCTCATCAATGAACACATATTCAACACCAGTCAAGTTCTCTCTTGCAGTTTCAATACCAGACTTCTCACTTTGCCATCCGATCCCAAGAAATGAATGATAAGTTGAGCCATTGAGTTGTGCAGCAGCAGTTCCAGTGGGAGCCAAAATGGCAAATTTAGCACCTTCTTGGCGTTTTTCAAAGAAACATTTTAATGCTTTAATAACTTGGCTCTTGCCTGTTCCTCCCATACCACCAATATACATACTCAATTGTTTTGAGAGTGACTGAGTCTTATGATTGGCTACAATTCGAAAAGCTCTTTCTTGTTCTTCATTATCAACTAGACCGTATGAACTAGCAACATCTTCAATTATGTCCTGCTCATGCTGTATTTGGGCATGGAACCTCCTATCAAGGTAGCTCATATCATCAATCACCACTTCATCCCATTTGGTGTATAGGCCTGTTGTACGTTGTTTCACTTCTACTGGCTTGGAGCTAGCTTTTTTCATGTTTTCAATCTCCTCTAGCCGTGCATCATGAACCAATTGTTTCCATTCTCCTGATTCACGTTCACTGTTACTCTCAAAATTGAGCCAGGCAGAATCCAGCTCATAATGCTCTGGATTAGAGTCATACATGCCTGAACCTCTCGCTATAGATTCCATTTGTTGCATGGCAATTTTATCAAGCCGTGATTGATTACTTTGATCACCAAGGGAATTATCATCATCTTGCTGATATGAAGTACCAGCTTCGTAGTCATCATTATCCAATTCCTCCAGGTCATCTAGAAGTCTTCCATTATCCTCTGCATCTTCCCATGATGCATTTACCTTTGAGTGGCCTTGCTTCTTCCGTTGAGCATTGAAGTCATCTCGAGCATCATTACATTCATAACGTAGGTTGAAATTATCCATCAACTCTAGCTGGCGTGGTGTAAATATGTAGGCAGCAAATGCATCATCCCAAGATTCATCAATCTTTTTGAGATCATCAGGATAGCGCCATGGCTTGAATAATGTTAGCATAGTCAAGCAGTAGAATTCACGGTCCCCTCTATCAGAGCGTGGCAGGATACCTCCTATGAAATTGACAGCATAATTGGGATGGTCACTGTGTAGCTTTGTATAATGTGTCTCATACTGGTTATGGCGCCTATCTAGGAAGGGTATGTGATCACAATCAACAATCCGAGTTGTAGCCTGTGACTTAGATTCTATTTGTGGTTTGGCAGAAGATTTCTGAGTCTTTTTTGGCACATAATCACTTGCTTCTGAATCATCCGACAAGCTTTCAGAAACTACAGTTTCAGAATCAGAATAATCTGAAGCCAAAGTTTCATCTGATTCAATATCATCTTCCGATTTGTAGTCTGAATAAGAAGTGTTTGGTCCAGCTCCAGTAGGCTTCCTGGGGTTTTCCGCAATAAACTTTTGCTTCTGATTGGGAGTTCGTTTGTGTTTTGTTGCTCTTATAACCCAGTCATATAAACTCATATTATTCAATTCAGATCCACGATACATATAGTCATCAACTTTAGATACACCAATAACTTCACCTTGTTCATTGTGTGTTAAAACTACATTTTCCTCGTTGATAGGAATAGCTGTGCGAAGAGTGGCATGCTCTGAAATAGGATGCAGTTTTTCCCAGCATTTCTGGACAGAGCTTGTATATGATTTCCAGTAAACGGTAATGAACTCAAAGTTGGTATAATGATCTGGATTCTTGAGTAGATATAAGCAGGCCATAGGACTTCCAATCTCCATTTGTGCAGTGAGACAGTTTACAATCTTCACAGCCAGTGACCTTGCAAACTTCTTAGGATCATCAGTATCAATAGGTTTGTCTTCAATCTTCTTGAGTGCAGCCAGAATTGCCTCAAATATTACATTAGTTTTGATACCAGTCTTGACAATATAATCAGTGACATATGCAACCACTGCTTTGACTGCTGTCCCTGATAACAAACAAGTAGTATCAGTATTGCAGCGTAAAAGATATGTTGTCAAAGCAGTCCATGTATTCCACCAAGCTTCACCTTTGCGTAGTCTCAATGCTCCTGTTTCAGGGTCATAAGTTGTCTCAGGTACAATATCACGAGGAAACCTTGCCTTACAATTGCCTTTTTCATCTAAGCATACAGCATTTGTAGCTTTCACTTCAGTTTTTTCCTTTTGCTGTTGTTTGGACTTCTTATTACCTTTACATTTATGATGATTGAGCCTATATGCCAGCTGATCACTATCACATTGAAACACTTTGGTCCACCATACACTATCCTTCTCACATGTCTCACAATCAGGGGATTCACAACCACATAGTAGCTCTGGTGGAGTCTCAGGGAGCTTGAGTGACAAATCTACATGGTTGGGTTCACTCAAGGATCGTTGAACAATATCTGCACTGACCTCATCTGCTGTTTTATCACCAAATTCACCAGCATGAACACTCTCCAAATACTCAACTAGATGTTTGAGAAAGTCAGAACTGTTAGCCATGATACGATCTCTGATCTGTTGAGGAGAAAGTGATGATTTAATCCACAAAAGCATATGTAAATGCAGTGTCAGGCGACCTTGCTGTTCAACGCTTGCATAATAACCAGATGTCTCACCATAAATGCCATCATGATCACTATCAACTCCTAGAACATGCTTTATGAATGCTTCAATCATGTAGTGAAAGAAACGTGCTGCAGCAGCAGGATTACCAGCAATTAGAGTTTTCCGAATATGTTCTGAGCGAATCTCAGGCTTGAATTCCAAATCAGAATCTGCAAAATATATACAAATTGGATGCTTCTCATCAGCTGGTGAAAGAGTAATAAACCATGTAGGAGATCCAAGCTGTGAAATCAAAGACCAGACTTCATTTCGCATGTACTTCTTAGATGTTATAGATCCTTTCACATTCCCAGCCACTCCGTCAATGTCATTCAACAGGGCATAACAATCACGTTCGGCCTGAGTCTTGGGCTTTGATCTTTCACCATTTTTAATTTGTTCAACGAGTGTCTTGAGAGTATTTTCATCCAAGTTCATCAAACGCTGGGCAATCTTATCTACATTTTTCTTTTTTGTTAAAAGGTATCCACCATCACTGGCTTCCTTTACTTGTTCCATATTCAGTGCAATCAAAGGGAAGATGCCATCAAGCTGGAAGCGCTTGTCATAATACATGAGAAGCCATCGTTTATGAGTCAAACCAGAGGTCTGTCCTGTGTGCAGATCATTTCCAAGCCCGCCAAAGCCATAGGGAAATAGATGTGGGAACATTTGTGGATAGAGTTGGGGATTATGAAAGGTATTTTGGGGTTCCTTGCCTTGACCAACAAATAATATATTCTTTTCACCCTTTTTCATATGCTCAACAGCAACAGCTTTGATTTGCTTTACTGTCATTTCAGAAAAGGATTCACCTGTGAGTCCATGAACCATGAATGGACATGGTCCGCTATCAGTTCCGTCATCCTCTCCAGTATCATTCACAGCTGAAGATAATGGGCTTTTATTTGTATCCATTTCCTCATAATCATATCCCACTGGGACATCATTATCTTTATATGTACCAAGATTTTCTTCCGAGATTTTGAGATCGGCATAATCAGAATGATTCAACTTTAGCCAATTGAGAGCATTCTTTACTTTAGCCAAACGAACAAGAAGTGGTGTTCGCTTCAGATCTTCAGGAGTCGGACGACAGGGCCCAGTAAACATAAATGCAATCATGCTATCCAACTCCTGTCGGGGTGGTGGTAGTATCTGATGAACTTGATATACTGGATTCGAGAAACAGACAACATTTGCCTTCATCTTGTAACGTTGACTTGAGGCCACCTTGATCACACAATAGCTATGTCTGATGCGGGCAATCAAAAGCTTTTCCATAACAGTCAGACCTTTTAGCTCTTCTGGTATGTCACCAAGCCACAAGCCATTGGCCAGAGACATCACAGGTCGTATACCCTTTCTGAGTGATGACAGACACATTAAGCAGACACCGTCACATCCATTGGCCAAGATTGGGCCAGAAATTTCACCAGTTATATGAGTATGGTCTGCTTTACATTCTGTAGATGTAACACCCTCTTGACAAAGCATACTCAGATCTACTTCGGTGGATTCCAATTCAATAAGTTCAGTCGTACGTGTTAGCTGACCACAGACGGCACATCCTCTCTCAACAAATGCAGATGGCTTCAACTCATCACAGAAATCCGTCACAATTTGATGCATTAGCTCTCTTGACAAAGGTTTTGGTGGGAAACTGGCAGTTTTGGGCAATGGTGGCGGATCACAATTTGTTGCTTTCGGACCTGGCCGTGAGTTAGAATTAGTCCATGCTGATGTGCCTTTGACAACAGGTGTAAATATTATGTTTGGATATTTGCACATATTGCTGCACATATCATGATTGTCTCGCAGTTTCAACAAACCTGCTTTGGACACCCGACTGCTAACAATCTCATTATGAAAGCCAAGAATAATGCCCAAATGTGGAATAGATAGTTTCTCGATTAGCGGGTGAGAAAAAGGAATATTACAGGCAATATCAGAGCTATTCAAGTGGAACATTTCATCTGATGACGCCACAGAATGGACTCGATATTTGGTCCCTACATCCAAGATACCATCAACCACAAAAGATCCCAGCTCAGTATCTTGAAAATACGCCAGGCCGCCTCCTTGCGGAGCAGCATGCACAGAGAACTGTACAGGTGATGATTCTACGCGTTTAGAAAATGACATAAAACAAAACTGTGTGCTGGCCTTGGAAAATAAATGAGAGGCAAACAGATTAGCACCCGATGCGGCGGCCGCAAAGGCCGTATCATGTTTTTGAAACGATGTGATGACACGGAACCATCTCACTATAAACTCTGTACGGCGACAAAAACCTTGTTCAGCCCGTAACCGTGCTAAAAGAGTCTCGTTCATTTTCCCTTGGTAATAGACTAGAAACCAACAAAATGTTGGACATACCACTGCTCTATCTGAACGATTGACGACTTTATCTGAAATAGCGTAACTTTTTCTTTTGGGCTGGTGAGACCCGAAACGATGACTGTATCTTTGCAGTGCATCCACCAAAGCACTGCCGGTGTCGTTCTGGTAGCTTTGAGGCTGGTGAGGCCCGAGGTTGGCATTTCTGCCTCTGTCTAGTGCTTCCACCGTCGCACTGGAGCTGGCGAGGCCAAAGGATGCATACGCCGTAGCATCAAGGATAAATGGGATGTAAATACTGGAACATAAATTGTAAGTTGCGCAAGAGAGAATGTCTAGTTACGCACGAAGGGGAGACGACTGGATTTGTAAAAGCTCGAGCCTGCCAGAAACAGTCGCCAGATATTCCAAATGAAACCGAGCAGACGCAAACAGGTAAGCCAGGTTCTTCAGAAGTCCACAGGATTTTCGCAGCAGCAGCAGCAAAGCACAGAAACGAGGAAAATCGTCGCATGGTGATGGTTTCAGAAAATGAACCGTTGGATGACTAATCCATCACATGAGGAATGACGCCATCAATTCGAACAAATTACAGGCTGCATGGCGTTACATGACAACTTTTTTCGACTCAATGTAACTGGACCAGTCGAATATTGACATCAATAGGTATACCGACAGTGATCTAATCTGGTTCAAAATGAAATAAATGAACCTAATAGTTTACCATCCGACCCAGATTTCTGGCTGCACACAGGGTTGAACAGATGAAACCTGCAGGATCGATGGTCGTCGAGCATTGCGCCAAGTATGACGCTATCGAGGCCAAAAAAGGGACAACATTTTCGGTTGGGCGACGTCATTTCAATCTACATCGCCATTGGAAAAGGAATAACTGACCTTGGATTTGCAAGCTTACCGGCACTGGTAGCAGAATTCTTCGAGCTTGATATCCTCAACTCTTCTTTATATCTAAAGGTCCTAGAGGTGCTATCAATGCAATGTATACAAAATCTGCCTAATTCTGCAGACAACCCCCAAGCCGACGACGTCATATACAAGGACGGATATCGAGTGAACCAGCTGCGGACTGACGTCGGCAATAGTGCGATCAAATCCGTCGCCATGTACCGGCATATTCGGGGCGCGGAATAACACACAAGGTGTTAGCTCTCGGGGCGTCTCTCATATCCTTGAATGATTAACGTGCTGTTACCAGCTGTAGAATGCTGTAAGGTAGATTTGAGGCAGATTCGATACATTGGTCGAGGTGAAATGTGACAGTCACGCAACGGATCTCAGCGGTTTTGCGCTCGCCATCGAGGTGGTGTCACGAAGCAAGAAGCAAGAAATGCTGGCTGGCAAGCACAGTCAGGTTGGCAAGATGGGATAACAATCATGTCCCGGCGTAAAGAAATACAGCCTGTGATTTCGGAATAAGATAAGATAAGCGTCGGGGAAATGTCGGATAGATCTACAAGAATGCACCTTCCTTTTTGGGCGACTATTTCTCGTACCAAAAAACGAGTAACCTAAATAAATTTAGGACTCGTAATTTAGCCAATTCTCGTCATTTCGAAGTAACAAAAGTAATAAAAAGGATCTATGTAGACATCATTCACTGCTTCAGCTGTCGGAATACCAAATCTGTCGTTCCGCGGGACTAAACAATATCAAGCATGGAGGAACCCTCCACCTAACACGAACATTTACTGATTTGAAGTGGGGGCTTATAATAAGGCTCTCTATTGATTGATGGATAGGGAAGCTCATCAGAGTAGAGGTGTGCCCTTCAAGTTCTCAAAGAGCCAGTCACCCTGCTAAGGTATTGGTTTTGCAATGTTGTCTTGTTGTCAGTCAACAATCAATGGTCCATTGGTGCTTTCAAGCAAAATGAGACTGATGCTCAGTGAGTTATCGAGCCAGCCGTACGTCAATTGTGAGTCTGAAGACTAATCGATATGGTAGGAAATGGACAATGGGGAAAATATAGTTTCCATGTACAAGGTTCTTGCATTGGCACTACGATGCCGGATTCAATGCCCAGATCAAAGAGGTTCGGGTTAAGATGCTTTCGAATCAGGATGTGTTGCTGATGACATAATGGTCATACTAACGTTGATGTGTGGGATGGCGGTTCATAGGCAAAGAGGATTGAAAAGACTGTCCTGAGACAGAAAACGTTCTGCCGTCCAGAACTTTTCCTATTGCTATAGGCCAGAACAACGTTCATCAAGACGGAAGTGAGTGTGACCCGAAAGCTGTTGAAGATCATCTTACACATTCGTCCGATGCTATCGGTTTTCTCAGGTGGTCAATCATTTGAAGCTGTAAAAACAAGATGTACCGAGAAAAGTTCGAATCCCTCTTTGCTGTCACTGAGAGGTAGGTTCTCACTTGATCCTACAGTGTCTTGAGAGGGATCAACATGCTGTGAAATGGATGGAAGATCAGGACCGCGTAGACCTACAATAAAGCTAAGTATGAAAAGCCCATCGATCAGATGGATATTCCTGGTGGTGTATTAGTCCAAAACTGACGGGCCACCCAGGCTGTCGACTGCGTACTGCTGAGTTGAGATACGCAATGTAAGTAAATTCTCCTCTGCCTAGTCGTTTCATATGTCACTCCCCATCAACAATAAGGATAAGCTGGGCCTCATTCAGACATCTTTTGACAATATTTTACAATGGCAGCCTCCTCGAACATATTGTTGACGATCCAGCCCGAAAGCATCCTTGTGCGTTGACGCTTTGGATGTGGCTTCAACTGATATTCATCCTGAGGAAGGCTTTATCTAGGGTGACTAGCAGCCTCATCACTGGGTCAGATGTGGCTCTAGAGCCAAAGGTGAGGGTGAAGTTGGCTTTGGCGCCTTGGAGAACAATTTAATTTATGAATACAATTAGGCGCCCCCATCGCTCCTCTTTCTAAACCCCACGGTGTTGGTTGCGACAGCTTCCTCGACGAGCTATACTCGGTGCCGGCGAAAGTAACCGGAATTTACAATATGTACAAACAAACCTGTTTATTCCCAACCAAATGCCCAAATCATCTACTATTTCTCATCAGCTCAACTCTCCGTGAAAGTACTGCATTTATAGGTGCAATTCAGACCCATGGTAACATGACAAGAGATTGTAAAGATCACGGAATTGGCACGTCAACCGGGTATGAGATCACACTCAAAATTGAGTCCTCGCTGCCTATCACTCATCTATCATATCTCACCCAGCTTCTGTAGGACAATATTTTGATAGATAACTACAGCAGAGCCCTGCTCTGTGACTTCGGTGCTGCCGAAGTTTTGTGGCCTGGGACAGTCTTGAAGTCAGGATCATGTCGAGGGACACTCAGATGGATGGCTCCGGAAGTCATCAAACCGGATCAGGTTATCACACTGAAGGCCGATGTATACTCCTTCGGTTGCTTCTGCACTGAGGTGTGTATATCTATGTTTGGTTCCGATAAAAAGTCTTATGAACTTGAACATCGCAGGTGTTCGCGCAGAAACGACCTTTCGATGACATTGTTCACGACGGGGGTATCATTCTCCAAGTGCCATCAATGGGCTTCAGCTCTCACGTCCAATCACATTGTCCAGCGGCAGTTCACCTCATGAAGACTTCATCTGGGCCGTGATGGAAACATGCTTTCGTGATGAGGCTTCTGCTCGGCCAAGTATGGACGGGGTTCACCGTGGTTTACTCTCTATCGTCTGACTTGCCTGATAACTGGTTTGATTCTGCTCTGTTCCTTGCTGTCGCTGTGCTGTTTCTTTGATTTAATTTCTTTCATCCTAGATGTGGGTCGACCATAGAGGGTTCAGATTTGGCAAGTGCGGGCATTCGTACTGTGATATACTGGACTTTTTGTAACCTGTGGCGCCACTTATACCAACTTTTGTTGTCTATTCCATAACTCGGGTACAAGAGACTTGGGTTTCGATACTATGTAGCATGGCAATGAGCTTACCATCGGTAACTGGATCTTGGAGCAGCTCGGTACTTCTTCTGTCGTACTTTGGGCCAGAACTGTACAACAAGGAACTTGCTGCTGACCTGGAGAATGGAATAAAGGTTGATATAGACTCATCACTTCTCAAGGCTCATTCATGCATCTCCTGCGTGACATTGTTCAGAAACTGAATGGGCTTGACGGTGTAAAGATGGACATTTCTTCTAGTATGATCCCTTTTCCAGTTATGACTCCAGTCGTCCCCCAAACGTGCCAGCAAGAGACAACAAGCAATTAGCATTACCCAAACAAGCCTTGCTATTGCTTCGCTCCAGCTGGACGTGACGGATCAGACAATCGATGACAGTGGACCGTGTTCCGCCAAGCGGCTCAATCCGAGAGAAAATGCACCACCTCGCTTTCTGGATGGAATCCATAATAGAGCCGTTTCGCAGAACCAAGGTGTCGCTACGGGGGTATACACGTCTTTTTGGCTTTGCAGCAACATGCTCACTGAGACTCCATTTACAGCCAATGCAAGGACCGCCACCAGCAGGCTATTTTGGCCATTATCCGATGCTGACAATCTGGCGCGGCACCCAATTATGCACTCATTATCCCCAACAATTACCCGCAGTCAGCCAGCTCGAATCGCCCGATTCGGCCAGATCACGCCACAATCGCGGCCTCGACCAAGCGCCCACAAGTAGATAGTGAAACAGTCACCAAACAAGAAACAAAGAAATCGAGGGCGAGGAAAGCGGAAGAAATAAACAAGTTGATGAAGGAAGAGGATAACGAAAGCAGCCACTGGACAGTAGCGGAGAGGTCAAAGCTTTTCACCTATTTTTTGGATCCCACAAATCAAGATAACTTCGACATGCTGGCCTTCAAGAAGAAAGCGTTGAAAAAGGTTAGTTCTGGATACTTGCTTGATACCTACATTTTGTGCCACAGCTTACAATAAACTGCTGTAGGCTGGTGGAAGATGAAGTGCAAGCTCTGTCGTCGGTATCTGGGATCGTTTGAAGAAAAAATACAAGGAGATTGTTGCATATCTGAGCTTCACAGGAGGAGCAGGAGACGCTGATGCGGACCTAGATGAGACTGAAGAGGAGCAACTTGCGCGACGTCTTGTCGGGGCTATGCAAGCCGGAAAAGATATCGGAAAGCTGTCGGTAAAGGACATCATTTTATGGAAAAAGTATGGATGGCTCGAACTGTTTGATGCTCGGTATGGTCTCTGTGTGCTGTAATATGTCGAAACGAACTAATGAGCTGCCATCAGTTATGGTACGAAGCAAAATGTTGTCCGTGTCTTTGAGCGCCACTCCAACGGCGATCTCTCGGACGAAGAATCGAACCAGACAACAGATTCTCAAGACACCCAGGCAGCAATCGACCTAGAATCCTCTCATAATAAGCAGCATGATGATCTCTCTCTCAACCAATATCTGACTGGAGTCCTTCACCGACTCGGGGTCGATCTCAGACTCGATGAGACGTTTCCCAGCCAATATCTAACTAGAGCCGTCTCCGACTCAGGGTCGCTCTCGCTCTCTAACCCGGATCCATCGCTCTCCAAATCCGCTTGCGGATCCAACTCCAACTATCAAAGTTGAACCTGACACAAAATCTTCATCTGCATCCACGCGGGTCAGTACAGCAAACAGCATCGCCTCTGCATTGACCAGTCTGCTTGGGAAGCAGTCAGAGTATTTGCAAGAGCGATCAGAGCATTAGAAAATATAGCTTTAGATGTTCCAGCAGAAGGAAGAGCGCGAGTCACTTCAGAATGCTGAACGACTTGAGCTAGAGAAACAGAAAACTCAATCCGGGCTTGGGGGCCGACATGACAGGATGGAAATTGAAAGGCAGAGGTTGCGAAGGGAAGCGGAACAGTGGGAGCACACGAAGTCGGAAGCCAAGGAGTGACAGGAGATGCAAGAGAAGAGATACAAGGTGGAATTGGCAGAGAAGGTTCTGGGCAATCTGAAAGTAGATGTTGACGTTCGTAATGCTGCGAACGAGTACCTCATGGCCTTTTTCAGAACTTGATGACACACTCTTCAAAGACTATCAAATTTAATGGTATTCAGGGTGGCTTACGGTACTAGCTTGTTTGATAATCCATCTCTTTTCCAAACCATGTCGTCGCAGCCATTTGTTTTGCGCTGATACAGTAATTCTTGAGTTCCATAATGCTATGACACCCCACGTGAATCGGCTGGTCGAAATGATTTCTGATTTCTGAACTGATTCTGTAATCGAGCAGCCCTTATTCCTTGCGCTGACACACATCTGAACCAAATGATCTCGCCCTGTTCAAATCGTCCATCCCCTAGGGACTCGGAGCTAGTTGCAGACATCCGCGCCGATCGACTCGGACGCGCTGAGGAGATGATGGCTTGGCAGGCGTTGGATCGCCGTGTGCTGACAGACTCCTACAGACTCTGACATATCGTCGGCTATAGTCGGTAATAGACCGTAATCAGATGCCCGTGGATCATTTTCCCATCACTGAAAATCTATCATTTTCCGGGCCGGTGAAAATGTGGAAACCGTTTTTTGGGTGAGGGGGAAAATGAGTAATCATTTCGCATTTCACTCAACGCCACAAAATGAATCACGGGCATCTGTGATTGGGCTACTCTACTCGGGAGCTCGACGTGAAAGTCTTCTCCACACCATCTCTGCTCCCTTTACCACTCACTGTCTCTGCTAGTGTCAATCCGCTTCAAGCATCATGGTGAGCAATGTTTCTTGACCATTGTTGTAGGTTCTAGCTTGGTCGACAACGTCAGTGCGATGGACAGCAACCAGGCCGCTCTCGACTTTTACGTCAGGCAACCTCGGCTCTCTGGAACCACCGCTACCACCTCCCGACTCTTACACTGGTTCCAGTTCGGTCAAGGGCAAACGCGACCGTGCTACGATACACCAGGGGCAAGGCCCAGAGCACTCCTTTTGGAGTGCTTTACGGTCATGACCGAAGCACTCACTCATCACTCCGTCATCACCCCACTTTTTGGCCGATGGGAAAAAATCTGATGGAGTTGCTTCAGTCATGACCGTGAGGCACTCCAAAAGGAGTGCTCTGGGCCTTGCCCCTGGTGATATAGAGACGGTAGACTCAGCTCAATGTGTCCGATCACCGGAGCTCCGGCTTCCTCCACGGGCATTACTGGCCGCCTGATGTTTCGCTATATATAAGGTCGAATGAAAGCTGATTGAGGGCAAGTGCACCTTCACTTTCAGCACTCTCTTTGTTCATATCATCTTCTTCATCACTATGAAATTCTCTGCTGTCGTCCTTTTGGCCTCTGTGGCAACCGCTGCCAGTGTGCCTCAGCTCCAGGCCCGCTTCGGACAGGAATGTGCCGGCCCTGAGAGATACATCGGCTACTAGTATGTTTGCCGAGTCCTTTCCCCACTTAATACTAAAAAGGTTACAGCGACTCCAACCCTAACATTGACCCCGCTGGAGACTTTGGTGGTTGCCGTCAATTGGAAGACAAGTGCTTCAGTGAAATTTCGGCCGGCACTCCAGATATTTGGGGAAAAACCAGCTGTGTTGCTGCAGCTACTTGTGCCGGGGTAAGCTCGTCTTGCTTGAAGTTTCCGAGACTGCAGGGCTCACTGTTGTTCTATAGTCTCGTATCGTACACCTGCTTGCTGCTAACTGCACCTCAAACAGTCAAGTCAACGTCGACCGTTCCAAGACTCCATCGTTGAACTACAACATTTACGCTGACATCGTCGGTGACTGCGCTTGGGCTCCAGGCGGGTGTCCGATTACATTCCAAAATTTTGTCGATTACTTCTATGGCGAATTGACTGCTATCAGATCCACCACATTTCCTCCGTATGTGTTTCTTGCCTCGATCATTTCTTTCGGTTGCTGATTCTGAAGCAGATCCGTCGATTATGTCCGTACTAAATACTGGAATCCTATCCAGCAATGGACCGCAACTGGGGAAACAATCCCATACCTGAATTTCAACGACTGGCTCCACTTCTACGTCCCACCCACAGGCCCTTTGTAGGAAAAAATGGGGCTATAAGCCTACGGACACATCTTAGTACCTTTATACCGTACCAGAACATTTAATTACACTGTCGCGTTGCAATGCGCCTGTTTTGAAGACGGAAACCAACTAAGCAGCCCACTCCGAGAGTCATGGTCATGGTGAACATTCTTACAGTATCTTCAAACTTTCCATCGAGGCAAAGGACACTTCCTCAAGGCCCATTCATTGACGAACTACAGTAGTTTGAAGTACTTGAAGGTTATTCTTTGAATGAAGACATCATTGAACTATCAAAACTGAGAGGCTGGAGTCCCAAATTCACTGATTTGTTTATTCATTAAGAATGTTATCACTAGAGCATTTTCTCTGGACCAAGCTGCTCCACGTTAGAGAAGCTCAAGCTCACTTCGCCGTTTCTATCATCTGTATTATCAATATAAGTGAGACATCTGTAAGGATTGTCCAACCAATTTCGTCCTTTTAGATGGGTTTCAATACTGAGCCTCTCCTCTGGATCCAGCTTACAATGCAACTCAGGTCAAATATTTCAAAATCTTGGATGTTCAAATCTGATGAGGACTGGTTGATAAATACTGTCTTGGATGTCTCGAATTACGTTGTTTTGTCTCTAGACTCGAGGCAGCCTGAAATTTATTTTGGACGGGTTATACTAGAACAGCAAACAATTACACCAATTTCCTCCCCTTGCAACCTATGGAAGTCAAGCCAAGTCTTGTTTGAAACAGGAGCCCAGTGTGAAGTTTTTCACCTCAATGTTAGTGAAAACTGTGAAATTGGAAAAGCTACTTTATATATATCAAGACTATTGGGTATGTTCTCTTTGTGCTGAGTCAAGCTCAACGCTCTTGACTCTTCGGAAGTAGGAACCTGGGATGAGTCTTCCAACTTGGCCAGGAGGTAAGTGCAAATGATCTCCCCTTGCATCACAAAACCCCTTCAATTTTCCATAATTCCGCAATGCCTGCATGAAGGACTTTCGTGCATTATCATCCTGTCCCTTTTTCATATAATCCCGACCCAATTCAACCAAAATCTGTATCTTGTCCCTTTCTTTTTCACGGACAATGGCACTCTCCAGACCTTCTTCCAAAGACTCAATAGTGTCATTGTACTTGGCCTTGGAGATGTAGATCATCCCAAGACATCACAAATCGGCATAACTACCTATCATTTTCCACTCCTTTACTGCCAGTACAGCCCACTCTTCAGCTTTGTCAAGTTCCTGAATGTGCTGATGTGCTTTGGCATGCCGCTCTGCACAGTGAGCACCATCAAAAGGTCAGTTCACGCACAGAGCTCTCGCTTTTGTGAGGTGTTCAATGCTTCAGAATGATTTCCATGGCCTGAATGGGCTTCCCCGCTTCCCCAAAAAGCCGCAAGCGGCACACCATCACCTTCCTGACTTGTCTGTCACTTTTCTGTCAATGGACTCTATCTCCTGCTGGATAAGAGGAATCTGGCTGAATGAAACATCAGTCATGACGGAGATGTCAGCAGTGTTGAGCGATGTGCGTGCTGCATATGCTGTGGCTGAAGCAACAAGATATGACTCTCGTACATGGTATGCTGTTGAAGGGTGTCGCGTCCCGACGTTCACTGAACGCGCAAATTAGTGTTTTCAAAGCGCTCCCGACACGGCGGCAAAGACGACAAATCGATCAAGGCAGGTCCGAAAGAGTCCGTAGGCTCCAGCGCTGCGGGCGGTTACAAAATGGAAATGAAAAATGAAAATGAAAATGAAGGTGCCTATTGGTAAGCTGCGAGCGCCCCCTGCAACGCAGCGCCTACGTTGTGGGTCTCGCACCGCTTTCAGAGCAGAAATGGCCGGCACCTTGCCTTTTCTGACACCTACCTCTTTCCTGGCCAATTACATCACCTTGCTCATGCTAGCCAGCCAAATCTGTGCAACATAATAATGATCTTTTCGTTGCGCACGGACTCTGGCTGGCATGGCATGAATGGAATGGATGGAAATCATAGTCGCATTCAGGCTCATTTGGACTCATGTCCCCGAATCATATACATGTCTTCGTAGTGCTAAGCTAATCCCTACCCTGCCTCCCTCAGCTCCGGTAGCCATATAAGCAAGTGAACGAAAGAAAGGAAAAGAAAGCCGATTTGGCGTGACAAGTCGTCGTTGGTGCGTTTAGTTTAGTTCATGACATGTCACAATGAGACCCTTTACATGCCCACTTGGCGCAGTTGGTGGACTTACTCATGCTCTATTGTGTCAGCTTACCAATGTACTTGGATCGAGTCAGTGTAATGCCTTGTATTTAAACTTTTTCCTGTTCGCATGCACTGCACGATCTCACTGCACTGTCTCACCACTCAACTGGTGGATCTCGCTCTTCAACTGGCAGGTCTCACTATTCACCTGGCAGGTTTCACGGTACAGCTCGTACCATCCAGACGTCGACGGCAGTATCCAGTCGCCAACGCTCAGCAGCCGTACTGCCAACTATAACAGAATGAGAAAGATATATCACAGGCCACTTTGCAGACAATCAAGTAGCAATACCGCTTCTCCTCATTTAAACGTCCGAACAGACATTTTGATCTTCAAAGATGAGCGACAAAGCAGATTCGGGAAAAATCTCGTGAAAGCAGACAACAGTCAATCAATTAGCGAAACCAGGCGACAAGAACGAACGACAAAACACATTTGCAAAGCAGTGGGGGGCAATGTCCAAAAGCTGAACCTCCAGCAGATATAGCTCTTGCAGTTGCGACATCTCCCCCAAGACCATCAACCATTCTTTGTCCAACCTCGTGCTGCTCATGACAACCTTTCATACTCTGGCTGAGCTGACATAGCTTTTGAAGGCTGCTGGACTGCCAAGCTTACAAGCCTTGGGCTGCTGAATGTAAGCAGTTTTGGTCGCATGCTCCAGGAAGATACCTCTCATGGCTTTGCTGGCCATGGAAGCAGCAGACATCGTCGCATGGGCGTCTAATTCAAGCTGTGATTGACAGTATTGTGCAAGAATCTCTCCGACATTGGATAGAATTCGCTCGAGGGTGCTGCTCATGTTGGGGGAAACTGTAAATTTTTGGGACCAAAAATATGTGAAAACAAGACTAAGCCTCAAGAAGCAGGTGGCGAAAAGTGCGAACAGAGAGCACGCGGTGGCGCGCGAGGTGTGGGCCTCGGCATCAAAGCTCTGGACAGTGAGCAGTGAGCGGTGGACATCACGCCGTGCGAACTCGTCGAACACCCAGGTGACCGTGCACGTACCACTATGTCATCGTTACCCGTGACGGCTTAGTCACCTAGTAACAGCTTACCTAAACTTTCATTTTCATTTTCAATTTCATTTTCATTTCCAAACCTCTCGCAACCCGGGCGCCTTCAAGAGTCCGAGGAGCTAAACGAAGGCCCCGCCTCGTGTCCCGATTCGGGCAAGGACGCGTCACCCAGGGTCTAGGGTTAATCACGAACGTGCCAGAAAGGGTCTAGGGTATAGTACAAATGCGCTCCGACCAGTTTATATTTAGAAACAGGGTTTAGGGCGGAGCTATAATTAGGTAGGGTCTAGGGCAGAGGGACTGCGAAATTGGCAGGTTGAGATAAAGATAGAAAGAAAGCACAGCCACCTTGAAAGGGTATAAATAGTCAGTAAAATAAGTGTAAAAAAAGGAAGAATCCCCAGTTGGCTCGAGAGACGCTGGACTGATTCCGAGACTCGACGAGCAAGCACTTCATCGTTGACACCGACGTCAACGTTCTGACTAAACCATTTATAGACTGATCGATCGTTTCTTACGTTCCGATCAACCTTCGCCATCACTCCGTAAACGCCGATCACCGTTCGCCCCAGACAGCTCACTACTCTATTACCCTACATCCAACACGTAATCTTAGAACGAATTAGCCTTTATTAGTGACAATCCCTTAAAGTACGGACACGGGGAGAATACAGAGGTTTCTACTGTAATCTATCCCATCGCAGACGCTACTTAGCACGACATTCTGGAGCCCACCGCGAGGGGCTTCTTTCACTAATTCCGGCTTCGTTCAATCGCAAATAACCACGCTCCATCATCTCTTCACCGCGGCCCCCTCTCAATCTCCAACAGGAATTGTTCCGCTTGACGTACAACCCGCTTAACAGATTATCCCCAAATACTGGCAACATTGCGCCAGACACTTCAGGATCAGCTCGAGAACCATCGCAAGCCCGACAGATATTCAGCAGACCCGCGGAATTATCCACAAATCAATTACTTGCCCAATTAAACCAACGTCCTAACAGATCCGGCTTAACCGAGGACGTAGAACCTCTCACAGCCTGGGAAATAAATCAGTTTCTAACGACACCGCCTCCACCCCCGCCGCTTCCATTACCTATGGCTTCTAAGAAGGATGTTTTCATGCCTGGTGTAGGTCATCATACAGCTCCAGCCTTTGACGGGAAGCCGCGATCACTTTGGCGCTTCTTCTCGGACATAGACACTCTTGCTGCAGAATGTACTACTACTCTGTCAGGAGAACAATTAAAGCAGAAAGCATGTCGATATGTGGACATCGATAAAAGCAAATTATGGGAGAGTCTAGAAGCATACAAGCCTAAGAATGCAAATGCGAACCCACCAACGGGAGGAACGTGGGATGAGTTCAAACAAGCCGTTATGCGTCTGTATCCGGGATCAGAACAGGAAAGAAGACACACCTTGGAAGATCTGGACAGAATAGTCGGAACATATTCACGAACCGGAGTAAGCAATCACCAAGAATGGGGAAACTATGTCAGGGAATTTACTGTGGTGGCAAAGTTCCTGAAGTCTAAAGGACAGCTATCGACCCATGAAAAGTCAAGAGCTTTCTTCAGAGGAATGAGTGATACCTTAAGAGAAAAAATTCAGAATCGACTCGCAATCCTGCATCCTGATCATTACCCGGATCAGCCATACGAGCTCGAAGTCTTACTCAAAGCTGGAGAATTCGTACTAGTAGGAACAGCTACTGATGGTATCGCTTGATCAACGGCTGAAACAACCTCAGCAACGGAACTCAAACGTGAAGACATGAGCACCATGATGGCAAACTTCATGATGTTGATGTTGTCTCAGGTACAGCAGCTCCAGCAGCCACAGCAAGGACCAAGTCCACGGCAAGGACAGAATTATAACCAGAATAGGGGATCATTTCAGTCACAACAGCAAGCGTACCAGCAATTCCAACAGCAACAGAACAATCCCCAACCGGGACCTAACCAATTTGGCCGCCCAAATAGTAATAACCCACCAGTGAATCAGTTCAATGTCCAATCAAGTCAGAATTCAAATCAAGGAAACGGAAATTTCAATGGATCCGTTCCTTTCTGGCAAGATAGGGATTGTGCTCAATGTGGTGGAAACTGTAAACGGGAGAAGAAACCTTGCAAACGATTGGCTAGGTATCTGGCGGAAGGCAAATGTGTCAAAGACCCGATCACTTTCAGGATCAAGACCAATGATGGCAGGGACCCACAGGACCTTCACGGAGGAAAGGCAATTCTAGATCGAATTGATTGGTACAATGAGAACTACTTAAATGCAAACGCACCGGGGAGCTCCAGTCAAAGCTCTTCGATGGCGCCGACGGGTTCAAATTCCAATAATAGCACTACACCGAAGAATACGGCACGGGCATCGCAGCCTGTCGCTTCATCAATGTTTTTCGCGTGTAACAGTGCTACAGAAGAAGAGGACCTAGAGGAAGGCAAAATAGAACCGACTGATGACGAGGTCATTGATGCATACAAGTTTGAAATTGCCCGAATGCAAGACCAAATCAAGACGATGAAGGAACAATCACGACGAGTTCAAGAAGCTAAAGTCTTTGCCTTGGAGACTCGATCCATGAAAGCCAAGAAAGCAGCAGGAAAAACACCTGAAGAGCCAGTCCTAGTTTCCAAGACAGTGCCTAACCCGAAGGCCAAAGTCCGAATTGGGCCCCATGAACTCGTTCTGACTAAACCCTTAAGCACAGCTCAAGAAGCTAGTAGCCCCACTGCACCTTCCACCGAACCGACTCGACGATATGACACAACGGAAACCCGCGCCGAGAATTCAGAAGATGCCGTCACAGTGCCCCGTTCTGTACCAGCGTATAGGATGACCTCAAACGCTAGAGAGAAGATTGACGAAGCCAAAGTCTATGACAAGATCATGAGCTCGGAAGTAACACTTTCTCTCAGCGAGTTATTTGCTGTTAGTGTTCCAATGTGCAAACGAGCCACTGAAGACGTCAAGGGCCGCAAAGTTTCAGCTCACTCCGTGGCTATGCTCACAGTTGCGGATAAAGGACCGGCATCGTGTATCTTCATGGGCTATGATGCCCCAGAAAAGTGGCTTCGACAAAATCCAAACAAGGCTTTGCCGGAACATTTAATTTCGGCAGCATACACTCATGCTCTTCGGGCATTAGTACCGAAAGTTGGAATTAAAGGCACACCAATAGAAGCCATCATGGACCCAGGAAGCCAAATAGTATCAATCTCAGATGGAGTGTGGACACACTTGGGAGAGGCGCTAGACACGTCAGTCATTATGCCCATGAAATCAGCTAATGGAGCAATTGATAACACCTTGGGAGTCATAAGAGATTTAGCTTTTGACTTTGGAGGAATCATGCTATACATGCAAGCGCATGTGGTGGAAAATGCGCCCTATGATATCCTGATGGGACAGCCTTTTGATGTTTTATGCGAAAGCCAAATTCAGAACTTCAAGAACGAAGAAACTCACATCACGATCCATGATCTGAATCGGCCCGGGCAAGTGCGAAAACTTCCGACCCAGGCCAAATCGGAACCCAGATTCTCTCTGATCAAAGATCAAGAGGAGGATTTTTGATTGATCTCGATGACTTGGTCAACGATCGAGGAGAGTTAGGTTTGATCATCACGGTTTATTTTACGGACATCGGTTATTCGCATCGGACACCATCGGACTCAGACATTGAGCCACTCTTTTATGATGACACCAGTATTCCCGGATATGCGGTCTATGTAGATGGGATACGAGACATCAAATCTCAGTCGAGGGGAGGATCTACAACAGAATCCTTCGCTCAAGAGGCTTTCCTGCAAGCGCAAGAAGCCTACCAAGACCTGGAAGAAGCACTAGTAGCAAGCAGAACGAAGACTAAGCGCCCCGACTCAAACAAGCACTCAGAGCAAAATGGTCGGAACACTCCTGGGAATTGCTTTCTGCACGAAGAAGTCACTGTCATCCAAAGACCCAGCCCAGACATGACAGTAGACATTTTTGCTACCACAAAGAAGAAGTATAAACTGGTTTCGAAAAAGGTTAGACCTGTACCGGCTACCTTACCGGAGAAGTTCAGAATCAAGTGAGTCATCGAAGGAGATCCCCTAGAACACATACCGAGGCTTCCAATTAACCCACCGGAATTCGAGGCAACCGGGCGATACACACAAGCAAGGAAAGAAATCATTGATAAAGTTCATACAGGATCGTTCCTATGGCCAGCAGAGCGAAGGCTCATGCATTACTTCATGATGGTCCAGAATGAAGGCTTCGCCTGGGATGAAACTGAGAAAGGCTCCTTCAATACCAAATTCTTTCCTCCAGTGGATATGGCCGTAATGCCTCATACGCCTTGGGTCCTTAAAAACATCCTGATCCTGCCTGGTTTATATGCACAAATCATCGAGACAGTCCGAGATAAAATAAGAACTGGAACGTATGAGCCCAGCAATTCCTCTTATCGATCTCGATGGTTCGCTGTAGGCAAGAAAGACAGTTCAGCAGTACGCTTAGTCCATGACTTGCAACCACTAAATGCGGTGACCATTCAAGATTCGGGATCTCCCCCTTACATCGAATCATTAGGCGACAGTTGTGGGGCCAGGGCTTGTTACGGTTTACTAGATTGGTTTGTAGGATATGACGAAAGGCAGCTAGCGGATTCATCACGAGATTATACCACCTTTCAATCACCTCTTGGAACACTCAGACTCACTCGCCTGCCCATGGGATGGACAAATTCTGTTCCTATCTTTCAAGGAGACGTCAATTTTGTTTTACGAGATGAAATTCCACACGTCACGATACCTTTTATAGATGACGCGCCTATTCTCGGACCGAAAACCCGCTATGAGCGCCCTGATGGGAGCTATGACACCATACCCGGAAATGACGGAATTCGCAAATTCGTGTGGGAACACTTCCAAAATTTGAATCGGGTCATACAACGAATCAAATATGTGGGATGTACCTTCTCAGGGAAGAAAGCCTTCCTATGTGTGCCTGAAATCATTATAGTGGGGCATCGGTGCACCTATGAAGGGAGGTTACCAGATGAATCAAAGAATTGCCAAGATTCGCGACTGGGGACCTTGTCAAAATGCGTCAGATGTCAGAGCATTCCTAGGAACGGCTGGGTTAATGAGAATATTCATCAAGAATTTCGCGACAGTGGCAAGACCCTTGGTACATGTTACCAAAAAGGACGTACCCTTCGAATGGTCGGAACCTCAACAAGCCGCGCAAGATGCCTTGAAAACAGCGATCATCAACTCACCAGCAGTACGACCCATCAATTATGAATCAGCAAGACGCGTTATTCTGGCAGTAGACTCCAGCCCAATCGCAATGGGATATACCCTCAGTCAAGAAGGAGAAGACGGAAAACGGTATTATAACCGCTTTGGGTCAATTCCATTCAATGACAGAGAATCCCGCTGATGGGGCATATAAAAATTCAGCCTTGTTTTCATACCAAACTGGGCAGTTTGGCATCTCTTTGACTGCTGGGACGTTGATGGAGCGCTAGAGCCGAGCTTCAAGGTTGCTAGTAAGAATGTCAAGCGTTAACAAGTGTCCGTGCTTTGTGTCTGTACTTATCAGCCCAGAAGGTACTCCTAAGACCAAAGACGGCGCGCTACGACTACAAGAAGAATAGCGGTGTTCACATAATGGCCGAGACTGAATACATGACGAAAACCCTGCGAGCCAAGATGTCTGTTTAAGACTGGAGGACTTAGCACTGTGAAACGGCGATGACTCCTTAGTACAGACTAAGCGGAGCTCTAACCAGACCATTGTCATAAGGATTACATGACCGGAGCTTTGACCGATGTCACTTGCGGAAACCAAGATGATTGCGGAACGATCAGGGCAACCCACAAGGGTACCCCTATATAAAGATGGACCCACAGTGTGGACAATTGTTCATACTAAGGGACATGCTTTTGACACAAGACGAGACGATGAGAATCACATAAGAGAGTACAGAAGGGACTAAAGGACTTGTCTTCTTTCTGCACTTCTCGAAATACCTGATCGGCAAGAGACTCCACTAGGAGGTTTCACCCGGTTGTACTATTAATAGCAGGATGACTGATGTCGTGCGGCCACCTTGGCAATCCGACTCGGAGACCCCTGTGAATGACTCAAGAACATTATGTTATCATTTCTGGGCAGTATTTAAGGACTCTAAGTTTGTAGTAAATAGTTAGAACATTGTAGGGCATTGAACCCAGTTAGTAACAAGTGACCGCCTGACCAAGGCTGGAAGCTAGTAGCTGACTTGTGGATAAATATTACTTTGTTTCTCGGACTCAGTTACCGACGTTTTGGCGAATTGAACAAGTTTGAACAAGTCTAGTCTAGTCTAGTTGCTTAGTGCACCCCCTAGTCTCGAAAGAGAACCTCTAGTCAAGTCAAGTCTAGTTCTAGTTAAGCTGCTTAGGTGCAAATCGCGCTTCGGTCAAGAGACCACAAACCTCTAGTGTTACCACACTTTAAACAAGCTATAACCCAGTTAAAAGCTCTCAAAGACGACCAGACGTAAGACACTGAGTACGGACAAGTGTTTGTGCTTTGGACTATCTCTATTATAAGAAACCCGAACTTATCGAGGATATAAAGAGTGTATTGGTGTGTTGGTGTTGTTGTGTGTGTTATTCATTTGCATACGCTCATATCGACGTGCTTTCCGCACCGTCCGCAAGGATCCCTCACATCTGGAGCCCACCGCGAGGGTTTCTAGTAGAGAAAAATCTAAAGACATCATTGATTCAGACCAGTTCTTAGGACAAGGTTCCTTAGAGCACCCCAGCTTTATTCCACAAAGTTCAGGAACCGGTGGTAGTTCTCCGCTATCCGAACTTTCAGAGTTAAGCATTGATTCAGTAGCTGGATCATCCCAGACAAAGCCTCAGAAACAGAACTCTAAACCTAATCGCCCTGCTGCTAAGCTTGAAAGCTTGGACGCTGAATCGAGAAGATTAAGAGCTCTACAACAAGCCGAGGAAAGAAAAGAAAGAATCAGAAAGAAGACAGAGTTGCTGGAAGCTGAACGTCTTAGACAATTAGCACCGACACGTGTCCCTACTCCAGATTCAGACTTGAACCTCGCTTCTCAGACTTTGTTACCACCCTCTAGAGCTTCTACACCAGAAGCACCGACGGGCAATTCGAACTCAAACAGCCCGACGAATACCACCCAAACACAGATTTTTACAATGACGACTAAAGGAGCTATGCCGAGCTACACGGATCCTAAAGCACCTCGCTGGGATTCGTCGAAGCCTGTTGCAGACATTCCTAGATATCTATCCACTACTATCAAGTTGTTGGATGAGAAATCAATTAGAGATGAGGCAGAAAGAGTTGAAGCTATTGTGAATTATGTTGATTTAGAAACTAGGCGCTTTTGGATGTCTTTGAAGCATTTCAAGACTCCAGATAGTGCTAAGTTAGTCAAGGAAATTCTTTCAGAATATGGAACTGAGCTAGCTGAAGATACCATGGGTTCTCAAGGCAAAGTAGCAAAGTGGTTTAATCCGAATAGAGAGCCAATTGATCTCGCGGACTATGACAGCTTTGCTGATTTTTACCGAAAAACCTACCCTGAGCTGGATAGAATGTTTGAATATTCTGATACCAATGGCGTAGACTGTCCAATTTCTAACCAAGCAGTGTGCAATGGAATTATGGGACGTTTAACCCCTCGTTTCCGTGCCGCCTTGGAGGCGAAGTTGGAACGCGAAGAGGATAGGAAAGGTGCTTTGCTGACTGCAGCAGGCACCCCACCTAAGCCGAGACATAGACACGATCGATGGGCTTGGAGAGAAATGCTTGATACTGCAAAAGAGCTTTGCTCTAGTAAGCAGAGTTATGGAAGTGTTCTTTATGATAACAACCGTAATACCCCAGTCAAGCAGGAGTATCACCAGAGCTCTAAGAAACATGACGAAGACTTTGACCTGGTTAAGAACGAGGTGGCGTCCATTAAAGACTCCCTCACTATCCAGAACAAGCAAGCTGAAGCTTTTCAAGCTGAAGTATTTAAGATTCTTAAGCAATCGAGGACACCAAGCGCAGCTACTGAGCAAGGACCCGGACCAAATCCAGCCTACGCACCGAGATCAACTCAACCGCACTATCATAATGATGGTACGATTTGTTACTCTTGTGGCAAAGGAGGACACATGGCTCGAGAATGTCCTGAACAGAATGCATTGATAAGCGAAGGCAAAGCTGTAATTGGTCCAGATGGGCGGGTAACTTTACCAAATGGTGAACCTATCTCCCGGATGTTACCAGGTCGGACTCCAGTCGAAAGAATTAGGAATTGGCATTCCAGGAAGGATCAAGCAATGTATTATTTGTCCCCTGGAGATGCAGCTGAACAGTTGAGCTATGAGGCAGAAGTTGCAGCAAGGCAGGAAGATATGTATTACCATGCTGGAGCACGAACAGCAGCTCCGGCTATGCCTGTAAATCATTCTTATTTGCCTACTGCAGCTCAAATGCAGCAGATGGTTTCGAACTACCCAGGGTCTCAATACAGAGCACCCCAGTTTGCACAAAGATTACCAGTAGCAGTGGCTCCACAGTTGACGCAGTATCCTTCTCAGATGCTGCAGCAGCAACAAGTGTTTGTGCCACCGGTTACGCCTTTGACGCAGGCAAGGAATGTATCGGGCCTTCAGCTTAATGAGGAGGCTTGGAATGAATATCAGACGTTTAAGGCCTTTCAGCAGAAGCTAGGCGTGAGCCTGGATCCTAATGGAAAGTCTATCTTACCATACCCCCAAGATGATGGTGCTGGACCTAGCAATATCGCTCAAGGGGCGGCATCGGTTTTTCCCTGAATTCGATGAAGGCGGCCGGGGAAAAGACACCCTCTCTGCCGCCGGAGAAATCTAAGACGAAAACGGGTGTGGATAGTACGAGTTGGAGACCAAATCGGGCATATGTGGACTTGCCCCCACGAAAGACAACTCCTGCAGTTGTCAAACCAAAAGACGAAAGAATACCTACTCTACGGAAGATTGTTGACAGTGAAGAGCCGGAAGGTGGATATGAAAATGTCCCTCCAGTTCAACCAGCAGCAAAACGACTTCCTGTGGAAAGACCGTTAGGTAAGACTACTCTTCCCAAAGAAACAGTAGACGTAAGGGAAAACAAGCTGTCTAAGGATTACAAGAACCTCGCGGAGTTACAGAGTGACAAAGCGACCAAAGCCCTTTTCAACAAGATGTTGGATGCTTCGGTAACCACAACAAATCGTGAGCTACTAGGCACCAGTGTTGAACTCAGAGAAGAACTTCGCTCTGGGGTAACGAAGAAAAGGCAACCAGTTAAAGGAAAATCTGCAGGTGGATCAGTTACTTGGTATCAAGTGAAAGAGGGAACTTCTGATGATGAAATATCGGATGAGGAAGGACCCAAGTCACAGACAAAGTGTTACCGAGAAGCATGTTCGCTTTGCTCCAGAATTACCTATGACTGATTTAGACGAGCCATTTGAATCAAACCTTCTACGAAGCGATGCAATTAATGTTGCAGACCTCCCGACTGTGAAAACAGCTTATATCCAGGACATTCCCTATCATGGTGTACCAATTGGTGGCATAGTGATATCGGATCCAGTTTTGAATTACTTAGCAACAGTACCAGCCAGTGAGGAGCCAAAACAAGTGTTCGTGGCCCGTGAGTCTGAAGGACTCCGGTCCATTTTTCCTTTTATCAATGGTGCAAACCATGAGGAATCTCTACTTGATGGAGGATCACAGATTGTATCGATGAGTGAGGACGCGGCAATGAGTTTAGGAGTTCCTTGGGACCCTTCCATTGTGATTCACATGCAGAGTGCTAACAAGCACTTGGAGAAGAGTTTGGGATTGGCAAGAAATGTACCGTTTACTGTAGCGGGAATTACTGTCTATCTCCAGATTCATGTTTTAAGAGGCGTGGCATACCGAGTTTTGCTTGGCAGACCATTCGATGTTGTGACTGAAAGTGAGATACAGAATAAGAAGGATGGAAGTCAAACCATTCAACTGAAATGTCCTAACACTGGTCAGTGCGCAGTGGTACCAACCTTTGAAAGAGGGAAGTCACCTAGAATTGTCAAGAAGAACATCGACCATGCTACAGCCTCGGTTTTTCAGTAGAACTCGATGAACTGGTCGAAGAACAGGGAGAGTTTGCAGTGGTAATTGAAGTAGATGAGCGAGGCGCACCTAGAATAAGGCAGACCGCCAAGCCCAGACACTCTCATGGACGATTTTTGGAGGTTGAGGTTAGAGATTTATATCTCCAAGCCTCGAGACAACAGATATCTATGGAATCAAAAGAAGGAAAAACGTTGGAAGCGTATTTCCAAGATTTGATTCCTGAACAACGACCTGAACTGGGATTCAACACGAACTGGTTTTCTGCAAAGAAGAAGGATCGTAAGCCTGGGAGTTTTGCATCAGAAAAGACACGAGAGAAGCTTCAGCTTCGTGCCTTGACAGAAGCAAGTTCCTATGGGCCTAAATTGAGTGAATACCAGGCATTTGTCTACAGTAAACAGGAATGTTGCACCAAGTGTCGCAAACCGTTGAGCATGGAAGATAAAATCAGGATCGCCACAGAGCGACGAGAACTTCAGGAACAAGAGGATAACGTTTCGAATCAAGCAACAGATGGAAGTTATGGCTCCTTCGCACAGACAAGTGTCTGTGCTGGTGATCTGCCTACAGCTGAAATACCATCTGAAGCTGAAGTCCGAAGCTCTTTCATTAGTTCCAAAAAGAAGTACAAGAAGGTCGAGGACAAAGTCAAACCTCTCTTCGCAAATTTACCTCTGGGGATACCAGGTGGAAGGATTATACGGAACATTACAGGCGATCCATTAAAAGATATGCCGACTTTGAACCCAAATCCACCGGAACCGGTACCAAGGGGGAGATATACTGACGAACGCATGAAAGTTGTAGAAAAAATTCATGACTGGGACTTCTTATGGCCGGAGGAACAGAAGCTTATACATCATCTGTCAGACATTCAACAGGAAGCAATTGCCTGGGATGACTCTGAGAGAGGAAGTTTTAAGGAAGAGTTTTTCCCACCTGTACAGATGCCCGTAGTTGATCACATTCCTTGGGTTGAAAAGAATATTCCTATTCCCCCTGGACTGTATGAACGAATTTGTACAATTATCAAACAGAAAATCGATGCAGGGGTTTATGAACCTTCCAATGCATCGTACAGATCAAGATGGTTCTGTGTATTAAAGAAGGATGGCAGTAGTCTCCGTCTTGTACATAGTTTGGAACCACTGAATGCTGTTACTATAGCACACTCAGGGGTTCCGCCAGCCACAGATCAATTAGCAGAACACTTTGCTGGCAGAAGTTGTGGTGGGATCTGTGACCTATATGTTGGGTATGATGAGAGGCTCCTGGACGAAGCCTCTCGTGATCTCACAACATTTCAGACGCCCTTTGGGGCGCTCAGACTAGTGACGTTACCAATGGGTTGGACTAATTCAGTTCCAATATTCCATGACGATGTGACATATATCTTGCAAGACGAAATACCCGAATTTACCATACCCTATATTGATGATGTACCCATTCGTGGACCTGCAACTCGGTATGAGGACGGCAAAGGAGGATATGAGACGATCCCTGAGAACGCTGGTATCAGAAGGTTTGTCTGGGAACAGATGATTACCTGTAACCGGATTTTACAGCGCATGAAATATGCTGGTGGCACCTTTAGTGGCAAGAAATCAGTGTTCTGCGCACCAGAGATTATCGTAGTCGGGCATAGATGCACCTACGAAGGACAGAAACCCACGACAGACCGAGTAGGTGTAGTGGAACGATGGGGAGACTGTGAAGACCTTTCTGACGTTAGGGCCTTCTTAGGAACCTGTGGAGTTTGTCGTATGTTCATTGAAGGTTATGCAAAGATTGCGGAGCCTTTGGTAGAGCTCACACGACAGGCCCAACCGTTCAAGTGGGAGGAAGTTGAGAAAGACTCCATGGCAAAGCTCAAAAAGGCTTTGGCCAATTGTCCGGCGTTATTGCCAATAAACTATAATTGGAGAATATACTTAGCAGTTGACTCATCACATATAGCTATTGGATTCTATATTTATCAGATCAATCCAGATACTGGGAAACCTCAGTTTAATCGTTTTGGTTCGATAACTATGAATGGCAGGGAACGACGCTTCTCACAACCAAAGCGCGAGCTCTTTGGTTTGATGAGGTCTCTAGAGGCAGCTAAATATTGGCTGCTCGGGGCAAGGAACTTAACTGTCCAGACAGATGCGAAATACATCAAGGGCATGTTGCAGAATCCTGAGGCAGGACCCAATGCTACAATAAACCGTTGGATTGAAAAGACGTTAATGTATCATTTCGAGCTAGAACATGTACCTGGTAAGGGCTTCGGTCCTGATGGACTTTCCCGACGGAAAGGACAGCCTGGGGATGAGAAGTTCGAAAATTCTGAAGAAGATTGGGACCCGATACACCCAGTAGACTTCAAAGAGTACAACGGCGATGATCCGCCATTGGAATTTGAAGACTTCAAAGATGAAATCGACACAAGAGGAGGTTTCCTGCAGTTTGAACAGGCTTTGCTGGAGTTGGGTTTACCACACCAAGTAGGGACAAGTGTCCCTACTGGGTTAGCGAAGTCTGTTGATTGTTTTCAACAAGAACTTAATTGGGCTAAGGAAGACCATACTACTTGGAAAACTCACAGACGAAACTTAGTAGTTCTTGACCAAGTTGAGAAAGGTGTCCCAGAGGTGGTCGCAGTAATGCTGGCTGCCAAGTTAATACCTGACTTAGAGGAAAAATATGATCCCGAATTTCAGGAATCATATTTTGTGGATCAACGTTCAGAGGAGGCGAAAGCCAACGATGCTCGAATCCCACTCATAAAGAGATGGTTAAGGGACCCGACTATCGAGTTGCCAGGAATGAATGAAAAGCAGTTTCTCCATTTCAAGCGGTACGCTAGTGGATTTTTCCTTGATAGTGAATACAGACTCTATAAACGAGATACTGGGACCGAACACCAGTTGGTGGTCTCACCAGAACATCGTATGTATATGATGAAGGCCGGGCATGATTACCTGGGCCATCGAGGCTTCTTTGCTACAAGAGAATTGTTGTGGAAACGTTTTTGGTGGCCAGACTTGGACAAAGACATTAAGTTCTACGTTCAGACCTGTCATGCTTGCCAAGAGCGACAGACCCTGCTACTACGTAACCCGCCGTACCCCACAGAAACTCCATCGCTTTTTCAGAGGGTCCATCTGGACAACATGAAAATGTCTCCGAAAAGTAATGGATATACTTGGATAGCCCATGCGCGAGATGAATTATCTCAATGGCCAGAAGCGAGGGCTCTCAGAACTGAAAAAGCTAGAGAGCTTGGGCTATGGATTTTTGAAGATATAATATGTCGTTGGGGCTGTTTACAAGAAATTGTTACGGACAATGGTCCTAGCTTTAAAGCTGCCGTGGCCTGGATTGAGCAGAAGTATGGAATAAAGGGGATTCAGATCTCTCCTTATAATTCCAAGGCGAATGGTGCGATTGAAAGACCGCATTTTGATGTGAGGAAATCACTTGCAAAAGCTTGTAGTGATGACCTTAGCAAATGGTATTGGTTTCTACACCATGTTATTTGGGCAGATCGGATTACTGTACGCAAAAGAAAGGGATGTAGCCCTTTCTTTATGGTAACAGGTGCTCATCCGATCTTGCCCATGGACATTGTTGAAGCAACCTGGCTTGTGTCTCCACCTGAAGGGCCTATGACTAGGGCCGAGTTGATTGGAGCAAGGGCACAGGCTTTGGCCAAGCATCAAAGCCAAGTAGAGGACATGCACAGTCGTATTGATATGGCTAAACGTGCAGAAGCCTTGAAAATGGAAGCGGATCATTTTAAGACGATTAAAGACTACAGGTTTGAACCTGGAGACTTAGTACTTTTGAGGAATTCTTCGGTTGAGGCGGAACTTGACAGAAAAATGAAACCCAAGTATCAGGGACCCATGGTAGTAATCAGGCGTTCAAGAGGAGGTGCATACATCATAGCAGAGTTGGATGGAACAGTACTGCAGAACAAGGTGGCTCGTTTCAGAGTCATTCCTTATTTAGCACGGAAGTCCATTCCTTTGCCTGACAATATACATAACCTCATTGACTTATCGGCGGCGGGATTACTGAAGCTTGACAAGAGTACTACTCTGATGTACGGAGATGAGTATCCAGACAAGGTTCGGCCAGATCCGAAGATGTCAGGAATCAGACTATTGAAACCTGATGAAATAAAAGACGATGTTGAAGAAGTTGAAGTAGACTTAGGTGAAGATGACTTTGTTTGAGTAGCGACAAGTGTCTGTAAGCCGTGTATAAGTTTGCTTCGATTTTCCAAGTATAAGTAGAGGAGATGGTACAATACGAGTCTCGGAAACTGCGACACAATGCAGGCGGTATATCTATCAGGCATAGAGGGCCGAAGTGCCTATACTAGGGATAGGAAGTGGAATACTGTATGCAAGTGTATGGAGTACGAGATGGATAAAACGACGAAAAGGAATAAAGAAGCTACCAGGCTGAGGAGCAACTAAAACAACTCCTCAATGTCTTCATCCATGGGGATAGCCTCGTGGGAAGATTCGGCGTCCTGATATTCTTCATCCATAGCCTCTTCGGCGGCTACAGTTGAAGATGCGGCCTCTGAAACGGCTTTGTCAGCGATGGGATCTCCGTTGCGATTGGTCGGGCCGGGATTGTCGAGTTGGTTGTGAATGGCCTGGTATTGTTTGACGAGGATGTCACGAAGGTCGAGCTGACTCTTGATGTGAAGAGCATTGGCTTGGATATCACGGAGCAAGTGGCTGAGGTGAGCGCAAAGGGCTGGCTCCTGGAGTTGGGTCAGGCTCGAATTACGGACCTCGCCATGCACAGCAAATGCAATGGCATCTGTGGCAGCTACGTCTGGAAAGGCAGCTGTAACAAGTGTCCTCGCTAAGTGTGATAAAATTGGGATAAAAGATGAGATGCTTACAAGCAGCTGGGTTGGGACTGGCGGTGTATTCGCCAAGACGAACACGCTTGTTAGGGTCGTCCTCATTGCGACGCGAGTCGAGGGCCTGAACAATAAGATAAGCATCGGATTGGAGATCAAGGCCGGGAACCGCGCAGTAGTCCAGCTCTCGAACCGTAGGACGATAGTACTGGGCGATTGGTCGGGTTCACGGTCTGGAGATAGACGTTTAACTCACGGGAGAAGCTGAACAAACATAGTTGAGTTCATCTTCTCACGATTCAGGGTAAAAATGACGTACAGGTCGATCCGAAAGGGACTGGCGGCGAAGCTAAGATTGTCATCTGGGCAAGCCTGTCAGTAGTGGTCTGAACAGAAATGGGACCTGAAACATACCGTATTAGTCGAGTTCGAGGAGGCAGATAATGGCAAACCATTTTTCTGCAGATGATGAGCAATTGTTGGAGTACGAACTGTTGTTCTTACAATGATTCGAGGAACGACGGTTGGGGTAGGCTTAACAGGAGTGGCACGGCCCCTGGTACGTTTACGGGGCGGCGCTTTGTTAGGTTGAGTAGCTGGAGTCGCAGGCTTGTTAGCTGGTGGTGCATTGGCAGGAGCAGGAGCCTTGGGTTTGGCCTCAGCTTCGGCGGTCTTTTGCGAAAGACAGTCATTATAATAGCCGTGAGCAACCTGTGGATGAAAGTTAACAGTTGAAAGCAGTTACTTCACAAGCAAGGACAAGTGTCCGTGCTCATGAAGGGAGGACAAGGACGTACGATGCCAATGGCAGTTGCGCCGGCACCGGGAACGTTGAAAGCCTTGTTGATTTCCTTGATACGATGGATGCATTCTCGCATATCAGAGGGTTTGTCTGCAAAGTTAGCAGCGGCAGCAATGCCTCCTGTCTGGCTTTGATTCTGTGAGAGGCTGTGTTAATACACTAGTCGGGGATCAGAGGAACGGCAGCGTACCAAGGTATCAAGAAGTCCGGCGACAAATGGCCCAATGGCGGTGTAAGGCATGAAGGGAATGGCCCCATTGATGGTCATCAGGACCTGAATGAGTCCGGCGTGTAGGGCTTCTCCTGCATGACCTTTGACGCTTTTGCTCATACAAACTCGAGTTACGTGAGTCTTCATAGCTGAGAGAGGCTGTGTTAATCAAGGCTCAGAAAAATGTAGTAATGAATTGATACCTGTCAACGCCTCCTCCTTCTGTTCAGAAGGGACGGCGAGGTATTCGGTCCACGACGAAATGACCTTCTTGGGTTCGGCAGCGGACATTTGGACGTCTTCGGATGACATTGGAGACTGTTACTGAGAGGCGTCTGACGTTTGAAAGGTCGAGGTTTGGAGTATAGAAGGAAACTGCAAGGACACTTGTTCGTGCTGAGTTTTTATACTCCTTCGGTATAGGAGTTGTCTTGGATAAAGGACTCATAAAAGTCACGAGCCGGAGGCTCTAGATTTCTGTGAAGGGGGAGAGGAGACGGCCTAGTCGTCTTATCCCTGTCTAAAGATAGCTCTAGAAAACGTCATATCCTGACGAATAAAGCCGAAAATGTTTAATTTTAGCTCCGTAAGACATGCAAAGGGCTCGGCGCCCGCATGAAATCACGGATCAAGCTAAGACAATGGAACAGATGACGAACTCCGGCTCGGAATAGCGGAAAGCGACCACTGAGTCATGCTTAGGAGTGAAGAGGACCTAGGCATTCAGGAAAGTAGTAGTCGGAAGAAGGATAATTCCCTACTAAGACGATTGGACGGATGAAACGGATAATGGATTAAACAGGAGCAGTAACAAGTGTCGGTACTATGGGTTCGTATAAACGAATCTAATAAGTCAAGATACTACTCGCACAATACTCCTCGTATTCTGCGGCGCTAGCCTCATGATCTATGAAATCTCTATCATCAAAAGAATAACAGGGAGTGTAAGGAAGCGGCTCTTCAGACTGAGCCTCCCACATTGCGACCTGCTCTTCCCAGGAGAGAACACCGCTACGACACAAAGACAGGTTGTCGGCATGTTGTTCCTCTCGTTCAAGACCTTCCTCACGGCAGAAGGCCAAGTCATAGAACGCTTTAATGCGTTTCAAGATGAATGCTGGAGAACCGTAAGGAAGAGGACCGACGATTTGAGACTGAGTAACGAGGGCTCCATTTTGAGTAATGTATTGGAGGTCGATGGTATGCTGGTTACGGATTGGTTCAAGAGGATATTGACCGACCCAACCACCCATCATAGGCAGCCAAGTAGTACGGTCTCGAAAGAAAGCCTCGAGTGCGAAACGGTCGGCAGGCTTTGGGATAGAGAAGTACAAAGCGTTAATGGTGGCAGCTTCTGTGTCAGACATCGCAGTTAGGCAGAGGAAGGATACAGGCCACAAGACTCTGGGCTTAATAGACGCTTTAGGAGAGAACATAAGCATAGGGGTTGATACCGCCAAGTACCGACCAGTGTCCTTACTCCTAAACCTCGCTTTACTATGCACCTCACCGACGAAAAGACGATAAACAATTTAACTGAATCTTCCAGCCTGACTCGGGAACAAGTTACTAAGTTCCTGGAGCTCATGGTACCTACGACACCTCACGGGCTCTGCAAGTTTTATCTTGACAGATTTACTTGGCTAAGAGTTACCAGGGATTGGAAGACGGTTAGAGGGCTAGACGAATGGGAACTTGTACGCAGCGAGTCCACCAAAGACCTTGAGTTCTTTTTCAATAAGAAAAGCACTCACAAGGCATCCAGAAGAATTCAGGATCACCAGATCATGGGCCCGAGACTCTATTTGGATAAAAATGTAGTTGAAGGAATGATGAGAGTCTTTTACGAAGCACTGCAGAAGGCTCTCGACGAATACGGCGAAAAAGGAGACTCAGAGGATGAAGATTGGATGGAGTATGAAGCTAGGGAAACCGCTATGGAGCACGATTACGAGCGACAAGAGTGGTCAGATTAGCATGAGTAAGGACACTTGTCCTTACTACGGCAATATACATTGTCCATACACCCACTATCTTTCATTGAAAATCACCTCAGAATCAATCCAGAAAAGACGATGTAGAAAAGTTATATTTTCCCCGACGACTCTATACATGAGTACGGGGATCTGTAGTCCATGGCTACCTACGACGATTGCAAGCTAAGATATTTTATATAAAAAAAAAGAATGTCCCGGCGGACCCAATCAACGACGTCGACCTCGAGGAGGACGGCGAGCTGTAGCGACACCACGACCACGAGGTGCTCCTCCTCGACCCTTTGACGAAACCGGCGTACTAGCTGGCACAGGGCTAACCGAGCGAGCGTCTTCGTCGTCTTCAGCAGCAGTAGCCTTAGTCTTGCCTTTATCCTTGGAACCTACAAGAGGAGAGAAAAGGCAAGTCAGTAAATAAGATGAGTGAAGCACGGACAAATGTCCGTACCAAGGACGAAAAGAACTTACCGGTTTTCTGTCGCTTCGAAGACAGAGAAGTTTCGGAATCCGACGAGTCGACGACAGGAGCAGACCGCTTGCTAGTCGGAGTAGGAACTGGACGAGGAGCAGTTACCACGCTGCCTCCCTGACGAGGTCGAAGGTCGCGAGGTGAAGCTCTAGGAGTTTCGTCCTCCCCATCGGCCATCCCTTCCTCGTCACCTTCCTCTTCCTCGACGACAGCTTTTGATCTCTTCTTCTTCGACACAGACGAGCTAGAAGCCTTGGGTTGTGAAAACTCATCGTCCGAATCAGAGTCGGTAATGCTAGGAGGGAAGACATTGCGCTTGAGCAAGCGAGTCGGCTGTCCACCCTCGGTCTTGGAAGTCTTCGGAATACCGGACTTGGCGAGATCGAAGTGTGAATAAGCGGTCTCCATAGCGTCGACGATGTCGTCCAGATGGTACAACTCAAGGACCGGCTCGATAATGTCGTCATACTGCTGCTGAGAGAAAATGGTGCAGAGGGCACCTCCGGTAGACGAAAGAGCGATGTGTCGGTAAAGGCGTAGCCACTGACGGCGACGGCTGTCCAGTTCTTCCTCGCCTTGGTAAGCCAAGACGCGTGTAGCAGAGACACGAGCTTCAACGGAGAACAGCTCGATAGCCTTGCGACAAAGTTCTGGAGAGATGTTAGTAAGTGGTTCCAGGAGCAAGGACAAGTGTCCCTGCTGGTTGTTAACACTTACTATGGATGTTCGCCTCGACGATTTGATATGTCTTGGAAAACGAACGTTCAACATCAGCGAAGAACATCTGATGCGAGCAGAGACCGGAGTTGCGATCGGAGAGGCATCTACTGCAAGCGCCGCCAAGATTAGCGCTGGCAGCACAAGGCAGATCCAGCTGGAGACAGCGCAAACAGTCGCCGACGGTCTAGGCAGACGAAAAAGATGAGGATAAATCTGAATTAAATAAGACGACTTATGAAAGGACCAATTTCGTCACGAAGTGACCGGAGCTGCTGAGTCGTCGGGACCACCAACGGCAGAGGATCGGCGGACCGGGTTCGGACGAAACCGCGAGGAAGGTTAACCCCGTCAAAGGGCCCCTTCTGAGCGTTGGTCTAAAAACAATGATTAGTAAGAAGCCATAAGGAAGCAAAGAACGAGCATACGAAGAGGTGACGACGCTCTCCAGTCAATGGCAGAGCGGTACCACCTTTCCAAGGGTTCTCAGGAGAAGGTCCGTCGACGAGCTCGTCTTCGGAGTCGGAGGAGAATTGGCCAAATTGGAGCAAATCGTGGGCTAAAGCCATAGAATGGCTTTGCTTCTTGCGTCCAAGAGGATCGGTCTTCTTCTTCTTTTCCTTCCTCTTCTGGGTAGTGTCGGAAGCCTCATCAGAAGCCTCACCAAGACGGACGGCTGTACAGAGCAGCTCGTTGACGGTAGGATCTTCACCCAACAACGAGATGTACCCTTTGGAACCAATTGGTCCACCGAAGAAAGGGACACCTTGCGGAGTGACCGCATGAGGGCGATGATACTATAAAACAAAAAGATGAGCAGGAGTCAAGGAGCAAGGACAAGTGTCCTTGCTATGTATATGGACTTACGATGTCTTCCGCATGATAGGACTTGATCCGTGCAGTGCGACGAGAGTTTCCATAATTCGGCATTGGGGGCCTACTGAGAAGAGCGAGGTCAAAGTCCTCGTGATAAGGACCCATTGAGATCTCGACGATGTTCGAAGGAAAGCGGGATTCGGGGAAGTTTGAGTCCTGGAACCAGCGCATAATGGCCGAGCGCAGTTGGAAGATATAGCTGGTCTCGGGAAAGTCCATCTCTTGACATGCGTTGGCAATAGCAAAATCGTTTTGCTGTTGCTAAAAAGTCGATTAATGAGAAGGATTGAGATGTCAAGAGCAAGGCGAACACTCACGAACATCGCCGCAATAGTGGTTATGATCGCCACCTGCTGGATGGGATTGGTGACCTCAGAGAGTTGACGGTACATGATATCGATAACATAACCCCAATAATTGAGGTCGTCGGCACCAAGCTGGAGGCGATTCATCTGATCTGCAGACAAAGGTGGGCGCGGGTCGGGGTTTTCGATAAGCTCGCGATAAACGGACTGACGGACGGAATGGATTCGGAAGCGCGGATCACGAAGAATTGTAGGCACAGGCGTTTTTGGGGAAGCGGGCGCTTTACGAACAAAGGTTAGCGCTCGTGATGACAAAAACAGACACGGGAAAAAGCTTACGAGGAGAAGCTGAAGGTTGATGCTCGCTTGGAGCCTTGGATGCAGGCATGACTGGTGAAGTCGGCTTTGGCGAGCCACGGAGAGAAGCTGCTAAAAGAGCGGTTAGCAAAAGACGCGAAACGACGTGTAGAGACGAGATTCACCAGGTGAAGGCGGCTTTGGACGCGGACTAGGCTCTGGTTGAGCTTCGTCAACAGGCGACCGAAGTGCTGAAACACTGTTAAAAAGACGAGAGCGCAGGGGAAAGTGAGACAGACCAGGTGATGGAGAGGGTTTACCCCCTTTCTTAGGTTTGGTAGGGGTCTCTGCGTCACCTTCGAGCTCATCAGGCTCGGGCACTGGCAAAACGAAGTCAGTAAAAGGGACAAAATAGAGACTTAGCAAAAGAAGACGAACCAGGCTCATTGGCTTCAGGAGATGACGACGCCACAGGCGACGATGGAGCAACGGGCAGGACCGCGATCTCAGGATTGATTGGCTCTTCTGGAACAGTTGGAACCTCGGCGTGGGGAGACGCCTGGCGAGAACTAGCAATAGAAGATTCACGAGCGGCAGACATGACGAATGAGCAGCGACGACAAGTGTCAGGGCTAGAGACGGGAAAGATGGGAGTTAGCGCTAAGTTTGATGGAACAAGGCTATTTATTAATGAGAAATAGGCCCTGGGAAGCCATCAAACGCGGAGAACTCGCAAAAGGCACTGACGAAAATGGTTAAAGAAGAGAAGTCGCAAAAATCGAGATTTGCTAAAAATAGATTCCCATCAAAGGAAATCGGTTTGCAGACCTCCGCGCTCTTTAACCACTGGTTATAAAAAGGGGAGCATTTGGCGACGGACGCGGGCGACCTAATAACCCAAGATGGCGAAGTTGGCTGGTTGAAAAAGACGAAAAACTCCGTGTTTTAGAGCAAGATCACGTTTAAACCGCGTTTTTAATCACAGATCCGGAGTACGGACAAGTGTCCTTGCCACGGGGATTGTTGAAGATCGATGATACCGCCGAACACTTGTATAAGTGATCTGCATTAGACGAGACAGAATTGAACACGACTAGTCAAGGGTTCGTACCCTTCAGGAAAGCTAGGATGAACAAAAGAAACCGCTACAATTACACATTGGAGTATCAATCGGGTTCAATTGGGGACAATTGAGATCTCTGTGTGGGGGAGATGATGGGGCATATAAAAATTCAGCCTTGTTTTCATACCAAACTGGGCAGTTTGGCATCTCTTTGACTGCTGGGATGTTGATGGAGCGCTAGAGCCGAGCTTCAAGGTTGCTAGTAAGAATGTCAAGCGTTAACAAGTGTCCGTGCTTTGTGTCTGTACTTATCAGCCCAGAAGGTACTCCTAAGACCAAAGACGGCGCGCTACGACTACAAGAAGAATAGCGGTGTTCACATAATGGCCGAGACTGAATACATGACGAAAACCCTGCGAGCCAAGATGTCTGTTTAAGACTGGAGGACTTAGCACTGTGAAACGGCGATGACTCCTTAGTACAGACTAAGCGGAGCTCTAACCGGACCATTGTCATAAGGATTACATGACCGGAGCTTTGACCGATGTCACTTGCGGAAACCAAGATGATTGCGGAACGATCAGGGCAACCCACAAGGGTACCCCTATATAAAGATGGACCCACAGTGTGGACAATTGTTCATACTAAGGGACGTGCTTTTGACACAAGACGAGACGATGAGAATCACATAAGAGAGTACAGAAGGGACTAAAGGACTTGTCTTCTTTCTGCACTTCTCGAAATACCTGATCGGCAAGAGACTCCACTAGGAGGTTTCACCCGGTTGTACTATTAATAGCAGGATGACTGATGTCGTGTGGCCACCTTGGCAATCCGACTCGGAGACCCCTGTGAATGACTCAAGAACATTATGTTATCATTTCTGGGCAGTATTTAAGGACTCTAAGTTTGTAGTAAATAGTTAGAACATTGTAGGGCATTGAACCCAGTTAGTAACAAGTGACCGCCTGACCAAGGCTGGAAGCTAGTAGCTGACTTGTGGATAAATATTACTTTGTTTCTCGGACTCAGTTACCGACGTTTTGGCGAATTGAACAAGTTTGAACAAGTCTAGTCTAGTCTAGTTGCTTAGTGCACCCCCTAGTCTCGAAAGAGAACCTCTAGTCAAGTCAAGTCTAGTTCTAGTTAAGCTGCTTGGTGCAAATCGCGCTTCGGTCAAGAGACCACAAACTCTAGTGTTACCACACTTTAAACAAGCTATAACCCAGTTAAAAGCTCTCAAAGACGACCAGACGTAAGACACTGAGTACGGACAAGTGTTTGTGCTTTGGACTATCTCTATTATAAGAAACCCGAACTTATCGAGGATATAAAGAGTGTATTGGTGTGTTGGTGTTGTTGTGTGTGTTATTCATTTGCATACGCTCATATCGACGTGCTTTCCGCACCGTCCGCAAGGATCCCTCACACCGCTATTCACAACCCAAGCTAGAGCTATATGGTCTGTTTAGAGCTCTGAGAGCGACGCGACTCTACACTGTGGGATTAAAGAACTTTATGGTCGAAGTGGATGCCAAGTTCATCCAAGGAATGCTGAATAATCCGGACATACAGCCCACAGCAAGTATCAACCGATGGGTCGCAGGCATTCTGCTGTTCAATTTCGAGTTGGTTCATGTACCAGGAGTGTCTCACAGACCTGATGGGCTTTCACGAAGAGTGAAACAGCCGGATGATCCTGACGAGCCAGAAGAGGACGAAGAAGATTGGCTGGCAAAACAGTACAACTTCTTGCATTTTCTGAACAACATCTCTCTCAAAGAACGGACACGACCCATAAATGTCTTCCTTCACACCACTTTCAATACTGTGGTGGATCCAATTACAGCAGAGCAGAAGGAAAGAGTCGAAATTCCTTGATCTGGGAGCGCGATCAAAGCTGACGAAAAACTGGACCAAGTCAAGGAATTCCTAACGGACATGACAAAGCCTGGCGGACTCAATGAGATACAGCTTAAGGCATTCACCTGATATGCGATGAAGTTCTTCAGGATGGAAGGAAAGCTCTGGAAGAAAGATCCCACAGGTCACCACCGGATCGTAGTGCCCCGATCCGAAAGATTGCCGGTATTAAAGAAGCTCCATGACGAGTCAGGACACAAGGGTATCCATGTAACCAACGAGAAAATCAGAGACAGGTTCTGGTGGCCTCAAACGAAGAAGGATGTCAAATGGTATGTGGATACTTGCCACCCCTGCCAGATTCGTCAAACGTTCAAAATTGTAATTCCACCAACGGTCGCGGTACCGGCCCCTTTGTTTGGAAAAGTGCATATGGACACCATGCATATGCCTGCATCCTACGGACACAAATACTTGGTGCACGGCCGATGTTCCCTATCGTCATATCCAGAATTCAGAGCGCTAAAGAAGGAAAATGCAGTGGGGATTGCCAACTGGATATTCCAGGACCTCATATGCCGATGGGGCGCTCTATATGAAATCGTAACCGATAACGGGCCACCATTTGTAGCTGCCATGGAAGTTCTGGAGAAGCGATATGGTTTAAGACACATTTGCATATCAGGCTATAACAGCAAAGCAAATGGTCTCATTGAAAGGAAGCATTTTGACGTCAGGGAAGCAATAATTAAAAGTGCAGATGGAGATGCGTCAAAATGGTATACTGTCCATTACAGTGTCTTTTGGGCAGAACGAGTGACCACTAGGAGGAGCATGGGATGCAGTCCCTATTTTGCTGCACATGGTGTTCACCCAACACTTCCGATTGATCTAGATGAAGCTACACATCTGGCCCCGGCACCAGACTCGGTTATGTCTACAACAGATCTTATTGCCCGAAGGTCACGTGAATTACAAAAGAGAAAGGACATGCTCGAAGCCATGCGAGAAAAGGTATTCAAGTTCCGACAAGATCAGACAGCCCGATTTGCGGAGTTACACAAGAACAGAATTTGGGATTACCTATTTAAGCAAGGAGATTTGGTCCTAGTTCGTAACACTCGAACTGAGGACTCCCACAGTCGCAAACAATGGCCTAGATACCTAGGACCACTAATTTGCATAACAAAGAACAAAGGAGGGGCATACATCTTGGCAGAATTGGATGGATCAGTGCTCAAAAGACCGATTGGGGCATTCAGAGTAATCCCATATCGGGCAAGAGCCATGATCCCACTACCACCTCTTGGAAACTTTCTTGACATAACTTATGACGAACTGAAAGAACTACAATTGGGAAAAGACTCGGATCCAGCAGTAGGAGACTTCAGTGAAGAAGATTTTGAAACGGAACAAGAGGAAGAACAAGACTCTGATGAAGAAGATTGACCCAGAGGGCCAAAATTTTCAAGTCGGGGGTGAAATTGACTGATACTTGATCAGAGAAGATGTGGGAAGCAGAAACCAGTACCTAGATACGGTAAAACAGAAGACTGTCCTAGGATACGAAACTTGCAAATATTGGAATCAGTTGGAACTTAGAAAAGAACAAGTCAGACCAGACAAAGCTCTAGGGGCCGAAATTCGCCTAGAAGGACTAAGCGGACCATCAGCCGGAACAGAATAGATTAGTCGGATGCACATAACAGAAACCAGCCGGAACCAGACATGCCAGACGGACAGGACTACAAGCAGGTGGTATCCTTTGAAATGCTTGTCCAGTGTGAAAGGGAACCGTCCATGAAAGACGGAGAACCCCGTCTTGCCTGGAAAGTGTTCGGAGAGCCAACTTTCCTGACACTAGCTCCAGACAGGAAACAAGACAAAACTCTAGGGGCAGTAAATCGCCTAGAACAGCCAGTCAGAACAATAGAAATCAGTCAAGAAATCAGACGGGATTCAGGTTCACAAAGTCATATGGAAATATGGATTAGGAAATTACAAAAAGAGACTGGTAAGAAATTAACAAGATTTAGACGATCCACCTTTCTTCGAAACCCGCATGGTTGAGGAAGTCTTCGATGACGAAGAAGCTCCCTTACGACGATCTCGAACAACGATCTTCACCTCATACTCAGCATCGGAGGCATCATCGGTAGAATCACCAGGGAAAGCGAAACGAGGGCGTTTATGGAAAGTAGTGGTAGAAGAAGGATCTTCACGATGAAGAAAGGATGCCGCTTTGTCGTAAGCCTCAGACCGGAAATGACAACAGCCTTTATGGGCAGTGGTGCACTTGTTACAGGTGGCGTAAGCGGCGCCAATGCAACGTCCTCCAGTTCGAACGCAGTAATGGCAAGCGCGACCGAGGGCAGTCCAGTTCTAGAGGAAGAAGAAAGGAAGATCAGAAAAAGGAGGGGGGGACCGTAAGAAGAACAAACCTGGACAGGGCGAGTAATATCAAGCGATTCGCCCGGACTAAGTGCAGTAGGCATTTTACAAGGACCAAAGCGAAGCACGGTAGATGGATCGTCGCAGGAACAAAAGACCTCCCAAGGGTGAGAAGTTCCATCTTTGAACCGGCGAGGGACAGGGCGTAGATTGGAAGGGGTGAGAGGAATCTTGTTGATGGTAACCACCTTGTGAAGCGGCTGTTTCTTGATCTTGTGAGACCCTTCCTCTGCCTCGAAAGGCAGCGAGACCAAAGCTAGGGGCACCGAGGATATAGGAGTGGGAACAGAAGTCTCAGGCTCACTAGCAGTGACCTCGCTCAAGTCGCAGGAACCCGGTGAAGGGGACCGGGGACGAAGTCGACGACGTTTAGGAGAGGAAGGGAGGTCATCGGAAGAATCAAAAACATCCCCAATGTCGGCAAGGAGATTGAGGTTTCGTCGTTTTAGTCTAAGAGGCGGGCTATCCAGTTCTTCAAATTCGAGAAGAGCTGGATCAGGCACAAAGGGCTGAGGGGAAAATCCAGAAGGAGAAGCTGGCGCCACAGATATCCACGGACTAGGAGACGGTGTACCGGGCAGGAATAAGGAATTATTCACAGCCAGAGACCTAGGTGCAGAGTCTGACAAGGTACTTGGGAGTACTGTCAACGGGGATTGAAACTCTTCCTCAACCTCTCCTTCTTCTAACTCAGAATCATCCCCGGGGAAATACTGCGAAGAAGACGTGAATGGGGCGCCAGCTGAAGTAGCATCAATGGAAATATTGACCGAAGAGTCATTGATGATCGGAGTGACGGAAGGATCGACGACAGGCAGATTTGTTGGAACAGCATCGACGGAGAAATTGGTCGGAGCGGCATCAACTACCGGAACTACAGAAGTAGCAGGTATAGAAGGATTAACCGAGGCCTCAGCGCTAGCTGAAGAAGCCGTAACGTGGTGAGAGAGGGGAATGCGGATTTTGAGAGGGTTAGCAGCCTGGTCTGCTTCCTCCTGGAGCCAATGATCATGAAATAAATGTGCCGGATGGGACTGGAGAAGCACATTATCGAGTAATGGAAAGGGAGGAGCTGACGGTAGGCACAGGAAAGAAGTACGCTCCGGTGGAGCGCCCCAAGTTACGCCTCGATCCCAGAACTGCCCTGGAAACGGCAAACGATATTGGTTGTTACGAAGGAGCAGTAAGGCGTCTCCCTCCCCAAAGCAATACGGATTGTAACGGGAGAAACTGTATGGCCATAAGGTGTGAAGTGGGGGAAGAGGATAGACATGATGAAGATTGAGCAAGGAAAATAAGAAATGGACAACCGGTGACAGCACAGCGTCAAAAATCGCGTCAAAATACTCTTTTAAACGAAGATTATGGACTTCTCGAGGCCATTGGCGAGATTGGAGGTCATGGCAATCGGGGATTCCCATAATAAGGATATGGTGGCAAGCGCGCAGACTAGCGGTTTCGCGATTGAAATATGGGAAAAAGGGTGAAGTCGGACGACAGTTATCGAGCCACAAACGACCAAGGCGATGAAGTTCTACATGATACTCAAAGGAACGAGTAATGTGAGCGTGCAGTAACCAATAGCTGTCATGGCTTCGATCAGGCAAAGAGTCTGCTTGATCCTAAGGCAGCAGAAAAACAGGTCAAGAAAGAGTCACAATGAAGAAAAACGAAGGCCTACCTCGATTTGCACCAACTTACTAAGCCATTGGACTACGCAATATAGTGGCGTAGAAAAAGTTGGACGAAGGCACCAAGTCTCCATACACAGCGTTAGAAAGGACTGAACGCATGCGGCCTTGTCGGGGAACTGGGAAGCAGTCAAGGTAGAAATGAGAGGAATTGGCGGAAAGAGCTGGAGACGATTTGCTGCAGGATGGTTCGATAAAGGTTCCCCAAAACGCAAATGGGGGACGTGCTGAGTAGGTTTTGAAATGGAGCCATCGAAGGCTGGCCAAACATATGAACGATCGGCAGGAGAAAGCTGGAGGAAAGAAATGGGGGAGTAGGCTCGTGCAACCCAGAGCCGAGGCATCTTCTCATCGGCTGGAGCTTTTAGCAAAGGACGCCTGGAAAATGGTGGAGAAATGATGTGGAAGGAACCAAGGAGCTGGTCAAAGATCTCCCAAATAGGCGCAAGAAATGGGCTGTGCAACGACTCCATCGAAGCGTACTGGAAAAGCCGCAGTTGATCCCGCTGGAAGTTATTGGGCATCGGAACGGAGATTATCCGGTCACAGTGACCCTTACGAAGAGTGAATGAGAAAGGGGGGCCAAAACCGTGGTCGGAAAAACAATGATCGCGCCATGCGAACCAGTCAGTTGAAACACCGATGATGAGCTTTTGGAATGCGCTTTTGAATTTGGAAACTTCACTGCGAAGCAGTGGGTCCGAGACATGCTGGGAATTGCCAAGCAAAAGTGACAGTTTCTGTCAAAAAGACGGTTGAAAGAGTGAAATAAAGAAACGGCGGACAAACGAACCATAAGTCCAATCCATTGACATAAGAGCGGCGTGATGAGCGCCAAGGGGCAGAACGGATCGGGTTTTAGTTTGGCCAACACTTTAGCCAGCTTCAAGACTTCGGCACGCATATTGGACTCGATAGCAAAGCGAACATTAGGCAGGAGATCCTGAGAAGGGAAGTGACGAAAGGTTGCTTGCGCAAAGGCAGTGGCCATGTTTTGGTCGGGGCAACGAGTGGGTACGCAGAGAGAATAAATGTGGGGGAAAGTTGGGAATTTGGGCGACCCTGCATCATCGGCAGATCGGCAGGGTTAGTCAGCAGCGCTGAACTCGGGAAGGACCCCGGATTACAGCAGCAGCCTACCGGCAATCAGATATCAGAATCCGGGAAGTAGAAATTGATCCCCGTTCAAATTGGGATCATCGGCAAGGGGAGCCATCGATCAAAGAGATCAATTGACCGGGGGTGCTTCCCCAAATAAATCAGACTTGAGTACAGCGCCCAAAAGAAGTTCCAATTATTCTCAGCTACTAAAGACACTTGGGTAACTACAGAAGAAGGCAAGAAGCACTGTAAAAAGAGTCCAAGAGTTGCGGCAACAAGAACTAGGGAAACAGAGATAAGAAGAATACAAATGGGGTCAGCAAACTAGGAAGGCATTTAACTATGATGACGGTGACCAGACGAAGATCCAGGCTCAGGACCGGAGTGACGATCATCTCGACAAGATCGGTCTCGACGAGAATGGTCCCGTCGCAAATCATCAGGACAAGAAGTGTCACGACTAGTGCCCCGACCCGTATCCTGACGAGCCACGACTCCCCAAGTAGCTTCAAGAAACTGATTAACGCGCGCTAACATCGCAGACTGATTGTGAAGATGAGTCGAAAGGGCAGTGGCAAAGCCACGTTGCTGGTCAAGATCACGAGTTGACGAACGGGTATGGACAGGCGAAGAAAAGGGAGGAGCAGACAAAGGGCGTCGTTCAGAGCTGACGCTAAGGTTAAAAGCTGCTATCGGTTGCCGAGAGGAGGCTGGAGCACGACGACACCAGCGACCATGATGCGCCACCTGTGGGAAACGGTGAGCGCAGGACGGGGCGGTACAACCGTAAGGCGTACAATGCGGGCAAGAATCGGGATTGCAAGTAATGGGAGAGGTCAAAGGAAATGGTGGCGGATTTGCCCTGACTGAAGCAGGACGGGAAGGGAGAGATGTCACGAAGGAGCCAAGCGACGGGGCGGAAATGCTTCCGAAAGGTTGGGGAGAGCCACTGGTGGCAGCGCGGACAGGAAAAGGAAATGGAAGAGGCGACAAAGGAGGCGATGCCATAGCAACATCCCGTGTATCGAAAAGAATAGACTCTTGGACGGAACCAGAATCGACAAGAACTGGCTCGCCAATGTCGTCGATGAGCTCGGGAATATCATCGGGATCGGATGGGAGCAATAAAGAGACAGGTGCGGGGTCAGGCGAGGTAACCAAATCGGGAAGCACAGCGTCGGCAGGCTGTTCAGTAGGAGCACCAAACTGTGAGAGAAGATGAGGATAAACCAGCAAGAAGGACCGAAAGAGAACTCACCAGATTGGAAGCCCATTCGGCGGGACCACAAACTTTGAAAGCCTGCCTAGCTATCATTTGAAGGGCGACGGGACTATCAGCCAAAGCGGGATGGTGCATGAAAATCTTCAGCCATCCCATAGAAGTGGAAATAAGGTCTCGAGCGACTACTAGGTCGGAGGAATCGAAGAAAGTGGACAAATCCTCGTACACAAAGCGTCGCTATAAGCCATATATGAGTACAGACGGAAGAAGGCCATTGATAGGGACATACCTCTAACAGGAGAAGTGCAAGAGCGTGTTCAAGAATGATACAGTGGGTGTCATTCCAAGAAGGAGAAAGGGAATTGAAAGAGGTCAAATCGTTGGTCAAAAGAAGAATACGTTGGCGACGGGACCCCGACAGATTAGGAGGTCGAGGCAAGTAGTTGTCGAAATAACCGAGGGACTCGGCAGAAGAGCAAGGACTATAGTGAGGAGAAGGAGAAGCCATAGGAGGTACTGAAGAATAAGAATCGTGGAAATGGGGGCTGCAGCAAATTGCTAGAGACTTGAAAGGCGAAAGACTCGAGGCTTTTATAGTCCAAAATCCTGGTCATAAGAAGGATAAACAAAATGACAAGAGCTGGGAAAAGACGGGGACCTTGACAAGGTTCTAATTCACCATCACTTCAAACGTCACACGAAGAAAGTCCTTCGGCCTGTCTCAAAATAATCAACCATCACCAAGGCCGAATTCTCACTCATCCAAGAAGTAAAACGGTTGGCCCGGAGGACCAATGATTTCAGTCGAGGGGATGTGTTGCGTCCCGACGTTCACTGAATGCGCAAATTAGTGTTTTCAAAGCGCTCCCGACACAGCGGCAAAGACGACAAATCGATCAAGGCAGGTCCGAAAGAGTCCGAGGAGCTAAACGAAGGCCCCACCTCATGTCCTGATTCGGGCAAGGACGCGTCACCCAGGGTCTAGGGTTAATCACGAACGTGCTAGAAAGGGTCTAGGGTATAGTACAAATGCGCTCCGACCAGTTTATATTTAGAAACAGGGTTTAGGGCGGAGCTATAATTAGGTAGGGTCTAGGGCAGAGGGACTGCGAAATTGGCAGGTTGAGATAAAGATAGAAAGAAAGCACAGCCACCTTGAAAGGGTATAAATAGTCAGTAAAATAAGTGTAAAAAAAGGAAGAATCCCCAGTTGGCTCGAGAGACGCTGGACTGATTCCGAGACTCAACGAGCAAGCACTTCATCGTTGACACCGACGTCAACGTTCCGACTAAACCATTTATAGACTGATCGATTGTTTCTTACGTTCCGATCAACCTTCGCCATCACTCCGTAAACGCCGATCACCGTTCGCCCCAGACAGCTCACTACTCTATTACCCCACATCCAACACGTAATCTTAGAACGAATTAGCCTTTATTAGTGACAATCCCTTAAAGTACGGACACGGGGAGAATACAGAGGTTTCTACTGTAATCTATCCCATCGCAGACGCTACTTAGCACGACAAGGGACTCATCAAAGTGATCAATAGAGTGGAGGATCAATAGAGTGGAGGATCATAGCATAGCAATGTAAAACATGGCAAACAAGCTCTAATTCATCAACATTCTCCACAAGCTTGACTGCATGTTGAATGACCTCTGTACAAGGCCTGACTTAATACTGGTGCTTTGCCAGTGTATGGAGGCATTGGTGAGTTCATTTTTGGGTCCTGTGGTCTTGAGGAGAATGGCTTGGAGGTTTATCTCCTCCATGATATGTGCATGCATGTCATCCTTGAAGGACTCCATACCTGCAGTGATGGTGCAATGGTGCTCCAACCAGCCAGTGAGATACCTTGCTTCAACAGTGTGAAGGGGTGAGAAGATAGTCTCAGATGACGGGAAGGATAAAGTATGTTGTTGAAATTTGACATTCCAAAAGTGATGTTTCCAGCAGTGCACTGAGTGCACTATCAAAGTCTAGTACATCTTTTGCCCACCATTGTTAAAGTGTACCAATGGTTGTGCCAGCAGGAAGCATAGCAATGATCTGGAGAAGAATAAGAGCATTTTGTTTCACTAGGGGGCTTCTCAGGAACATGCCGATAGAAATGGCAACACTATTCTGTGAGTCTGAGCCCTTGAGGGTTCCGAGCATTGTAGTATCAGAGAGGTGATAGCTTGAGAATCCTGCCAATGCCATATGTTCCAACATCTCAACAAGCTCTGGCAATTTAGCATCCCCTTCTAATTTCTTGTCAATCGCACTCATCGCAAACTTGACAAATAACTTTTTGGGCTTTTTTGGGCTTGTAAACACGCAAAAAACATGCCCAAATATGCAAAACACATAAAAAGCTGAAACATGCCACTTTTTATGTCCGAAATCCTGCAAGCAGAACACCGCAGACAGTGCAAAAAGTTGGGCTATTGGCAAGAATATTGCCCACATCTTCTCAAGTGACCTCTAGCTTACTTCCATAGTACTTGACCAGCTAGTTTCGAGTGCATTCTGTGCAAAAGGTCTGCTCATTGCCACGGTTCGACAACCTGACAGCCGTGAGAGTGTGGCCACGGCGACGACGATCAGGAATCTTTCTGGCATCCCACAGATGCTGATCAGCGTCATAGAGCTCTCATGTCCCTGTTGAGACGTTACGCGCCCATAAAATCAATATTCATGCCCTGCATGGCTGCTTTGATTATCTCACGCTTTTCACAAGCTGAAATGCGCAAAAAGATGACAAGTTAATTGCAATTTTGCGGGCCATGAGAAATGGGAGATTTTTTGGGAGATGTGGGAAATCTCCCAAAATCTCCCATGGCTTCGGTGATATTATGTCATCAGTTTGACTGATTTCATTGACCTTGTTCATTGCATTAAACAGTTTCTCTGGTTGTATTATACAATCAAGTAGTGTTTATCAATGTCTTTTACTCACTCAAGTCCAGTTCTGACCATTTTCATATGCCTTTCATGAGTAAGCCAGTCTCAAATTCAAGTCACCAGTCCTTATATTGGGTCTGCAGGCAAAACAGAGCTTAAGTAGTGTGAATTTCACTTGAAATGGCTCATTTAGGTCCAAGGAATATGCTCATAAACTTAGTTGAGACTTGATATGTTGCTCTCCCAGTCATCTCCCAACATCTCCCACGCATCTCCCAAAATCTCCCATCAACTCCCACGCATCTCCCCAAATCTCCCATGCATCTCCCGTTATCCCGATGCTTCAAGTGATGGGACTTCTCCTTATTGGGATATGTTCAGTGGGTTATTACACCACTGTTGATGTAGTTCATGCATTAAATCATCTTTCAATGTCACTAAGTTCATCAACTCATTCACTGTTGGATGTTTCTCAAAGCTCTCCTTTCTCCTGCGGCTGTCGAGTTAATGTGACAGTCTGGTCACACTGAATCAAAGTATGTTGAACACTATATCTTGGTCTGTAATCCACTTCTTGCATTAAAATCAGTATCAATGAGTTCACTATGAGCTTGTATTACTCCTCCAGACTTTCTGAGATTTTCTCCCACAAATCTCCCATCATCTCCAATATGCTCCCATAAAATCTCCCAAATCTCCCACATCTCCCATCAAATCTCCCAAATACCAATGCCCCAATTTTGCTGATGCTGTAAAGGGCACAAGATACAGCAGGATCAAGAGGTTGAATCTTCTTCTCATTTCGAGGAATATCTTGGCAAGGTGCAATGGCTCCCCTCAATGTCACAAAGAGTGTAGCATGTGAAACCTTGCTATGTCCAGCAAGATGTCCTCCACAGCTGCTCCACCTCCAGGAGCATTCCATGGGTTTCAAAGTTGTCAAGAAGAAGAATTATAAGAGCAGAGGATAATTGTAATTCATAGGCAATATCCTAAATGGTGTTATTTGTATGTCAGGTGATGTGAGGAGAACATCAAGAAGCAAAACTGGTGAACTGGTTTCCCCATAGGGCACCTAGACACCATTTTTGCCAAGAGAAAACTGTTTGATGGCAAGATGTGACATAACCTTGAGGGCAATTGTTGTCTTGCCTTGTCCACCAGCACCGAGCAGGATGAAGTGAGCAAATTCAGAATGAAAAGATGCTGGATGTGTTGTATTAAGGGTCCGAATAAGTAATCTCCCTGGTTTCCTCATCATGACCAAACGAGATTTCAATTGCTGCTGGCTGGCATGTGACCCAAATATGACCAGGGTTCATTGTTGTGAAAAGCAATAAAAGGAAAATCCCTGATATCAAACATCCAACATACATGCTTATGTTTAGGATGGATGTTGTTAATTGACACTTTGTTGTAAAAAAAAACACCAGTGGGATAGAGGCCGTCCTCCCGGTGGCGATATGAGTTCTCACCTTTTGATATGTTTCAACGGCCACTTGATTTCTTTCCAGCTTCTCCACCAGGAAGGACACAAATTGAGCTATCATCAAGTGTAATTGTGTGAATGAGACTCGTGTTATGTATTCCCAATGCCACTCGCATCAGAAGGACCAGTTTGCTTTCAGAAACTTGAGAATCAGAGCAGAACCACCATAGTATTGCGACAAATATGTATATATGCCAGAGCCATGGATAATCAATAATTTCCACAATGACCATACTGCCAAGTACAATATTCCACAATCAACATCGAGACTTACAGGAAGTTGCAATTGGGGAGAGGAAAGTCATATTTACATGTCTCTTTAACATACTAGAAGGCAGGACTGAAAGAAAAGATGCGGCCCTCCACAATTTTGCTCCAAGCCAACAAACAAGCCCATAAATGGAACTTGTCATCTTAGTGGAGATGTCCTGTCAGGGTAAATTGTAAGTCTCTGTCAATAGAATCCATAGCTATTGACTTGCCGAATATTTGTTGTGTGTTGTTATGTCCATGAGCATCCAAAGGCCAACGATAAATCATTTAGAGGTTGGGAGACTCAGTCCTGTTGATGGAGTATAGCCAATGTTGACAGCTGACAGTTCAGATGACTTTAAACGCGGAGAATCTCGACTATCTACTAATCTTAGATCCGAGTTCATGCCATTTATTCTTCTCATAAGCTGCTCTGCTATTTTCACTTACGTATGATTTCCTTATGAGACCCAGAGAACTCCAAAAAATCGATCAAGTGGTCATATATGTACTTGAATTCCAGTTGATTCAGCCGGAATCTGCTCAAGTATTGCCAGATTGACAACCTTGCTATTACTTCTGACCTTCTTCTGACCATTCCTTTATAGCTTCCATCAGTGTTCTGATGTGCCCCTTCTTGAATTCCATCTCCTGGAGCTCCTCCACTGACAAGTAAGTCAGAGTTATCGTGCTGCTGTATCCTTCCTCTGTGAGTCGGTTTTCGATCCAATCTCGGATCTTCTTGGGCTCGATATATCTCTCACAAAATGTCTCTATTGACATCTTCTTCCCAAGTGTCCCAGCAAAAAACTTTGTGGCAGTTGGCTGATTCATGGTTTCAACGAGTCAAGGAAAATGTTGGTGTAAATCCTCGTCGAATCATATAGACAAGGTGACTGTTACCTTCGCTTGACCCTCTCCTGCTTATTCAATCCAATGTGGTCAGAATCCAGGAGTCGGACTCATACAGTAAGCTTACCAATGTCGATGCTGCAAAGATTGGCAAGATTGAGCTCCAGCCTACGATTCTCTCCGTGTTTCACAATGACCACATTGTCAGATGCCAATCCGCAGTCGACTTTTTCTGCTTGAAATATCAGTAAATTGAGCACTGAGAAAGATAAGGACATGCTGGATGAGAATTCAACATGGGCCATGGTTTTGGGTTTGGAAGGGCGGCTTAGAGAAGCATATCACCCACATGATCCAGATAAATACAATGGTGTTGTCTCACGTCAGGACAAAGTCTGATTGGCTGTCAGTCTCAGTACTGCCGTGCTCAAGCCGTACTGCTCTTGGTGCTGCTTCTTCACGTGGAAGATAATTTGGAGCACCACCTGCATATGTAAGAGCATCTCTTACATCATTGACGAGGCTTGCCGTCGCTCCGCTCCGACCTCATCGTAAGCAGAGACTCGAATATAATTTTATTCTTTCTGTAAGAATAGTTGAAAATCAAATCCAGACCCACTCCGCTATATGTATGAAAAGATTACTGAGTAAGTTCCCGCTTGGTCGGCGGAAATGAATTGCTGTCAAGACTCCAATCAAAACCTTGAAGATTATTCAGCTAATCTAGAAAGTGTGGGATGAACAATGAAATTACATACCTGGTCTTGAAAATACTGCACCCAATAACTGTGATAGCTAGGCACCTTGCAGCGTCACAATTCCCCCAGGGCTCACATCACCTTCTAGGCAGCAAGAGTCTTTGAATTATGAGTTCTACTTGTAAACTCATTATTTGTTACTGTAACAAAAGTTGTACTCTGATTGGGAAAAACCCCGATCAGGCGATCGAACCCCGGTTCAGGCGACGGTTCGAGACAGGTGGAGGGAAAGACCCGACGCTTATACCCTCGTGAACCTTAGCTGTCCGGAATGGATGGAAATAAACCATTGAAAATAAATAAATAAATATACATATGAAAGCGCTTGGCACATCTCTGTGGCAAAAACCTGAGAGATGGGAGGGGTACTGTTCCTAATAGAGTACAACTTTTGTTACAGTTACCACTTGTTTAGCTGTGTTGCGAATATAAAAGGAAATTGCATCACTGTAGATCTATCCGAAGTTTCTCCGAGTTTATCTTGGCTTATCTCGGACCTAGTCGCCGTCTGTGATGGATTGAAACTCAGTTAAAGCTCCGTCATATCTTGTCTTTTGTACCTACTGGTGTCTTGCTTGGCTTGCTCTAGGGTTGGGTACTCTGGAATACTGTCATCATACAGAGATGCTTTATTGATCTTGTGACGAAGCGGCGAAGCCGCTGGGCTATTTCTAAGCATTGAGCGCTGAATTGGAAATGATTCCGGCAGGTTTGGTTCTGATGTAGTATATAGATGGGGTGACGTAGAGCCCTTTTGAACTCGTGCCTGCCATTGAATGGCCATCCCTCTAACTTGTGTAAGATGTGACCACATATCCGAAGGTGGGAGTAGCTTGAAAGTTGATGCTTATGTGGTCCAGAACCAAAACCATCTGCGCTTCATCAGTTTGTTGTCATGCAGTTAGTAGAAAAACACATGTATAGTTTGATGTGTTTTATCATGTTTTCCTTTTTGAGAATTTTTGTATTTCGGCCATTGATTTCTGATTTCTGCTCTTTACACGTCTCTCCCTCTGCAACTATGGGCCACAAAGGTCCTAAACCAGCAGTAGAGTCATACTCGGGCATTACCATTAAGGTCACTTCCACAAAACACGTCAATTCTCGTGGTAAAGCCATGAAAGTGGCCTATAGTTTCTATTCTTCAACATCTCCTCATAGAACTGAGTCACATTTCAAGTTTGGAGTAGATATGATTAGAATGACCAACCAAAAGCTCCTTAATCCAGTCTGCTCCCAATAAAGCTGAGGTATGGTAGGGCTGTTGCCAGTAATCTGACGTGGAATAGAGGCTGACAGCCAATGCAGCAAGATATACAATGCTAGCAGCCGACAGAAGGATATTTTGAACATCATCGACATCATCGACGCAAGAATCAAACATGAAGGGTGGATATGGATGGTCAGGCGGAAACACAGAAATTCTCAAAAAGGAAATCTTCTGACAAACACATCAAATTACACATGTGTTTTTTTACTGAACGAGCCCTTAGTATACAAAGCTATAGATGCAACGGTGGCTAGTTTCGTTTGAGCCAGAACTGTACAACAAGGAACTTGCTGCTGACTTGGAGAATGTCATCAAGATTGATAGAGACTCATCACTTCTCAAGGCTCATTCATGTATCTCCTGTGGGCATTGTTCAAAAGCTGGATGGGTGAGGCTTAACGGTGTAAAGATGGACATTTCTAGTATGATCCATTTTCCAGTTTTGACTCCAATCATCCCCCAAATGTGATCTCAAGTGGCAAGAGACGACGAGCAATCAGCATTATACAAACAAGGCTTGCTGTTGCTTCGCTCCGGCTGGGCGTGATGAATCAGATGATGGGTGACAGTGGATCTAATGCGATGGACAGGTTATAATTATAAAGCTATTGCCCAAAGAGTTCATGATATTCATGGTGACTATTTCTTGCTGGCGGATTGATTCCGCTGTGATGAGACTCTTGTTGCATGATATGGGTCATTCCCGAGAATGTGACACAGGAGTCGATGAAAACGGTATATTAGATCGGACTTTCATACCATGTGATTAAGCATTCTTTCACCAGGGGCAGAGATCAAGGCATTCCCAAGGCATTCCAATCAGCATAGCCAGCTGTCAGAGCCAGCCCCTGTCAATCACATTCACATCGAGATTTGGTTGCCATGATATGAAAGGGATATAAATATTATGTGATGAGACCAGTATCCTTTAGTCTCAAGTCCTCCTCTAGTATTTTTGAAAGAAAAGTGCTTCCCAAAATATAGAGGCAAGAACAGAGCTGGTGGATGGTGGGCATAAGAAATGAGGTGCTGTGAGAAATGCTGTAACCATGACAGTGCCGCTGACTCGAACCCGGCTTCTTTCCCTGGTTCCAGCCATGACAGCTGGCTATGATGATCGGGAATGCCTTGGTCTTCACCCCTGGTGTTTGTCCTGAACTATGACATTGTCCCGCCTTCCTTGCTCCCAGTCAATCTGAGCTCATACCGTTCAACAACTCTCCTGGATGTGGCAAGTTGTTTCAATCCACTGACCCACATATTATCCAGCAGCTTCTGCGGCACCTTCAAGAAGCATTCCCAGGTATGTGCACCACTGTCTTGAAATCAACATGCTTTGATCAAGTAAACCTTTCCAGTGTTTTTAACAGCTCGAGGTGCTACTGACAAGAATGTAATGGCCTTGATGCGCTTGACATTCGCTAACATTAGAACTTCCGAGAGCCCCAGGCAAGCAGATCGGAGCTCTCCAGACTCTGATCCAGACATTCATTCCAAGTTTGGCCGCGGTCTCCTCTGATGTGGCATCGACCTCAACTGCCACTCCAGCCATCAGAAACAGTGTTCCTCAAGCTGCAGGAACTAAAAAGAGGCAATGATGCGATCACTGCTGTCATCACAATTGCCCATTAGCTGAATCATGCTTGGGAAGGGGTGGTGAAATCCATTGTAAATGCATTGAGGAAAGGACACACCCGTAAAACCCTGAGAAACCCTGAACATTGACGGTGTGCCAGACGATGAAACTGTAGAGATTCCATGATATATTGGATGAAATTTAGGATGAAAAGTAGCGAAGGGATGGGAATTTGTATTTTGAATGCAATTTGCTATGCACGACTTTTCAGCTGATCAGAGCATCCTCAAGAAACATCTAGGTGGTTAAGCCTTACCTAGCATATTGGTGGTAAGTCCCCTTGGCTGTGGTAACCTGAAACTTGAAAAACTTGATAGTACATGGACATAACTGGTAAGCCCTAAAAGTACCCAAATTCACATGAAAGTCACTCCAAATTACCTCTCTGGTAACCCATACTTCTGCCAAAATCCGGTCCAAAAAGCTATATATGGGTTATGGGGTATGGGAGAGTTATGGGTTCAATTTCTCTGCAAACCAACTCGGTTTCAGCAAAAATGTATGGACTATTAGAGAGTATGAGGTAAGAGGGATATGGGTTATTAGAGAGTCGACTGTAGTGATATTGATCATCTCACGTCACAGCGGTCCCGTAAGATCATAGATCGGAATTTGAGACTTGGTCAAGCGAAATCTGTATTGCCGGCGCTGACATGAAACATCTGAACCAAATCATCTTGCCCTGTTCAAATCATCCAACCCCTAGAGAGCCAATTCCAGACGAACAATATTTTGAACTTTCTTCCTTCCGCCCTGGACTCGGGACCGCTGAAGAGATGATGGCTTGGCAGGCCTGAGATCCACATGTGCTGTTTAGAAAGGTTTACATAGAACTACTGACAGATTGTCGGTCAATTGGATCCTAATTAATTGGGCTACTCTACTCGGGAGCTTGACGTGAAAGTCTTCTACATACCATCTCTGCTCCCTTTACCACTCACTGTCTCTGCTAGTGCCAATCTGCTTCAAGCATCATGGTGAGCAATGTTTCTTGACCATTGTTGTAGGTTCTAGCTTGGTCGACAACATCAGTGCGATGGACAGCAACCAGGCCGCTCTCGACTTTTACGTCAGGCAACCTCGTTTCTCTGGAGCCACCACTACCAAATCTTCCCAACTCTTACACTGGTTCCGGTTCGGTGCGTTCCTGGCCTGTCAAGGGCAAACGCGACCGTGTTGCGATAGAGACGGTAGACGGTAGACAGCTCAATGTGTCAGATCACCGGAACTCCGGCTTCCTCCACGTCGGGCATTACTGGCCGCTTGATGTTTTCCTATATAAGAGGTCGAATGAAAGCTGATCAAGAGCAAGTGTACCCTCACTTTCAACACTCTCTTTGTTCAAATCTTCCTCTTTATCGCTATGAAATTCTCTGCTGTCGTTCTTTTGGCCTCTGTGGCAACCGCTGCTAGTGTGCCTCAGCTCCAGGCCCGCTTCGGACAGGAATGTGCCGGCCCTGAGAGATTCATCGGCTACTAGTATGTTTGCCGAGTCCTTTCCCCAGTTAATACTAAAAAGGTTACAGCGACTCCAACCCCAACATTGACCCCGCTGGAGACTTTGGCGGCTGCCGTCAATTGGAAGACAAGTGCTTCAGTGAAATTTCGGCCGGCACTCCAGATATTTGGGGAAAAACTAGCTGTGTTGCTGCAGCTACTTGCGCTGGGGTAAGCTCGTCTTGCTTGAAGTTTCCGAGACTGCAGGGCTCACTGTTGTTTTATAGTCTCGTATCGTGCACCTGCTTGCTGCTAACTGCACCTCAAACAGTCAAGTCAACGTCGACCGTTCCAAGACTCCATCGTTGAACTACAACATTTACGCTGACATCGTCGGTGACTGCGCTTGGGCTCCAGGCGGGTGTCCGATTACATTCCAAAATTTTGTCGATTACTTCTATGGCGAATTGACTGCTATCGGATCCACCACATTTCCTCCGTATGTGTTTCTTGCCTCGATCATTTCTTTCGGTTGCTGATTCTGAAGCAGATCCGTCGATTATGTCCGTACTAAGTACTGGAATCCTATCCAGCAATGGACCGCAACTGGTGAAACAATCCCATACCTGAATTTCAACGATTGGCTCCACTTCTACGTCCCACCCACAGGCCCTTTGTAGGGAAAAATGGGGCTATAAGCCTACGAACACATCTTAATACATTTATACCATACCAGATTATTCAATTACACTGTCATGTTGCAATGAAGAACTTGAATGTCATTTGGATGTTGAATCAGATCAAAATCATTCAGCGGACTCCATCAATGATTCAGCAGACAAGATTCTCCAAACAAGAGAGATATATGCAATGTGAAGTGAAATGTCAAGATCAACCAGCAGTACTGTGCAATGTTTGGACTACTCAAACCAAGCTCCATCTTTTTAGCAAGGAATGTAGCATTTTCAGCGAGCACTGCGGGGCACGGGCCAGTTGGTAGTAAACTGACAAAAAGCTAATACCAAATAACACAATAACGGTGGAACTCGGTGAACATGAAGATGTTTGCATGAATTTATCTCACTGATTCTGGAGGATGAAACTTTGAGACTCTAGACCAGTGCGGAAATTTGAATGGACACAATTATCAATCAATTAGTACTAGGTATTGCCTGCGGCATTGCGGACCTTGCTAGGTGTCACAGATAATGATGTATAGTTCAAATTAAGGTTGAGACTCCGTTCATTCGGAAAAAAGAAATTGTTTATGTCATCCGGCCCGCTGACACATATAGCACAGTCAGCGATATGCACGTGTTTTTTTGATGGCAGAAAGGCAAGACAACTCCACTATCGCCCCAGGGTTTACGCATATTTGTTCATCGTGGGAACAACGGGAAGATTTTGACAGGGTGGAGACCTAGCTAAAGCAAGGTTATTGTTTGCAGCTGTTATCAAGTCACGGGCTTTACTGCAATAATTTGTATAGTCTCCTGCCCCTGAGGCGGAACTTTCAGCACCTCCAAGCTAGAGCCATGTGGAACATGGGACCGTCCATATAATCTCACCTCAGACATTGTCTACATTGCTAGAATTAACCAAATGAAGTTCAGTGTGGCACCCAAATTACTATCACTGATGGCTTACATTGATACATGTTATAGTCCAGTCAAAATGGGTTGATGCTGCGGGTAGGACACGCTCATGCCAGACTCAGAGCAATTGACCTACACAATAGTGCCCAGAAAAGAAAATACCTTGGATTGTGTCATTGTAGATTGTGATTCAATCTCCAATTGTTCAACTTAGAACTCATACCCCACCAAGCTGACCATCCACATTTTGATGTTCTGTTTCAAAAATTTGACCAATTCAATGACCTTCCTGGATTTACCCAATGGTGTAAAGCGTAGCGTTTGAACGGTCGAAACCATTCAGAGCCAGTGAAGAGGTCTGCAGGACCAGTGATAAGGTCAGTGCAGCCCCAAAAATTTGTTGGTGGGCAGCTCTAGGTTGGAAAAACTGATCCTGGTGATGATTTGGATCTATTAGAAAGCTCTGTAAGGAAGTGTGCTACGGGCGAATGCTGCTCTGAGCATCATCGGGAACAGTCATGACAGAAAGGTATCCATGCAATGCTAGGTGCATGTCTTCCACTGACTTGAGTTGGAGAAGTGGAGGAAAGGCTAAAATGGGTAGACTTTCGCATAGGAGGGCAAAAGTACCAATAAACATTGCAAAGTTTGGATGATTTTTGGCATCTTGTAGCACTTGGACATATAGCGAGTCCAAACCCTTGTGGGTGTGCTTGACAATCTTGAGATTGTGACAAGGGTCTCCATACTTGTTATTGATAAATTTGGCAGGTGTTGAAGCATAGGCAAATATTCCCTCTGACTTTTGAGCTAGGCAACTCTGAGTCACAACACCTGCGGGCGGCCACTGTCCGCCAAGCTTTCACCTTTGCGAAATCTTCTGAAACTCAGGCAGAAGATATGCCTCTACGTCAGAGATGGCAGGAAAATCCTGCAGAGCAACATGGCGCATAGAGGACAGTGATTCAAAGAGTGCAGTGATATCTGCCTCTGGTCAGCTTGTGAAGAGGATACGAAATGAAGCTGTTTCACTACGGTGGTGATGAGGATCTGAATGAGCTGGTCAAGGGGGATGTGGCCTTTGTCAAGGCCATCAATGACAATAGGGTCATTCACCATAGTGATTATGGCTCAATTATTGCTCAATTATTCCACATGATTAATCGGTTGCTGTTTATCCCTACTTTCCAAACTCTGCTGGGTGTCACATTCTTTCCTTTCACTACCATCACAACTAGCACCAGCCTTTGCCTTTCCTCTGCCTTGGAGCCTTACCTTCCTTAATTTCATTCTATCTTTCTCTACCAACCATGGCCCGCCAAAAGCAAACTGATTGGAGAGCAAGATGGGAATGCCACTGGGGATCAAGAGGAAGAGGAGCAACTGAATGGAAGTGGACCCAGATGCCTGAGTTCAAGGATGATGACCTTGACCTGCAACCAGTATCGTAGATGCATTTAATCAGTTGTAGTTAGCCATCGTTATATCAGCATTCATGTCTACCTGGTGCTGAAATTCTGTACGGCGGCGCTTGTGGGTATGGTATTCAAGGACATCAAGCAAAGATTGATGGTTGGTACAGCAGGCATGCAGAATTACGAGAGAGCCTTAGCAGCACCCATCATATTGATTATGGATTACTTTGTCAGACCACTTAGCATGGAGCTTGAAAGCGGCAGGCTAGCCGAGCAAATAATCACAACCATTTTCATCTCTAAGTCCCCAATTATTGACTGATTATTGGCAAAATTCCAGCAGGGAGGGTTCACAGTAGCAATCATTGGACCAATTATTTTCTGATTAATTGTGCACTTTAAGGCACTTTACCACCAAAACATCAATGATTGACAATTGATCGGACCAATGATCAACCAATAATTGCCTACCATGGACGACCCTAATGACCATGGGATAGGACTGTGGTGTGGCTGAAAGAATGGGCGTGATAATTTTGGCTATGCTTGTGAGCTGAACCTCGAGACCATGAAGAAAAAGTGCTGCATTACAGTGGTGGCGAAAATTTTGTCATATCACTATTTTGACTGTTTCTCCCTGAAATATGGATGAAATTGTAATGTTACTGGGTATGAGTCAATCATGGTACCTTCAGTTCATGGGAGCCCCAGTTTCTAGTCACCTTTACATCTTTCGGAGTCAGTGAGGAGTCACAATTATGAGCAAGTATGAATCATTATGCAGTATAGTTTAGGTATAAAGGCTGTGGTAGTTTTAGTGGGACCCTCGTTGTTTGCACCATGAGAAGGGTTCCCTGTCAATTGGAACACTTTAACCTTTTTATCCAACAGAAATTGCTTCAAACAAGTTGCCAACATGAAAGATGAAGGATCTTTTTCTCAATTGTGATGTTGAAAAAATTTCATATATGGAAATTCTGGCTAGATCTCTCAAAGATGTGCTACTGCAAAGAATTCACCAGAGCACCATGAGGTCTGACACAATCTTGAGATGGGGGATGAAAGAGGTTGTAAATAGCTGTTATTATGATTTTGATTCATAACAATGAGGTGAAAACTGAGCTCACAATGACCTGTACATTCTGTCTAGTTTTGGCCTTTTTTGTCATTTTTGTCAAGTTTTACACTAAAATCCCCATGTTGTAAAGCTTATTGTGAGGCCAGTTTTTACCTGATTGTTATGAACTAAAATGATAATAGGAGCCATTTACAGCCTCTTTAATCTACTCATCTTAAGATTTTATCAGATCTCATGGTTCCTGGGCTAATCTTTTGCAGTAGCCTGAGTTTGATATATCTCACAGGAATCTCCATATATGGAAATTTTGCAACATCAAGGTCAGCACTGGAGTCACTCATATTTCCTGTCTACAACTTATTTGAAGCAATTCCATGCAGATTTGATCAAGAAACAGTCAAAATAGTGAAGTGACAAAATTTTTGCCACCACTGTAGTTTGGAGAGCTTCATTAACAGTATCCTTGATGGAAGAAATACCTATGCTCTTGGCAAGTGTATAGACCAAGTTAGGGACAAATGCAGAAAGGTTGCTCCAAGTGGTGTATCTCCTGGACAAGAAGTAGCTGAAGGCAAGACAGTGCCTCTCATCAGAGTGATGAGTCACTGTATGAGCAATGGCTGACTCCCCAGCTCCCGCAGGGCCAGAAGCCAACAGATTGATTAACCATGACCTCAAGCCCATCGGTCCAGCCACTTTGATACCTCCTCTCATCTTCGGAGCACAAACAGACGCTTCCTCGTGCTCCCGCTCAAGGGAATTATACGCCATGTCATGCCTGGCAAGATTCTTAAGGTCTTCAATGCTGTGAAAAGATCAGGACCATGTACCAAAAAAGACACGAGAGCTGAGACACCACCTCCACCATAATTGTAGATTTAGATTTTCAAGTCGCCATAATCATTTTCGTAGTGGTGTTATATGAACCAATGTGGCCCATGGTGCCTTGTAATACAGCATCATGCACCTCAGACATTGACTGACTGCAAAAAGCACCTATTGCATTCCCATTCATCTCCATAATCTGGGTGATGTCGTCATTGGCCCTGGAGCGCTTCCCGGCGCCCAACGCCTTTCCTGAAGGGAATGGGATGACTGAATTACATTGAGGCGAAACCAATCAGAATTATTGTCTGGCGTTGCGGCCATTCTGGTCAAGTACTTATTCAATGCAATACGTACGCGGCAACGATAGCATGACCTGAATCACAGCCTGATGGTCATTGACGGCTACTATTGACAGGCGCCACCGGCGAGTCAGCTAACTCCCGGAGATTCCCGGCCGAAGAAAACCATGTAACAAAATGACCCACCGGAACAAGGGCCGAAATTGGCCCTGGTCGATACTTGGTCGATACAGGACAGATCGATAGAAACGAAACTCACCAACATAAGCGCAGAGAGCGCGGCAGAGACATTTGAAATGTCAGAAACATTCAATCCTATAGAAATTCTTCAGTAGAAATCGCGACAACAGCCTGGTAAGATACTTATATACATATGAGCGGCAGGATGTCAGTCGCAGGTGACACCGCTGTAATGGCTTTGCATGGAATTACTTTGTCAATGGAAACCATTTCTCGGCCTGATTTATCACAAAGGATAACGAAGTTTGGTGGTGGATCTTGCCCGGTCTAAATTAGAGGGTAAGCTTTCTGATTTCACTTTGGAAGAGCTGTCCACCTGTGAAGGTGGGCGGACATCACTGGCGGTATATTCACGTCTGTAGTCTGGATATTGTTTGATGTTTTATTTCAATAATATATGATTGTTTTGACTTTGAGTGAGACCTCTTGAGGACTTGTACCTGTCATCTGCGAGTGGCTATCCATCCAACTTGTGGAATAATGTTCTGACGCATGGAATTGGAATTTAAGGGACTGGGTGGCAATGGTCTGAAAACGAATTCGTAGGTGCAGTCACTGCAGGGAACCGCGATTCCATCGGCTGTTGACAAAAGCTGTCAGCTAAGACGCGGAGAGGACGACCCCAAATAAACTTACCAGATATATTCTCTTTGTCTTTGGCAGAGGCCATTCATAGGCCCGAAGTGATGGTTCAGGACAAGTCGCAAAGCATGACGTGACGACCAAATTCGGTCATCTCGATCTCGTCCGTCGCTTCGAGCAGGCTCGAACAGGCCTCTGAACGATTTCGTCCCTCAACTATATACGAGCAATCTTGCAGACCACGCTATATTGACGGCTTATTTGACAGTATAACGTGCAAATGGTTTACATTTCGGTGCCATCAATGACACTGGCAGCGATGCGCGACAAAGGACCAGCTCTAACTCCAGCAGTGCCCATCCTGAAGCCATCTCATGAGTCAAAGTAGAAGGGGGAGAAGACGAAAGAAGCGTACAATCTTCAGAAGGGAAACGCACTCTTGCCCTTGACCTCTCCAACTGAACCTTGCTCTCTCTCCAAATACTCGACCAAGACATCACCATACAAGGCTTTCCCTTTATAATCCTGGACGTCCTTCGGCCAAGATCTCACTGCACTAGCCAGTCTTCCCGGTGTGCCCATTTCACGCTCTTTAGCGATATTCTGGATCGGAAAGACATACGTCCTGATGCCAAATATCACAGCCCCCGAAAGCGGTAACCGACGAAGCGACTGTCGCTCACTTCTAAGCCGCAGGGTTTCTGCAGAAACCTTCGGGACCTCAGATGGATCTGCATGATGCCCTTCTCGATACAGGTCCTCGGGACCATTGGTGGTCTGCGACCAACCTATCTCTTCTGGGTCGACGACATCATCGGCTCTGAGGTTCGATTCTTCTTCATCCAAATGGTGCCGTCGATGGCTATCCTTGGGCTGAACGACTTGCACAAAGTAGTTGTTTCTAATGACGGGTTTGTCCACCGGGATCCGTCTGAAGAAACGCTCGAGACTCGTGTGCAGCTTTTCGCGATCTAATTTGCATTAGTGTCTGGAATTGATGTTGAAGAAAAGGCTACACTGAGGGACGTTTCCATTGTCGTGGATATCTTCCAGAGGAAGCCCGATTTTGTCTTTCATGCGCCAAAATCCGGGCAAGCAGATTGCGCCGCCTTGAAAGTAATATCGTCCGTCGGAGCCTACAGAATCAGCATCAAGAATCAATGGGTAGAAAAGATCGCTTACCTTCTACCATGATTGCGATGTCCTCTTGAACCCTACAATCTCGTCAGAGTGAGAAGACATGGATGCGATGGCACTCACAGTAAGGCAGCGACTTTCATCGCTTGCTCTGCTTCCTCCAGAGAAACAGTCCGTAGCTTTCCATGTTCATCAAGAAGGGAGACAGGCAATTGGTAAGTTACTTCGAGAGGGGTAATCGATATCGACTCTATCATCCCGTTGGACCGCGAAACAGAAAAAGTCGCGGGATAGCGCTGATGAAGGTATTCAGCGATTTCGTGGACCAGCTCGATAGCTGTTAAAAAAGTCAATGTTGGTTGATTGCGTGACGAACATTCAACTCGCCAGCCAATCTGGCCGATTTGACCTCTACATTTCCCTCTGAACGACCATCGAGGATGCGAATAGCATCCTGTCCCCGAGTCTGTATGCGGTGCTCCTTGATTCGATGATACATAGGGAGCTCATTGTCGAGCTATAATCACGTTGTCAACCTTGACTTGACCGTCGATAAGATCAAGGCTTACTTCGATCCATTCGTCCCAGGGCATGCTTCGTATTCCCATCGTGACACTGCAATGCTTATCATCTCCAGGGTCTGGATGCGCTCTGGCACTCACTGATAATCTCCCCAGCGAAACGGTCGATAAGGTATCGGCAGCAGGTCCGATAAGGTCTGTGTCGGATGCGGGTTGACCTTTGGATAGCGGAAACTGGTATCAGGGACCCATTCTGATATTTCATGAGCGACAAACAATGCAGAAACAAAAAGGACGCACCGCCCCATTCTCGCTCCGGCTTGCTTTCCACGTATACTGGGGTCACAAATGCTGGATCCTTTATATCCTGGTTCCGTCTTCGATGATAGAGCTTCAGTGCGGCAAAGATAACGATAATGATGGGAATGAGAGTCCCGTAGGAAGACCCAGTGAAGCCCTGGACGAGATTGAATAGGTCCTCAAGGTTGGCCATGAGGATTATGGGAAGGGAATAATCAAGTCAAGCGTGGTGGTGCTTATTTATAGGCTGCTTCCTTGACCGTGATGTCTGACATGTGACCAAAATCGTCCCAAGGCTTCCAGAAGGGCTGTCAGATAGAGCTCTGGGAAAGAATTGCTGCTAGCGGAGCGAAGCAGGTCATTTCCAAACTCCAACGAGCCTTTTGACGCCCAATTGACGCCGCAGTTGGGTCTGACGCTGAGCCAACCATTCTCAGGATTCCTGTAGAATTTGCCGAAATACCTAAGCACGTAGGATTGCGATTGAATACGCGATTTCGAGTGAGCTGGATGTCAGCCAGACTGCGACAGAAGCAAGGTGACCATGCTGTTTTCCGAGTTGCTGTCCCTAAACAAAATGTGCCCATGATCTAAAGCAGGTCAGGATTCTACATGCCCTGATCGAATTCAGTCGCAAAGACACCAGCAGGAGACCCGAGCTTCCGGTACCAGTTGGTGTAAGTAGTCGCGGTCGGAGCAAAGTTTTTTCTGCACGTGCTCGGCGGCGGGCGCATAACTTTCCAGGACCGTAACCGTCATTGCTGTCACGGTAACATTCAGCGGGAAAATGTGTCGACGTCAGCTTTGGTGTTTCGTCAGCAGGCCTGGCCAGGCCAAGGTTAGTGCCATCATGACCGCTGACATCTTGTCCTTCTGCTACAATGAAGCTCATTGTCTTCTCCCTACTGGTTCTCTCTGTAACGGCCTCGACATTCCAACCCTCAGGAATCCCGTTTAAATCACCCGTTACCGTTGCACCTGGCCTCGCTGCTCAAGTTATTTTCTCGAATCTCACCACTCCTCGAGGTATCGCCTTGGATAATCTCCAGAACGTCCTCGTCGTCGAGCGCGGTTTCGGCGTCACTGCATTCAGCCCGGTTTCTGGCGGATGGCAGCGAGACGTTGTTCTCCAAGATTCGACCCTGACGCAGGGTATCCAGGTCGATGGAAATCTGCTCTACCTCAGCAGCGCCTCTTCTGCTTTCGTATATCATTACGATTCTGCCACTAAATCAGTCGTCGGGGGACCACAGACAATCGTGAATAGTCTGCCGCCGGATGGTGGTGAGTAAACGACAGTCTTTTGCTCATTATCTCTAACAATATATAGAACTGACGACCCATACTCTGCAACTCGAGACAGATTCCTATGGAATGACGGTGACCATCCTCATTGCCTCTGGTCCTTTCACCAACATCGACCCAACCGCTCGCGATCCAGCCTCAGGACGATCCCAAGTCAGACGTTTCCTCGTCAGTCCCGTCAGTCCCCTCCCAGCTGTATCCTGGCTCTCAGGAGAGCTCATCGCATATGGAATTCGGAATCCAGCTGGTTTCGCCTTCTCTCCATTCGAACCATCACTTTATGTCCTCGAAAACGGAGCATCCATCGACAATGTCACCGGTCTCACATCGACTTTCGTCAACGACAATCCTGCAGACGAGCTCAATGTTGTTAGCTTGGATGATTTGGGTGGCTTTTATGGATTCCCTGATTGCACGACCTTGTGGAATCCTCAGGCAGACCCAGTCGGCGACCCTCAATACGTGTCATTGAGCACTGGAGATCAGATTAGTTTGCATTTGGAAGCTGATAGAGACGATACTTGGTGCAGGGACCCATCGAACAATGTTCCTCCGGCAGTCAGTTTCCAGGTCGGGCCTTTCTCTTCATCTATTTTGAGGTGGTTGATGAAATCTTTGTAGGCTCATTCGGTGCCTTTGGATATCAAGTTTCACGGGTCTGAGGCTTTCGTCTCCTTCCATGGTTCATTCAACCGGGTACCGCCAACTGGCTATGGTGTTGTCAGGTAAGCAGGTGGTTTAGCAGGTCGAAATACGCCTATTGACGAATGATTAGACTTGCAATTCCTCTTCAACAGGATTATACATTCGTCATTCAAGCGACGAACTTGTCGACATGTCCTGGTAGCTGTATCCGACCTGTCGGATTGGTTTTTGGGAATTCGGGACAGATGTTTGTGACGAGCGATTCGTCGGGAGAGGTATGTCGCATCTCGAGCTCATTACGAATCTAGCTGACCAGGTTTTAGCTGTTCGTCGTTGAGGGATTGTAATGAGAAAGATGTAAAGAGATCTATTGAGCATGAATCTGCTTTCTGCCATGGTATCGTCAGGGTCGGAACCATGATTGACCCATTTGATCTACGAACGTAGGTAGCGCAAACCCATCATGGTTAGCTGTCGAGGTACGATAGGCGGACTTGCTTTTGCCAATGAGTGCTGCGGCACGACGATCTTGGGGGATTCTGGGGGGGGTATGCGGTGTGAACATTATTGAGCAGCTTCATATTCTGGTTTCCATTATGACATAGATATTACAACTTGCTGCGATTTCCTGACGACAAAAGCTGTCAGTGGCGACACGAAAGCTTTGAAGAGGAGACTCACCTGGAGGTTTCCTTTCATCCTGGCCCACCGGATCCTTCCTTGTCTCCGGTTTCCTCGCCTCCTCAGGTTTCATTCCGTGCTTGTACAGCTCATCCGCCATGATCCGACCAGCTTCCCCTTCGTTTATCCTTTCCGGCATCGTCGTCCCAAGGGGCAGGAATATGTTGAATCCACGAACAAGGTGGGGTTGGCCTTTGAATAGAAATGAAATGCGTTCTATCAGACCCGCAGTATCGATTCTGAAGCGACGTGAGCAAATATAGAGAGACATGAACAGAATAGCGGAAGATATCATCGACAACAACTTGCGTACCTCTGATCCCGAAATTCGCTCATCGCATCCAAAAATTCATCATAGACGTGAGGCTGATATTCAAACGTCGCCTTGACTAGATCAATGAAAAGCAATGCGTCCGCTACATTAACCGGTCGACTGAATGGCTCAGCATAAGCGCCGACTGGTCGAAATCGCCCCTGCGGATCCTCGGGACCAGATTGCTTTTCCTCGTCATCGTCTTTCGGTGTCGCATTTGTCGAAGAGGGGCCGGTTTTTGGAGGAGAGGAGGATGGCTTTGCCATAATGATAGACAGATAAGAGAATTGTGGCCACTATAAGCGCTGAATCGGTGCCGCGGCGGCGAGCGTTTAAGCCAGTGGATGCATCGGACAAAAAGGGACGAAAATAAGCGTACACAGCATTTCTTCTTTTTGCATCATGACGCACACGTTTTCGCAAGGCATCTAGCCGCTCGACTGCGGCCCTGGACAAGGCTATTATTGGAGACGAAGACCTGTGACAAGCTTGTCTTTGAACCTTGTCTGCTAGCGGGGAACAACAACCTTGCTGCCTCGTTTTCGTCGCATTGTTCTTTCTTCTGGACAATGAAAAGGACGCGACTACCTCATTCCAGAGCCTTTGTTTTGCTATAAAAGTGGCGAGGGTTCGTCTGGTCAAACCCATATCTTCTGCCCGCCTTCATCATCATGCGCCCCTTGCTTCCATTGAGCCTCTTGGCTGGTATTTCAACGGTGCTGGCAAGACCATCTGAATCATGCAATCTCATAACGCCTCGAGCTTCTACAAATATCGCGGTGTCCAGTATTCCAGAGGAAGTCCTTGTAACCGCGTGGTATCCAGGCTGGCTTCAGAACCTCACTCCTGCAAATATTTCGTGGAACAAATATACAGCTATGACTTTTGCTTTCGCGTACGTTGGGCCTTATTTCGTCTACTATGACTCAATTACTTTTAGTGTCACCACAAATGATCCGTCAGTCATTTCACTCGACGATGCTAGTCGGCAAGCATTGCCAGGGTTTGTCGCTGCGGCAAAGAGCAACGTGAGTTCCTTTCCAGTTCCTTCGATTCCTCGTTAATGTCATCATAGAATGTCAGTGCATTGTTAAGCATCGGTGGTTGGACTGGATCCTTGTATTATTCGAATGCTGTCGCCACTGCAGATAACCGGACTGCATTCGTCAACGCGATATTGGCCCTGGTGGATCAATATCAGCTCGATGGGATTGATTTCGAGTGCGTCTTTCTTCTTCCCAATATCATTCATGACTGATATTTGACTGGTAGCTGGGAATATCCCAACAAACAAGGCATTGGGTGCAACACCGTCTCTTCCTCCGATTCTGACAATTTTCTCGCCATGCTCCAATCCCTTCGAAGTACCACTGTTGGCCGAGACCTGTATCTCTCCGCCGCTGTCGGTCTGGTACCCTGGAATGGTCCAGACGGAACTCCGCTGACAGACGTTTCGGGATTCGCAGAGCAGTTGAATCATATTGCCATTATGAACTATGACGTCTGGGGACCATGGTCACCTACAACTGGACCTAATGCGCCACTCGACGATTCCTGTTTGCCTGCTGCAAACCAAGTCGGTTCTGCTGTGTCAGCGGTAGCGGCTTGGACTGAAGCTGGTTTCCCAGCGAATCAGGTATGCGATCCATTCACCCTACTCGCACTGGATATTAACTTGATGATAGATTGCATTGGGAATCGCTTCATATGGCCATAGCTTTCATGTCGATGGTGGAATCGCAGCTTATGCGCCATTCGACAAGGCACTTCAGCCGCTTGGAAACGATGATGACGCCAGCGCCACTGCTACTCCCGACGAATGTGGCAACATTGAAGGCCCCGGTGGCGATTTTGACTTCTTCGCCCTTGTCGATGGCGGATTTCTTACTCCCAATGGGACTGCCGCTCCTGGGATCCAGTATCTATATGATGAATGTAGTCAGACGGTAAGCGAGCGACGTTTTGCTTTTTCGATTTTATGTTCTGATGAAGTTTTGCAGCCGTTTGTGTACAATCCTACCACGGATGTCTTGGTTTCATACGACGATGCAACCTCTTTGGCTGCCAAGGGCAAATTCATCAACGACCAAGGTCTTTTGGGATTCGCGATGTGGCAGGTTGCCGGTGATTCAGATGATATTCTGCTTGACGCTATCAGCGGAGCTATGGGGATCCAGTATGTTTGCTAGTCATTCATCTGATAACGTGTAATAGTATCGTAATGTCTGTAAGGCTCTCTCCGTTGTAATAATGTGGTTCATTTACATGTCAAGCGTCTACAGTCTGAGAACATTTCGGCGAATAATAGCAAGGTCGTCGTCTGAGAGACCTAAAACCACTTTCGCATATCCTTCAGCGCCACCATATTTCTCCTGCAGAACAGCTAGAAAACCAAGCATCGTTTCATGTCTGAAAAAATAAGTCCAAGTCCCCGGGGCAAAGGACTCGGATCAGAACGAACCTGCATTCAAACATGGCCGATGCCGCTTCTCTATCGGATTCCTTTGAGATTCGTCTAGACAATGCCATTAGACATGTAACGCAGAGAAAGGTCCAGAAGAGCTTACTCCATCATTACAAACCTTTCTGGTTCTCTGCCAATTCGAGTCAGCGCATAATCTTCTGCGACATCGTCGTCGCTCACGCCTGCAATCTGACATCATGGTGAACATCTGCATGAATTTCCAGAGCAACAAACTGTACCTTCAGGATAAGAGCAGCAACTATCCCTGTTCTGTCTCTCCCGGCTGTACAATGGAACAGACAGCTCTTTGCTGGTTCGTTGCGAATGTGCCGCAAAATGACACCATAGGAGGATATGCCCAAATCGAGGAGTTCAGAATATATTTTTACGAACACCTTGGAGAAGTGTTAGCTTTATGTCTATGTCTCATATATCAGAGCTTACAGGGGTTTTATCGCCACTGGCATGGAGCTCGTCGCGTCTATGAAATATGCAGTCAGTATCTCAGCATACCATCGGATCTGAATGGACATGCCTTTTCGCCAGCGCTTCGGGACTATAGTCTTCTGCCTTGACCACAGGCGCACGGACGATCTCGACGCCGTCGATGGAAGGTACTGGTGCCTTTTCGACTTCGAAATCGGAGCGTAGGTCAAAGACTTTGGAGATGCCCAGATGCTTCAGCTCTTCCTTCCCTATTGATATCGTTGAATAATCGTTTGGTGTGAATATCAAAGGAAGTACCTTGTTCAGCGATTCCAGTTATCTCACCCGAGCGGAATATGTATCCTGAATGAGTTTTTGCGTTCGGAGACGAGGTGTAGCCGCCAAGATCACGGGAATTTGGGACACCAGAGATTGTGACGAATGGTGGTCGTGAGAGAGCCTCTTGTACGAACTGGGGGTCAAGAGCTTCCATGGTAAATTATTCCGAAGAGAGCCTGAGGGATCCGACGAGAGGGCGATCGTAGCCTAGCGTCAGAATAGCGGTCGCTGTTAGCACCCACAGAGAAATGGATAATCGGTGGAGCCCTGAATGATAAATGGCAACCAGGTTCTTGAAGATTTGAATAGGCGTCGAGGTCCTCGCAGGAATAGCGGTGGGTTTTGTTTTGTTGTTGTCAAGACGACGTCAGAGACAAGCAAGGGTTGAAGAGGAAGTGAAAAGCCAGTGACACCTTGAGAATGCGGCGGTAATAGCCTCGCTACCCGGGCGAAAATAATATTCGCTGACGAGTTGCTGACGTTGGAGGAAAGCGCTCAACTTAACCGGCGGCCGAAAGGGGCCGCTTACGTACAGTTGGTCTTGTGACTGACGTCATTACATATTACCATGTATTATGATGTAATACTTTGATTGTCTTTGCCGCATGATGCCGCATGATAATGGGTCACACCACCTGATGCCAACTCCATACTCACCAGAGTGTCGCCTTCGGCATCATCCCCACCTTGCGATATTAGCTTTTGTTCATGGCTCAAACTGTTTCCATTCATAACTGGCGACACAAGAGTGTTATTCATCATTGTATCTGAATGTAGATACAGTAGAAAAATGTGGCACTCAACTGAATTGAACTTGAAGCTACAGAGTTGAGCTCAGGCTGGTCCATGTCTTCAACAGCCTTTGAATTACTTACTTTCTTTCCTTCTCTGATGATTGTTGATCTGCAAGCCGGCATATTGAACGATTCACAGATATTTCAGGTCTTCTGATTCTGTGCTCCTCAGCCCCCATAATGTTGCAGTCCCTGCAGTGCCAGTGTTGGCACTTAAGGCCTTATTAAGGGTGAATCTTGAAGTTAAGCCCTTAACACTTAATTAAGACCCTTAACTTAACTTCAAGTTAAGACGGTCTTAAGACTTGGTTCCCATCACGTGGTGGTGGCGGTGTTAATTGTTATGAGTTGTATGGCATACACAGTTGAGCTCTACTGTTGGTCTTCTCCAATGCTACAGGTTGAATCAGCTCTGGTACAATATCATAGCAATATACAGACCAGCCTTGAACCAGTCTTCAAGGTCCATTCCATCGTACGGGTCATCCAAATCTCCGCTGACAAAAAATTGGTGCAGTTTCAGGATGGTGGCTCTCAATGCAGCCATAGCAATGGGCCCTATAATGGGAGGTGTTGGCCTTTGCTCCCTTGTAAAAATATTGCCAGAGCAAGCCTTTGGTGCTGGCATTATTGGATCACTAGAAAGGCAAAGAAATGAAAATTGTTGCTGTTACATAATCTAACATGTGACGCCTTAAGGCTTAATTAAGACTTAAAAAAGATTTTTGGCGAAGTTAAGCCTTAATGTTAACACCTTATTAACCCTTAACTTAAGTTAAGGGCTAACCCTTAAGTGCAACACTGCCCTGCACAGACAGAAACCAATCAATCCTCGCAGAGCTCAGATTGCTTGTTTTCTTTAATTGTCCTACTTTCAGATATTTGCTGTTCGTCCCAGACCTGCGGTCTGCTCCTCGCAGCATGTTGGTAGGTTTCTTTCTTCCGCCCTTGTTGCACTCATAGCCTCCTTGATCTGAACAAAGATAATGGTTGTTCACAATGGCAGTACTTGAATATTTGCTCAAATCCAGATTGAGACAGGGTAGGAAAATGCAAGATGTGCTAGAATCTGTAAACATGCTGAGATTTTTTGTTATGGGCGTGTACACCTCTGTTCTCGAAGATCTGCAGTAGTCACTTAAATGACTCAGTAGCCACTGGAATCAATCAATCCTTCTTACATCAACCAGTTCCATCGCTCTTCCTGACAAGGTGTCATACATTCATACTGTCTTCAGCTTGACTCAGTATCTTTCATCCAACTCTTGGACATCCAGCAAGGATTTTGACCCTCTAGACTTTTACAACTAGCCTCAATCATATCTTCATACAGGACACTTCATACCACAGCAATTGTTCAAGGGTCACATACTCTTGCTCCCATCTCGATCAAGGTGAGTTTTGACTCATTGCACTCTTCCCAGACCACAGGTCAGCCATTCGGCTATGAACATTCGGTACCTGTCCGCGCCACATATCTGAGTCACTGATGTGACCTCTGATCACATATCCATTCCATCCCAGAAATCCATTCATTTCTTCAGTGCACCCAAGCAGTGCAAAAGGCATGATATTTTCAGACTTGAGTGTTAAACTTTGAGGAACCTGGAGTTTGGAAGTACATCCTTCTTCTAGAATGGAAAAGCAGTTGGTTGCTCTTGGTGAGCCTTTTACCATCTGTGAGATTAAACCAGATTTTATAGTTGTTAGGGAACTCAAGGACATAATTGACCTGACACCACATCCAAGAAGCGAAGTGTCTAGTGATCCAGCAATCAGTCGAGCTACTTTCAAAGGTAAACCAGTTCCAGAGATGCCCATATTTCCTTCAGGATTGATCAATGTAGAAACCCATTGGTTCACAGTCAACAATTGAGATTTCCTTTAGATATGTTTGACTTTAAAATGAAACAACCTCAAAACCTTCATGTGGCAGATTGATAAGTTGGAGAGATGGCCATTTAGTGGCAGGCACGAGTTCTCAATGGGTTTAGGTTACTCTATGGTTCTGGGCTACCCAAAACGGACAATCAAGAACCAAAACTGCCACAAGCTACAGTATTGAAAGATCAGGCTCTCAAGTTGCCCTCAAGCTGCCCTCAAGCTGGCTCAGTGGCTTTGCCACTTCACAACAAGGTCAATAATGAATATTGTTAATAATAAGACAGGATAGCAATCCATGAAATTTGAACTTGAAGCAATCCTAGAGGAGTCATGATACTACACAGTGTACTAAAGGATAACAAAAACACAAGATATGACAGAGTTTCAAATCAGTTTCAATGTATCATGCACAACAGCAATGTCCAAGATAAGCCCGGAGAAACTTCGGATAGATCTACAATGTGCATTTCCTTTTATATTCACTTCTGAGTGGTAACAAATAACAAGTCTACAAGTAGAACTTGTAACCAGGAGTCGAGACTGGAATAGAGGAGAAAAGAGTATTGGAGCTGGCGACATTCTTAAAAGGGCAGTACGAAGAGGGCAGCAAAATAGGAGAGAAAGAAAAGGGAGAACAGGTAACAAAAGAGAGCTAGAAAATAAAGTGGCATCAAATTTAGGATAAAAAATCTGACCCATTCCAATCCGTAGCCTGGCCGGTAACAAACCGGACAAACAGCACATTTTATGTCATAAAACATGATTTTATGTAATATGCACATACAATGGGTTGCAAGACCTAGCTTGAAGGATGTAGCAAGTAACATCAGAATTGAGGTCCACAGTATGGAGAACCAAAGTCTTGACGTCAAGCCTAACGACTGGCAACAAATGGCGATGGCCTTCAGTCCCTCTCTTGCAAAGAAGAAGATCGGAAACCATCAAAGTCATATACGCATAAGGCAGTGACTGATGCATGGTAGGTTTCAAACAGAGAGAAAGGATACAGACAGCACTCGCTGCTGCATGACTCACAATCAAACAAATGAGCTCCGCAGGAAAAGACAAAAGGAAGGAAGGAAGTATATTTGACATGGTCCATGTCCTGAACACCATGTCCTGGGATTTTCTAGTACAGTGGTAATGCAATAAAATTACTCTAGCCCCAGAAGCCACACATAAACACATTGACAAGCTGGCTACAGATAAGCAGAGCCATAGATTGATACATAAATGTGGTGCCATAGTTTCATTTTCAGAGAGTCCTCTCGTGCACTCGCACCAGGCTTACAGGCTGGACCTATCTTTAGTGCCTATATTCTGGGGGAACATACAAAGGAGTCGAGTCATAGACCTTGATAACATCATAGGCATATTTTGCAAAGGGAAAGGCTGCAACATAGCCATGTATAAAAAAACAGCAACCAGTTGGATGTTCACAAACCTTTAGTTTGTGTCTATGCAGACCAAAAACATCCAGAAAAATGCTTTAGTCAGCAATATGACATAAACGTGACTTTGTACTGCCTTGTTATGATCCAGCATGATACACCGCCTCTTCTTTCACCGATTTCTTTTGTCCCGAAGTCTCAGCTGGACATTTAAAGGGATCATGATTCTAACCTCGTTACCGGCTGCTGGGTGTAATCAGCGTCCCAGCCTCTGAATCCAATCCGAATCCGGCCTCAAACTGTTACTGGACGCGCAGAGCGGTAGCTAAAGGTCAACTCATAAGATTCCAGTCTCTTGCAGACTAATACCTGACATTAGATGCAGATCCACTTCCAATTGCTGATACATATAAATCTTATCGCCCAACATGGCCGATTCTTCACTCGCTTCGCGCGTCAGATCACGTGCGATGATGGGCCGCTATGACAAGTCAGAACTTCTGGAAAAGTGAATCAGATCTTGAACACTGTCACCCGTATCGCTGCTTTTCCTCAAGTTTAAATGGGAGTCAAGGAGAATCTTGGGATTAAGCCAGCTGTGGATCATGCAGCTAAATTATAATCTGTATTTGTTGGACTTACAGTACTATAATACTAGTTTTTTCTTTTTATTTACCACAGTGTGAAAAACAGATGGCTGGTTTGTGCACCACCACCGGTCAGCCATTACCCAGTCATATAGTGAAGAAGGGAAGATATGATGTCAAATTTAGGATGACACGTCAAACCTGACAGCTGTAAGATGACAGACATGACATCATGATAAACAACGAGGCCGAAAGAGCCGAAGCGGACAAAATGAAGAAAGGAGTATCGTAGCTAACAACATTATGAAGAAGGCAGCACCTACAAAAAGGGCAACAAAATAAGAGAGAAATAAAAGGGAGAAGGAGAGCTGAAAATTGAAGCTGCATCAAACCGAATATAAACATTCCGAACCATCCAATGCAAAGCCCTGGACGGAAACCGGCCGGACAAAACAGCAACTTTTTGCGTCATTTCACGTGCTTTGATGCACATATAATGGGTTGCAAGACCTAGCTTAAAAGCAAGGTGATAACCTTTGGGGGCAGGTCTCTGTGACAGAAGCACTCTGATGACATCTGGGACAGGACTTACACTGCTGAGTTTGGCATAGAAATTCAAAGCCTGGGCTGTACCACCCTGCATCTTAGGGACACAAAATGGTGGTAACTTGGTGGTAACTCAAAGATCCTTGAAGTGTTTGATCACCACATGATGTACAATGGATGAATTGAGTTGTCAAACAATGTGGAACTCGCAGCAGCTCAGCAGACAGACAATCCAGATATGTACCTGACACATTCATATGGAATATAACAGGGTCTGTATCGAATAACAGCTGTCGCATAGCATCTCTAACAGATTCCATGGTTTTGTTCCACAGGCTAACTTCCCTGAGACCTTGTGACAAAACCTGGAGATAATCATTCATATTGCTGCCCAGCAAGGTGGATTTTGAGACCACAAGTCGCATAATATGGTTAGGAGAGCATCATACAGACAGCTATGATGTTCATGATCCCATATGAACCCTAAAGGATCACATTGATTTGGCTCAAAATCCAGCATACATGGACGTTTGCCTCGAGGAGCATCAGATTGGCCATTGTCATCCATGGTGTGTAAACTTTTGACCCAATGGCTGGCATATAAGCTGTGTCCTTGACTATCTTGACACTTTGATCATCAGTGACCACAACTTGACTCCATACTACCGGATCATATTTGGGTTCTACGCCAATGGGCCACTTGTTGCTCCATCTAATCTGGGGATGAACTGGCTCTGGAACAAAATTACGATCCTTATATTGGCGAAAGTTGTACAATAACTCATTACGAGGACTGCCCTCAACCTCAACAGGCAAAGAACCTCTATATTTCATGTTTGTAATATGGTCAAGCAGCTCTAACTCACGCAATTCCTGTCAGAGATCACCTTCAATACCCCTGGTTACCTTCTTTATAGCAGCGGTACATGAACGGCGTGCATTTATACTAAAAGCATAGCGGGCTTCTTTATTGGGCGATCCCGCATCTCGGCGGATCTGATCCATATCTAGATCCCGAAGCAGCAGCTCGGGTTAATGATCCACTTGATAAGCCATGATAAGGCTCGTGACCTTGACCATTACATAATATAGGAGCCTCTGTACCGAAATCGGCCTGCTTCTTGTATACTTCAAGACAGCAGTATGTTCTGCCCACTGTGCAAAATGAACATCACCCTGCACTCCACATCCAGTGTTGCGGCTTAAGGTCCACGTGAAAGTGGGATACGGACGTCGGGCCCGCTATGCGTCCACTGAGGGGGTGTCCATGACATGACATATAATCATTCTTGGCTGTTCTTGCAGTGATTACTAATAGAACAGCGAAAAGATCCATTTGATGGGTCCAAAGGCTAAGAATGTCTGAGATATTCAAGGAAACCTGGAGAATACACAACATAAGAACGGCAGCACTCTCCTGATACTGATACATACCAGCAAAGTCATTCGAACTTTTATATCTACTGTATAGGCTACATCTTCTGGTTCTTCCAACATTTCATGAGATTGAGATCAAATATTTCAAACTCTCGCTAACGCATAGGACGATTATAAAATGATTACAGTACTTGCTTGGTAGTCGGCTCAGACAATATTGCCGACCTTTTCCTCATCATCAGAAAGCTCCCTGCACAAGAAAATATCAGAACTTGGCACAAAAGGGAAGGAATCGTGACGTACTGGTACTTGGGAAGCAGTGTTTCTCGTTCCTCGGTATCCTGAGTCGCATTCGGTACTCTCGAGAGCATCGGATCCATAGGTATCGCCCGAGCCTCCTTCCCTTTCTTGCGGCTACAGGCGGTGAAAAGCAAGCTCAAACCCTGAACCACGGTGTCCCACAATGGTCCTTCCGAAGGTGAGGGACTCTTCTCTCTCAGGACAATACTCGCAGCCTTGACGAAAAGGAGCGACCCGATGATGACAATGAATATGTCCAAGACTCTCTCAACGATAGGTATCTCAGAAAGAGGTATGACCGCGGAAGAAGCTGAAATGCTCATGAGATTGAGGAATCGTGAATGATAAAGTTGGCACTGACCTCCAGCAACCAGGATAATGCTAGTAATCGCAGCGGCCTCGATTGTCAGATCGAGAGAAATGTTGAAACGGATCGAAAGGAGGACCCAGAGGATCGTCCACACGACACTGAATATCGGATACCCGATCGACTTGGCAGCCCCAGATGACTTGGATGCAACAACACTGGTGACGTTGGTGCCATTGGTGGCCGGAATGAAAGCAGTCTCTGAGTGCTCTGATGATGAATCTGGCGCAAAGCAGAAGATGGGAGCCAAGAACATGGAGAAGTAAAGGAAGACCCGACTAATAAAGAGCAATTGTGCCGGTGTTAACTCCTCTGGAGGCGGGATAGCGGTGGTGTTCGAAGGCGTGGGAGTGACGGTAATAGTGAGATTCTGAGCAGTCGCAGCTCCAGTGGAGTTCTCGGAAGCGACAGTGGCGGTCGAGGTCTGAGCAGCAGTAAGATTGGTTGGATTATTCACGACTGTGGCATCCAAGCTTTGGACTGGATCAGCACTCGAGCTCTGGAGTGAAGTAGGAGTTGTGCCCTGGAAAGCAGAAGCGGTCGAGGCTGGGAGAGAGACAGCGGCTTTTGAGACTGGGACAACAATATCATTTGAGGTCATCGTCGTGAAGTTCAGGAGATACAGAGAGGAGGTAGTTCAATTTGAAAATTATTTTCAAATCGAGTAGGCTGTGCGATCCGGGGACAGTGTTTGGTCAGAGGCAGTGTCTGTTCTGATTGGCATGCTGTCAATCTACAGCTTTACGATTCATCGATATTCATCTTTGGTGAATCATTATTTGTCATCACAGAAAGGAGTCTAGTTCGAGCAAGAGGCAAATTTTTCCCTCTGTTTTTCTGTAACCTGAAGCAGATGGACCCTCTTGGTCAGTGTGCATGTTCCGAAATATAGAGTAGTAGCTATGTATAAGTATAGGATATACCATACAGATAAGTATACCTCACAAGGCTCTGAAGTAGACGGAAAACTGATAGGTACTCTAGAGCTCTTTGATGTATTTCAGTTATCAGTATAATATATCCTATATCCTATCCCATAAATGGGACTTGTAAAGCAGTTGTCGCATAATACTGATGATGCCACTTGGTGGCCTCCAACACATTGATCGATAAATTTATCGATCTACAGGATGGTGTTCCGTCTAAATATCTCAAGGTTTCGATGCAAAGTACTATCTGTCTCTAGCACTTGAAAGTTTGTCAATACGGACGGAAATCCCGCGATTTCATACCTACGAATCGCACGAGTTCATACTTACGAAAATCTGATGTAAATACAGTGGTTATAAGATATGATCTTGATGCTGAGCGCGATCAGGACGGTGGTGACTGTATCCATCAATGTTAACATTTTAACCAAGGACTCGGAGAATCCACCGCCGCCCCCAGAAGTCACATTGTTTACAGAGGAGATGAGAGTTGAAGCTGATCCTCTTTACAGAGGACCACTGCCAAGAGATGAACTCATGATAAAGCCGATTAAAACTAAGCTTCCCACGTCAAACCTTTCGGCTACTTAATAGAATCCCTATGTCGCGGGATTGAAGATGTAGCGACACGCTGCGGACACGTCGTTCTCTGATCATGCGATCGTGAATGCTGTACAACCCAAGGTACTTAATTCGCTTTCTCTTGATTCTGCTCTTATCTTCAATGATGATAGTCAAATCCCCAGACCAGGACTCACTTAACCAGACCGCCCTCGACCCAGGTCCACCCCCACGAAAACCGCGCTCCGGGCTCAAATTCTTCGCCGCAGCCGCCTGTGTGATCTTCTTTGTCCTCTTGGGCCGATCTGTATATGGAATTTGGAATGGGGTGTATGAGATAGCCAGGTTTGGGCATAGGGGGGTATGGCAGAATCAAACTATCGAAGAATTTAGAGCTACAGATTTGAGTGGTGATGGTATGTCCAGGGTGGTACAGCCCCTCATTTCGGAGGAGCAGACATTCGATATTGCGGTTACCGTTTGGCAGTTGCGCTCAGAGGAAGAGCGAAAAGCTTTTGGGAAGGGAGACAGAAATGGAGAAGGAATACCAGGTGAAACGGTGCTCGATGCCACCACCAAAGACTTTCTACGCTTCTATACCCAACAAGACAAGCTCGAAAAAGCTATATACTCCGATATCGTGTTTCGAGGGCTGAGGTTGAGTGATAAGAATGTTCATGTGGATATCCAGTTGAGGATTGGGACAGAGGTTTTGTGAGTCTTTTGCTTTCTTTCTGTTTATACTCTATTTCTCTTCATCTCGCTTTATACTTGCTTGTATACTGTACTGCATGCTGATTCTGTTCTTCCCAGCCGCCGAGAACCCATGGAAACCAGGGACCTCCGCGCCTCCTTTGTCCTCATCCCCACTTCCCCGTCCCTCATGAACCATCTGCACTCGTATACATCGTGGTATCCGGATGGTGTGATACATCCGCGGTATAGGGCATATCCGTATGTGGTTTCGTTGCTTTTCATTGGATGCTATTTTATTTTGGATCATCGTTCGATGATTGTTCTTTTGTTATTCTTTTATGAGCTGACTCGAGCATCTTAGCTTCCCCCTAGACTCCACAACCCACTCGCCAAGAACAGAGGTCGACCGCGCCCTTGAGAGCTTTGCCATATCCATCCCGTTGTTGCACCTTGTCGATGTCGGGGACTGTCAGCACAAAAACAAAATCGGGGACTCCGAGTCTATGGATTCTAATGGAGATTCCATGGATGAGGATGATGAAGATGATGATACCGACTATACTCCGCCTTCAGCATTTAAAGGGTCCGAGATTGACCTGAACACGAAGAGGAAGCATCCGTTTGTGATAACTCGGTGTGTCCAATATCATTGTTCATTGTTTACTGTCCGATTCTCATCGCTGCTCCTTGATTGTTTTACTTAAATGATTGTTTGTGTTACGCTTCATAGCACCCAAATCCGCGTAGTCGACGAAACACACCTCTTCAACCGAAAAGCGTACGACAAGCTACATAGGAAGCTCAAGAAGACTTCGGTATGTACATCCTCTAGACTCTATTCATGCTCTACTCCGCAACTTGATACCTCTATCATGTTCTACTTGCAACTCATTAATTATACTGATCACTCACTACCCCTAGTGCGGCCAAGGCCAAGGCTTCGGTCCACCCTACCGCCTCTGTCAACGCAAGTACGCTGACAACGGGAATTGGGAGACTAGGTTGACGTTGAAGGTCCCTACGGAGCTGAAAGTGTCTCTGGAAGATGGAGAGCTAAAGCTCCCTGCAGATTCAGGAGATGGATTAGAGAAGATCCCTATGGAAGATGGTTCAACACAAACACAATACGCATACGCCCCGTATATGGCCAGTTTTGCAGGGCATCTGAGTCCCAAGGTATGTTCTTGAATCTATGCGGTCATTCCAAAGATAATGTATCAATGTGTGGTAGGACCTTGTGCGAGTCCCAGTTGTACGTCAGAACTGCACAAGTATCAAAGCTGCGAGCGGAGGTGGAACAACTGGAGGCCCAGAGGACGAAGAGTACATGAACTTAACATGGCACCTCTCCTACTCCGGCCGCAGCCCCGGCAAATTGTTCGTGGGGGAACTTGTTGACGTCAAGCCGAAGAATTATACGACGTCAGAGTATCAGAAGGGGATAGATCATGAGATGAGTGAATTGTGGAGTACGTGGTTCTTTCCGAACTTTGGTTGATGTGATATCTAATACAAGTATGTGTGCTAGATGGACTTTTCGGACACAGATATAACGAAGAGACACACCCACGCCGTCGCCTTTTTCTTGGCATCTTTGCGTATGTATTTTTTTGGTCTGATTATCATTCAAAAACTAAGTTGCAACAGCGCAACCCTTGGATTTATCATATCACTCTTGGAAATCCATTACTGGTACACCTGCACCTCAACAGTCTCCATCAGTATCCATGGAACCACCATGTCAGCCTTGGGTGACATCCTCAAAATGTGTGTTGGGATTTCCCGTACAGTTGCCAAAGACAAAATCAGTGGAGTCCCTTCATGGGTCTGGCTCCTCTCCAAGCGCTGCTTAACAGACCTCCTCGCTCCCTTCTTGATGCTTCGTGCTGTTTCCCGCATCGAACTCAATGGATGGAGTATCAAGTTCATCGGCGCTTCCCATGCTGAACGTACGAGCCACCGCCTGGATTCCCGGATGTCCCGAACAGCCCGTCTCTCGCTCTTCTTCACATTCCTCACACTGTACTTCAAGCTCAAACCCTTCAATCTCTTTATAATCGAGTCTATTCTCCCTTTGCCTACCGAGGAGGACCAGCCTACGACCCGGTTGATTCCGTTGATCTCGGCACTCCAGCTCACTGGAGCGATAAGCCAAATTGTGTTGAATTCTCGGGCAAAGGTGTTTGCGGGATCGTATAAGACGACTGTATGGTTGAAGGCACTGCAGCAAGTGAACACGTTGGTGTTTTTTGTGCCGGAAATTGTTGGACGATATGATGCGAGGGGGGGATTGTCGGTGGGGTATTTGTGTAGGGTGGCATTGGCGGCGGTGGGGGTATGGCAGGCGGTGAGTTTGCCGAGGAGGGTAGTGCCGAATGGGGTGGAGGAAGAGAAGTGAATGGCTAGGAATATGTTTTATTCAATACATACTTGTAATAAGGGTATCAAGGTATTGACGGTTTCTCTCTGTTTGGAACTTGGTAACAGACCAAAACCGTCAAGTAGGTAGTAGATGAAACTGATGAGAAGTTGACATTCCTGCTAAAGCCTCAAGGTTTGATTCAGAAGACAACCCTCTTTTCAGGCCCCAGGAGATTGGAGCAATAGCTCTGCTAGGTCAATAAGCTACATATCTTTTAGTCCTGAGATTATGGTTGAGCTCTCGGGCATCCAGTGCTATTGCGCCACAGATGACTCGATAATGCTGTACATGTGCAGATTCAGAGGATTCAGAGGCATGTTTCTGTTGTCCAAGAACTTTTGCGCTATTCTACACTTATTGTAAATCACCAGAGTCAACTTCTAAACTTCTAAACATGGCAAAACAACACTCTATATTGCCTCCAGAAATGGTGATAGCAAAATTGTGGAGCTTTTTGTTAGCATCACCCAACATCAGGGTAGATATTCTGACATTTCCAGAAGTACTTGGTCAGACTCCGCTGCTTCTTGCCTATGATACTGCCATATAAATCTAGTACAGCAGCTCTTCAGGTCAAGACATGAGCTCAATATCAACTGCATCTGGCACAACAGGGACCACTTCACAGCACTTCACTTTGCTTCATATCAAGGAGATGATGCCATCATACAACTTCTCTTATCATACCTGGTATTGGTGTCAACTGTAGTACCATATCCAATGAATCTCCTCTCAGCCTTACCATATGTTGTAGTCAGATCAACATAGTCCGCTAATTTTTCAAGGCTCCAGGAATTCAAGCTGATCGGCACTTTCTGACCTCTGCATTGGCGCTCCACACCAGACAGCTCTCTGTTGCAATAAGACTCCAGCATCACCACACCATGAACAATACCCTCTTTCAGGAATGTGGCCCTTATTTTCAGAGTTCGATTTTGAGTGAGCTTCCAAGAATCAGATACCTGGACTGGAGAGCTTCCATGGTTTATGACATAGAAAAAGCCGTGAGACGACATGGTCTCACGGACTTGAATCGCAAGTTGCTGTCTGCCACCTTCAAAAGTTGAAGCTTTGGCCAAGTCAATCATGACAAGGTCGGCATAGTCCACTGGCGTGGAATATCAGAGTCCGAAGAAAAGGATGCACTATTGTACCGCCCACATTTTCGGATGTGACTGGTTCAGTAACATCACGGGGAATTTTCTAGTACAGTCAAGCTGGGCATGATATGGGAGAAGGAAATAGTCCGGTACTGACCCTCTATGAGGAGCCTCGATAGAGGGTCCGGTGCCACGGCAGTTGGCGTAATGATGGTGAGTCACCTTTGGCGCATGAGAATTTTGATGATGATGCAGTCGTCATTACACGCCCGCGTCATCGACAAGGTTCAGTACGATTCAGCACCCAAGGGTACAATTCTCGTCATAGTGAGAGGCTATAGCCTCGGTGTACCCAGAACCCAGTTGTAATATGGAATATGGGCCTATTGGAGACAAGACAACCCATATTGTTTTGCATTCTGTATGTCACACCAATCCAAGGCCATCATAGTACTGAGTACTGTACTTGCCCTAAACCTGCTGACTGAGCTTTCGTTACAAGGTGAAATGTCATTGTGTCAGAATCATTGTGTCATCAGAAAATTCCCATGAGTCATATCGATCACGCCACAGGCAACCTGCCAGCTGTCGTGATCCCAGCCTCTCTACGAGATTTGCCTCTTGCCCCGTAGAGAGGCTGGTTACAAGCCTAAGAAGGAAGGAGATTCATAGGGCCCTGTTTACAAACCGGTTTTTAAATGTGGTCGAGGAACCCCCGGTTTATTGGTCTTTAAATACACCACTGGTTGGGCCTTTTGATTGAGTTGTGGTGGTCGATATGAAATATTTTGCTGAAACACTCACAGTGAAATGTCTTTGTGTCAATTTCTAGGTTACATTTGAGGCTGTAGAGGCCTTGCATCAGCCAACGACAGAAGCCTGAGCTGCCTGACAGTTGATCAAGCGTGGGAGTTTCATTAAAAATTTTGTGAAGTCCGCTCGTCGAAGTCACTGAAGCATTTTGCGCATCACCAGACCCTTTTGAAGTGTCCAAGATGTTGTGGTAGATGAAAGAGACAAAGGCAGCTGAGAATATCAGCCAGATTCTGCATTTAGGTAAGCAGTGATTTAAAAACTGCAAACCAGTTTATAAACAGCCTGTTTACAAACCTGGTTTATAAACCCAGTTTTTAATCCTCAAACATTGAAAACAGGGCCCCAAAGGAGAAGGAAAGTCAAGTGCCTTCTTGAGAGAGAATGAGGTGGTATTTGAATCGGTCCGATATCAAAGTCTGATTAGGTCTGATGACTGGCACCTGCAAAGTCTCTTGAAAGAGGCGGTGATGTGGTGAATCCTAAACCAGTCATCGGCTTCGAGACACATGAGATTTCACAACAGAAAGGCGAGAAATTGCCATGCCCGTTGATACTGGCCAGAAAACTCTTTTGATTCTGGACGACGTACAAGCTCTTAGAAAGTAATGTCGACGAAGACTGGACGATGATCGCTAGCTAAGGTTCCATCATCGCTCAAAGCTGGGACAACCTTATAATTGCTGATGGTCCTATCCCAAGAGTTGGCATAACATATATAGTGTCCAAGAGGCAAACTCACCATCCTCCATTGGAACTACCAAACAGAAAATCAATCCTCGCCCACTTGGAGGTCACAGAGGGAGCGGTGAACCCAGTAAATGTAGCAAAATTATTTGAGACACTTCTGCGTGGCGCTTTTGCTCGAAGGTCGAGCATCTTGAAACCTGGTTCCTGGTTTCCAACACTGTATTTGGCGGCAAAAGTCGCGTTTATGGCGACTGGGGGTTGTACACCGGTAATGATGTCGTAGGCACCTGAACTGGTACCAGTAGGAGGACTATGGTTCACATGGGTTCAGTGAATGCTTGAAGCAGCGAAGCTCAAGCAAATAAATACCTATTAAAGTCACCTTGGACAAAGACTGGTGCATTGGTAGTCACAGATTCAAACCGAGCGCGAGTTAAAAGCATAGATGCGGCCAATTTGCGCTGATCGTCGGATTGGTCGTCCAAATGCGTATTAAGAAGGGTGAAATGTTCTCCGGTGCCTATGACACTGAAATGGCCAACTGTGCATATCCGGACTGAACCTGCTCCTGGAAACTTGGAAGGTTTAAAGGGCGTATTCCTGAACTGATTTGAGACCTGATTGAAAGAGAAGCCTTGAATTGCTCACGAGAGCCAGAACGAATCATTCGATATGAGTCGGACCACCGATCTGCCAATGGTTAGAGAGGCCGGACAAACATATTGACACTGTTACGCACTTTTTGTAGAAGATTGGACTGAATTCCCCAGCAGTTACACCGTCGTTGCGTCCAACACCGATCTACATGGACGCCAATCAGAACTTGAACTGAACTTAATAGAGACCAACAAAGGTCCAGTCGTCACCGAACAAGGTAACGAGATCATTGACTTGTCGGACCAAAGCTTCTTGAAACCCTGTAATCACGATTAATCGGGATTTGCAGGGTAATCTACCAGACAAACCAGCTATGATGATATCTTCACTGAGAAGAAGCTCAGCCACTCGAATTCGACGTGTACTCCAAGGCTGCTCTGTGGTAATATTCAGAAATTCAAGTTGGGCCAATGGATTAGGCAAGGCAGCTAGAGACTGTTGAACAGTAATGTTATCTGGTTTAGAGTCGAACCGAAGATTCCAGGAGGCGAATCTCATTGCAGCAGCAATGAGAGGAGAGGTAACGACCAAAAATACAAGCTGAAGTCTCATGGTTCCAAACTTGCCGTGTCAATGCCGTGTAGTCAGATTTCCTCATCCTTATATACTTGTGAACCAGTCTCCAGAGTGGTAGGAGAAGGCAGGGAATCACCATGGAGGACTGCGATCACGGCAACTCCTGTGGCTGATGGAGCTTGGCGTGATACATAACAATGAGTCAATCGCTGCTGCTTAGGAATTTTGTCATGACATGATTTGCATGACGCAGAAACATCATTGTGACTTGTACAATGATGCTCGGGTGCTGAATACAGGTGTTTTTGAAATGTATAGCTACACGTAGAGTATTCTAGAACAATTTATTGACCCATGGCAGCTTCAGAGTGAAGGCGTAAGAGAATAGGCCTGGAGTCCTTTGTACAATGTGCTCGGTTTTGTTATCTAAATCATATTTGACATCCTTGAGGTCCAAATGCTGAATTAAAATGAGAATAACCAGCTCAGAGACCAGCGAGCAAACGAAAATAATTGACCCGATTTCGTCATACAATTCATGTCATGATGAAATTCCCATCGGCCAACGACAACTCATAGTCATCACGCCAAGGACGACCACGGCAGTTGCCAACACCGGACTCTCTGCCCTTCATAGAGAGTTGGTCACCAGACCAAGTAGTCGGGAGTTGCAGTTGCAGTAACCAGTTGCATGTACCGGTTACATATGAGGTTTTTTTCAATAAATATTGTCACGGCTGCTTGGCATTCGGCTGACAAACTGCTATTTTTTGGTTGCCAGAGATGGTCACATTCAAAAATGCAGGCTCACCTTCTCCATGGGACATTCCTAAACTTCAGCGACCAACACACCTCATTCATGCTTGCCAAGTAAGAGGACTATTTTTTCACTAAAACATTGAGACTTGAGAATGTAAGAGCTGCTCTTCTAAGTAATCAGCCAAGTTCAAGACCAAACTGATGCTTATTATGTGTCCTAAAAGTAATATACCTAACCATCTGAAGTACAGGTTACAATAATTAAACTAATTTAGTCTTTTTCAGCAGCATCATTCAGTCCCTTGAAACCGCGGAATTCAATTGAAGCACGTTCACTGGGGTCCTGGTGAATAGTTTACTCAGGAGTCACAAATTGGCAGGAAAGGAGACTTACAACTTCAGTGACACTAGCTGCTACTACCAAAGTAACAGCAGCAAAGAGGGCAAGAAGAGCTTTTGTAAAGAACATTGGAGAGCAAAGATATGGGACTGTTGAACTGGGATCAAAAGTACACCTAGGTGCTGAATTGGAGATTGAAGCCTTGATTCAGTTGCTTTTATAGTGTTCAAGTCTCGGACATTGTCTTATCTCCACCTCCGAGTCCCCACCCTACAGCAACCAATAACACCCACTTCTATGATCATGGCTTGTAAAATTTAAAACACTATTACAACATCAGAGTCGCTGTAAAAATAGTAGCAGAAATGGAATGAGGACTACGCCACATTTTATTTCTGCTTCCTGCACAGAGCCATATCATCCTCAAGCTCAGCTCACAACAAAGCAAAATCTCTGAAGGAGCCATGGGTTACCTGATGCTGAACTTGGAGCACTCCTGTGCGGGACAGTGACAGTGCCATATCAGAAACATTGTTGCTAGACATCTGGTTACTGAGGCAGTGAGGCTATACATTGAGAGAATACAGTTCTGTTTCATGACTGCGATACTTATATTCCAAAGGACCTAAATTGTATTGAGTTCCCCATAACAGTTGTGACAATGCCAAGTGTTTCTGCTCTGGTAGTGTCAACTCGGTCATATCTACGCGCCGACCTCTCACTTCGGATTCGAGGATATGCTATGTTTCAGTCTGCGGGAAGAGATGTTTGATGTGATTCAGTCAAAGGAGGTACGTGAGTGTCATCATTGAGCCGCAGAGGAGACATTTCCAGTTTGACCTGGTGTCTTTTCCGAAGGATTTGAAGCAAGATGAGCTGAAATAGAATGCATGACAATGATCCTATGGATGATGTTTCATGATATGATTGACTCTCGCCGTTCCAGTACAGTTGAGCGATACACTCGGAGACTTATGGGAAATTCAGAATCATCGAATAAATTATGACTGTTACAATGAAGCTCTCAATTAGGATGTCAAGAGTGTCGCGCTCTGATCAGCCTGATCATACAATCCTGCAAATCCCTTTTGATGTCCAGGATACAGACTTGATAGTATCAGATATTTGGCTGTCAAAGTAGTACTGGGATGTTATTGTAGTACCAGAGTCAAGCAATGTCAGGATTCAAATCCTGTCATCGTCATCGTGTCAGCAGATAAGATCAGATCAAGGTCAAATCTAGACGCGTGCCAAGATGGTGATAAGATAGAGGATAAGACAAGCTCCTTGAGAAAGATAGTACCATCACACGAGGAAGTCGACACACAGACAAACATGCGCCTTACAGGCAAAACGGACCGAAGCCGAAGTCAATGGTCTTTATTCAAAGTAGATACTTAGTAGAATACGGAGTTGGGACGAGTAGGCTCAGAAGCTTCAGACGAAAGGCTTAGTGTGGTTCATCTTACCGAACCCGTTCAGGTTTATCCTGGACCTAGGAATTAGAAAGTACTTAGGAGTTTGCAGAAGTCTCGACACTGTGGGAAACGATGTGGAAACAAGAAGACAGATCAGGAAACGAGGCTTAGGGAAGGACAGACATGAGTCAACACAATGACACCACTGCATGAGGCTAGAGTACAGCCTTATGATCGAAGTTGATCGGACATGCTTGATCCAGCACAAAGGTCATAGGACAACATGAGGCATGGAGATTAAAAGCCTCAAGGCATTAGGACACGATAACACATGGCGAACAGACAACTAGCGCATTGTAGTGAAACAGGAAACAGGCGTGGAAACCCGATGGCACTTAGTAAAGAAGGCATGGGAACAGGTTGCTTAAAGCATGGTTGTAGGATGTTTTGCATTGTGGAAAACGAACAGTAGTCTCATGTTTAGGAGTATTTAAGTAGTATATTAGTTTGTAGTAAAGCTAGTCTTAACATTCAGTTGATTTTACGGATACTTGCACAAACGCTAGAGTGGCTCACTCTTACCGAGTCCCCTCGTCCTCTAAGGGCGGGGCTATGCTTAAGTGTTTAGTTTGAAGTTGTCACAAGCAAGACTCAAAGAATTGCCTGGGTGATCATTCAGTATCCTGCTTCAAGCCGCAATTAGGCACTTCAGAAGTCTTTTGACTTGTCAAAGTGTTACGAGTCCCATTTATGGGAGTCGTTTGTTGGATGAGAGCGATTTTTGGGATCCCATCATCATTTCCCCGTTAGGGGAAATGACACGTGATGGATTTTCCCATCTCATCTGCTGACACAGCCTGAATGGCAACCACCATTACGAGTCTCACACCAGATCAATCATCTTGCCTTGTCATCAGTAAAGATATGGTGAACTCGAGTAATCGCCGCTATAGGGTCGTCAAGCATCGGCTTCATTGGAGCTTGAGGATCTTTTGTAGAATTGGGATATTCAACCCACCTCGCCTGTCTGGTGACTCAGGTCGTCGGCATCGGGTCTTCGGACGGTCGGCAAACTCTATGTGGATAATCGATCCTCGGTGGTGCTCGGCACCTGTAAGAACAGCGATGCTGTCACCGGAAGAATGCCCTACAATTGACATCAAGTATTTCTTCCCACCAATATCCATGCTTGAACATCGCTGAACCCCGGCATAATTCATATGCGGCCTTTTTCTGACTACATCACATCTTTGTGAGTTCTATATAAATGCTCCTCAATTCTAGATGGTTCGAGTTCAAAGAACCATTTGTAAGTATTCTCTCAAACACAACATCCTCTATATTCACCATTAAATATGATATTTGAGCCTGTCAGTGGCTGATACCACCAAAGAGGCGACTGTGTTCCTGCTCACCTTTGCCAACTTTCTTTCGGCAGTACCAGTCAATTTATAACCTGAAAAGGTCAAAAGAAAACTTTCAGAACTTTTCAGTACCCATCAATCCCATGTGCGGCTGTTGAAACACCCGTACCGTGTTGTTTGACTTTGAAATCAGCCGTAGGGTACCCGTTGATTCCACAGCCGTACCCGCTATACGGGACGGTGCACATCCCTAAAAGACAGTATAACTCAAAGAACAGAGGGGAAAAAAATTGGGGACTCGTACTTGCCGCTTGTCGGCCTCTATTTCACTGGTCATCTTACAGCCAGACACATTTCTCGTGCCCTCAGTCTTGACTGTCTTTGGTGTCCATCACATTCAAACAAGATAATGCAAGATCTGATTGAAACAAAACGAGTTTGGAATATTCAGAGTTTAATTGATACAATAACGCCTTTGTTGAAAGTCTTTATTTATACGGGTATGTACTGACGGTCAATGGTCTGAACCAAGAAAAGATACTGTAATACTGGACATTGAGCTTGGAAAGTTTAAAGTTAAAAATAATGTCCCTGCTGGAAGCCTGTATTCAGGTCATCGCACCGCATAGTTTCGATGAAATTCATCCATAGATTTCGAGCTCGACTGCTTCAATGTGTATAGAAAGAAGGAGAACCAAGACTTTGTCTACGATTTGATGGCATGGTGATGAAAGACAGTCGGAGTCGGTTCTGCTGAAGCAGTGCCTGACATGTTAGTTATAGGGAAACAGGGAACAGAGAATACCCACCGGAGAGACCGAGATTATCTCGCTTTTCAGCCAGCTTCTGTTGCATCTCTGCGGCATGCTCCCAGATATCTAAATGACCTCGAGGTGCATAGAGCCAGTCTGAGGCAAGCCGGATATCGTGGACAATGCAGTCGGGGACATCGTCATTGTAGCGGAAGATGTCCATGTCTCCTACAACGAAAATGATCACTCGTGGGTCCCTGTTCCTAATGAACCATGAACGGGTTAAATCGCGAGTCCTATCAAACAGCCCAGGGATAACTACGAGCTGTTGTAGAGTTTGGGGCATATGAAGGACTAAATCATCGACGAATGGAGCTATATGGCCCAAGGAGTAGATAAGGAGGTGAGCGAGTTGTGTTAGATGTTTAAGCCCTATCTGGAGCTCCAGCGGAGAGCATTCGGCGTACAATTCGAGGTGGGTGAGGGAGCAAGGAAGCAAGGGCATCATTTTGGTCATTCGAGAAGGTAGATCGATGGTAAGCGACAACCGTCTCAAAGACGACAGATTGGACTGTGTCGAGGAAAGGAGAGCCTTGCTTTCGACTAAAGGGATCCAAAGTGCAAGACCATGCAGATTTGGGAGATGTGAAATGATAGCTTCTGCGAGGACTCCTGCGTCTGTGTTCAAGTAAAAGGTGATGGTACGGACGTAGCGTCCGAATGCAGGGTTCGCAGTCAGGACTTGAAGAAATCTTCTGGCCCAGTTTTCACTGGAAAGATAGACCACTCGGAACAGCAGAGGTTGAATCCTGGAAAGACCCTGAGCTTGGACATCTCTGAATCACCGTCACGCACCATTTCCGTACATGTCGAGCCACCAGGACGAGAGTCAGAGCAGCGAGACGGTCATCTTCGACGGCCTCTTCGAGAATCAGACGCGTTATGTCGTCTGGTATGTGTGGAAATGGCACCACTGGCATCGTCGCCTGTGAGATCTGGTATGTCATCGTGGAACCTGTGCGAAATTTTTGTTGATTCGATCCTCGACCATTGTTAGCTAAATACCTCTGTGATCTTGCATTGTTGAAGGCAAAGAACCGGGAAAACAATCGTCTTGGACTCGGAGATGACGGCAGGAGAAAGGTCCCGATTTGGAAACGGGCGCTCATCCACCTACCTCGACATCCCCGATTCGAATTCATGCCTCTCGCAATCTCAACCGACCCCACGTTCCCACCATATCGCAAAACCTATTCCTAGCGGAAATATGGCAGAATTTCGTGCAGTCTACGACGGTCAATATTAACCACCAGCGCTTTTCCACATTCCGGTGGCTCTTCTTCTCCCGATACCATTTCTAGCGCCTTGGACACGCAGTAGGGCGATAGACGAAGCTGAAGGTCGTGGTCGCCAGATTCTGCGGGCAATTTACCTGGTCAACCCGCTTGTTCCGCAAACATAGCGGACGTCCTTCCAATTTTCAACCCACGATCCAGAGAACTGGGCTCTCTGGTGCAATATATCAAGCTGGACCCCCGGAAGAGGCAGTCGTGAAGAATCAGAGAAAGACGGAAGACATTCAGTCATCTGAAATGATATAAACATTACAGGACCGTATCCTGTTCGTCGTCCTTTGGTGCTTGCTGAAGAGATCACCTCCTTTAGTCCTTGCCGTCATGGGCGCAGAAGCTGGGGTCAGCGGAAGACAGAGAAGGAGCGTTGATACAGAGATATTGCGAGCCTGCAATGCCAACGACCGAAAGTGCGTCTATATTCCGAATCATCTTTTCTCGCAAAACTGACGAATTCTGGATAGCATAAGGTTGGATTTCGTATAGCTGCAGTAGAATTCAAGCCAATAAAACTATATCATTTATCCAATCCTCATCCACCGGAAACCCTTGCTGAATCCATCTCTCTCCGCTTCAAGGTCAGCTCTTCCCGCAGCTCAGCTGCTCTATCCCATATGTCCGGATGACCTGCAGGATTGTGGTCCCAGTTTATTAGCTTGTCGGTCGCAGTGGGTTCGACAAGGATGTAAGGATGAACTTCATCAGGAGCTAAGCCTAGGTATTCAGGAAGGGCAATAATGATTATTCGAGGGTCCCAATCTCCCATGAACCATGAAAGGGTCAAATGCTCATACAAGCTGAAGTCGAGAGGTGAAATGAGGAGCTGCTGGAGATGACCGGGAATGTGACGGGCAACACTGTCGACATATGGATGGATTCTTTCGTCGACTAGATGCGCCATAAGGTGAGTCAACTGCGGCAGATGTTGGAATACAGACTGAAACTGAGCAGGATTGAGAGCGCTGTTGAGCTCAAGGTGTGTGAGCGAGTTTGGGAGCGAAGATATCGCTGTTGCATCCACTTTTGAGGTCATATTGTCACTGTGAAGGCTAATTGACAACCGTCTTAGAGACGGAGCCTTGGTCAAGGTATCTGCAGAAAAAAAAGGACCGCATATCCAAACTGCAAGGCTTTGCAGATTGGGTAAAGCAGAGAAGATGGTTCTGGCGGTATTCACAGCGACACCAGAGCATATCAGAATTTTGCGGACGCGAATTCCAAGGGTATCTGGGTACATTGTGATGGTTCGGAGGAACTTTTGAGCGCGGCGGTTGCTTGAAATTATGACGACACGGTATAAAAGTGGTTCAACCCTGCGAAACTATTAGCTCGAACTTTCTTTAACGAAAGGATATCTCACCAGTTCCATACCCGGCGAGCCAAGAGCATGAGGTCTAGCGCATAATAGCAGTCTTCTTCGATCACTGCTTCGAAAATGAGACGCATTATGTCGAGAGGAATGTCGGGAAATGGTGCAGTGGCGGCCATGATCAGTATTATGAGCTGATTTAGGATGGTCTCTGAAGGGTTCGGGTATTAGTTCCTTGATAAAAAGCAATAGAAAGGGAATCAACGGACGAGAATGATTTCGTGGAAGGAGGTCGAAGGCCCAACGCCGACACGAGCGGCGAGCGCTGCTTCGAGCGGTGACTAGTTTCACTGCCTCTGCTCCATGGAGCTGTAGAACCAGAAGGCTGAAACCTTATGTCCAGATTGCTTGGTTCCGGATTGAACCTCTGGAATATTCCAATTGCGCTCATCCAGTGACTCCGATAGGCGCTCGACGTTGGATTTCGCAGAGACGACGATTCGTTTGCAGCAGTGTAAAGTTGGTCATTGATGAAGAGCACAACCTTCGACATGTGACAAGGTCGACAACTGCAGTGTTGGAAGGATAAGGGATTCAGCCTGATTTCTCGCCGTCTAAAGCAGGGCTATCTTCGACCGTTGTTCAACAGGTCTCTGTTGGAAGAGAGAAATTGGATAACGACCGAACATGAACCCCTCCTGGTCCTTCTGAGAGATATCAGACTGCGGAGAATATCGACACGAAAAGGGACGTACTCTGGTCTGAACCGTCTACGTATCTCTCCTCATCAGGTCGTTTCCCAATCCCTCAGCTGCGAATTCTAGCTTGCTTTGTGACCCTGAGCCTCGTCCAAGTCCTTCTTGATTGCCATCCCATGTCGAAGAGACGTCGAAGGTATGGTTGACCGACCCCGAATGAATGGCTCGCCTCCTATCCAGAGATATCGCATGAATGGCGTTGGTTGAGGAGATTTCCGGTCCTCGTCACGGTGCTACGGCCTTGGGTCAAATTCCAAAGCCATTTCGTTCATCGATACCGCCACCAGACGGCCTGGACAATGAAGTCGAATGATTGACGGGGAAAGGTCATGCTACAGAATCGTCAGACATTGGGGACGGCGACTAGTATCACGGAGCGTACCGGAGTCTCGAAGACTCTCCCCCAGCTGCCTCCCCTTCGGCATCTCAAATAAAATTTCGACAGAACCTGTCCGTTCGCTATTTCTTGTCGTGGATTGGCGAAAGAAGCGTCGTCGAAAAAAGGTAGGGCACTGGGCAACAGATATGCGCTTCTCAGCTTGCTGGAAATATGGGTCAGTGTTGCTAGAGAACGATAAAAAAACAAGACATGCCTACGGTCGGTCACAGGTCGCTGCTTTTTTGCACCAAAAACGTCCTGGCCTCGACACAAGGAAGAAGAATTGCTAGCCAACAAGCTGTCAGGTAAAAAGGACCAGGAGGCGAAAGAGAGCTCACCTTGTACCCAAAAAGGTCAATATGGCAGGACCTCGCTTATGACTCTGCTTATAAAAAGCGGGTCGGCCTCTGTCTAGCTCTTGGTTGGCAGTCCAGGAGCTTCCAGTCATCCCATCGAATACGGAAACGTCGAGAAGGGGATATCGCGTTTCGTCCAGGGCATCGTTCGACATTGGACAACAATTTGCCGATGACATCGACGCGGGACGCGAGAGATGAATTCGGCAGAGCCTGAATTTCGTCGGGACCCAAGTATTGGGGAATGCTAAATGGCAGGCCGAGGGAATACGGATGCGCGAGGAAACAAGAGCATGAGGCACGTGTTAACCCAGGTAACCTTGGCCCTCGTCGTCGGCGACGACGATGAGCTCAAATCTTTCCCGGGCCGCAACCAGAAGTCGTCTCTATCCCTCCGAGCTCTGTCAAGCGAGAAACCTTGCGCCTTCGGTTGTAAATTTTCTTTTCGCGACTTCCGCTCTAGGCCGCATTGGGCCATGGGCATTGCATTTCACAAGTGCTTGAACAAAGTCAATGACCGGATTTCACGGGGGACAGCGACCTTTGTCGGTCCACCTTATCGATATCTGCTTGGGCAAAGAGCGTCAAGCCACGTCAAGATCTCTAGTATGCCCATTCTTGTCTTTTTTATGAATGCGTGCTGGCTCCTGAAGCAGGCGGCTGAGACGATATCCGTGCCCTGATTATTGGATAGCTCACCAGAGGCAAGATAGGGAAACAGCAGCGCAAGATTTCTGCTAATATCGAGAGGTATCTGAGCTCTGGCCGCCAAGATCGTCAACAATTGAAAGGCTGCTCTCATTGAAGTTCGTCGATCGGGAATGGTCTTCGCGAGTCAGCAAAGCATGCTTGGTGATGTCTTTACTGTGCTTCCTGACGAGCAGAGCTACTCAGCTAGGTGTGTATGATCTCACTTGTTTCTGCTTACTTGTTCTGTGAATTCCAGATATCTGCGACATGAACACCATGCTTCCCAATTTTCCCTCTTTTCGGTATGCTTGCTGCTTCTCGAACGAGTCGAGTCGATTACAAATTAAAATTCTTCATCAGATGAACCGAATATTTATACCGAAATTTAATATGCACGGTGTTTTGAATACTATGCATTGTAGTCCAGAATGAACTGAGCCTTGTTCAACCGAAGGCATTCCGCATCTGTACCCACTGCATCCACTGGCACCCTTTTCTCATCATCCTCTTCGCGGCGCTCGAAAAAGTCATCCACAGACTCGTAATCACCTGGATAGACGGACAGGTCGCTAAACCTCATCATATACCTGTAGAATCTCTGACGGTACTGGAATACCAATTGCTCCGTATATCTCTTGTACATCAACAGCTTTACATCCTTGAAGTGGAGCGAATATTTCACTGTCAGATAAATTTCGAGTCTGGAGGTGTCGTAGACTGCGTCGAGGGCATGACAAAAGGCCCACTGGTACCAGTCGTTGCTCCACCCATGGGGAATAGAGGCTGGAGAGATATCGACTGAGCGAGACAGGATTTGTTCAACCATTGGCAGGTCCTGTGCTCGATGATGAGCGCAGCGAAAACAGAAAGGCCATCGCGTGAAACTCACCCTATCATCGATGTCATCAGCGACGTCCGACGATGAGAAAAAATTGGCCTGTGACTGATGTAAACTCATGGCAAAGTCAATCTGAAGAAGCTCACTAGATTCAGAAGAGAGATCTTTTTCACTGTCACTAACCAGATCCACGGCAGCAGAATTAAACCGAGAACAATCGCTTTTTCGCTTTGAAGAATTGAAGGGAAATGAGCTTTGAAATAGCTGGCCACGTAGTGCATTTCGAGGAGATGGCGGTTAGAACCAAGTTAGGAGGTGATGTTATGTCATAAAAAAGTATATTTCATAACACAGCCGTCTACAGCCGTCCGCGCCGGATTTTCCGGGGATCAAAAATGATGAAAGGGAAATTAATGTTTTTCACAGCTGGTAAGATATTACATTTTCGGGATGACAAAGGCCATTTTCTGGGCCTGTGGGCTTCATCGTGCGTAAAATTTAATATTTTCATGGCCTGGAAGCTGAGTAATTTTCCGTTGTTCATTTTAAATCGGGGAAAATCCGGCGCGGGCGGCTGTGTTGACAAGCAGCAAAGGCCGCAGAGCCTCGATACGTCGACTAGGCGCTGAGTCTGTAGGAAATGGAATCAATGAAAACCAGAAGAACATCAACTGCCTTGTTGAATAGTCAGTTTGGGCTGGAGAAAGTAAAGAAAAGATGTGTTCGAAGACAGGATCGAACCTGCGACAAAACGATGACACAGCCACTTGGCGTTTCTTCGTCATCGACCACTTGTCGACCTTGTGTCGACCACCCACTTCAACGAAGACAAAAATTTCCTTGAAACAGTCGGATTGCGGTTCATTGTCATTTTTCATGAGGTGCTTGGAAATGCAGTATCTTGACAGCAACCGGGCTTTATCTAGTCAACCAATGGTAAATCGTTGAGTCCGCAAGGTATATTCATTGATGATGAGACAGGGAAGTTGTCAGCTTGGCTCAGCTATCCACGACAATCTTTCTCCGTTTCCTCGTTCTGTTGCCTTCCTGACAAGGTCCAGTCAGCTCTAGCCTCTTAAATGGCGCCCATCCGCGGGCTCCTAGATGACTTCATACTCAGAACAATAATCCATATACCAACGAAACTCATCCCTAAACAAGTCCGCATTGACAGCATCTGCTGGCATCGCAGCTTCGGACAACCTCGTCAGCGTCGAAGGGGACGACCAGTGTTCTCCTTGTGATTCGTTCAGGCTGATCATATATTGCTGCTTGTCAAGGTCGGTTGCAAATGATCCCATGTGAGTAAGACTCACAGTTCAGCCAACCAGGGCGAATTCCGTGAGTTGGGGCACATGGTTCTTACCGAGGTCACGATTTGGAGCGCATGATATGAATATAGAAAGCGGATCGAGAAGTATGCCATCTTCCAGCTCGCTGCCTGGCGCCAAATTCATCACTGGCAACGAACTGTGCCTTCATGGCTTCGAAGAATGAAGATGAATGCAGCAACATGGTACCTAGCCTGGTCTTCGAAGGACGCCATACAGCAATGCTGGACAGCTGCGGCTGACGCGTGCAGAAGTCGCGGATTCGATGTGGAGTTCAAGACGGTGATCAAATCGCGGAAATGTTTTGGCGGGAGGTGTGCGAGGGAGGGAGAGAATGTAGTGATGTATATGCGGGCTGTTGAATGTGGGATCAAGAAAACAGACTGGCGATGCACAGATGATACATCGCTACCGTCTTACGCTGGCAAACTTGTAACTATGAATATCCTGATGGGGAATACTTCGGAATGGTAGAGAAGGACAAGTAGCTTGGTGATAATATCGGAATGGTTTTGCGGAAACCTTTCCTTGCGAAGATACGGATCAATCGGCTCCGCTATGATGGATCGATCATTTTTGATTGATCCCGCCACAAAGATTCAACATCAGAATTTTATAACAGAAGTTGGAACAAAAGCTCTTCAACTCATTATAAATATGTCATGGCCGCATGGAGACTTGCAATGCACGGAAAACTTCCGACGTGGCGTTCACGGCCAGTTCGGTTGAGTTGTGAACAGTGTTTCAAATAAGGTCTCCCTGTAACCCATATTCAAGTCGAGTGCGGACGACCGGAAACCGTTTCCAATTCATTTCCACCGTGTTCTGAACATTTGACACCCCTCAACGGCATCTGAGTGGGTCTAATCAGCTCTTCTTCCCTTTGAGTATCTAGCCGTGAAACGTGATGTTTATTACTCAATTCAGGATAAATAGATAGATAAATAAATCACACGGCATGTCCCTAGCAGAAACACCGGCTTTCTGAAATTCTCAATGAGGAAAAGTCTGACCATTAACTTTGAAAATCCTCATCATCATTCCATCACAATTTAGAGCCCCTCCGAAGTGAACAATTCAACAAACGGGCACAGCGTGCAATGCCCTCGCTATATGATAGCCTCAATTCTCTAGATGTGATAACTCAACAGAAACTTTCCAATCCCAAGGAATCCGAGAACAGACTCATGACAGCTAACAACTCGGATGAGCAAAGATGATGAAGCTCCGAGTGGCACCATGAACCATGGTCAATGGAGAAATGCCGATGGATCCGGTATCATTGCAAACCGTTCTCGTTCTTGAATGCAACAAAAATATCTGTGGAGTCATGACTCGAGAGAGTTATTTATAGGGCATCAGTTCGTTCCCTGTTGAAAGTACTTGTTACAGCTAACTGCAGAATTCGGGGTCAAGGAGGTCAAACTGTCAAATTTTTAAGCTGACAAAAGTCAAATTTGTTTTGGCTACTCAAGTTGCTCAGATGGAATGGTCTGCCCAGCTATGTTCCTGTGTTTATTCATCAAATCAGAGCTGAAATAGTCACCATATCCCTTCTCGACATAGCCCTGCTGCATTGCACGTGAACCCTGAAATGGCCTTCATCCTCATGAAATTGACTCTTTACATCTTTGTATTTTTTCATGAGATAAAGCTCTTACATGATATACATATAAATCTGATACATCCCTCAAGAACTAAACGCGCTCGTTGAACACCCATTTGGGTCTCCCCAGGGGGAATATTCATGACACCATCAAAAGGGTATGAGAATTCACAGGAAGGGGCGTGATTTGACGGTAACATGCACTTATGCCTTCAATTTAGATACCACCCCAAAAGTACCCTGACTATTTATCTGCCCATTGGAAGGTGAAAACCCTGAGGTGGCCAGGATCCCAGTAATATATAGTAGTGGTCACGTTGAGACACATTGTGGTTCGATAAGCTCCTGTAAACAGAACAACTTGCCGGCCATAGCCGATATGTACTACTAGATTCAGCAGACGAGTTTTTGATGATGGTGTTTTAGAATAATTGAACCTGTGACTGAACATTGAGTTGAAAGTTGAAGAATCAGCAACTTGCTTGGACTTGACCCACAAACCAAGTTTCAGGTGTTACAGTACGTGACAGGCTATATATAGATGGGCGCGAATACCTCGAAATAGATCCGAGTATGTGGTCATAAGCGTCTATTTTAAGTGTCTATCAGCCGGGCCTATTCTTAGGCTCGAGTCTCTTGGAATAGACCTTGAGTCTTGAATAGGTGTCTATTTGAGGGTCAAATATAGTCTGCTAATATTGGTGTGGACCCTAGCAAGTTCCTTTTTATAGATCAACCGGTTATCCTTAAAAGCCAAAGAACTTCGTATGAAGTCCCCAGCGCTGGTAGCTCCCTCATCGACTGGTAAGAGGATCCACTGTCTGCCATTGAACTTGTCATCATCTACAGCATTACAGGTACGATTAGCGAATTCTTCACAACTTCCAAACTTCAAGATGTTCATCCATGCTTCGGCCCTATTTGTTCTTGTTCCACAACTTTTTGCTTCACTGGTCTCAGCAGCACCCCTACGTCGGTCAAACACACCGGTAGCACCCGTAGTGGTATGACTTGATATCACATTCATGAGAAATTGAGGCTGACTAGTCATAGAACTTGGATAACTGTCCCCAGGGCATAAGGTTGATTACTCTTGTACTCGGAGGCCTGTCAATCCAGTACTGTGAAAAGGCGGGAGGAGGTGGAGTGCAGGGTGACGTTCATTTTGCGCAGTGGCCAGGACATACTGGTGTCTTGAAAGTATACAAGAAGCAGGCCGATTTCGATACAGAGGCTCCTATATTAACCAGCGTAAGCCGCCCATCCTAATGTTTTGAACCACCCTCAAATATGATCTCGACAGCTGGGCCGAAGTATCGCACAAGGAAATGTCGGCGGCAAGCCTTGCGTTTTGATGCGCAAGGAGACAGGACACTTGACCTTCAACACCGCCTACTTCATCCAAGCTGCAAAGAACGATGGAGCAACTTACAAAGACCTAGAAAATCCGCCCAGAGTAGATCCGGCCTTTGTCTATAAGCATTGCGAGGAAATGCTCGGTCAGATGAAAAAGCTTCTGGACACAGCCATGAAGGATTTTACCGAGAAGACCAACAAGGTACACGTTGACCCCAATCCTTGTAAGTCCCGCGGAATTTTGTACCAACGTGCACTAACTGCTTTGTAGCCAATTTGTTATGGCCAGACGCGCTGGGGAAGCCAACATTAATTGACTTTGCTTCGCTCAAAGACAAGGTGAGTTTCAAGTCAAATGTGATATCAACAACATCAATTGAACATGTTCCTCAACAGCCTCAGGATAACAAAAAATTGGAGTCTCTTATGGAGATGGTGATCGGTTTTTCCTTTATGAATAATGGGAGGACCAAGTGTGCAACGCTAGCCCGTGAATTTGGCCACCAGCACAAGAAGTAGAAATTAGAGTCGCTAGTCTCGTATGTTATTTATATGAAGCATGGGTATCAATATTATTTATTACGTCCATAGCATGGCACTTCTGCAGTAGAAGTAGCTCAGACAAATTGGAGGGATTGCATATGATTGGCGAACAATTATTACTTGACCAAAAAAAAGTCGAGATGCCGCAGTGAGGACATCTATCGAAGAATCAAGATGTGCACTTGGCCAAAGGTGGACGCTCTCAGTGTCAGCCAATCTCACTTGGCCAGCTGGGACGGCTTCCAGCCCAAGAAAGCGACAAACTCTTTCTTCCAAAGGCACGGATCAGTCGATCATTTTGATTGATTGCGCCGCAGAAGATATTATTCGGCAAAAAGGTCAAGGAATTTCATACAACGTCCATAACAGAATTCGTAATAAAAGCTCTTCAACTCTTCAAGCCGACACCAGATCCAACGTCAGCTCTACTACTATTGCTGGTTTGGGAGCAGATTGGCTTGTCACTTAGAGAGTGACGGGGACACAGCCTAAAGAAATGAGAGGGCCTGTGAACGAGTCAGAAAAAAGTACAGTGAGAGTAACTGATTCCACATACTGTGAGAATTGTCTTGGCAGGTAACGGTAGTACCGGAACTGGCAACAAGTCAATAAGAATTTGAGTCTGTACTTTGAACAGAAGCTTACCATGCACCGCCGGCACCGATGACAGTGATCGGAGAACAGTCGAGACCGACCTGGGCAGTGATGCTGGAGGCATCAATACCGAGACCCTTGAGGATGGTGACAACTCCCGGAGAGCTGGCATCCTGGACAGAGCTGCAGCACTCGGTGCCCGAAGGTGCAGTGGTGCGACTAGTCGGGGTGGCGACTGCAAGGGTTGCAAGAGCAAGAGTGATAGCAGAGAGTTTGAATTGCATGTTTGAGATTGAAAGCTAGTGCTGAACGACGATTGAAGATGTTCGAATGAGGACTTTGAGGTCATCCAAGGCATCTTTTATAGATTTTGACCTCCATGCTGGACGAAAATAGTCAAATTGTTCACAAGTACGAGCAAATTGCAGTTGCTCAAGTGGAGCGAGGCGACGTCGTTGGGTGGAGCAACAACTTGGCTATGATGTAGAAATCATGAGTATCACGGTCAGACATGAAGGCAAAAACGCGGAGATTACAACCCTTGAACGCAAGTGTCGTCATATCGCAGGGACGAGTTTCTATTAAAAGTCATAATAAAAAATCCGAGTTGATCCTCGGTAATGTGCAATTCTCCGCGTGACGCCGAGACAGTAGCGACCCAGAGAACGTGGCAGGCCTTGCTTTTGCTCAAAAACGATTTCTTGGACTCGTTGATACTCGCAGAGTCCAAGAAGGATCAACTGAAGAAGGGATCGGATGCTGTTCTTGCTGATAGATGAGTCTGTTTCCAGGAAAACAAGCGCCTGTTCTCTCACTCGCACACGTCATGTTTCTCAAATTGTTCTAGTTCCAGTTACATCCTCAGTCCCGAATTTTGGTTACCCTCCGCGACAGGTTGAGTATTCGGATCAGCGGTTCAATAATGATTCCTGACTGCAGCGGGTTTCTTTGAAGAGTAGGATGCCTCACAATTACAGGGTCGAACATGTTGAAAAATCGAGCGGAAGGATGGAAAGCTCTGATTTCGTCGAGACTGGCTTTAGACGGAAACCCACGATAGCTGAGCGTGACCTCTCGGGACCGTAGAGATCTCGTTTTGATGCGTCGCTCTTTCACCGATACCGGTCACGATGACCGTGATGACCAACTTTCATCGTGTTCATGCGACGTGTCGGAATCCAAACGCCCCTGAGTCTCAGGATCTACCGCCTTTGTAGCTTCAAAAGGATTTCCTTTCCATAACCCCCGGCGAGTCGCCGGTCATACAGTATGGCAAGTTTTGCAACAAGTTGAGAAATGGTTCAGTACTCGAACATCTTCAATTGTCATCCAGCTCCATCTCAAACATGCAATCCAACGCTCTCTGCTATCATTCACACCGCTGACCGGGACCGATGTCTAGGCAAGTCTCGATGGTCCCTGAATCCTGTGGAATGACCATTAATTCTCGTCATGTTCCTGTGACGCAAAGAAAGGTACCAACTCGCCCGTACTCAAGTTTTATCTGTCACTGCTCGATGCTTGGTACACGAATTCTCCGAGTCGACTCTCTCTGGATATTGCACCTGGACGATGCTCGAGTCTCAAATTTATAGATGGAACTCTTGCCACACCCAAAGCTCTTATATATACAGGCCTCACCGCAGTATTCTGTAAGCAACGTCGATATCAATCATGAAGGACGACACATCAAGGCATGATTACGCTCTCAGGACTGTCAATATTCTGTTGAACCCGTGCTAGAGTACTGAAGAACGTTTGAATTGAGTGACGATTTAGCGCTCTGACAGCACATTCAAACGTCATAATACTTGCCGCCACAATCAGGGGTGTCATTATCGACAGCTGATACGAAATACAACCAGAAACCGTCCAAAACTCAGAATACAGTGCTACTCTCAACGGTATAGGCAAACCACACGTTTTCTTTAAATCCAGTGCGGAATTTTCCGTTGACTATTGACCCCGGGTCGAGGCTCGGGAACTTGACCTTCTCGCGCGATCATCTCATTCCCCATGGGTTTCGGAGACCTTTAAGACTCTGATACGTCATTTGTTGTTTTGCGGACGTAAAGTCCTGATGACTCCTGATGATTACTCGCAGCTGTCCCGCGATACTTGTCTTCTTGATTCGTACGTTGTTGCTCCACAGTACAGAATTTCCACTCCACTTCGACATTCTCTAGCCCTGATACCTGGGAAAGTAATATTCTGTTGGTGGCGAGACATTCAGTCCAGAAATTTATAAAAGATGTCTAGCGATTTTTGAAATCTTCACTTGAACAGCTTCAATCGACGTTCAGTACTATCCCAAACATGCAATTCAAACTCTCCGCTATTGTTCTTGCTTTTATTACCCTTGCGGTCGCCACCCCAGCTCGTCGCAATGACTCGCCACCGGCCACTTGCCCCAGTTCTGCTCAATGCTGCAGCACTGTCGAGAACGCCGACTCTCCTGGTGCTGTCGCCATCCTGAACAGTCTTGGCATTGATGTCTCCAGCATCGTTGCCCAGGTCGGTCTAGGCTGCTCTCCCATCAGTGTCGTTGATATCGGTAACACCGGGGGCAAATCAGCTGCAGTCGAGTGCACTGCAGTCAGCTGGCAGTCAATCTGCAGTCAACTGGCAGTCAACTCGTACCTGGTCTCACGCCAGCCCGGTTGCGTCGTTTCCTTGTGCATGTGGTCTGATCGGGGCTGTGCATGGGAGACTTAATGGACAAGTCTTCAAATTTCCGAATTATAGCCGGTAGATAGTCTGTACTCTCTGTTTATCATCTGTACCATGCTGTTGGACTCAGTGGCTAGTATTTGAGCTCTTAAGGTTATATGAAAAGTTTCAAGATGGCTGCAGGATGCAATCTTTGCTCTGATATTGAAGCTTGATAAAGTTGAGCTAAATCTCACTGAATTTATCATTTGCACATCTTGGTCTGTTTCTAGATCTCTTGCTAGACTGTTTTGATACCTTCCACTGCTCGTATGGTCACTGTCTTATAAGAAAAGGCCATTCTTTTATTATGTATTTTTTTGCCCTTAACTGAACTGCAATCCAGGATATTGAAGTGAAGCATGTCACATTGATATCTCTGCTCTTAGTGGCTGATTCTGATGTGATGCTAAAATCCCAGTAATCCTAGTTGATCACAAAAGTCTACTGTTGAACCTCTTTGAACTATAGCATAATTCCAATCTTAGTGAAGACAAGGAACACTGTGAAAGTGGCAGGCCAGAGCCATCTTTGCACCAAGCAATAGTAGTGGTTAGAGTAAAAGATTCTGGTCAATTCTGGAGATGATTCGCATCATGATTCTGGTGTGAGAATTCTCTCAGAATTGAGCCAGAATCATCACCTGCTCTGTACACTCAATTCTACCCTCAATTATTCAGATGATTCTGCTGGGCACCAGCCATTGATTATTGCTCAAGATGGTGAACTTGTGGGCCTTAGGTGAGCTCCATATTTAATTGTTGCTTTATTTCACATCTCATTATCATCGCTCCTAGTTGTCAGATGTCATCATCCGGTACAGAAGCTTTTTCAAGCTCCAGAGTCTGCCACCTGTGCAGGACACTCTCTGGATCCAGGAATCAGTGTCAGCTATGCAAATTACAGAAAGCTTCCATACTGGACTTGACTGGCACATTGAGCTCACTCACTCTCTTCTATTTCATCTCTTTTGTCCTTCTGAGACTATGAACAACAACAATTTGTATCACATATGATTATATATTCAACATGACTTATTGTTGGAAGGAACACCATAATCGAACTTGAGAATTGACTTGTAGAGTTGGCAGAATCACAGCAGAATTGGTGCCAGAGGCAGTTGTCTAATTCTGAGCCTTGTCAAAATTCACAGGATTCTGTCATCCAGAATTGCTTGAAATCCTCTACTTGGACTGCTACTAGTCAATATGAGGGAAGAGGTAGGAAAAACACTGCCATTGTAATTAAAGAATTGACAAGTCAACACATGAGAATAGCTCCAGTAAGTGTATTGGGAGATTTTGACAACCAAACTACTAAAGGCTGTAGCAATAATTCATATACTGAATGTTTTATTACCATATACATCTCAAGCTCCATAGCAGATTGGATTGCTTTGGATTTTTCAAGTTGGAACTGGTCATCATTTAACCAGTGCTAGCCCTAATTGCTAAATATAACCTTGATTTGTTGCCTCACTTGTCTTGACATATCCTTAAATATTCTGTGATAAGTCTTTGTGCTGGTGGCTAAGTAGCAACATGAACATCTTGAATATCTACCGGTTAACCAGTAAACCATAGATGAATAACTACAATATTCCCACAGCCTGTCATCGGCATCTCAGCATTACAACTGCTGCCTTTTTGTTATCTCGGAATCAAACTGTCAAAGATGAGGTCTGGTGATTAGCCTGGTGACCAAAATTTGAGGTGCAACTTGACTGCAACTTGACTGTCAGTTGACTGCAACCTGACTGCAGTGCACAGACTGCAGGTCATTTGCCCGCGGTGTAATGGTGCCTGGTAAGCTTTAATAACTACAAATATTCGAATTATTACTGATCTCATTTCCAGCTCTACCACTACAGTTTACTGCGAGGACAACTCTCACAGTAAGTGGCCAATATTACTGCCATATTTTCTATGTTAACCGCTTGATAGGCCTGATTTCTTTGGGCTGCATTCCTATCACTGCTTGAGCAACCTCCGAGAGAAGTGTGCTCCCGACGAGCAAAGAAGTGAAGCAACATTGGATCTGGTTTAGCTTGACGAGTCGGAGAGCTTTTTTTTAATACTTGTTACGGTTTTATTGGAGTCTCGTGTTATGAAATGTACTTGTGTTTGCCTGAAAGTTGATCAGCATATAGCGCAAGTGCGGAAGTGATGGGAAAAGCTTATCTTGATTGCTCCGCTCTTGCTCCATGGCCTCAGTGGGTCCTTATGCGTCAAGTAGCGCTTGGGAAAGAAGCTTGAGAAGAAGAAAGTGTGGATCACCATTGAGGCGGAAACCGCTGCAATAAGGCTTGTAATGGAACCCTTGAAAAAGTTGCGAGTGGTTTCCAAGTTGAGGTCTCTGCCTTTCCTAGAGCCAGGTTACGAGGCTAGAAAGACACTGATGGAGCTCAGAATGGCCTGTTCAAGGAAATGTGGATCAGCCTTGGAGTTGCTGTAAGAATGAGTTGGGCCTCAAGTATTTGACAATACATTGACACAGAAGGAGCATGAAGGTCTATATGTTATAACATGGAGAAGTTCTGAAAGGCCTGTCTAGGCGCCTGCGACAAGGTCAATGGTGATATAAGAAGTCAAGAGTGTCTTGTATTTGAAGCAAAGACTGAACAAATCACTGTGATCAAACGGAAAACTTGAGCAGAGCTCCCGTGACAGGAATATGATAAAGAGACACGGGGCCAAAAAACTGCAATTCTCGCTGTCAGAGACAAGCATGAAGTCGATGGGACTGGGCAGTATGAAGTAGTTGCTGTTTCTTGAGACCTGGTTAGCGGAGAGCAAACTCTCTCACCTATACCAAGTACCCCAAGTACCCAGACTGCGAGTGAAACCGGTGGTTGTGAAGGTTGCTGTGACTAACATCAACCGCGACAAAGGGAGATTTGCTCCAGCGCATGGACAATGTAAGGTGAAGCATTGATGTCAGTTAGCGATGAGCCAGCTGACGGAAGAGGCTGTAGTCTGCCCTTCCCATGCAGGAGCAAAAGGCTTGGTAAGCCTGAATGGAAAAAGAAGTAAGAGAAAAAGCCAAGAGCAATCTGTAAGAGGCCCACTTTGGACATGGGTAAGCCATGTTGAACGGGGTTGCCGTTCGGAAAGCTGGGTTCAGAACAGCGAGCTCTCAAAGTGGGGTTGCCACTAGTGAAGAAACGAACAGGGTTGCTTCATGCCTTTGGAAGATGTAACAATCAAGGTATAACCATGAATCGACGTGGGGCTGCCACAATTCTGACAATTATGGTGTGACCATGAATCGACGATTCAATGTGGGGTTGCCACGGTTTCTGAGTGATTAAGGCAAGGCCAAATGCTACGATTTGACGGTTCAAGGGGAAGCATGATGGTGGAATCATGAGTAAATGCAAACACCATGGTTTAAGGTTTCGTCAGAAAGAAGTAATTCCTGCCCTATCGTGGCACGGTTTCCGCCCTATCGTCTTCCTTTACTTGTGTCCTATTGTGGCTTTACTAGTTTGATTCCTCTCATCTTTGCCCGTATTGGCGTCACCTCTATGAGGTTATCCAATATATCTCACCCGCTCTCTGACCAGACCGGTATGTTATCTTCCAGTTCGCTACTCGATGTCAAGTTGACGCTATACATTTAATCACTGAAGCCTCCATGGCATCGAAGAACGAAGATAGTTGCGAGTGACGCATGCAGAAGTCGCAGATTCGCTGCAGATTTCAAGGCGTGCAGAAGTGCGGGGAGAGGGTAGTGATGTGTGTGTAGAGATGGGAGGAGAAGTTGTGGAGATGGGTGCGCAGAGATGTTGGCGCGGGGATACTGACAAACTCGCAACTATGTGAGTAACTTGAATATCCTGATGGGAATACTTCGGAATGGTAGAGAAGGACAAGTAGCTTGGTGATAATATCGGAATGGTTTTGTGGAAACCTTTCCTTGCGAAGATACGGATCAATCGGCTCCGCTTATGATAGATCGATCATTTTTGATTGATCCCGCCACAAAGATTCAACAACAGAATTTTATAACACAAGTTGGAACAAAAGCTCTTCAACTCATTATAAATATGTCATGGTCTCATGGAGACTTGCAATGCACGGAAAACTTCCGACGTGGTGTTTACGGCCAGTTCGGGTCGAGTTTCGAACAGACTTTCAGACAAGGTCTCCTTGTAAACCATATTCAGGTCGAGTCCGGACGACCAAAAACCGTTTCCGATTCATTTCCACCATGTTCCGAACGTTTGACACACCTGGGACTGCATCTAAGTGGGCCTGATCAGCTCTTCTTCCTTTCGAGTATCTAGCTGTGAAACGCGGTGCTTACTGATGAACTCAGGAATTGAACCTCTGACTCTCAACATTGAGTTGAAAGTTGAAGAATCAGCAACTTGCTCGGATTTGACCCACAAACCAAGTTTCAGGTATTCCCTTATGGGCGCGGGCGCTATTAGGCTTCTTTTCATAAATCAATCGAAAACCCTTGAAAGCCAAAAGAACTTTGTATGAAGTCCCCAGCGCTGGTAGCTCCCTCACCGACTGGTAAGAGGATCCACTGTCTGCCATTGAACTTGTCATCATTTACAACATTACAGGTACGATTAGCGAATTCTTCACAACTTCCAAACTTCAAGATGTTCATCCGTGCTTGGAGTGCAGGGTGACATCCACTTTGCACAGTGGGCACGACAAACTAGGCCCATTTCAAAACAGATTCTCCTATATTAACTAGCGTAAGCCGTCTATCCTAATGTTTCGAACCACCCTCAAATATGATCTCGACAGCTGGGCCGAAGTATCGCACAAGGAAAGATCGGCGGCAAGGATTGCATTTTGATGCACAAGGAGACGGGACACAGGATCTTCGACACCCCCTACTTCTTCATCAAAGCTGCAAAGGACACTTTGATTGACTTGCTACGCCCAAGGACAAGGTGAATCTTTCAAGTCAAATGTAATATCAACAGCATTGATTGAACATGTTGCACAACGGCCTCAGGATGCGATAAATTTGAAGTTTGATACCCTCATCAACTTTGCCTTTGGGAATGGTGTGAGGGATATGTGCTATATACTAGCCCTTGACTTTGCCTACAAGCAGAAGGAGAAGAATAGAAATCAGAGTCCCTAGTCTCGTATGTTATCTGTATAAAGCATAAATATCAATATTATTTATACGTCCATAGTATGGCACTTGTGCAGTAGGAGTAGTTCAGAAAAACTGGAGGAATTGCATATCATTGGAGAACAATGATTACTTGACCAAAAGAATGCCGAGATGCCGCATTGGGGAAGAATCGAGACGTACACTTAGCCAAATATAAACGCTCTCAGTGTCAGCCAATCTCAGCTGGCTAGCTGGGACGGCTTCCAGTCCTGGAAAGCGTCAAACTCTTTCTTCCGAAGGCACAGATCAGTCGATCATTCTGATTGATTGCGCCGCAGAAGATATCATTCGTCAAAGAATTTCATACAACGTCCATAACAGAATTCGTAATAAAAGTTCTCCAACTCTTCAAGCCGACACCAGATCCAACGTCAGCTCTACTACTATTGCTGGTTTGGGAGCAGACTGGCCTTGTCACTTAGAGAGTGACGGGGATGCAGCCCAAAGAAATGAGACCTGTAAACAAGTCAGGTAAAGGTCCTGAGAGTAACTGAATTCCACAGACTGTGAGAGTTGTCTTGGCATGTAACGGTAGTAGCGGAGCTGTCAACAAGGTCAATAAGAATTTGAATCTTTGTACTTTGAACAGAAGCTTACCATGCGCCATTGCCGACGCCGATGACAGTGATCGGGGAGCAGCCGAGACCAACCAGACCAGTGACGCTGGAGACATTGATGCCGAGAAGCGCAAGAATAGTGGAGATTCCTGGAGCGCTGGCATCCTGGACAGAGCTGCAGCACTCGGTGCCCGGAGGTGCAGCGGTGCGAATAGTCGGGGTGGCGACCGCAAGGGTTGCAAGAGCAAGAGTGATAGCAGAGAGTTTGAATTGCATGTTTAAGAGAGCTAGTACTGAACGATGGTTGAGGATTGTTCGAGTGAAGACTTTGGAGTGTTCCAAGGCATCTTTTATAGATTTTTGACCCCCATGCTGGATGAAAACAGTCAAATTTGTTCTCAAGTACGAGCAAATTGCAGATGCTCAAGTGGAGCGAGACGACGTCGTTGGGTGGAGCAACAACTTGGCTATGATGTAGAAACCATGAGGATCGTGGTGAGACATGAGGACAAAAAGCGGTGATCACAGCCCTTGAAGGCAAGTGTCGTCATATCGCAGGGACGAGTTTCTATTAAAAGTCATAATAAAAAATCCGACTTGATCCTCGGTGATTCAATTCTCCGTATGACACCGAGGCAGCAGCAACCCAGAAAACGTAGCCAGGCCTAGGTTTTGCTTAAAAACGATTTCTGGACTTGTTGATACTCGCAGAGTCCAAGAATGATCAACCTGAAGAAAGGATGTTGCTGTTGCTCATAGATGAGCCTATTTCCCAGAAAACAAGGGCTTGTTCTCTCACTCGCACGAGGCCGGATCACCCTCAACGACGTCGACAGGTTGAATGTTCTGATCACGTTGCCGTGTATGTGGTTCAATAATGATTCCTGACCGCAGCGGGTTTCTTCGAAGAGTAAGATGCCTCATAACTATTGGGTCAAACATGTTGAAAAATCGAGCGGAAGGATGGAAAGCTCTGGTTCATCGAGACAGGCTTTGGACGGAAACCCACGACAGCTGACCGTGACCTCGGGACCGCAGCGATCTCTTTTGATGCGTCGCTCTTTCACCGACACCGGTCACGATGACCATGCTGACCACGATGTCCCTAAGCTTTCATTTGTTCATGCGAGGTGTCGGAATCCAAACACCCCCGAGTCTCAGGATCTAATACATCCATGGCTTCAAAAGAATTTCCTTCTCATAACCCCCGCGTCGCCGGTCGTAAGGCAAGTTTTAGAGGAATGGTTCAATACTCGAACATCTTCAATTGTTGTCCAGCTACATCTCAAACATGCAATTCAACGCTCTCTGCTATCATTCACACTGCTGGCCGGCTGGAAGTTTAGGCAAGCCTCGATGGTCCCTGAATCTTGTGGAATGACCATTAATTCTCGTCATGTTCCTGTGACGCAAAGAAAGGTACCAACTCGCCTGTGCCTACGTTTTATCTGTCACTGCTCGATGCTTGGCACATGAATTCTCCGAGTCGAGTCTCTCTGGATAATGCACCCGGACGATGCTCTCTGAAATTTATAGATGCAACTCTTGCCACACCTAAAGCTCTTATATATGCAGGCCTCACCGCAGTATTTTGTAAGCAACGTCAATATCAATCATAAAATTATGAAGGACGACACATGAAGGCATGCTTACACTCTCAGGACTGTCAATATTCTGTTGAACCCGTGCTAGAGTGCTGAAGATAGATTGAATTGAGTGACGATTCAGCGCTCTGATAGCACATTCAAACGTCACATTACTTGCCGCCACAATCAGGGAAATGTCATCGTCGACAACTGATACGAAACACAACCAGACCAGGAAAGCGTCGAAAGATCAGATAGTAAGTATAGTGCTACTCTCAATGGTACAAGCAAACGACACGTTTTTTGTTAAATTGAGTCCGGACTTTTCCGCTGACTATTAACCCCGGGTCGAGGCTTGGGAACTAACTTGCCCTTCTCGCGCGATCATCTCATTCCCCGTGGGTTTCGGGGACCCGTTAAGACTCTGACATGTCATTTGTTTTTTTTCGGACGTGCACGCAGCTGTCCCGCGATACTTGTCTTCTTGGTTCGCGTTGTTGCTCCACAGTACAGAATTTCCACTCCACTTTGACATTCTCTAACCCTGATACTGTTAAAGCAATATTCTGTTGGTGGCGAGACATTCAGTCCAGAAATTTATAGAAGATGTCTGGCGATATTTGAAATCTTCACTCGAACAGCTTCAATCGACGTTCAGTACTATCTCAAATATGCAATTCAAACTCTGCTCTTGCTCTTGCTCTTGCTCTTGCTTTTGTTACCCTTGTGGTCGCCACCCCGGCTCGTCGCAATGACTCGCCGCCGGCCACTTGCCCTACCTCTGCTCAATGCTGCAGCAGTGTCCAGAACGCCGACTCTCCTTCAGTCGTCACCATCCTGGAGAGTCTTGGCATCGATGCCTCCAGAGTCGTTGGCTAGGTCGGTCTAGGCTGCTCTCCCATCAGTATCGTTGATATTGGTAATGGCCCCTAGTAAACTTGAATATCTATAAAGACTAAATCATTACTAACCTAGTTTCCAGCTCTTCCATTACGGTTTACTGCGAGGACATCTCTCACAGTAAGTGGCCGATATTACTGTCATATTTTCTATGTTAACCGCTTGACAGGCCCAATTTCTTTGGGCTGCATTCCTATCACTGTCTGAGCAATTCAGAGAGAAGTCCAAGTACTCTGGATCACGAAAGAAGTCAAGTCGGCATTGGATCTGGTGTTAGCTCAGTGACAAGTCGGAGAGCTTTTTTTTTTACTTGTTACGGTTCTATTGGAGTCTCGTGTTATGAAATGTACTTGTGTTTGCCTGAAGGTTGATCAACATATAGCGGAAGTGATGGGAGAAGCTTATTTTGATGCTCCACTCTTGCTCCACGACCTCAGTGGGTCCTTATGTGTCCGTCTGCTCAGCACAGGCTACGGTTGATTTCTGACAGTGGATAGGCTATGGTTGGGAGTTCAGTTTTCAGATTTCTGGACTTGTTTGTGGATTGATATTATCAATTGTACATCAATGAGGCTGATCCTTGATATCAACCAGCAGAGACAGTGAGTGACCAGAAGATGAGAAGAGATCTGACCATATGACTCGGACTTGGATCCCACGGTGTGATCACAACGTGTCGTTCTGCTGAAGATATTCCAAATGTCTTCAAGAGCACAGAATATACAATGATGACAACTGTGATGACATTGTGAGAGAGGTCAGCTACCGTCAAATCCATCTTTTAACCCATGACATTCATAAATTACCTTAATTTAAAGCTAGTTTCTTAAGCATTCGGAAAGGTCAGTGTAACACTAAGCATGGGTACTCTTTCTCTGATTTTTCGGCCGACCTCCAGAGCAAAGGGGTGTACCGGAGGGGTGCCACATAGATTTTGACTACTATTTTACATTACATACTGGCACCAAGGTTGTCAAATAGTTTTCTTCAAGTAGTATTCAGCGCGTTGACTAGACAAGGAATATGTACAGAGAATATGGGTCTATATATACTCCTAAATAAGGACATAGCTCAGTAATCAAAGAAGCATGAATGTAATTGGACGAAGGAGGACAATAGAATAGAAGCACCTAATATTGTCAAAAACAAAGAAGCGGGCGGGCGATGCCCCTTCTCGGCGCATCTCATAGATTAGATCTAGATCAGATTTGTGGTGGGGTACTGAGTCAAAAGATGCGAATCCCTATGTAGGGCCGGCAGCCAAGTTCAAGTCTAATATCAACATGTGTTGTTACCACTCAGGTTCGAGTCCGGCAAGACATGACCATTACATTTCGAACCACCCTCAAGTATGATCTCGATAGCTGCGCTGAAGTATCGCACAAGGGATGGTCGGCAGACCGTGAAGATACCAGTGGGGATAGAGGCCATCCTGACGGCGGCAAGTACGAGTCCACCCTGGTGGGTGAGCGATGTTGTTTTAAACCTCTTAAGTATCCTGTGACAAGGACAGAACAGCCAGTTAGCAATGAATATCAGCACAAATGCAGGAAGAAAGTCCCAGCCTCCAGGTGATGGATCAAGCAATAGGCCTGCCGCAGTTGTGAACAATGGCTAAACTGAAGCTTGGCAGTAGCAGAAAGAACTGCCCACTTTAACAGTCAGGGCTCAGGAGATGAGACAGTTTTGTCAATCAGGATAGCAGTTGGATAGATGATAGCAGGAGGATGTTTGATAAGTACTGCGCTGAAGTTGCCGACAAAACAATGTGGGTACTTACCAAGAACATTCTTGGAGTATGCACCTCTAGACTGAGCTTAGACTATAATGAAGTTACATCAAAATAAATGCCTTTGAAGGCCATACAAGATGGTAGGTACCGGTCAGATGATCCTTGTGAAATAAGGGATAGGGTCGACAGATGCTGCACCAGAAATTTGAAAGTGAATGGCAATTGTATGACCTCAGATTTGGCACAATATTGTCTTGGTGAACACTCACTGTGCTAAATATCACTTTGGATCTGACAGGATTGATTCTCAAAGTGGGACATGATTTTGAAAGCACTTGATACAATTTCAACACCGCACAGTCACTCATCACTGACCACTCAATTGATTTGTAATTTTGATCCACACTAGGCAGATCAGTGCCAGCGCTCAGTTATATAATCTTGAAGCAAACCAGTTCATCTATGAACAATGAGTTTTATTTCTTCACAAAGCACCAGGAGAGTGAAGGGGATTGGTGCAAAGCACCGCTAAGGATTATATAATCTTGAAGCAAACCAGTTCATCTATGATCTGACAGCATGTCAAAAACAGCTCTGAAGCATATTTTGCTATGTACTTTGATTTTGGGTCAAAATAATCAAGACCAACCAATATCAGTTCACTTGGGGGGCAAGGCTAGCCCATTCATAACCTGGAACAGCCTTTGTCTGAATCCTTCAAATACTAGGGAAGCAAAATCTACAAACCTTAGAAATCTCCCTGAGTCCTTTTGCAAATGGAAGATGACTCTGAAAACAAAGTTCTCCAGGCTCTTCAAGTCATCAATTTTTATCAAGCAAGAGGCTGCAATGAAACCTTGCATACTATGGGTTTGTCGGACTTTGTCCTGTCCGATATAATGTCCCTATCTTATCTCTGAAATAGACCAGTTCAGCTATGGGTGCTGATTCTTGCTGGCTAAAGCCAATAAATGCGCATTCTGATCATGCCAGCTCAGAATGATGAGGATAGCAGTGAATGAAGCCATTGAGCAAATCAGATTGACCTCAGACATCGGATATGCTGGACTAGTGAAAAACATTCACATCTTAACAGACAAGTGCGCTTGATCAGTGCAAGATTTGACTGCAAGTACAGTTTGCTAAGTGTAGAGTGCTTTTGCAAGTGCTTTCTTGAATATTGTGCCAAAAATGCATTCATAAGACTGGCTTTTGACGGAAACCAACGATAGCTGAGCATGACCTCTCAGAACCGTAACGATCTCATTTTGATGCGTCGCTCTTCCACCGATACCGGTCACAATGACCGTGTTGACCAACTTTCATCGTGTTCATGCGAGCTGTCGGAATCCGAATGCCCCTGAGTCTCAGGATCTACCGCCTTTGTAGGTTCAAAAGGATTCCCTTTTCATAACCCCTGGCAAGTCGCCAGTCATACAGTATGCCAAGTTTTGCAACAAGTTGAGAAATGGTTCAGTAATCGAACATCTTCAATTGTCATCCAGCTCCATCTCAAACATGCAATGCAACGCTCTCTGCTATCATTCACACCGCTGACCGGGACCGATGTTTAGGCAAGTCCCGATGGACCCTGAATCTTGGGGAGTGACCATTGATTCTCGTCATGTTCCTGTGACACAAAGAAAGGTACCAACTCGCGAGTCGCCTGTACCCAGGTATTATCTATCATTGGTCGATGCTCTGCACATGAATTCTTCAAGTCGAGTCTCTCTGGATAATGCACCTAGACAATGCTCCAGTCTGAAATTTATACTTAGACTCACCGGAGTATTCTATAAGCAACGTCGATATCAATGATGAAGTCATGAAGGACAACACAACGAAGCATGATTACGCTCTCAGGGCTGTCAATATATTGTTGAACCTGTGTTAGAGTGCTGAAGAACATTTGAATTGAGTGACGATTTAGCACTCTGACTGCACATTCAAACATCACAATACTTGCCGCCACAATCAGGGGGTGTCATTATCTACAGCTGGTATGAAATACAACCAGAAAACCGTCAAAAACTGATGGTGAGCACAGTACACTGGTGCGAACAAACGACATGTTCTCCGTTAAAAGAGTCCGGAAATTTCTGCTGATTCTTGACCCCAGGTCGAGGCCCTTGAAATGATGATCACAATGGAGGGAACTTGACCTTCTTGCACGATCATCTCCATCTTGGGTTCGGGGACCCGTCCAGACACTGATACGTCATTTGTTGTTTTGCGGACGTAATGTCCTGATGATTACTCGCAGCTGTCCCACAATACTTGTCTTCTTGATTCGTACGTCGTTGCTCCACAGTACAGAATTTCCACTCCACTTCGAAATTCTCTAGCCCTGATGCTGGGAAAGCAATATCCTGTTTGTGGCGAGACATTCAGTCCAGAAATCTATAAAGGATGTCTTTTGATTTTTAAAATCTTCACTTGAACAGCTTCAATCAAGGTTCAGTACTATCCCAAACATGCAATTCAAACTCTCTGCTCTCATTCTTGCTTTTGTTACCCTTGCGGTCGCCACCCCAGCTCGTCGCAATGACTCGCCGCTGATAGGGTGGGGATCGTTCCACCCTCTCTTTTTGGCTTTTCTAGCGAATATGCCACTCTTTCGATCAAACCACACAAGGGATAAGAGCTTTAGACAGGAGATCCAACTGGTCTAGAAATGTATATCATCAGGAGTCGATCATACCAGGGCAACTTAAGTAGGATCGAATGATAGCACTTGATAGTGTTTCGTGACTAGGAGCTCGAACTCAACACTCAAGAAGGATCGATCAATGGTACTAGAGATGCCTTGCTCGAATACTCGAAGAGTCGTTCGGTCTAATACGTAGAAGGCGCGCTAGCAAGCCGACTGCAAGGACACTGATCGATAACGCATATCAAGGATACGTTTCCAAATGCTCAAGGGAACTTGGTACAAAACTCAATCGTTCACATAAAGGAACGAAGCAGGACATGACTATGAATGAACTTTAGCTCAGAACGAACGATATATCTACACAAAGATAGTTCGGTCTAGGCAAAGGAATGCACTCTAGATAAACAGCAAGGCTTATAGGATAATATCTATTCGAATATAAGACCTAAACACACCCAGGACGAACCTGGACTCCAAAGGAGCAACCCAGAAACACCTATGGAACGTATAGGGGCAAATCAACCCGAGACGCTCTAGACCACCACTGTGGAGGTGCTCGATCCAGAATGCCGATGACTTGAAAGGACGTGTAGCCACTGTGGAGGTACTCGATCCAAGATGCCGATGACTCGAACTGACAAAGCAAAGCTATAATTAGCTCAAAAGCTCCACAAAACGTGACCAGTTTGAGTCATAACTATTAAATACATCTCGGAATCGGACTCTAAAGCGGAGATCGAACATAACTTGTACAGTATATAAAGAGCTCGTTTGTATCATTAGTAGACCAGTAAATTGTACCCCAATTGAACAGCTTAAGCCTTTGGCAGCAGCTATTAGAAAGGAACTTTGAACTCAACAGAATCCAGTGGGCAAGAAGCCAACCAGTGCGAACATTGAGAATACACTTGTTGAAGACTTGTGGACTTTATTGTCTGTTCGTTCAAAGCAGTAGATTCGAGGAAGCTTGCGAGTTTTCTAGTTACGAACCTTTACATCCTTCTGGGATTAAAACAGAACAACTGTGCTTGCACAAACCCCGTTTCGTGGCAAAGGCAGAACCAAGTGTTCGACCTAGCTTCTTTACACAAACTTGATAGTCAGTTCGATTGAATCAAACAGACTCTATTCTTCCTTCCGTTATTCTCTAAGTCGAAACCTCGCAAAATCAGGGTATTCAAAAGAGAGTTAGTGTGTGTTTTCGGTTTTGTGTTAGAGTTCCTTCAGAACTCTTGATCAGAGCTTTAGACGCATTGACAACCCCACCGTAAGGTGCCCTATTACTGCCAGCCACTTGCCCCAGTTCTGCTCAATGCTGCAGCAGTGTCGAGAATGCCGACTCTCCTGGTGCTGTCGCCATCCTAAACAGTCTTGGCATTGATGTCTCCAGCATTGCTGCCCAGGTCAGTCTAGGCTGCTCTCCCATCAGTGTCATTGATATCGGTAATGGGGCCTGGTAAACTTTAATAACTGCAAAGATTCGAATTATTACCGATCTCATTTCCAGCTCTACCACCACAGTTTACTGCGAGGACAACTCCCACAGTAAGTGGTCAGCATGACTGTCATATTTTCTATGTTAACCGCTTGATAGGCCTGATTTCTTTGGGCTGCATTCCTATCACTGCTTGAGCAACCTCCGAGAGAAGTGTGCTCCTGACGAGCAAAGAAGTGAAGCAACATTGGATCTGGTTTAGCTTGACGAGTCTGAGAGCTTTTTTTTTTTACTTGTTATGGTTCTATTGGAGTCTTGTGTTATGAAATGTACTTGTATTTGCCTGAAAGTTGATCAGCATATAGCGGAAGTGATGGGAAAAGCTTATCTTGATTGCCCCACTTCGACTCCACGATCTCAGTGGGTCCTTATGTGTCCCTCTGATCAGCGCACTACTGCAGCGGGACATACAATACTAATCAGTGCCTCGTCCAGTCAGAATATAACTGGGTTCTGCACTGGAAAAATGACCCACCAATGTAGAGGTCACAATGAAGGGTGTTCTAAGCTGAAGGTAATGATTGACTTGCTTTACAAGTACAGTTGCCTCTCTAATAGTCCATACATTTTTGGTGAGACTGAGTTGGTTTGCAGAGAAATTGAACCCATAACCCATAACTCTCCCATACCCAATGACCTGTAGCTTTTTGGACCAGATTTTGACTGGAGTATGGGTTACCAGGGTCCAGAGAGGTAATTTGGAGTGCCTTTTGTGTGAATTTGGGTACTTTTTAGCCCTCAACTGCAGTATTTTCACTGGATCAGGGTAGTTTTGGCAGCAGAACTCTAATATCAGACCGAATTTACCTGACTCTGTTGTTAAGTGGTGCCAAAACTGATGCAAATCTTGTCCAATTCCTTGAAATCTTGTTCAAGCCGATTTGATGCTGAGAAGTGAACAAAATTGTTCTCTACCTTGTTTCTCTTCAGTATTTAACGTGGGTGTGACCCTATTTGAACGACCTCTCCTGTAACCATACTCTCTCATAACCCATAGGCCGGACCTTCACAGAGGGGTATGGGTTATTAGAGAGGCGACTGTACATTGATGGATCAGTATTGTGCTGGACTGGACTGCCACACCACAGAGAGGTGAGTCAGTCGAGTAAAATGCTCGATTTGAGCAGCTAGTGGCTTCAGAAGTGGGAAATGTGGAAAGTAGCTCCGAATTTTGAGATGGGTGCAGCAACTAGAGAGAATGTTGGAAAGCAACATGTCATGAAGGATGATGGGGACCTGACTGAGTAATCGTGTCACAGACATTTCGCTAGACATGTCGAAGGTAGGTATAACACAATTCTGGGTCCAAACTGAGAGACTCTGCAGATTTTGCAAAGGGGCAAGGATGGCCTCAGCAGTCTGAACTTCGATGGGGATGCAGCCGTTTGGTTAATCATGCTCTAAAATAGAAAGCACTGCTGTATCAGTGGGAATATGTACTATGAACTGACATTTCATGACTGATAAACCTGAAAACAACCTGAAAACGCACTTTCACACCTTCTAGCAGTGTCTTCAGGTTCTTGTAAGACAAATAAAGTAATGAGTCTCAGTCAGGACAGATAATAGTAATGACTGTTATTAACCTATAAGACGAATAAAGTAATGAGTCTACAGGTATGTGAGTAAAAGATAATGAACAGTAGATATAGTTGCATACCTCAGTCAGGACAGATAATAGTAATGACCGAGGAGCAATGGAGACCGATGAAACAATAAATAGGTTGAACGATAGGAGTCAGGATAAGATAAGATATGAAATGAAAGAAATATACAAGTCCATCAGACTAGTCCGGACCAACCTCCAACAGTTCTAGCTAAGGCATACCACAGGGGCGGGCAAATTACAGGTACCCACAGGTTCATCCATGGGAATACCTGGCGGGTGCAGATGGTGGATGACCCGCAGACCATGGGAAGCAGCTCAACTTCTCCAAGTGCCACATCTCTGGAATTTACATCTTGATTTTGCTGATAATCATTTAAGAGCTCAGAAGAGTTCTATCATGCAAGTGGCTATTTGGCCATGGGAAAACAGGTTTGGCAGAAATGTTGCGAGCCAAAGAGCCTTGCTGTGAGATAAACAGGATTCAAGAGCAACCAGACAGGGTGGATGAAGATTTTGAAATCGTTGCTCATGTAGCCTGTCCAGTCTGAATCAGGTTTTCTGTCACTACTGGTGAGGAAACCAAAGGGTACAGAAAAGAGACTCAACAGACCAAGAGCAAAGCACAGAGGCTGATATGATTACTCTGGCGTCCACTCAAATTACAGGAGGAATCATAGGGTTCAGAAACAACGGTCTACAGTTGGTTGCATAATTCATAAGAATCATGAAAAAAACTTGTCTAAACAGCACTTTTCAACATTTCTCTTGTGCTGCCTCTAGCTCGTGCAAACCTCATTCAAAATTCATGGCTCCTTCTGATTCTTGATCAGGAAAACTGCCCACTTCTCATGGTCCTGGTGGATTTGGTGATTCATTCCTTCTTTGACAGTGTACCTATTTGACCAGTCGCTCACCATCTCTCTTTACTATTATCCCTCTGGTTCGCCGTTATCCTTGAGCCTTTGACTCGTATCTGCCATCTACATTGTTGCCCAAGCCACAGGAGCTGCAGCGCAATTATGATTGTGTTGACTGGTCGCTGCAGGGTCTATGGCAGCGACAGTGTGGTCAACCAGAATTGACTACCTCATAGTTGGCTTAATGTGCACATTTAAGCCACCTCCGAGGCCTACATTCAAAACATATGTTAGGTGAACATTCAGCATACATTTTGAACATTCAGAAGTAGATTCAGTGAATGTGTCAACATTCAGAGAAATATCTGATCAATATAGGGGTGGCTGGGGTCCTGTTTACCACCAGAAGTGCATGTCCACTATATGATTATTGAATGTTTACAGAACATTGCTTTGTAAAAATAGAAATTTGAACATTTTATGCAAGATCTCTGTATTATCATGATACATATCTAGTTTGACTGAAGGTTCTATGAATGTTCTGTGAATATAGTGTTAGACAAATGAACATTCACTTGATATGTTTGTGAATCTGTTGAATGTACATGAATGTTCTGTGAATATAGTGCTAGACAAATGAACATTCACTTGATATGTTTGTGAATCTGTTGAATGTATGTGAATGTTCTGTGAATGTTCTGTGAATGTTCAACTATATAGTAGAATATTGAAAATAGCTGTTTGTAGAATACAAGATTAGGCAAATGTGACATCTGATAGCTCAATAATAGAAGAAGTATAACAAAACTACTCAATATAGTAAACTTGAAAGTATCTACATAGATTGATTGAAAATTTACTAAATTAGGCAACTTCTAAATAAGGCAATTATTTGACTACTATATCTAGTAGCCCTAAGCTAGGGTTTGAACCGCATTTTGGCTCTAGTTCCTTCAGTTGTCCTTTAAAGGCTTAAGTGGTCACAGGAACTCTTAAAGCCCTTGAAAAGGGCTACAAGATACTCTTACAAAGTATTAACATTCAACTTGAACTCCTTAAGATAGAGGTTCAAAAAAGCGGACTTGGTATTAAAAGAAAGCTGGTTAACAAGTCTAGTCTTAATGTTAAGATATCTTTCTTAACTTTTTGATAAAAAGCCTTATAGCAGCTTAACAAGCAACATTTTTTAAAGGGTCATTAATAGATTTGGCAATCAACCTTACAGTCTGGATTCAAATCTCCAATAAAAAATTTTCCGAATACTAAAGTCTTAATAGTGCCTTAACCAGACTGAATTGGCTTAAGGTCAATAGAAGATTTAAAAGTCAACCATACCTTGGCTATCCAAATCTCCAATAAAAACTTTTTTACTTTAGGGCAGGGTCCAAGATCAATGCATTCAGGTCAATTGAAGTATTAACAAGTCCTTAATAGTCCGGCCTTAAAGGTTAATCCACTGATACAAGGATTAATTGAAGTCTTAACAAGGCCTTAATGCTCTGGTCTTAAAGGTTAACAAGTCCAGTCTTAAAGTCTTAATATTAGTGGATTGACTTTTTGGAGTACTATAGAAAGTCAGTCATTTGGTATGCAACTGGGGGACTTGTCTTAACAAAAATGTTCAATATATACACTAGTTTGGTTTGCCAAGGATCCAGCTTGATTGGACAGATCTACAGCTTGGAATACAGGGATATGTGTAATTTTGCTTTGGATTCTAGAATGCTATTTGGCCAATATTATCCTGCATTCTCATGGTATGGCCCTGGATCTTTCAGGAATGAAGGAGACATACAATAGGCATGTTTTTGTTAAGACAAGTCCAACAGTTGTTAA